>CM034297.1:1200000-1931261 GCA_019925795.1 Dendrobium chrysotoxum | reverse complement strand
CAGCAGGGTCTAGGCTATTTTGAGAAGGATCAGTTCCCTATACCAACGTCCGTGTCATCTCCCACTCTTACCCGGTTGTTTCCATCTCTGATGATGAAGACCCGGATGATACGGAGGACAGGATCCTTGATGCTCCACGAGAGTTTGAAGATGGCGTTACTCTGCCATGGACGAACTAAAGGAGATCAATTTGGGTACTGAATCGGACCCTCGACCCATCTTTCATAGTGCTTTGTTATCCGATTCAGAGGCCCAAGAGTATATTGAACTCATATCCGAGTTTAGGGATTGCTTTGCCTGGAACTATACTGAGATGCCTGGTTTAGATCCAGAAGTAGCAGTCCATAAGTTGGCCATTAAGTCTGATGCAGTCCCTGTTAAACAGTCACCTCGTAGGATGAGGTTAGAGATGGAGCAACAGGTGATCGCTGAGACTAAGAGAGCTTATAGAAGCTGATTTTATTCGGGAAGAGAAGTATCCCACTTGGCTTGCCAATGTTGTTCCAGTCCGGAAGAAGAGTGGTCAGATCCGTGTCTGTATAGACTTCCGTGATTTGAACAAAGCATGTCCCAAAGATGATTTTTCCTCTCCCCATTCCCGAGTTGATGGTTGACATTGCTTCATCCCATAGCATTTTCTCCTTCATGGATGGTTCATCTGGTTACAATCAGATAAAGATGGCCCTGAAGATGAGAGATTCACTGCTTTTCGCACCCCTATCGGTGTGTTCTGCTACAAGGTGATGCCCTTTGGCCTCAAGAATGCCTGGGCCACCTATCAGCGTGCTATGACCGTCATTTTTGATGAGCTGATCCATGAGCAAGTAGAATGTTATGTGGATGATTTAGTAGTCAAAAGCAAGATCCGTAGTGATCACCTTCGAGATCTACGAATCATTTTTGAGCGTCTGCGCAAGCATAGTTTGAAGATGAATCCCTAAAATGCGCATTTGGTGTTACCGCGGGAAATTTCTCAGGTTTCATTGTTCGCTATCGTGGCATTGAGATTGATCCCTCCATGATCAAGGCCATAGTAGATTTGAAAACCCCCAAGAGTCTTACCCAGTTGAGGTCCTTTCAGGGTAAGCTTGCTTTCTTGCGGAGATTTATCTCAATCTTGCCGGCAGATGTCATCCGTTTGCTGCTCTAGCAAAGAAGGATGCCCGCTTTCATTGGGATAGGAAGTGTCAGGAGGCCTTTGAGAGCATAAAGCGCTACTTGACGAGTCCCCCTATGTTAGCTGCACCCATCCCTGGTAGACCGTTGATTCTTTACACTACGGCCTTGGATGAGTCACTTGGTGCACTCTTAGCTCAAGAAAATGAAGAGGGTAAGAAAACGCCTTATACTACCTTAGCAGGCGTTTGATTCCTGCAGAGCTAAAATATCCGGCAATGGAAAAGCAATGTTTGGCTTTGATTTTTGCTGTGCAGAAGCTTAGACACTACATGCTCTCACACAAGATTAGTCTAATTTCTAGAGTCAACCCTTTGCAGTATTTGATGACCCGTCCGACTTTGTCAGGTCGTCTCGCACGTTGGTCTATGATCTTACTGCAGTTTGACATTACCTTTGTCCCTCAGCGGGCCGTCAAAGGATGGCTCTAGCTGACTTTCTGGCTGCCCACCCGATTCCTGCAGATTCTCCACTTAATGATGATTTACCTGATGAACTAGTCATGAGTGTGGAAGAACAGGAGTCCCCTACTTGGGAGTTTTTATTTTGATGGAGCATCTTCTATCAAATCACTACGTCCTACGAGACTCCCGTGGTTAGGGTAGGTTTGGGGTTAGTCTTTGTGTCTCCCGAAGGTC
This sequence comes from Dendrobium chrysotoxum, assembly GCA_019925795.1. Taxonomy (NCBI): domain Eukaryota; kingdom Viridiplantae; phylum Streptophyta; class Magnoliopsida; order Asparagales; family Orchidaceae; genus Dendrobium; species Dendrobium chrysotoxum. Next base: position 1,929,447 of record CM034297.1, on the reverse strand, counting down.
ACACCCTTCGTTTCTCTTACAGTCTTTCAGAATCTCGTACTAACAATAAAGCTGAGTACGAAGCTTTGATTTTGGGACTGGAGTTGGCCATTCAGATGAATATTGTGCGGGTAAGATCTTTGGTGATTCCCAACTAATTATTAATCAAGTGGCTGGAATCTTCAAAGTTCTCAAACCCGAGCTCTTGCCTTATCACAATAGGGCAATGGAACTTCTATGCTTGATCCCTGAGGTAACTTTAGTTAGAGTCCCTCGATCTGAGAATGGTAGAGCGGACGCACTAGCTAAACTTGCTAAGGAGTTGGCTGACCCAAATGGCAATCCGGTGTCTATAATTGTCCAATATCGACAAGCCTTATGCCCTGCAGACTTATCCCTTCTCCTGATCAGACCCTTACATTATTTGCTGTTGAGGAAGAGTTAGATTGGAGAATCCCTTTCGTGGAATATTTGAAGCATGGTAGACTCCCGGAGATCGTTCTCTTGCCACCCAAATTAGAAAGAGAGCTTTATCATTCTCCTACGTTAATGAAACGTTGTATCGACGCTCGTTTGACCAAATGTGGTTACGTTGCCTCAACAATGAGGAAGCTCGTAAGGTCATGGGCGAGATACACGAGGGACTTTGTGGTGCCCATCAGTCGGACCTAAGATGAAGGTCAGAATTAAACGTCTCGGTTATTACTGGCCAACTATGATTCGTGATTGTATGGAGCACGGCTAAGAGGTGCCATCAGTGCCAGATCCATAGCACTGTTATTCACCAACCCCCTAATCCGTTGCACCCACTGTGTCTTCTGGCCTTTTGAGAGCTGGGGTACGGATGTAGTGGGTCCTATTGACCCTCCTTCCTCTAGGGTCATAGATTTATTCTAGCTGCCACTGATTACTTCTCTAGTGGGCAGAAGCCATCCCGCTTAAGGAAGTTAAATCAGAGGATGTGATGCGCTTCTTCCGCGATCATGTTGTCTACCGTTTGGTGTTTCGCGCCGTATAATCTCGGATAACGGCCCGTCATTTAGAAGCACCAAAATTGCTAGATTTGCCCGCCGCCATAACATCAACTGGCGTTATTCTTCGATTTATTATCCTAGGGCCAATAGTTTAGCTGAAGCATTCAATAAAACTTTGGTCCAGTTGATAAGAAAAATACTTGCGACAAATAAAAGAGAGTGGCACGACAAATTGCCTGAAGCTTTGTGCGCCTATAGGACTACGTACCGCACTCCTACTCAATCCACCCCATATGCTTTGGCTTTTGGGGTTGAAGCTGTCCTCCCACTCGAGGTTGAGCTCCCTTCACTGCGTGTAGCAGTCAACCATAATCTCTCTCATGAGGATAATGCCCGACTACGGTTGGAAGAACTTGACGGTTTAGAAGAGCTCCGTCTACAAGCTCATCAGAACCTTAAGTTATATCAAGCCCGTATGGCCCAGGCACATGATCGCCTCGTTCGACCTCGTGCTTTCTGGGTCGGTGATTTAGTTCTTGTCTTGCGTAGGCCTATCATCTCGCATCGTCGTCGAGGTGGTAAGTTTGAGCCTATTTGGGAAGGGCCCTTCGCCGTAGAGCAAGTATATGAAGGTGGCTCTTACCTGTTAGTTGATGCGAATGGCGTTCACCCATGCCTGTCATCAATGGTCAGTACTTGAGAAAGTACTACACTTGAATGTGCGCATCGCAGGGGGGGCACCCCTCCGCCACCCGTAAATATCCCTCTGTATAGATATAGCTTGAAAGGATCTCCTCTACTTTTCGGCAGTCCGTGGCCACGACGATTTGTCCTCTACCACGTGATGTTCGTCATGCAAAGTACGAGGGTATCGTTAAAAGTTATACATAAATACGCTGTAGGGATGTTTGTGCTTGCGTTCATGCCCACCAATGCCCTCGATGTTGTGGTGTGAGACCTCTTTTGGCCCTTCCAAGGGTTACTTTTTCCCAGTTTCACTTGTTATTCGCAAGTGTGGCCTGGGTTATCAAAACTAATAATCCAGATCTCTCATGAGATACGGTACTGGGTCCATGTATAGCATGTGTTTGTCAGATATGATGATGTTGACCCACCATCACGACGTAAATTCTCCTCTCCTACAAATCTTACTGTGATAGCTATGCTCCCCAGATCATTCACATGAGTTGAATGTGGCCTGGGTTATCAAAGCTAATACGCTACTCCTTTAAGACCCTGTGTATAATTTCTCTCCCCCCCGTTATATTCATGTGGCGAATATGGCCTGGGTTATCAAAGCCAACCACATCTCCTCTCTTTGTGTTCTAGTTATTAGAGGATATTTCATACTAAGGGTAACTCATGGATATGGTAAACGTTCCCTCTACGTGTGTTATTTTCGACAGTATGAAGTATATTTAATCTTTAATTGTGAACATAGTATGAAAATATATAAAATATGATGTTAAAGAGAGGGGAGCTCTTAGTTGAGTAGAATCGGTTGCCCTTGTCACAGGAGGAACCCGGTTCTACGCTCCAAGAGCCCAAGTCCCTCCAGCTCTTTCTCCTTTCGTTTTCCTCCTTTAAAGCACCTTTATGATTGCTTAGGAAATGATTCCACATTCATCATATAGGATGGTCTTCCTTCTTATGGGAATGTTACTTTTCCTACAAATGGTGTGGTACATCCTGCTCAATGTGTTAGCATCATTGTTTAATGGATTTTGATTTTCTAGCAGAAAGTCAACCCCTTCTTTTAGCAGCACATTTTCTCCTAAAATCTTGCTCTTAACTGCAGGAGCGATTCTTAGGATGTGTAGGTGTTGCTTGCACCCCTCACGGGGTTCTATCAGTTAGTATAGGTGCTACTACGGCGATTCTTTAGTAAGTGTTGATCCTTGATAGAGTTATTGTTCTTGATGGTGAGTGTGTCCCCTCACCACTTCAGTTGTCCTCCCCTTAGTATAAGACCACTTTTCTGCTCTACTGCCTGTATATTTCTTCTTTTTTTAAGAGAAATACACATCAGTGAGATACTTCTTATTATTTAAGGGTTCGATTTTGCCTAAGGAACCCCACTTATGTTTGGATACTCGTGGCTACGACGATTTGTCCTCTACCATGTGGTAACTAAATGTAAGCTTGGGATCTCCTAGATAGTTTGCCACTTGAGATTTCTTTCATCTACTCTCTCTGGTTAGGTTTATTTCCCCAGATCCTTATATGTTGAGTTGTCATGTTCTTTCTTTTATTGAAAGACGTGACGACCCCTCTTCGAGTTTGCACAAACATGTGCATATTATCTTTGCGATGGCGCTCGTCTACGGACAGACCCGTATGGTATTTTTTTCATATATTCCTGTGAGCAGTAGGTTCATTTCTCTACTTTTGCCTTCCTCTTCTGATCACCTCGGATGTATGCTTGGGTGATCATTGTCTTTCCGCTTTATCCTACCACAGACCTATGGTCGGGTAGGAACTCTGCTGTTTCGGGGGCTATGGCCGAGCAGAGGTGCTTTCTTTCTTTCGTATCACCGACAGACCTATGGTCGGGTGATTGTCCTGCTTTCTGCTTTATCCTACCGATAGACCTATGGTCGGGTAGGAACTCTGCTGTTTCGGGGCCTATGGCCGAGTAGAGGTGCTTTCTTTCCTTCGCTCCACCGACAGACCTATGGTCGGGTGATTACCGAGTTTTCGCTTTATCCTACCGAGAGACCTATGGTCGGGTAGGGACTTCGCTGTTTCGTGGCCTTTAGCCGAGCGAAGGTGCTTTTCCTTCTACCCTTCGTACCACCGACAGACCTATGGTCGGGTGATTACCGAGTTTTCGCTTTATCCTACCGACAGACCTATGGTCGGGTAGGGACTTCGCTGTTTCGTGGCCTTTAGCCGAGCGAAGGTGCTTTTCCTTCTACCCTTCGTACCACCGACAGACCTATGGTCAGGTGATTACTGAGTTTTCGCTTTATCCTACCGACAGACCTATGGTCGGGTAGGGACTTCGCTGTTTCGTGGCCTTTAGCCGAGCGAAGGTGCTTTTCCTTCTACCCTTCGTACCACCGACAGACCTATGGTCGGGTGATTACTGAGTTTTCGCTTTATCCTACCGACAGACCTATGGTCGGGCAGGGACTTCGCTGTTTCGTGGCCTTTAGCCGAGCGAAGGTGCTTTTCCTTCTACCCTTCGTACCACCGACAGACCTATGGTCGGGTGATTACTGAGTTTTCATTTTATCCTACCGACAGACCTATGGCCGGGTAGGGACTTCACTATTTCGTGGCCTTTGGCCGGGTGAAGGTGCTTTCTTTACCCCTTTCGTATCGCCGCCAGGCTTATAGTCGGGTGATCATTGAACATCTTTTCCCCCACTTTCAGACTTATGTTATGAGTGATTATCGAGTCTCTTTTAGTGTGTTATGTTATTGCTTTGAGTTGCTTACGTGAGCACGAGACCTCTTTCTCCTTCTCCTATTCTGTTGTTTCGACTTTGTCCGGCTGATAGTTGAGATTCTTTCCTTGACTCTTTCTCACTACTTACTGGTTTAGTGAACTTTGAGTCCCTTTCATTCGCTGTTTCGAGTAGGTCAGATGATTGTCGGATTTCTTCCTCCCTTCTGTTCCACCATGCCTACGTGATTGCATGATCGTTGCATTATTGAGTAATTGATGGGTTGAATGTGCATGTAAGCATTGCATAGTTGTGTGATTGTGAGGTAGCCATTACATGTTGGATTATTTATTATACGATTGAGTGATTACTGTGTTTATTGCATGAATGCATGATCACTGCCTGGTTGGATAATTATGACATTATTATGTGTGTATTACTGAGTGACCAACGTATGATTGGTTGACCATCGCGTTTTTTTTTTTCGTTGCATGATCTGCGGATATTGTTTGATTATATGATATTGCATGGCTTATTAATTATGGCATGCGTATGTGAAAATTGTGTAATTATATAATTATTGAGTGATCCGATGATCATTATGTGATTGCATGCTTGGGCAACCATTGTATGACTGTATGAGCATAATATGGTGGGACACTTATTGCATGATTGATGTGTGATTGTATGCTTCCTGAGTCTCATTGGTCGATTGTAGAATTACAACTTTCTAGTGGGTCTCGTTAGCAGATTGTCGGGTTTCATCTTTCTAGAGATATGGAGGTCAACGCCAACACGTACGGTTCACTTATCGTTTGCCGCACCTGTTGGGGGTCCGTTTGTTGACCTCAATTTTGTCATGGTTTACCCTCGCCTATGTTCGATCAACTCAATCGAGTCACGACGAGTTGAGTTCGAGTCGAATCGGTACGGATCAAGTCGAATTCGACTCGACTGTTCTCGATTGATTTTTGATCGACATATATTGACCATGTTGGACCCAATTTGATTTCAATTAGTATTGATTTTGGGTTTAGTTTTATTAAATTAACATAGTCGAGCCGCATCGAACCCGAGTCAGCCTGATTCGAGTCAAATCGAGTTCGACTTTAAACTCAAAATTTGACTCAGAATTAGCTCAAATTAATTCTAATTTAATTCCAATCTACTTTTAATGAATTTTTGAATTTAATCTCATATCAGGTAATCAGATCCAACGGCTCTAATTACGTTGAAATTCGATTCTGCCTCATTCAGTATTGACAGTCGCGTGATCTTCCCTTTTCGGTGCTCGTCTGGTCGCATTGAGCGAAGATTTCGGCAGGACAGGGCCATTTTGATGCTTTAAACAGAACAGAGCTTCGAGGAATGAAAGAGGCCCTTCGCGAAGCATTCTACGAAAGGCATCGAGATCAATCTTTCTCGGCGCCGCACGCCTTGACCGACCCGCTGCTACTCTCCTCCCGGTTGGCAAGCCAGGCGAAAGACCAGAGCCCCAAAACTCCCCAGCTCCTCTAGTTCGCAAGCCTCCAGGCTCCCGTCTCCCTGGGGTTCGCACGGAACAGGGCCGAAACCCCCCTCCCTCTCTCGGCTTGGCACGCCTGGACCGAAGCCCTGTTCACCGTCGATCCTCCCTGCCCGCCTCCTGGACCGGACTTGAAGCCCACGAACGCCGAACTCGACGTCGGCCTCCTCCTCCTTCCCTCCAGGTGACTCCTTCCTCTTTCCCTCACTCCTTCTTCTTCTCCCTCTTCCCCTCACTCCTTCTTCTTCTTCCCTTTTTTTTTTCTTTCCTCCTTCTTCTACCCTAGTTCAGCTTGATTCTCCTCACTTTGATGAAAAGCTTTTGTGAATGACTTGAATAGCAGCAAGTTACTTCATCTATGTGAAGTTCATTTTGATCAAATCAAGATGTGGATAGAGCTCTCATGGTGTATATGTCATTGCACATTTTTTTTCATAGTGAATGTTTTACTCCCCAATGTTAATATTGTGATGATTTGTGATGATTATTGTTGATCTTGACTTGCCTCATTTCGGAATGAATGGTTGAGGCTTACACTTGAATTGTGTTATATGACCTAGAACTCTAGGTGTAAATGATGGGGGATCCTAAGAGGCCATGTTGACTCTTTATAAAGTTATGCTCTCAAAGTGTTTGTGATGATATCCCAAAGAAGGTCATAGTTGTATTTGTTCTATTAGTAGTAACTAGTTGAGGTTGGTTCACATGTTTGCATCACCCAATTCATAGTTTACCTTCATAAAAATGAGTCTTGTTGGAAGGATTATACACATGTTTAAATTGTATTTAATAATTAGAAAGTAGTTTGTTTGAATGTGTGTATGAGTGTATCTCATGCTGTGAGTTCATATCTAGGCATTTGAAGAAAGTCTTTTGGATGATTGTATTAAAAGCATATGAATTGTTGGAAAGAATGGGGTTATGTTAGTTCGCTCTTGTGATTGATGGTGTCCCATATAAGCATTGTTTTAAGGTTGAATGCATTGATATTATTGGAAACTCGGCATTGTTTTTTTTTTCTTATAGTTTATATCATGCAATTCGAATTCTCAACATCTTTATATTATCATTAAAACACATTGTTAGTCACCAACTTTGGCAAAAGTCTTATATGTTTGGCATGAGAACAAGTTCCTAAGTTCGGGTTGAAAGCTTTCTCAAACCATTTAATGGTGTGTAGAATGAAGGTTAGAAGTTTGTTAAAGAGCATGTATGTGTTTTCTTTCTCAATGGTAAGCATTAGTAAGGCCCTTCATGAAATATTTTGGAGAGGTTTTGGAAAGGTTTCATGTACATTAAATGTGAGTTTTACGTAGACCTAAAATGATATTGTGTATGTCTTTGGAAGCATGCTTAGTTACAAAGAATTGGTAGACTTTGAGATCCCTTTATACTTGTTTTAAATCTAGATCCTTCTTTATCTTTTTGAGCTTTACATAAAAGTTGTATTGGCAATTACATTATGATGTTTCTTGAATTTTGGCAAAAGAGTTTAATGCAATCTTGTGATTGAGTTTTTTTTTTAAGTGAAAGGAGAACGAATAGCATTAAAACTTCTTTCCTATTGTTGTATTTTTGTTGGGATTCAATGCCAAACAGGTTGTTGGCTTATTGTTTGTTTCTCTTGGAGAAGTTTGAATTTATGAGTATGTCTCAATGTTATGTGAACGATTGGCAGTGACGATTGATGAACTTTGGTCGAAGGCTATATCATGTTATTACAAGTGGGTTTTCCTCCGTTAGCATTTAAAGTAATGCATATTGATGGGTTTTGATATTTCTATCAAGTTCGTTTCGAGTGAATTGAGTAATCCTTTTCTCTTCTTTCCCTTCAAATGATTATTTATTGCAAATTGAACTGCTTTGGATGCAAAGTGTCATGAGTCGCTCTATTGTTGGTAACTTTATGAAAAGCATCGCGAATTATTTTGCATTAAAAAAAATTCTATGATGTGCTTTGTGAATATTTTATAGTGTAAAGCTTTATGAAACCTTCTTGTTAGAAGACTTTTATAGAGTTATCCCACGATCGAAAAGGTTCTTTTTGCATTAGAAAGAGTCGTAGTGGATTTTATGTGGAAGGGTTTTATGAGTCATTTTGCTTGAAGGTCCTATGAGTCATTTTGAGGATTAAGAATTTTGTGAATGGCTTTGTATTTGGAAGGTTTTGGGAAGCTCTCTAAGTCCCTTTGGAACAAAAGTGAACTCTCATGAATGAATTTTTATTCTCTCTTTGCATTTGGGTTTTAAGAATGGATTTTAAGATAAGTGTGAAGTAGAAGCATGTTTGGATTCGATATGAAGGAGTCTGGTTCTGATCTTGAAGCTTGTTTCTTTTCATTACTTTGAATGTTATATAAACATGACTTAGATAATTGTGTTGAATGTTCTGAATGCTAGTTCGAATTGTGGGGACAGAAAATAGCACCTAATCTTCCTTTCTTTTACTCATGTGGCATTGAATTAAAGGAAGGAGTGTTTTAAGGATATGCTTGGCTTTGAATAAGCATGCCCAACCTCAAGGTGCTAACATTTATTTTATTACATCGCTTTTTTTTTTCATTTTCTTTTTTTATTTCAGTATCATTGTCTTTCTTTTTGTTTCCTCGCTTTTCTACTACTTGCCTATTTATGTTTTAAAATCAAGTGTTTGCAAAAATTTGAAAGTTCAAAGGTGCAAAGTGGCTCAACCGGTATACAAGCCCGATAAGAACAAGGTACGTTAATATTTTAATAATGCTTGGTCATTTATATAATTAATATTAATGTGCTCTGATACAACTCTCATTTACTTGTTTGTGTTTTGCGAGGTGCATCTGGGAGAGCAAAGGGACAATGGACCCAGGGGTCGCAGTGACGAAGGAGCCTTCATAGATAAATCAGTCGCCCCCATTCATTCCGGTGGGGGTGCTACGGGCGATACCACCGGGTCATAGCCCCCGGTGCTGTAAGTTTCTTAAAAACTTAGATAGCCTTTAGGAGCCATCAGTGTGCGCGCCTCCCACCCTTAGGGCCTTGTAGTAACTTCAATATTATTAGGATCTTTTTGTTTCTTTTAGATCCATAAACCCATTTTATACACATGCGAATGTCCAAGGGGTTAGAAGTAAATTTCATTTCATCTCCCACAACACTAGCGAAACTTAAGGACAAAAACCTAAGGATGAGTCTTAGACAACATAGACTTAGGATGCATGCTCCTTTTAGGATAGAAATCATAAAACATAGAAAAGCATAGTGACATTCTACCATAGGATTAGTGTAGTGATATCTAAGGTTAATTAATCACTAATAACAACCAACCCATAATCAAACCTCTAATAAATTGGTAAGAAATCAAACCAAATGCATAAAAGATATCCAACTCCTAATCAAATCATAATCAACACATACAATCATTAAGAAGGAGAACTTGAACATAAAGGTGAACTAAAGCTAATTTGTTAATCATTCCCCTAATCAAATACTAACTGAATAAAATCCACTAAAATCAATTTGAACCTAAGAATTATAAAATTGGAGAACAAACCTAAAACTAAAACTTTCCTAAAACTCAAACCTTAATCAAACCCTCTTGTAGTTAATCTCATACTTGGCCTAAAACACCTCTAATCTTGAACACTAATGAACCATAGCTTAATCAACAAATCTATAGGAGATTTATTAAAACTTAAGTACAACTTGAACTTTAGGAACCTTAATAACTCACCTAAGTTTTAACTACATCATTAATCTAATTTCTTAAAATCAACCAACAAACCCCTTAATTAATGATAAATCACTTAATCTACCTCTCTTTTAATTTCCAACAAACTAAATTAACTCAACAACATTGGTTACTACTGGGTAACCCAGGCCTACGAGGCTATTAAGTTAGCCCCAAGGAGGGTGGAATAAACCTCACGGCCTCGGTGAGCAACAAAGGTAGTAATCAACCAAACACTAAAGTAAAATCCTTAAAACCAATCTTAACTTGCTAATACTTACACTTAAACTAAAGTTCCCCTTCACCTTCAACAAATTAAATTACAAATAACTTTAACTAAATTATCCTACATAGGACACACCTAAAACCACACAGCCTACACACACCTAGATTTGTTTAGTAGGACACGACTCCTAGTTTTAGGTTAGGCCGGTGTTTTCTTTACTTTTGTTCCTGTGATGTGGCGATTTGCATGTGACACGTGTGCTGGTTGTTCTAGTTTCTGTGTTAGATTTCTGTATTGATTTCTGTGATGGTCACTTTATTTACTGCATTGTCTCTGTGATGTGATGGGCGATAGATTACCCATAGGTTAGGGACGATTTTGATACTGACGATGTTTTCTGCAGGTGGTCATGCTCACACAGCGCTAAAAGGGGGCTAAAAATAAATAAATCATAAATAACTGCTACAGGTGCTTTAGCTACTTAGCCCCCAAATAAATAAGAGCATGACCAAGTGTGGCTGGTTTGAGTATTTTCTTTTTATTTTCATATATAACTGCGTGGGATGATTAATTTTGATTGTTTAGGATAACCCTGCAGGAGAGTCTAGATTTTTCTTTTATAATTCTGATGTAATGTATTCATTGTATCGAGTTGTGAAAGTTTGTAAAATGGGGCATTTTACGAAAGATTAGGGATCCAAAGGGAAAAGAAAGTCCCCTCACAGGGAATTTCTTTTCATTTGGATATCCTACTGGCGGTGCACTACGAGGAGACTAAGAGAAGGCGATCCACAGATGGACCAGAAGATGAAGATGAAGACTAAAAATGCCTCATTTTAAAACTTGCGTCGTTCTATAGGATTAGAATCCAGGTTGTTGTCGGTGGAGCCTGGCCACCACTACTTTTATGTACTCTGGGATGTATATTGTATGGCACTTGCCTTGGACTTTGGACACTCTCTTTTGTGATTTCTGATGTGATGATTTACTTACTTGTTTGCGCAGTAGAAATGGCATGGTTTTCATAGGTTTTCTTTCTTGCATGTGCATGTGCCTGATTCGCTAGGCTCTTTAGGGATAAAATTCTTCTACTCGTAATTAAAACTAAAATTTTAGGAATTAAATAACATAGAAAGATAACGATTTAGGGAATAGCCGGAATCGTCCGGGGTCGCATGCATATCAATGCATCTTCTTTCCTTGTTTAGACACTTCCCCGCCCGAGGGTAGAGTTCAGATAATCCGACCTATGAGGATGAGGTTCTGAACCTGGGGAAGCCTAGTCTTTCTAAAAATTTATTTTTATAAGCCTTTTTAAAATTTCATACATCTCTAATTTGGGTATTTAATCAGCACGCATTGCATTAGTAACTAATTAAAATTAAAATTTAATTGCATTAGTCTTAGGAGCATAGTACCATACATAAGTTCGGGGTCACTTAGGAAATCTCTCTAGATGTCGACCTCAAATTCCAAAAACTCAGCCATCCACCCATCTTTCATAAAGATCGGATAGCATGAATTTTATACGATTAGGTGGTTTAGCTGGCTTTCCTTTTTAGGCAGGATATAAGTCCAGGATGCATTAGTTAGGACACGGGCCTTAGTGTTGTATGGAACACTAAGCCCACCTTAGATTTAGGATTCAAGGCTACTACACTGGGTGTCTCGTGGTATGCCTCATCGGTGGGTAAGCTCCTCCTCCTTCTGGGGCTATAAACCCTACCTATCCGCGTCACATAGATGGCGCCGCTTCTATCTTTCTCTCACGCATGTGGTATGAAGTGATTTCTTCTTTTTTAGCTTCCTCCAGTTTGACCGGCCGAGTGCTTATGTGATCCGTGTATGTCGAAGTAACCGAGTTGAGCCTATCTTCTCCCCTTGATTAGGAAGATCCTAGAAATTTTCCTACGTGCCAAATCCATTTGAGAGAATAATATATCATCCCTAATCGAGAGTTTTCTTAGGCCAAGGTCTAAGATGTAATTAACCACGGGGGCTTGCGCCCGTGGGAGACCGATCCCCACATCAAATAAACCTCATCCGAGCTGATGTATCGAGTGGGGGAAATCTCGTGACTTTTGGGTTATGCATATTGTTATCCATCGAAGTATGTGGGCGAAAGCCTCTATCCTCCATGGCTAATCATATGTATAATCCCATCTGCCCTCCCATTGGTCTATTTGTGTAGAATGCGAAGGTCTACGATCATTTTGTCCTACGGGATAGTGTGGTCGTACCCTTCACATTCTGTTCCCCACAAGTAGAATCCTTTCGGAGACCCACACCTTCCAAAAATTATAATAAATCAAATTTAAATCCAAAAATTACAAGTAATACCTTAAATTGACCAGAATTGAACCCTTAATCAATGAAAAATAGAAGCCCCTTGACTGGACTTCAAAATTAAGTTTAATTTAATTTTAATTGAAATTTGAAATTTAATTAATTTAATTAATTAAAAATAATTAAAAATTCCAGAAAATTTCCAAACACTTGGAAATCACTCCTTAGGTCATTCCTGACCTTTGGAGTTGATTTCAAGAAGTTTGGAGGTCATTTGGATTCAAATCACAAAAATGGTCTCTAATTAAACAATTTAAATAATTCATTAAATACTCAAAACTTCAAAAATTCATAACTAATTCAAATAAACTCCAAATTGAGCAAACTAAAAGGCATACAACTCATCTTAAGCTCTAATATTTGTTAAAAATGTTAAGTTTCCAGAAATCAAATAAATTTGAAAAAGTCAACTTCTGGTCAAACTTAGTTCAAAATCAAGTCAAAACTTCAAACCTTCATAATAAAATGTAGAAAAATCCAATTTCAGTGTACTTACTGTCTAACTGATCGTATTAAGGTCTAGTATTTTAATAAAATATTAACTTTCCAGAAAACACTTTAAATCAAAAAGTCAAATTTTGACCCTTTAATTAAATGATTAAAATAATCCAAAAAATATCAAAATTCAATAAATCATTCAAAATTCCAGAAAACATTAATTTGAACTTAAAAACCAGCAACCAACCAATCTTAATTAAAATTTAATCAACCTTTAAACCTTAATCAAACTCAAATCATTTAATTATGTCGGGTACCACTGGGTAACCCAGGCCTACGAGGCTATTAAATTAGCCCCAAGGAAGGTGAAATAAACTTCACGGCCTCGGTGTGAAATAAAGGTGATATCCAACAAACAATTAAAATCAAGTTTAAAATCAATTTTAAGTCATTAATATTTAAATTCAAATTAAATCTTCCCTTAAACCTTCAACCAACTTGAACCTCAAACAATTTCAATCAATTGCCTATTTAAGACATATCAATGCCACACAGCCTACCTCACACACTTTAGATGGTTTGCTAGGACAACCAACTTTAGTCTTAGGTTAGGCCGGTGTTTACTTTTCTGCTACTTGCGTGTGCCGGGTTTTTCTGTTGTTTTTATTGCATGCTGGTTGCTAGATTTAAGTAATTGATGTTGATGTGATTGTTTATTTATTTACTGCACTCTGAGTTGATTGATTGTACGTTAGATCTACCCTTAGGTTAGGAACGATTTATACTAATTCAATCTTATACATGTGGCCATGCTCATACAGGGCATAAATTAAAGGGGGCAAAAATCATAATTATTAACTTTCACAGGTGCTCCAGAAAATTGCTTAAGTCCCCCTTTAAAATTAAAAGAGCATGGCCAAGCGTGGTTGTGATTGAGCATTTTTAAATTTCAAATATATAACTGCTTGGGATATTTTTAAACTGTTGATTATTAGGATAACCCTGCAGGTTGTTGAGTCTAAATTTTTAATTTCAATTTGATGTAATTTGATTTAAATTGAGTTGTAATGTTTAAAGTGATTTGAGATTGAGATGTTTAAACATCAAATTTGGAATCCAAAGAGGAAGGAACATCCCTTAGGGGATAGTTCCTATCCATTTAGAGATCCAAATTAGGATGAAGTTTAAGTATCCAAAGAGAAAAGATAATACCCCTATCCAGGGGGAGTTCTCTTTTCATTTGGATATCCAGACCCGACGATCCAAGGAGTTCTAAGGAGACGAAGAAGTGAAGAACGAGAAGAATCTCAAATCTCAAAGTCACTTGAGTCTTAGGAGTAGAATCCGGGTTGTAGTCAGTGGTACCCGGCCACTTTACTTTACTGTAGACCCTGGGTTGTATTATTAAGGGCACTTGCCTATGGACTTTCAGTTTGAGCATTTATTTAATTAATTTAATTAAATGTTGATTTGATTACTTGATGTTGATTACGATTAAGGACCCACATGTTTTTAGTAGTTTATTTGGCGCTATTGCATGTCGATTTTGATTTAGCCTGGAACCCGATCGGAAGCTCGTGAGGGTACGGTCATTAACTTTTTCTATTTAAACAAAATTAAAATTTTTAAGCTCAGATAGAAACTCTAACGTTCTTAAGAAGTAAGCCCGGACTCGCCGGGAGTTTTTCATGCATACATATTGACTTTTCTCATCCGTGTTAGGCACCTCCCCGCCTGTGGGTTCTGGCAGACCACCTGACCTATTAGGGTGCAGTTCTGTCCAAGGGGATGTTGTGCAATCTCTAGGATAAAACCTATTTTTAAGCCTATTTTAAAACTGCTTCATATTGATTTAAGCATTTCATCTAGTCAACTAGCATGCATTGCATTAGATACAAATTAAAAATCGAGTCTAAATCTTAATTGCATTTTATTTAGACATTTAACCCAACATATGTTAAGGGGTCAATTAGGATCTGCTCTAGATGTCGACCCCAATTCTTTAAACCAATTTTAATCAATGTCCTTAACCACTCTACATTTAAAGACTTTGACTCATGGTTTTAAAAGCGTTTAGGAGGTTTAGCTGGCTCCCTAATCCAGGCCGGGGTAAGCCCATATTGCATTTCATTAGCTAGGTTCTGGGTCACTGATTCTCAGTACCCATTTTAGACTTAGGTTCTGAGGCAAATGTTCAATCTTAAGACCTCAATCTTCCAGGAATCTAATTCCCATTTTCTAATAAAATTGACCATTTAAACATTAAATGTTTTTCAATCTAATTCAAGCCCAACACTTAGGATAGTCTGAGGTGTTTCTGAAGTAATTTAGAATCTCAAAATACCTCCTACCCTTCCTCCTTTGACTCCATAAATAAGTGTTCAATATTGAACCAATCCCTGTTGAATTTTCAGTCCCTTAACCTTCCTTGATATCAAGCTTTGAAAATCTTAAATAAAGTTCGTATCGCTATTTTAATCGAGAGTATTCGTAGGAAATTTTCTGGTTTCCTACGATGTAATTAACTACGAGGGCTTGTGCTCGTAGGAGATTTAGAAACCCAGATCAGATTTCAAAATCAAGTTTTCAAAACCTTCAATTGATTATCTTTGGGAAATTCAAACTTTACGATCATTATCATCATATTTGAACTATCGATAGTAATTGATATCTTCTTTCTCTGGATAGATATATCAATTACAATCATAACTTTAAATATGAAATTAATGATCTCTTATCTCAATTATTGTAGTCGAACAATGGATTAAACATTATTTTGATCCTTCGGGATCATATATTGTTTCTCCTTGAGTTTGATTATAATAATCAGATAAATTCAAAGATTTGTAATCTGAACCTATTAGAGAACGATATGTTCACCTTTCGAGGTGATATATTATTCATAATAAGTGTTCGATTATAAAATTCAAAATTCCAGAAATTAAACATTTCCCAAAGAAAATTAAACCTCTTTTCAAAACTATATTTTTTCAATCAAACAAAAAAAATGGCGACTCCACTGGGGATAATCTCTCTCTCCATCTTTAATAGCGATATAAATTTTATTACATCAGTAGTTTTGACTACCTTTCTTCCGTTGGTCCCTCTCCCATTTCTTCCTTGGGTGAGTGTGGCCAACTCAAGTAAGACATGTAAAAAGAGAGGTGAGTGTAGGAAACCTCCCTCCAAGTCTGGCTTTGACATTTCGCCTCCAAGTTCATTGGTAGAGCGAAAGAGTCAAGCTGAGCTTTTCAAAGTCTTTCTGTACATGTTGCAAACTTGCATGCAAATAAATCATAGCGTGCTAAGTTTCACAATTTACAGAAGATTTCTTCAATTTCAAAGTCATAATTTCAAATGTCTAGCAAAATTCCATTATCTTCAAATCTCAGTCGATTCCTATATCCTACCATTACATATAGGATTGTAATTCCTATAATTCAATATGTGTGATAGGATATAGATTTCTCTTCCAAATTTTAATCCAAAGTTTGAAATTTTCTGGTTAATCTAACCTTCGACATTTCAATCCCGAATCGCTAGTCGGAATGAAAGAGTCAGGTTAGCTTATAACATCCCCCCTGTTTTTGTAAACCGTTATGTTGAACATATGTTCAACACTTCGAGTTTCAAAATAAGGGGAGATGCTGCCGAAATTTAAAATTTTTCAAACATCTCTTTTCAAGTTATAATAATCATTGCAACTATATATTCTATAACAATGATTGTAGTTGTATATAGTTAATGCACTTTCAACTTCTCCGGTCATTTCAATCCTTGACATTCCATTCTGAGTCACTCATCAGAATGAAAGAGTCAGGTTGATTTCTTAGAATCTCCCTCTTATAGGTTTGTAAACCGTTATGTTGAACATATGTTTAACACTTCGAGTTTCAAAAGTAAGGGGAGATGCCGCCAGATTTTCAAAAATTTTTCTCTTTTCAAAGTCAATCAAGTTCAAAATGCATTGCCATATATTTCTCTATAACTATTGTTGTAGCTTAATATATGCAATATTTATTCAAATTTATCCGGATAAATCGATCTTTGACATTTTATTTTAAATCATTCTTTTGAAATGTAAAGAGTCAAGTGATTTTCCCTAGCTTTCCCTAACATTCGTAAACCGTCAAGTTGAATGCAAATTCAACAACTCGAGTTTCAAAATAAGGGGAGGTGCTGCCGGAAATTCAAATTTTCAGAAATATCCGTTCAATTCTCTTCAAGTTTTAATCGTCACGTGTCGAATGTTCTTCTACAAAACTTCTTGTAGATGAACATTGATAATTCAAATTCAACATTTATTTTTAATGTCTTTCAAATTTTTGAACTCTGACATTTTATCTTTGATAAGATATAAAGAGTCGAGTTCCTTCCTGTAAAATCTTCCCCAATATTTGTAAACTATCTTGTTGAATGCAAATTCAACACCTCGAGTTTCAAAAATAAGGGGAGATGCTGCCGGATTTTTGAGTCGTTCAAATTCCCATTCAATTCAAAATCAGTTTTCACTGTCACATGTACTACTACAACATTCTCTTGTAGTATAACATGTACTATTTCCAGATTCAAATTTAATCATCTAGTCTTTTCATCAAGTCAAATCTCTGACATCTTATCCCTAGCCTGATCAGTGGGATAAGAGAGTCGAGTCAAAACTCCTTGATTTTCTTTGATATTTTGTTAACTATTAAGTTGAAATCAAATCCGACTTATTAGTTTCAAATAGTCAAAGAAAATCTTTCAATTTTCAAAATTTTAAACCCCCGTCAAATTCTTTCAAATCAAATCCAGACCATTGTTGTTATACGTTCTCTACAACATTCTCTTGTAGTTGAACATATACAATAAAAATTCAAATTTTCTTCAAGTCAAAATTGATATCTATGCTTTATCACTACATATCGGATTATAATTCTTATAATTCGATTTATGTGATAAAATATAGAAAATTTCTTGTCAAAATTCAAATTTAAAAGTTTGATTCAAGTCTTCTCTTTCAAATTTCAGACAATCAAATCTTCTGCAATGGCTGGAAAACTTCTGTTCTCTGTTGACCGAGACCTCCAAGTCGAAGAGTTAATTCATAGCAGTGCGATTCAGTTTGGGATGGGTTTCAAGACTCTTAAACTGTCTGTTAATGGTGGAACAATCATCAATCTCGCTGCTAAGGGCGAGAATGGTCCAGTAGTTGAACTAGCTGTGGGAGCTACGAGTGACCTTCCCCCAGTGTTGGAACTGGCAGCAGGTGCTACCCTTACACCTTCTGTACCCTCAGTCCAGAATGAGGATAAGAAAATTAAAGTAAAATCTACTGTTGAGAAAGGGTCTTCTAGTTCTGCAGCACTGTTTGGCACTAAGAGTGCTAGGAAGAACTACCTGAGAAGGATAAGGAAGAAAATTACCAAGTCAAGGAAGATAGCTGAATAGAAAGCCCTGAGTTTAGTCGAGCCTGAGGCTGCTGAGGAGCTGCCTATCCCTGCCTCTTCTCCACTCCTGAAAGGGAGTCGTTTTCACCCCCTCGCAGCTGCTGCAGGGGAGGAGAGAGTCACGAGGATTGCTAGCTCTCCACCTAGCCCAGTCGACTACACTGTTAAGAGAACCACCAAAGAGAAGAATACTTTAAGAACTAGGATGTTAAGGAACATCATTCATACCTGTGCTGCTGAGACAGGTCAAACCAAAGAACAATATGTGAGACACCTGAAGGGGGTGATCTCACATAAGCTTGAGAAAGAAGTTCTGAAGGAAGAAAAATCTGAAGCAAGAAACCTGACTTCTCAGCCAGTGAGGAGAAACAAAAAGTTTGTTAAGCAGCCAGTTGCCTCAGTATTAGTGGATGGATATCATTGGGTGCCTCGTCTCCCAACTGCCAAAACTGAGGAGATAGTTTTAACTGGGTCTGGTAGGAGTCACCCTCTCAGTGGTAGACCTCCAGTTCCCCCTTCAAGACTCTCAAAGTTGGCCCCTGTGATAGCCAAAGCAAAAGAAATTGTCAAAGACTTACAACCAGTTGATGTTAAGGGCAAGAGGCCCATACCTTTGGATGAACCTTATGTGCCAATGAAGATAAGCAGAACTGTTGGGATTCAGATTAGAGAAACACCAGTTAAGACACCAGTTCAGTCACCAGTTCATTTACCAGTCCAGTCACCTGTTAAGGTCCCCCGACTCCTTATTCAGGGATGTGAGGATTCTCCTCAGATTGATGTTGGAGTTCCTACAAGTCAAACTCCTTCGTCACCTGTTAGGTTAGATATCCCTCACCCTGTTGAGGATGTCACCCTCACGACTACCGACCCTGGGACAGTCGAAGGGGAGGGGATAGAGCTTGAGGAAGATGAAGAAATGTTAGATCAGTTGGTAGCAGAACCTACCGCTGATGACCTGCAAATCCAAGAAGTCCTCACCAAGCTAGGAGATGAGGAATTTGAGGAAATGATCAACTATAAGGGGTACCTACCAATCGACCTCGAATCAATTGAGGGTAGACCGGTCGATGAGGTGGTACAAGAAATAAGGGATATACTTAAAAACAAGGCAATTGAAGCCTTTGATCCAGAAGCAGATGATCTGATGGAAGAAGATTCAGCTGGGAACATTTGTATGGTTGAGACCAGAGCATCAAATAAAGATGCTGAGCCTTCAAGACATCGATCTGATAAAGAAGAAGCCTCTACAGCAGTAGATTCAGACTCCGATGGATCAATTAAATTGAATGAGAAAGATGAATACATCAAGAGTCTGGAAAATAAAATTGAACAGATGATGCTCAGAATGGAACAGATGCAAAATCAGATGATCAAGGCACAGCAATCTCAATCCGAGCAGTTGCAACCTACAACACACACAGTGGGTGAGCACAGCAGGAAAATAGAATCAAGTCCTAGAACTCCAGAGGTTGCTTCCCCAACCTCTCCAGTCGACAAAGATATCCGCCAGATGATCGAAACCCAGGTAAGGGAGGCCTTAGCCCATTCTCAAGGGACTGTATCTATTCCAAAGGGTAGACCCTACCCTGAAGAATATGATTCTGTTTCTTATCCTAAAGGCTTTGTGCCACCTTCATTCAAAGTTTTCAGTGGGTTAGAAAACCCAAGACAGCATCTAGCCCACTTCCGAGCGAGCTGTTGCAACGCAGGAGGGTCAGATGCTCTACTCTTTCGCCAGTTTGTGAGTAGTCTATCCGGTATTGCTTTTGAGTGGTACGCAGATCTACCTAATGGTTCAGTGAAAACATTCACAGAGCTCGAGAGTCTATTCTTAAAGAGATTCTCAGGAGCTCAGCAGTGTGTAACCGTTGGTGATCTCATCATCGAGAAACAAAAACCGGGAGAGTCTTTGGTTGAGTACATCTTGAGATGGCGAAATCTCTCGATGAAGTGTGAACCCCAGTTGCAAGAGCAACATGCAGTGGAGATTCTTTTAAAGAACATCCACGGGCCTATTGCTTTTCTCCTGAAGGGTTTCACTATCAAAACCTTTGAAAAACTTTTGAATAAGGCTAGTAATCTACAGGAAGAGGCTTCCAAAATGTCATTCCTGAAGGATTCTACTGAGGAAAAGAAAGCTAGCAAACCATTGAAGTCCTTTGAAAAGAGAACGGCAATGGTTTCAGCTGTTGATAAGGGGAAGAAACCAATGAATGTTCAGTCCAGTAATTCTCCAACACAACAAACTCAGAAATCTCCACCTTTTCAGGTAACTTCTCAACCTACAAGAGATTCTCACCCGATTTCTTTTAAAGAGAGATTGGCTCTTACATATCCATTTAAGAGGGAGTCGGTGAGAAAGATCTTTAAAAGTCTTCAGAAGAAGCCAGATTTTCGATTGCCGGAGGCCAAGAAGTCGGAAGAGGCAAATAAGAAGGATGATCCAACTTTTTGCCCCTACCATCGCACGTTAGGCCACACAATCGAAGACTGCATCGTCTTCAAAGATTGGCTAGAAAAGAACTTCCATCAAGGTAATATTATAATTCCAAAGGAGTACCTGGTCGATCCGGATCAGGGGTCTGTCAAATCTATCTCAGGTATGAATTCTAACTCTTCTTTGTCCATTGAAGATGGTTGGGATATAGCACTATCCCGGGCATTTAAAAAGTCGATTAATAAATCTTTTCGTCTTTCTCAACAGTTACCGACGAGAGCCCGGGACCCGATCTGGGAGGTTGACCTCGAGGCTTCGCAGGAGGATGTTGGGACAGTTTCCTCTCCGGTAGTTTTAGGAACTACTGTACTGAATAAAAATGAAAAGAGTGAACTTTCTGTAGAGAGGAAATTTGTTGATGAGAGATCTGTACAAGTGGTTGATGGTGGCTCAAAACCTCTGTCACCACTGAAATTATCTGACTTTTACTTTGCCCCATCAAAGGCAAAGGGTCGAAAATTAAATAAAAAGTCTGATCCTTCTGCCCATATTTTGATGATTAATGTTGAGAATGAAAATGTAAATGACTCTTCTATTGAAAATAATCAAGAAATTCAAACACTCAACTCTCCAGATTTGACTCTTCAAGAGAGAAACGAATCTGATGTCTTATCAGATAGTGAAACCCCTGAAATTAACTTTCAAGGGAGTCCTGTCGTGATAGACTTCTCAGATTCGGACTCTCGCTCAGATAACGACAATCAATCGCCTAAGGAGAGCGTAGACTCCCCTGTAGTTTGTTCTTCCGATGAAGTCGTGCAAGTACAATTACGTGGTGGGAAAGTCTTACCCCCTAGGCTACCTCCTCAGGATAAAGGAAAACAAGGTGTTTCTGATGATCCAATTCAAACCCCCACTCAACAATCAACCCCAATTCTTTCAAATTCACCGGGTCCCAATGTTAATGTTCCAAGTGTTGATTACAATGTCTTAGCTCACCTTAGGAAGTTGCCCGCCAAATTGAGCATTTATGATGCCCTTGTCCTTTCAAAAGAGATGAGGGAGACTCTAATTAAAGCGCTTCTCGACCCATAGATTTCCTTAGCTCAATTAGCCTCAACTTCCGAGGAAGAAGCTTTGTACTTTAAGGAAATCCCTGGGGTTACCTTCTCTGACGAAGATTTACTCCTTGGAACTGCCGACCACAATCGTCCACTTTACATCACAGTAAATGTGGGCAAGTTTAAGTTATCAAGAGTTCTAGTTGACCCGGGTGCATCGGTCAACGTGATGAACATAAAGACTCTCGCATACCTTAGAATTGATACTAGCAAGCTCTCAACTGACAAGTTAGTGCTTCGTGGGTTCAATGAGAAGGGCGAGAAGGCTTTAGGTTCAGTTACCCTTCTTCTAGAGATAGGAGAATTGAAAACTGAAGCGAAATTTCATATAATCGATTCGGCAACGTCCTTTAACGCGCTCCTAGGAAGGCCCTGGATCCATGAGTATAGGATGGTTCCTTCTACCCTACATCAATGCATCAAGTACCAACGAGATGGCATTGAGTTTGAAATTAAGGGTGATATGCAACCATTCTCTATTCACGAGATCGGGATCTACGAGGATGCAGCGTACTACGTACCTAAAGGGTTCACTACTTGTTCTAAAGTAGAGATCAACGTCAAGGAGGAAAAGGCAGAAAGTCAAGGTTCAAAAGCAATTCAAAGATTGAGAAAAGAAAAAGTCAAAAATCAAAAGAGACAAAACTCAAGTAGTGAAGACGACGTCGAGCGTGTGATCTTTAGGCCTCCAAACATTATACCTCAAAGAGGTGGGAGGATGGCCCAAAGAGCACGCGGTCGAGGTCGCCCTTCAATTGAAAAAAGAAATTCCCCGATGTATGTCGAACTTGAAACAAGTTCTGATGAAGATTCAAGAAAAAGGGGTGCCAGATTTGCTTTTGACTATACAAAAATCAATTCTCCCCCGAAGTTTGATCTCACTTTAGAATCGGATAGCGACCAGGAGGATACAAAATTAAATATTCAAAGTGACGAGCCTGAATTGAGTTTGTATGAAAAGCTTAATAGAACGGTTGAATCCTTAACCTTAACCCCACTGTCTGCTGACAGGGTCTCAGGGTTAGTAATTAAGGATGCTCCGAACTTAGATGGAGAAGTAAGGAAAGCCAAGAAGTTCTTCCCTGGCTCTTCCTCCTCAAGGAATGAAGATGATGTAATCCTTGAAGAGGCAAATTTCAATGAATTAATGGAATTACCTTTTGGCTATTTTCCTGCTGGTGTTAAGTCTCTTATTTCTAAAGGTTTTGCTCCGAGTCAATGGACTAAGGGTCAAGCTAGATACCACGAAAGTCTTTGGAATTCAAAATGTAATAAACATTGGACCAGTGGTATCGGTTTTAGTACCGTTAGGTCGTTTGACGATGACGAATTTTGTCTAATGATAACTAGTCGTCCTGAATTTAAAAATGTCCCTACTGAAGTCATTGATTCGTTCGATGGACTTTGTTTGGAGACTTTTGATGATTCTGACGAACTTCAGGTTCGGGATGCACCCCCCGAATTCGAAGAAGAAATTAAATTAACAGTCGATGAACTTAAAGAAATCAACCTTGGAACAGAGGATGACCCTCGCCCCACTTTCATAAGTTCTTTGTTGAGTGAGGATGAGTCTAAGGATCTAATTCAACTTCTATCCGAGTTTAAAGATTGCTTCGCCTGGACATACGACGAAATGCTGGGGTTGTCCGCTGACGTAGCAGTCCATAAACTTGGAATCTGGCATGATGTCATTCCTGTCAAGCAAGCTCCACGACGTATGCGTCTGGAGATCGAACAACAAGTCGTCTCTGAAGTCAAGAAGTTGGCAGAGGCCGGATTTATTCGAGAAGAACAATATCCTTCTTGGGTAGCCAGCGTCGTGCCAGTTCGAAAGAAAAATGGTCAAATCCGGGTCTGTGTTGACTATAGAGACCTGAATAAGGCATGTCCTAAGGATGAATTTCCTTTGCCAATCCCAGAACTCATGGTGGATATTGCCTCCTCGCATGTTGTTTTCTCCTTTATGGATGGCTCGTCTGGTTATAATCAAATCAAGATGGCCCCAGAAGATGAGAGAAACACTGCATTCAGAAGTCCTATAGGGATCTTTTGTTATAAAGTGATGCCCTTTGGCCTCAAAAATGCTGGTGCAACCTACCAGCGGGCCATGACTCATATCTTTGATGACTTAATACATAATCAAGTCGAATGTTACATCGACGATTTAGTTGTCAAGAGTAGAGTGAAAGAGGCCCATCTTTATGATTTAAGAACTGTCTTCGAGCGGTTACGCCGCTACGACCTTAAAATGAATCCCTTGAAGTGTGCTTTCGGCGTTACGTCAGGGAAATTCTTAGGTTTCGTAGTCAGGCACCGTGGAATCGAAATTGATCCTACCAAAATTGAAGCTATCTTAAATATGTCGCCTCCTAAGAGTCTCACTCAATTGAGATCTCTCCATGGCAGGCTGGCGTATATAAGAAGATTCATTTCTAATCTTTCTGGAAGATGTCAACCATTCTCTGTCCTAGCTAAAAAGGATGCCAAATTCATTTGGGATGAGAAATGTCAAAATGCTTTCGAAAATATCAAACAATACCTGACAAATTCGCCAGTTTTGGCAGCCCCCATTCCGGGAAGACCTTTAATCCTTTACACTGTAGCCCTTGACGAATCTCTTGGGGCTCTTCTAGCTCAAATCAATGATGATGGGAAAGAGAATGCCCTCTACTACCTGAGTCGGAGATTACTCCCAACGGAAATCCGATATCATGCAATTGAGAAACATTGCCTTGCTTTAGTCTTTGCAGCACAAAAACTAAGACATTACATGCTTTCTCATCAGGTCAGTCTGATTTCCAGTGTCAACCCCCTGCAATATCTTATGACCCGGCCCACGTTGTCAGGACGTCTAGCTCGTTGGTCTATGATATTGTTACAATTTGAAATCACTTTCATTCCCCTGCGTGTTGTGAAACAGCAGGTCGTCGCCGACTTCCTTGCGGCACACCCGCTACCGGCGGAATCTCCTCTAAATGATGATTTACCTGATGAGCAAATCATGAGTTTCGAGGAATCCAATGTTCAAACCTGGGAAATGTATTTTGATGGTGCAGCGTCCTCTCAAAGGGGCAAAACACCTCAATCCACTATTCCTGGGAAAGCCGGAGTCGGTCTGGTTTTCATAACACCGGATAAGGGAATGATGCACTTTTCCTACCATTTATCAGAACCTTGTACGAACAACGAAGCTGAGTACGAAGCTTTGATAACTGGTTTGGAACTTGCAATCCTAATGGAGATTAAAGAGTTTAAGATCTATGGTGACTCTCAACTGGTGATCAACCAAGTTGCAGGGACCTATAAGGTTTTGAATCCTAAACTCCTGAAATATCACCAATACACAATGCACCTACTTGAGAAAATTCCCATTGTAACTATGTATAGGGTTCCTCGTGGAAGCAATTCCTCAGCGGATGCCCTAGCAAAGCTTGCAAAGAAATTTGCTTGCCCAGAAGAGGACTTCATCCCTATAGAAGTTCAAGGTCGTCAAGTCCTGTCCCCTGTAGACATGGAATACCTCAACAATCAATCCTCCCAGGTCCTTTCTACATCTTCAGCAGTTGATGAAGAAAAAGATTGGAGACAACCAATAATCAAGTATTTGCAAGAAGGCAAGCTTCCCCACGACAGGTCTCTTGCCAATCAAATTAAGAAACGTGCCCTATCATATGCACTAGTCAACGATACATTATACCGACGATCGTTCGATCAGATGTGGCTCCGCTGTTTAGACAAACGAGAGGCCCTGAAGATCGTTAATGAAGTCCATGCTGGACTGTGCGGTGCTCATCAATCGGGTCCTAAGATGAAAATGAAAATCAAAAGACTTGGTTATTACTAGCCTACGATGGTTGACGATTGCATGAAAATTACAAAATGTTGTCATCAATGCCAAGTTCAAGGTGTGGTTTTACATCAGCCGCCTAATGTGTTGCATCCTACGATAGCCTCGTGGCCCTTCGAAAGTTGGGGCACGGATATCGTCGGGCCAATTGACCCCCCTTCTTCAAGGGGTCATCGCTTCATCTTAGCAGCGACTGATTACTTTTCAAAGTGGGCAGAAGCAATACCACTAAGAAATGTAACATCACATCATGTAATGAAATTCTTTCGTGACCATATCGTATATCGATTCGGCGTGCCTCGCAGAATCATATCCGATAATGGGTCCGCTTTTAAGTCTACAAAAATCAATAACTTTGCAAGTCGCCACGGTATTGATTGGAGATACTCAACAATCTATTACCCACAGGCTAATGGATTGGCTGAGGCCTTCAATAAAATCCTGGTACAAATCATCAAAAAGACCCTGGATGATAATAAACGTTAGTGGGATGAGAGGTTGGTGGAAGCTCTGTGGGCCTACAGGACCACATATCGAACCCCGACCCAATCCACACCGTTTGCATTAGTGTATGGGTCTGAGGCCGTACTCCCTCTGGAAATTCAAATCCCTTCACTCAGAACTGTAGTCCAGAATCAGATCACAACAGAACAGAATGCACAACTTCGACTTGAAGAACTTGAGGGTCTTGAAGAACGTCGTCTCCAAGCCCAGCAGAATCTAGAACTCTATAAAGCCAGAATGGTTCAAGCTCATGATAAGTTAGTGCGACCTAGAACCTTCCAAGTAGGCGACTTGGTCTTGGTTCTTCAGAGGCCTATCTTAGCCCACCGAAAGCTCGGTGGAAAGTTTGAACCAACCTGGGAAGGATCCTTCGTAGTGGAAACAGTTTACGAAGGAGGCTCGTATCAGCTAGTGGATTGTAAAGGAAATCACCCAATATTCCTGTAAACGGGCGATTCCTGAAAAAATACTATGCTTGATGTAGCTCGAATTTCGAATCAATAAAATTTTCAAATTTTGAATCTATTCAGTTCAATTTTGTTCAAGTTTTTGAAAATCCGAAATTAAATTCAAGATGAATCAAAGTCAAATCAAACTTCAAGTTTAAAATTCTTCAAATTCCAAACCAATTCAAATCAAGTTTCAAATTCAAACATCTTTAAATTCAAGTTCAAAAATCATTCAAATCTCAAATTCCAGAATTCAAATCCGATCCTCTATACAGAGCAAGTTTCCTCTGTATATGATCATTCCTGACTCGATCCTCTATATAGAGCAAGTTTCCTCTATATACGATCAATCCAGATCCGATCCTCTATACAGAGCAAGTTTCCTCTGTATACGATCATCCCTGACCTGATCCTCTATATAGAGCAAGTTTCCTCTATATACGATCAATCCAGATCCGATCTTCTATACAGAGCAAGTTTCCTCTGTATACGATCATTCCTGACCCGATCCTCTATATAGAGCAAGTTTCCTCTATATACGATCAATTCAGATCCGATCCTCTATACAGAGCAAGTTTCCTCTGTATACGATCATCCCTGACCTGATCCTCTATATAGAGCAAGTTTCTTCTATATACGATCAATCCAGATCCGATCCTCTATACAGAGCAAGTTTCCTCTGTATACGATCAATCCAGACCCGATCCTCTATATAGATCAAGTTTCCTCTATATATGATCATCCAGATCAGATCTTCTATGTAAAGCAAGTTTCCTTTACATACGATCACTCCAAATCTGATTCTGTGCGAAGCAATGCTTCCTTCTCACAGGATCATCCAGTTCTCTTTTCTTCAAGATTAGATGTGAGTCATCGTGCTTTCTCTCCTTAGGATTAGATCTACTAGTGATGGATAACACCCTCTGCGGCACCATTCTAGTTTCAAAATTCAAATATTTAAGCCTGATCTCCTATAGGAAGCAATACTACTTTCCTATACGATCATCCAGTTCTCTTTTCCTTAGAGTAAGCATTCTCCTTCTCTTAGGATTAGATTCCCCAGTGATGGAGTAAGTCCTCTATGGCACCGTCCTGGGTTTAATTTCAAAATCCAGTTCTCTCTTCCTTAGGGTAGGTTATCCTTCCTTCCCTTGGGATTAGACTTCCTAGTGATGGAGTAAGTCCTCTATGGCACCATCCTGGAATTAATCTCAATCAGGCTTTCTTTTCTTCAGGGTTAGGTATTTCTCCCTTCCCTTAGGATTAGATCCATTAGTGGTAGAGTACGCTGTTTCCAGCACTACCCTAGTATCCTTTCAAATCTAGTTTTCTAAGGTTAGGATTTTCCTTTATCTTAGAATCAAATTCAAACTCGATCCTCTGTAGTTAGGAATTCTTCCTTTCTATATGATCATCCAGACCTCCTTTTTCCTTTAGAGTAGGACTTCCCTTCCCTTAGGATTAGATCCACTAGTGGTAGAGTACGATGTTTCCAGCACTACCCTAGTATCCTTTTAAATCTAGTTTTCTAAGGTTAGGATTTACCTTTCCCCTAGTATCAAAATTCAAACTTGATCCTCTGTAGTTAGTAATTCTTCCTTTCTATGCGATTATCCAGACTTCCTTCTCCTTTAGGGATAGATTCTTCCTTTCCCTTAGGACCAGACCCATTAGTGGTAGAGTACGCTGCCTCAGCACTACCCTAGCATCATTTCAAATTCAAACTTCTAAGGTTAGGATCTCCTTCCCTTATATTCATTTCAAATTCAATCTTCTAAGATTAGGATTTTCTTTCCCTTAGAATCAAATCTAGATTCAATCCTTTATAGTTAGGAGTTCTTCCTTCCTATAAGATCACCCAGGTTCCTCTACCCTTAAGGTTAAGATTCTCCTACCCTCAGGACCAGACCCACTAGTGGTAGAATATACTTTTTCTAGCACTACCCTAGTATCTATTCAAACTCTGATTCCCTAGGGATAGATTTCTCTTGCCTTTAGGATCAAAACCCCAAACTTGACCATTCTATTCGGTCAACACCAATATGTGTAATAGAACTACATTCTATTACACATATTGGGGGTCCATTTGTTGACCTCATTTTTGTATGAGCTCAGTAGGACCAATCCAGACCTTAGGATCTTTCCAATCCTTAGGATCAATCTTAACCCTAGGATCAATCTGATCTTAGATCAATCCAAACTTTAAGATCAATCCAAATTCAAATCAATCCTGACCCCAGATCAATGCAATTTAAGACAAATCTAGATTCTAGGATTCTCCTAGACTTCAGACCCTAGGATCTATTCTAGACCCTAGGATTCTACCTGATTCTAGATCATATGATCCTCTTAGACCTTAGGATTCTCCTAGATCTATTTAGAGCTTAGGATTCTTCTAGATCCTAAGACTATTCTAGATTCTAGGCCCTAGGATTTCCAAACCCTAGGATCTTCTTAGAAATCAAACTTTAGGATCTACTCTAGATCCTAAGATCCTTCTAGATCTTGAATCTTAGAACTCCTAGATCTTAGGATTCTTCTAGATTATAGGATTCTTCCAGACCTCAGATCCTAGGATTTCCCTAGGACTTTTATATCCCAGGATCTTCCCAGACTCCAGTCCCTAGGATCTATTCTAGACCTTAGGATTCCCTTAAGCTGATTTGGACCCTAGGACCTATTCTAAATCCTAGGATTCCTCTAAATCAATCCAAGCTTCAATTCAATCTAAACTTAATTCAAATCCTATCATTCAAGCTCAAAATCCAATTCAAAATCAGATTTCTAGATTCAAATCCAAGGCTAAAGGTCTAAGTCCTGAAAGCCTTTTCCAGTTAATCTTTGAACATTTCAAAACCCTATCAAATGACCTCTGATTCAAGATCTATCAGTTCCACACTGATATGACATGTCTCTAGAGGCAACTCTCCAAAGTTGAGCTCATTCTGAGGTCTCTAACCCCAGAAACTGAATTGAAATCCAAAGGCTGTAAAACCTTCAAATATTTACAGTCTATGTCACTGGACCTACCACCCAGTGGATTTTGACCTTGGAGCTTTCTCCAAAGCCTCCAATCACCTCCAGACCCTTGATTATGATTCATTGAGCAATAAACTACATTTTTGTTGGACTCAATTTGACCCCTAGTTGACCAAGAGTCAAAATGACTAAAATGCCCCTATGGGGTGTGAATAGTCACTTTGATCAAATGACCTCCAAATCAAATGCAGTCACTTCCAGCAAGTTTCAAATGTCAAATCAAACCCATTGAACGTAGAACCAGCCCCTGGGTCAACCTGGTTGACCAAGTCAACCTAGTTGACCTAGAAGGCCCCTTTAGGGTCAAAACAGGTCATTTTGACCAAATGACCTCCTCTGACCTTGGGACCACCTCCATTGGTTTCCAAATGTCATTTCAAATCTGTTGAACCCATTTCCAGACCCTGGACCCACCTGGTTGACCAAGTCAACCAGGGTTGACCTAAAAGGCCCATTAAGGGCCCAAATAGGTCATTTTGACCAAATGACCTCCCCAGACTCTGAGACCACCACCAGTAGACTCAGAATGTTATTCTGAACTTGTTGGACCCAATCCTTGACCCTGGGTCAACCTGGTTGACCAAGTCAACCTAGTTGACCCATTAGGCCCATTAAGGGCCTAAACAGGTCATTTGATTTGGATGACCCATTTAAACCTCGAAAACACTTCCATCAGACCCCATCCATCATTTCAAACCTGTTGAGCCTAACCCCTAGCCCTGGGTCGACCTGGTTGACTAAGTCAACTCAGGTTGACCAGTTCAGCCCTTAAGCCCTTACAATTTAAATCAAACTTCAAGTATACTTAAGACTCAATCAAACTCTCCTTGCCATACCCTTCAATAATTTAGATTTGATTGGACCCTTGACCCAGTCAATAGTTGACTTGGTCAACTGAGCCCAAATTCAATCAAATTTGACCCATTTGGGTCAAATTCCTTTAAGCATTTATTTGAAGCCTTTCAAATCTTCAAATCTAAATCAATCAATAACTTGAATGCTTTTAAACTCACCTCAAATCAAACCACATTGAATTTGACTTGGTCAACTCAACAAAACCAAGTCAACATACCTTAAACCCTCACATTTTCATTCAAGCTCAAGCTCCCTAGCCTCAAGGCTAACCTAAACCAATTCATATGCACACTTGGCTGCCACCTCAGCCTTTGGGGACCATTGACTGGTCAAACCAGTCAATAACTGGTCAATTAGTCAAACCAAGGATTAGGAGTGGTCAAAAGTGCCTAAATCACCTCTTAAGCCTAACCCACTCCATTTAAAACCCCTCCAGTAGCTTTAGGGTATTCTAGAGAATTCCTAGAGCCATCTCTAACCTTTAGATTAAGATCAAACGTCTAGGATCATTTTTACATGCTCAAGTGGGGACCAAAGAGGCTTTCCACCTCACATGTCCTTGTGTCCTTTTGATACCCTGCTCCCACCTACTCCCTTGACACTTGGCAGTCATCTAGGAGTCCACTCAAGCAATCCTAGCCATCCAAATCAATCAAAGGACGTTTGAATAGGGGAATACTCTCATATGAGCTATCATTCGAACCCTAGCATTCTCTCACTCTCTTAACTCCTCCAGCACGACCTCCTTGTTCCCTTGAGCTCTCCAGAGACCCCTTTAGCTTTCCCGATCAAAATCCCACCGGTCAAGGCTCGTTGACGGGCGGAATCC
Organism: Dendrobium chrysotoxum; assembly: GCA_019925795.1. Classification (NCBI taxonomy): domain Eukaryota; kingdom Viridiplantae; phylum Streptophyta; class Magnoliopsida; order Asparagales; family Orchidaceae; genus Dendrobium; species Dendrobium chrysotoxum. The sequence goes on along the minus strand of CM034297.1, from coordinate 1,898,348 downwards.
GGCGAACCGAGGCTAATCACGTCCAAGGCTTATAGCAGACGATCCAGGACGTTTCGAGCTGGGATTTCAACTGGTGAAGTGAGCGTGGACAGCCTACAAATGCAACCAATCCATTTTTCCGTAAATCCAACGGTAAAAATTCCTAAAAACTCTAACCCTAGGTCACTTAGCTTATAGTTAAATAGCTTTTGATTTAATCCATTTTAAGCCGAATAAGAGATCCCACACGATTTCTGTTCACTTATTATATTTAGGTTTAAAATTTCATTCTATTTGGTTAATCGGATCGTTCAAACGAACCAAAAAACTCCTATTAGGGCGTTTCCGTAAGTTTGGTTCAGGCATGCATTATTTGGACCGTTGATCGCTCGATCAACGGTCCAAACCGAGCCTTTCCGCGGTTCTATCAACCCGCTCAACCGATCTCGCGGGATAACTCTCGGTTCGACCTGATCAGGACCGTCAATCTCAAACCGCGCGAGATCAGACGGTCCTGATCTATTGTCCACGTGTTTAAGTGGATTACCGCGGAAATCCACGCCGCGGCAATCATTGGAAATGATTGCGCGGCGGCGCAATCATTTCCAATGATTGGCCGCGGATATAAGCGGCCAATCAATGGCCGCCACGTGGCCTCCCGCCACCGTTTTTTTTTTAAATGAGTTTAAAATTATTTAAAAAATTGTTTTCTTTTTTATTTTATTCTAATTTTTTTAATTAATATTAATAATTAAAATATATATATTATATATATTAATATATATATTTCAAAAAATCAAATAGTATTAATTTAAAATTAATATTAATTTAATTTTATTTTGAAATTATATTAATATTAATTATTAATCGTTATGAACTTATATTTAATATTTAAATATTAAATACTTTGTTTTAGTATTAATTATTAAATATTAATTATCAAATATTAATTATTAAAAATTAATATTAAATGGCATTATAACTTTAACTTATAATTAAATTATTTAATTTTAAGTAATATTAAACACTTTATAATATTAATTAATATTAAGTAATTTTAAAATTTTAATTAATATTAAGTCATTTAATATTATAATTAACATAAAACATTTTATACTTTTGATTAATACAAGATTATTTTAAAATTTTAATTAAATTAAAAAAAATCACTTAACATTTTAATTAATATTAAGTGATTTATAATATTAATTAATATCAAATAATTTATAATTTTAACTAATAATTAAATTGTTTAATATTTTAATTAATATTAAATATTTTATAATTTTAGTTAAATGTTAAATGATTTTTTTTTAAATCTCAATTAGTACTAAATTACTTAATATTATTTAAATGATTTTAAATATTTTAATAAACAATCAATTAACTTTCAATGATTTAATTAATTAATATTAAATAATTAATTAATTATTTTTAAAATTATTTTAATTTTGAAATTAAATCAATTCAAACTATACCTTATATTTCCATTAATTAAATATTTAATTATTAATTGATATTTAATTAATGATTAATAATTTAAATACTTTTAAAAATTAGTATATATATATATATATATATACATATATAAATAATTTTAAAATTTCAGAAAATTCTTAAGATTTAAATTAACTAATTTTAAAATTATTTTAATCATTAATTAATTTAAAAATTATTTAAAAATCCCTTTTAATTGATTTAAACTTCAAAAATTCATAAGAAATTCATTTTAAATCAGAAAAATTAATATAATATATCAAAATTTTCAGAAAATTAAGCACTTTAATTTGAAATCAAATTCAGAGATCAAAACTTGATTAATTTTAACTTATTTTAATTACTTAATTATTTTAATATTTAATTAATATCTAATTAAATATTAAGCCAATTATTTTAAAAAATTAAGAAATTTATTTTCAAATGATCTTAATAGATCAGTAGGTCTCTCAATTAGATATTAAAATCACTCTAATCATATCTTAAGTATGCTTAATTTAAAACATATATCTATATATAATCCTATAAATAGATTAAGTATACTTTGAAATTATTTTGAAATATATACATAAATACTTAAATATTTTAGGTTGAGAGATCTACTACGAAATTTTAAACATAGATCAACATATTTGAATAGAAGTCATGTGGGAGTGCTAATAAATGATTATAATCTAATCATTCATTAGTCTAATTAAGAATATTCAATTAAGTATTAATCTATACATGTTTAAGGACATACACACACCACTTAGTTTAAGGCTCTCTTAGATTTAAGATTGATTGTGTTTGTGAGTGTATTTATCATGCATATGTTGTGTTGAGGGTTAGAGACTTTGATTTGAACCTACTCAAACCTAGTGGCATTAAGGACAATAATTAAGAACTTTGTTTAGAGAATTTAGATTAATTCAAATAATTAGGATATAATTCCAATTGACTTGAAACTCAAACCATTTGAACATAGTGACACCCTCAGCCCTAGGAAAATTCCCCACTGACTTTTGAGATCATTAAGCCCCCTAATTAACCTAATCAAGTTTAAACCTTAATTAAGCCTTAAAACCTTCCAAAAATTATAATAAATCAAATTTAAATCCAAAAATTACAAGTAATACCTCAAATTGACCAGAATTGAACCCTTAATCAATGAAAAATAGAAGCCCCTTGACTGGACTTCAAAATTAAGTTTAATGTAATTTTAATTGAAATCTGAAATTTAATTAATTTAATTAATTAAAAAAAATTAAAAATTCCAGAAAATTTCCAAACACTTGGAAATCACTCCTTAGGTCATTCCTGACCTTTGGAGATGATTTCAAGAAGTTTGGAGGTCATTTGGATTCAAATCACAAAAATGGTCTCTAATTAAACAATTTAAATAATTCATTAAATACTCAAAACTTCAAAAATTCATAACTAATTCAAATAAATTCCAAATTGAGCAAACTCAAAGGCATACAACTCATCTTAAGCTCTAATATTTGTTAAAAATGTTAAGTTTCCAGAAATCAAACAAATTTGAAAAAGTCAACTTCTGGTCAAACTTAGTTCAAAATCAAGTTAAAACTTCAAACCTTCATAATAAAATGTAGAAAAATCCAATTTTAGTGTACTTACTGTCTAACTGATCGTATTAAGGTCTAGTATTTTAATAAAATATTAACTTTCCAGAAAACACTTTAAATCAAAAAATCAAATTTTGACCCTTTAATTAAATGATTAAAATAATCCAAAAAATATCAAAATTCAATAAATCATTCAAAATTCCAGAAAACATTAATTTGAACTTAAAAACCAGCAACCAACCAATCTTAATTAAAATTTAATCAACCTTTAAACCTTAATCAAACTCAAATCATTTAATTATGTCGGGTACCACTGGGTAACCGAGGCCTACGAGGCTATTAAATTAGCCCCAAGGAAGGTGAAATAAACTTCACGGCCTCGGTGTGAAACAAAGGTGATATCCAACAAACAATTAAAATCAAGTTTAAAATCAATTTTAAGTCATTAATATTTAAATTCAAATTAAATCTTCCCTTAAACCTTCAACCAACTTGAACCTCAAACAATTTCAATCAATTGCCTATTTAGGACATATCAAAGCCACACAGCCTACCTCACACACTTTAGATGGTTTGCTAGGACAACCAACTTTAGTCTTAGGTTAGGCCGGTGTTTACTTTTCTGCTACTTGCGTGTGCCGGGTTTTTTCGTTGTTTTCATTACATGCTGGTTGCTAGATTTAAGTAATTGATGTTGATGTGATTGTTTATTTATTTACTGCACTCTGAGTTAATTGATTGCACGTTAGATCTACCCTTAGGTTAGGAATGATTTATACTAATTCAATCTTATGCAGGTGACCATGCTCATATAGGGCATAAATTAAAGGGGGCAAAAATCATAATTATTAACTTGCACAGGTGCTCCAGAAAATTGCTTAAGTCCCCCTTTAAAATTAAAAGAGCATGGCCAAGCGTGGTTGTGATTGAGCATTTTTAAATTTCAAATATATAACTGCTTGGGATATTTTTAAACTGTTGATTATTAGGATAACCCTGCAGATTGTTGAGTCTAGATTTTTAATTTCAATTTGATGTAATTTGATTTAAATTGAATTGTAATGTTTAAAGTGATTTGAGATTGAGATGTTTAAACATCCAATTTGGAATCCAAAGAGGAAGGAACATCCCTTAGGGGATAGTTCCTATCCATTTGGAGATCCAAATTAGGATGAAGTTTAAGTATTCAAAGAGAAAAGATAACACCCCTATCCAGGGGGAGTTCTCTTTTCATTTGGATATCCAGACCCGACGATCCAAGGAGTTCTAAGGAGACGAAGAAGTGAAGAACGAGAAGAATCTCAAATCTCAAAGTCACTTGAGTCTTAGGAGTAGAATCCGGGTTGTAGTCAGTGGTACCCGGCCACTTTACTTTACTACAGACCCTAGGTTGTATTATTAAGGGCACTTGCCTATGGACTTTCAGTTTGAGCATTTATTTAATTAATTTAATTAAATTTTGATTTGATTACTTGATGTTGATTGCGATTAAGGACCCACATATTTTTAGTAGTTTATTTGGCGCTATTGCATGTCGATTTTGATTTAGCCTGGAACCAGATCGGAAGCTCGTGAGGGTACGGTCATTAACTTTTTCTATTTAAATAAAATTAAAATTTTTAAGCTCAGATAGAAACTCTAACGTTCTTAAGAAGTAAGCCCGGACTCGCCGGGAGTTTTTCATGCATACATATTAACTTTTCTCATCCGTGTTAGGCACCTCCCCGCCTGCGGGTTCTGGCAGACCACCTGACCTATTAGGGTGCAGTTCTGTCTAAGGGGATGTTGTGCAATCTCTAGGATAAAACCTATTTTTAAGCCTATTTTAAAACTGCTTCATATTGATTTAAGCATTTCATCTAATTAAAAAGCATGCATTGCATTAGATACAAATTAAAAATCGAGTCTAAATCTTAATTGCATTTTATTTAGACATTTAACCCAACATATGTTAAGGGGTCAATTAGGATCTGCTCTAGATGTCGACCCCAATTCTTCAAACCAATTTTAATCAATGTCCTTAAACACTCTACATTTAAAGACTTTGACTCATGGTTGTAAAAGCGTTTAGGAGGTTTAGCTGGCTCCCTAATCCAGGCCGGGGTAAGCCCAGATTGCATTTCATTAGCTAGGTTCTGGGTCACTAATTCTCAGTACCCATTTTAGACTTAGGTTCTGAGGCAAATGTTCAATCTTAAGACCTCAATCTTCCGGGAATCTAATTCCCATTTTCTAATAAAATTGACCATTTAAACATTAAATGTTTTTCAATCTAATTCAAGCCCAACACTTAGGATAGTCTGAGATGTTTCTGAAGTAATTCAGAATCTCAAAACACCTCCTACCCTTCCTCCTTTGACTCCATAAATAAGTGTTCAATATTGAACCAATCCCTGTTGAATTTTCAGTCCCTTAACCTTCCTTGATATCAAGCTTTGAAAATCTTAAATAAAGTTCGTATCGCTTTTTTAATCGAGAGTATTCGTAGGAAATTTTCTGGTTTCCTACGATGTAATTAACTACGAGGGCTTACGCTCGTAGGAGATTTAGAAACCCAGACCAGATTTCAAAATCAAGTTTTCAAAACCTTCAATTGATTATCTTTGGGAAATTCAAACTTTACGATCATTATCATCATATTTGAACTATCGATAGTAATTGATATCTTCTTTCTCTGGATAGATATATCAATTACAATCATAACTTTAAATACGAAATTAATGATCTCTTATCTCAATTATTGTAGTCGAATAATGGATGAAACATTATTTTGATCCTTCGGGATCATATATTGTTTCTTCTTGAGTTTGATTATAATAATCAGATAAATTCAAAGATTTGTAATCTGAACCTATTAGAGAACGATATGTTCACCTTTCGAGGTGATATATTATTCATAATAAGTGTTCGATTATAAAATTCAAAATTTCAGAAATTAAATATTTCCCAAAGAAAATTAAACCTCTTTTCAAAACTATATTTTTTCAATCAAACACTCTTACTTGTATTTGCTTCTAAAGATGAGTTTAAGAATGTAGGTCGAGAGCATGTTTGGGTGGATAGTGGAGACTTGTTTGGGCCTTGATTTCGGGTTTGGTTTTCTTCTTTGTTATTTTGAGTTTTTTGTGGGTCATTGTGTCAAATATTTCGATTGCTTTCTTAAAACGTGGGAACATCAAATAGCATCCAAATTTCCCTTACTCTTAATTTTATTTGGCTTAAATGCTGAATGGGAATAAGGGTGGGGCAAAGGCATGTTTAGACTTTGACCGGGCATGCCTATCAATGAGATGCTAACATTCCTTAAAAATAATAAATAAAGACTGTTTTTGAAACAATGTGAGGAGTTCTTAAAATTTGGGACATTCCTGGAGAGCAAACAGCCGAGCTAACATCCAGACAAAAGAAAAGGTATGTCTTTATTTTAATAGTATTTCATTCAGATTATTTGCATACTGGACACGATCCTGCTCTCATCCAATACTTGTTCTTTTCTTTGTTCTTTTCGAGGTACTCTTGGGAAGGCAAAAGCAAGGAGCAACTGGAGCACTGGACGAAGGAGCTTGGACAATCGGATCCGAGCATCAGTCGCCCCCATTCATTTTGGTGGGGGTGCTACGGGCGATACCACCGGGTCATAGCCTCCGGTGTAGTGAGTTTTTCTTTAGACTTAGACAGCCTTTAGAGAGCCTTGTTGTGTGTATGTTCCCCTACCTTTAGGGCCCTTTAGAAACTTCAATTATTAGGTTATCTTTCTGTCATATTTGTATAGATCCTTAAACCCAATCACACACGTGCGAATGTCTAAAGGGTTAGAAACCTCTTTTCATTCCCTATAACACTAGTAACACATAAGGACAAAAATTAAGGACTGAGTCTTAGAGAACTTAGACTTAGGATGCATGCTCCTTTAGGATAGAGACATAAAATATAAAAACTTAGTGACATATTATCCTAAGATTAGTTTGCTTTAATTCATTAATAATTAAGCAATAAAACTAATTATAATTTGAATTAAAAGATTCAAATCCTTGACTCTCAATCAAACTACAACCAACATACCTAATCACTAGGAGGTAAATTTTGAACACGAATTTGAATTAAATCTCACTAATTTATTTATCATCCTTTAATTAAATATTAACTAAATAAAAATCATCAAAACAAACTTAAATTCAAAGGAGTTATAAAATTGGAAAAACAAACCTAACTCAAAACTAAAAGACTTATAATACCCAAACTTCAGAAAATCATAACTAATTCTTAAAATTTCCAAATTGAGTAAATAAAAAAGCACTCAACTATAATTAATGTATACTATTCATTAAAAATATTAACTTTCCAAAAATCAACCTAATTTGAAAAGTCAACTCTCCGGTCAACCGTAGTTCAATAACTAGGGCCCGAAACTCCTAAAATCATAACTTTGCCTAAAAAACTCCAAATCTAACAAACTAACAGTCTAATTACTCGTGGTAACATCTAGTATTTAATAAAAATACTAACTCCCCTAGACTCAACCTGTTTCTAATAATGACCTTTTTGAACCCTCTTAACCTAGCGGATAGGTAGACCTTGGACCTTTTAAAACTCGCTAATATAACTTAAACTTTAAAGATCACTACCATAACTATTAAAATAGATCCACAAACTAAACTAACTAAAAATGGACCCTAATTTACTAATATTTGAACTTTAACCAAATCCTCCTGTTCAAACCTTCAACAAATATTAACACAAAGCAACTTAAACCATCTACCCAATATATGATCTATCCAATGCCACACAAACTTTCTACACACACATAGAATTGATTGTTAGGGCACCACTTCTAGATCTAGGTTAGGCCGGTGTTTTCTATCTCAGTTATTTTCTGTGTTGTGATCGCTCTTGCATGTGGCACGTGTGCTGTTTGTGTTGATTTGATGTGAGTGTTTATTTTATTACTGCACTGTATTTTGTTTGCGATATTGTTATTTGTGCGTTAGATCTACCCCTAGGCTAGGGACGTTTTATACTGACTCAATCTTATGCAGGTGGTCATGCTCATGCAGTGCTAAAATAAATGGGGGCTAATATGATAAATCATAAATTATAAATGCTCGCTACAGGTGCTCCAAAGTGCTTAGCCCCCAAATGAATAAGAGCGTGGCCAAGTGTGTTTATTTTTCTGCATAGATATAACTGCTTGAGATGTGACATATAAACTGCCTGGGATGTTTTATTAGGATAACCTTGTAGGTTCAGTCCAGGTCTAGATTTTCTTTTTCATAATGTAATTTGATGTAATTCATATTGAGTTGTGAAAGTCTTCAAAGGCATGGCATTTCAAATGTTAGGTATCCAAAGGGAGAAAGAAAGGCCCTCTCTCGGGGAGTTTCTTTCTCATTTGGGTACCCTTCTAGAGAATGACCCAAAGGAGGATGATCCGAAGGAGGAAGATCTGGAGGAAGATGATCCATTCAAAGATGAAGATTTGAAGATAAAATGCCTTGCATTTAAGACTTGCGTCATTCAGTAGGATTAGAATCCAGGATGTTATCGGTGGGGCCTGGCCACCATTACTTTTCTGCAGACCCTGGGTTGTACTTATACGGCACTTGCCGTGGACTGTGGACTTTTCTTTACTCTGCTCTGTAGATTTATATTGATTTGTTTATTTTGTGTGCGCGGTAGAAATTGCCTGCTTTTCTTAGGTTTCTTTCTTGCATGTGCTTGGCCTAATTTCGCTAGGCTCTTTAGGAATAAAATTTTTCTACTCGTAATTAATACTTAAAATTTTAAGAAATAAATAACATAGAAATGTAACGATCTAGGGAATAGCCGGAATCGTCCGGGGTCGCATGCATATCAATGCATTCTCTCCCTCCTTGCTATAAGACACTTCCACGCATGTGGGTAGAGTCCAAATAATCCGACCTATGAGGATGAGGTGTTGGATCTGGACAAGTCTAGTCTTTTCTAAAAAATTATTTTATAAGCCTTTTTTTTTTAAATTCTATGCATATTTGATTTGAGATCTTTAACTAGCATGCATTGCATTAGAAACCAACTAAATTAAAATTTTAATTGCATTAGTTCTAGGAGCATACACCCTACATAAGTCCAGGGCCATTTTAGGAGACTCTCTAGACGTCAGCCCTACTTCCAATAACCAAACTACCTACCCATCTTCCATAAAGACTCGGACAACATGGATTTTATACACTTAGGTGGTTAGCTGTCTTTCCTTTTCAGGCAGGATATAAGCCCAGAATGCATTAGCTAGGACACGAGTGTTAGTGTTGCGTAGAACACTAAACCCACCATAGATTTAGCATTCAAGGCTACTACTATTGGTGTCTCGTAGTATGTCTCATCGGTGGGTAAGTCTCCTTTCTTTCAGGGGCTATAAATCCTGCCTATTTGCGTCACACGGATGACGCCACCTCCATCCTTCTTTCCTGTATGCTTCGAGTGCGTGGTTTATTTCTTTTATCCAGTTTCTTCTCACCACCTTAGTCCCTCCGGATGCTGATCTGAGCTGTGCATGTTGACTAATCCTAGTTGAACCTTTCTTTCTATTTGAGTAGGATTTCCTAATCTTATCCCCTTATGCCAATCCTAATTTGGGAAGTATAATATAGAATCCTTAATCGAGAGTATTCTCAGGCTCCGGCTTGAGATGTAATTAACCACGGGGGCTTGCGCCCGTGGAAAACCGAATCCCACTCTCAAATAAACCCCATTCGAGCTAATGTATCAGGTGGGGGAAACCCGTTGTGATTAGACCGTACATATTATTATCCATCGAGGTGCGCTGGTGAGAGCCATTATCCTCAATGGTTAATCCTATGTGTGATCGAATCTGCCCTCCCATTGGCAACAGATACTGTCTCCCCGCAGGGCGGTGTTTGTGTGTTCCTTTCGGAGGTCCACAATGACCTGTTGAACTCATAGATGCGTAGAGCCATTGAAGTCTTAGAATAATCGATAAATAAAATAAATTAGAATATGGAACATGTTTCTTTTAACAATGTTATTTTTTCGAGTTTGGTTTAAACCGAGGTGCATTGTAGGTGCGATAATAAACTTCTATCGCATCATCTTTGTAGTATAACATATATCCATTTATACAACAATTAATTTTTATAGCGGTGAGACCCAACTTGGATACTAATTTTTTGTTTGATATAAATTTGTGGGGATTAAATTGTCTGTTGGATTTGTTTCCTTTAGAAGATCAATGAAGTCATTAAAACAGTCACAAGGAATAATATATTTAATTTTGATACTTAGCATCTTAACATCAACCAATAATTTTAAATGACTTTTACAACCATTCCAAATTAGTTTTTAAGCAGTATGTAGTAATTCAAAGAATTTTTTTATTTTTGTGTTTAGTGGCTCTTCCAAGCTGGCCCTTAAATTAGGACATGTTGCATCAAAAATAAGTTCTTTATATGGTCTACTCATTTGATCTTCATCAACTATTTCAAAAGTCGTGGATGGATCGGCATGAGTATCTCTGTATGGCTCGTACTCGCCATGTGAGGTCCAAATCCAGTAGCCTGGAAGAAATCCCCTATGATATAAATCAACCTTTACATCATCGGGCTTAAGAAATACTTGATTTTTTTGCTTCGAGCATGAACATCTAAACATTCTATCAGACTTAAATGAAGGTAGTTGAGATGTGACTTGAATAAAAGTCTCAACTCCCTCCATAAATTCATCTGTCAATCCTCTTCGACCCAGTAACCATCTGTTATAAATCAAATATCTCTCTTCTTGGATAATCATTTTGATGTTAAAACAAACGTTCCCTACATAGTTGTGAAATGAATTATTAGAAAAGATACAGCCTTATATCTTATTTAAATCTAATAAAGAAATATTTTTTCTAATATTTTTTAGCCAAGTCTTTTTAGGTCTACCTCTACCTTTCTTAATATAAGTCAAATCTACCTCTACCTTTTAAGCGATCAAACCATCTAAGATGACTTATCTCTGCAAACCTTAACTTAGTATTATGCTTCTCTTTTAATGACCAACATTTGGCACCATAAAGCATTGCAGGCCTCACCATCTTATATTTTCCCTTAAGTTTGAGGGAAACTTTTCTATCACACAACAAGCCCGATGCAATCCACCACTTCAACCATCCAACTTGATTTCTGTTGATAATAACCCCATCTATTTCACCTTCACTCTGAATAAGAGATCCAATATATCTAAAACGTATACTCTTATTAACGACTTGATCGCCCAAAATCACAATCCTCTCACTAAGTGTATTACTACTAAAATTACACTCAATATATTCATATTTTAGATCAACTCAAGTAAAAACCTTTAGAATCTAAGGTTGACCTCCATAATTCAAGTTTACCTTCAACTCCCTCTCTAGTCTTATCAACAAAAATAATATCATAAGTAAAAAAAAACCAGGGTAAAACCTCTTGCAAATGTCTACTGAGAACATCCATGACTAAAGCAAAGTGATATGGGCTTAGGCTTTCTCAAAATCAACTTTTAGATTCAAAGGTTGATCTCCATGGTACATCCTCTTGCAAATGTCTATTGAGAACATCCATGACTAAAGCAAAAAAATAAGGAGATGCGTGGAGGAGATCACCTTTGGGGGCATTCGACAGATGGAGTGAGAGCCTCAGGGCGAGGCGCAAGCGGCATTCTACAGCTGGAGATCTGTTGATGAGAATGCAGTGAGGGCGAGGGCGCAGGCTGAAAGAAGGAAAGAAATGAGGAAGAAGGGAGGGGCAGCCAATTTAGGGCCATTTCTAGTGGTTTTACGACAGTTCAAACCACCAAAAAATTTTCACTTAAAAATACAGGCTAAATCGCTGGTAAAAGTCGTCACATGAAGAAATTATGGCGGTTTAGGTTTAATACCGACGGTGTAACCGCCAATATTCAGCAAGTTTCCTGTAGTGAGATGCGTGATTTCATGTATCTAACGTGAGGCAGTCTGTCTCTCATTCATCCGTGGATCAAGATCGAGCTGGTAAGCGGAGATGGGGGCTAGGCACTTGAGCTCAAAGTGTAGGCAAGGCATCGGACTAGCGGCTGAGCGCAGGGCATGCGGAACTGCTACAGGCATGCACCGCGCTGGACACGAGTGAGCCTAGTCGAGACTGGTAGGTGGACACGCACACAGCAGCTCCTATACCTGGTTTCGAGCGTGAAGGCATGGCGTCAGAGCTTACTGGGTGGTCGGTGGTTCGTCTAAGCAGAGATCACGATTACGGTTAAAGGATCATAAGCCTCGCATACTCGAAGGCAAGAGGGCTTAGGCCGAAAGCAAGAACTTCGCATATTGATATGGGAGACGCTCATTATTCGCTCAAGGCATAAGCTGCGAGTGGTTTGGTCACAAGGAAGCGGTGGGCTAAGCGAAACAAAGCTCGCAGATAGAAGGCGGGCTGGAGTATGATGTTCAAATGGATCGTGGGCTGGAGCGTGACAGTCATGCCGACTAGTGCTACATCAAATTAAGTCTTGTAGACGGTATCGTTGATCTTGCGGGCTGGTGCGATTGGAGCGCATATCAAGTTCTATTTTCTATATCATGTTAGTACAAAGATTTCAGATCGATAAATTCCCTAGAGAAAATGATTTCAACATGTGGCGGATCAAGATAAAGGCATTGTTAGTCAATCAAGGGCTGTCGGAGGTCATATCCATAGATGGATTTGCAGGATTGACGGATCGGGTGAAGGCAAGGGAAATGCAATTGAAGGCTCACAACATAATCTTGCTTTCTCTTGGTGATGACGTGTTGTGAGAGGTTGTCGAGGAAGAAACATCCATCGAAGTATGGAAGAAACTAGAATCACTGTTCTTGAAAAGATCACTTGCAAATCGTTTGATCTTGAAGAAGCATCTGTATACCCTCCAAATGAAAGAATCAAAGGATCTTCGAAAGCATATGGATGACTTCAACAAGATAATTTTTGATCTCAAGAATGTTGACGTGCGAATTGATGAAGAAGATTAGAGCATCATTTTGCTTAGCTCGCTGCCAAAAGCTTATGAACTTAACACATCGTTCATACAATGCTGTATGGGAAGCAGACTTTGACGATGGTTGAGGTAAAGTCAATATTGATGTCAAAGGAGATTCAGTGGAAATCGGAGATTAAGTAGGAGAAGAATGGTGACATGTTGCTAGTTAGGGGCAGATCTGAAGTTAAAAAAGAGAAAATCAATGAGAAGTGTTATCTTTACCACAAAGATGGACATTTCAATAGAAATTATCCGAATAGAGAGAAATGGCAAAGAGCTGAACTCAAAGAAGACACTAACTTGGCAATAGCAACAAATTCATGAGATGAATGGATTGATTCAGAGGTTTTGTAAGGGTCAATTGGAAGAAAGTTGGATCAAGATAGAGATTGTTAGAGTATTTTGTGATCCAAGTTAATTCTATTTTGTATTTTCTATTAACTTTATATAGGTGTATTTTCTTTGGGCTCTTTTGTAGTTGTGATGTTGTCATTTGTGTCTTTATATAGATATAAAGGCTGTAATGACAAATCACCCTCACTCCCTAATCAATCAAGCAATAAGATTTCTTCTATTTTGCTCTCTCTTTATACCCCTCCCTCTCTCCCTCTGTAATCAAGGACACTACTTCCTCAAGATTCTAACACATAAAATACATGATGTGGCCGAAACCTTATTATAGAGAGATTATGAGTTAGTTATAGCTCCACAATTACATAAAATATGCATTAGTGCTTTTCAAATAAGAAACAAACACATGCAGTCTTTGGCCAACTTCACTTTTTTTGGCCAAATTTGGGTGATTTCTTGTGCCAAAAGCTTTGAATGAATATGCCTAATTGGACTCTCGAGCCAAGTATATGAGCAATTTGCTTTGGTGATTTTATCTACTTTAAACAACTAGCTCTCTCATTTGAGAAGACTTTTATCTCATCGATAAAATGACACATTTAATTAATTTAGATCATTAGAATGACTTGACTAACCATGTTGGTGGAACTCACTTAGGGTTCGTTTGAGACAAATTGCTTACTGTTTTCTAAAGCAGCTTTCTAATACAAAAATTTTCTATTTATCATAAGGGTGTAAGTGAGCCGAGTCAAGTTGTTAGCCGGCTTGAGCTCAGCTCAAAAAATAGCTCGTGAACTGAGCTCAATGAGCTAACTAGTCAAATTTGAGTCAGCATTGGCTTGACACGTTAACTCACAAGCTAGCTCGTTTAAACAATATTAATATAAAATATGCTTAAAATATATTACAGTTCAAGTATAAAATTATGAAAAATATTTAAAATTTTATATCTCGCTTTCTTATTCAACTAATTCTTTATTACTTATCTTCTAATTTCTTATTCTTGTTATAATTTTATATCCTTTTCTCTCTTTCTTTATAGGTAAGTTGGCTCGTAAGCCAGATCAAAATTCCAGAATTAAGCTTCAGCTGGAGCTCGAACTCGATTAATTAATCAAATTCAAGTTAGACTCGACTCAAACTCAATTCGATTTGACTCGACTCAACTCAAACTCAAACTCGACTCGACTCATTTACACCTATAATTCATGACTTTGTTGCTTCCAGGAAACTGCAATTTGTAGATTGAGAAGACCTGATGAGTCAACACATAGAAATTCTATTAAACTTTGACTTCTCAGTAGCGTAGAAAAGCTGACTTTCTCTTCTCCAGAATCACTTTCTTAAGAACTTTGAATCAAAATGGCCAAATTTTTTAGTAGTAAAATTTTACAAAATTGAAAGCAAGCCATAATCGCCATAGAGCAGTTTTCAATTTTGATATTATTAGTAGAAAATTTCATAATTGATTTGAGTAATTGCAGACTTTAGATTTTTTTTTTTTTAATTTAGGTAGAATGATATCTATCTTAATTTTTGATAAAAATTCAACACTAACAAAAATAGTTATAGGAGATCAAAAAAATTTTATATGAAAATCCTAAAAAGGAAGAAAGCCAAGGGGTCTGGTTCAATTGTAACAATCCGCTATAAAATACGAGATGCAAGAATCATTTTTTCCTCAGCTAAAGAAAATAAAATGATTTACAATTGGGAATAATCGTTCGATTTCTCTTGTAGAAATTATAGAAGTTTGGTGTCCACATACAGATAGTTAAAACCCAATGTTAGGGTTAAATGCTAATAGAAGTTTGGTGATTGATGGTGATGATAGCCGAAAAAAATGCAAGAGAATTTTTTAGTTCTCTTAGCTCTTAAATCTCCTTTTTGTAGAGAACGAGACTCTATTTATAGAGAGATTATTCTATGCGGACACAGGACAGTATTTTCATCCAGTATGCTCGGTATCCTAGCGGCACTGAGGGTACCGACCACGGCTCGGTACTCGTCAGTACCGAGTTCGGTACCTGACATGACATATTTTTATTGGAGTCCGGATGGTATTCGGACTCCGCATAGAATAATTTTTCCTATTTATAACCTTTTTAATATAGGAATTTTGCCAAATTTGATCAGAATCCAAAACACTTCATCGTACGGTCTATATTATTCCCCGTGATCGTAAATCATTAATCAAATATTTGAATGTCTTAACGGTGACGGAATCAAGAGATTTTGGGCTTGATAGATTTGTCTAGTCGAGTTGCGCAACTTGACTATAAGCATGATATAATTGAAGATCGTTTGGGCCATTAATTTATATTCAGAAGTTTTAAAATATAATTTAAGTGTTTTGATTTGAGCTTATTTGAAATTAGATTGAATCATTTATAGCTACTCGATTTGCATTAAGATTAGTGTGTAAATATATTTTTTTTTTATTTTGGGACTAAGAGTGCGCATTCTCTACGCCGCTTGGGAGGAAAGAACATTCAACGGTGATCTCTGTCATCTTTTGACGGTTCAAACAACAAGAAGACATTACATAAAATGATTCCTTCATATAACGCTCGTGCGTAGCTACCAAATACCAAATCCACTCTCGTGCCTTCCTACCTCTCTTTCTCTCTCTAAAATACATAAATGGGATTTGATGAAATTTTTTTTTTTTTTCATTTTACAAATTTAATGGTTAGGGGCTAAAATTGAAATATGAGTTATTGGGACCATATTGAGCCAAAAGTCATAATTGGTATCTTATATAATCATATAATTTCTCGAAGCCGAACGTATTAGGTAGTAGTTTGTGACCCAGATTTATTAATTGTTGTTTTCTCGTTATTTTTTTGAAAATTTCTGTGATGAAAAGTTACTTTTTTACGATCAGAGTTGCTCATATATGATATGTAGCTTTAAGAAAGTAGTCACTCGAATTTTAAAAAAATATTATACTTATAATATACACAGGAAATTTAAAAAAGCTAATTTCTCACAATAACTTCACTACCATCTTTATAAAATGCTGCAACCCTTTTAAAAAGATCAAACGTTCTAAATTTTCTTGGTTTCAATGATAACTCAATTAAATTTTACTAGAGTTCCTTGTTTATTGGCTATTAATAGACTATGTACATGTCCCTCTTAATTCTCTGATGCATATTATTTTTCCAATCAACGCTAACATCTATAGTCATCCAATCATTGTCTCCCATCGTAGTTGAAGATGGAAGAGTCCTGTATTATCAGAGTTATATTTAATGTTGATGTTGGGAGTCAGAATTAACGCAATGGCATGCATTGATATTATTAGCAATGGTAACTGCTGAAGTTAGTGTGCATTGGTGTAACTAGGTGACAACGATCAGAAGATTGTATGAAAGAGGATCGTATTTGGGCGATGGTCGGATCACAATCAGGTGACAATGGTCAGAGGATATCGTAGTATGTTGATAGTGTTTGATCTAAGCTCATTCAAACTTGAGCTTTTAGTTGGGCTAGATTCAATATCATTAGGGTCATCTCATCGAGACACTCCGTTCAACTATAAATTGTTGAAATCGAAGTTCGGATAATTCTTAGTTTAATTTCGAAAATTTTTAATTCAAATATGCATCAAGATTTGTGCCCACTTCCCAATTAAGATGAATTTTATGAAATATCAATACTCGTTTTAAAAAAACATCTAACATGCAACACATATCTGCCATAAGCACGTGGTCTTCAATTAATTAAGCCGTCACTTTTTTTGACTATTCAAAACCTTACCTCCAGCTTATATTATTTCATCTATGATCCATCTATAAATAACACCCTTACATTAAAGAAGAACTCACAAGTCTCCTCAGCTGAACTAATTCACAGTTTCTGCACACAATGGGTTCAGAATCTCATCAACTTCAGGCAGAAATAGACGCCTGCAACTATGCCATAACGCTCTGTAGCTTCTCTGTTCTTCCCATGACTCTCTCTACTGCCATCGAACTCGGCCTGTTCAAGCTTCTCTCTGCTGCTGGTCCTGGAGCTCAGCTTTCTGCTGAAGACTTTGCTGCAAAGCTGACCAATGATTCTACAAGCGAGCATGCTGCTTCTAAGCTGGAGAGGGTTCTTCGTGTTCTTGCCAGCCACTCTGTCTTCACCTGCTCCACTGAGACAGACTCCCATGGCCGCACTGTTCATCGCTATGGTGCTTCTCCTGTTTGCAAGTACTTCACGCCAAACGAAGATGGAGTCTCTTTAGCCTCACTTGCTATGATGAGCAATGATTGGATCACCATAGAAAGCTGGTAATTAAGTAACTCATCATCTTTGAAGCCTGATTATCTCAGTACTGTTCGAGCATTTCTCTCTTACCTCACGCCGAGCTTTTTGTTTAAAGGTATCATCTAAAGGATGCAATATTGCATGGAGGAGTGGCCTTCAACAGAGCTCATGATGGACTGAATGAATTTGAGTACCATGCTAAAGATCCAAGATTCAGCAAAGTTTTCAATGAGGGAATGAGGAGCCATTCTATAATAATCATGAAGAATATTCTGCAAATTTATAAGGGATTTGAGGATATCAATGTGCTTGTTGATGTGTGTGGTGGAACTGGAGGAACACTCAGTATGATCACTGCAAAGCATTCCCATATCAAAGGGATTAACTTTGATCTTCCTCATGTTATTGCTCAAGCCCCTTCTTTACCAGGTAATTTCCTAATCTATTCATTAATTAATTAAATTTAAATATTTATTATAAATCTTTTTCTTTTGTTGTTGTTGTTGAAAAATGAGATTTTTTTTACTGGTGTAGGAGTGGAGCATGTTGGTGGAGATGTGTTTGAAAGAATTCCCAGTGGAGATGCTTTGTTCTTGAAGGTGAGTTACAGAACTTCCCAAAAAAAAAAAATTTCCAGACTTTGATTATCTTTTAAGAAAATAATTAATTTTCTATAACAATTGTTACAAGAAAACTTATATGAACTCTAAAGAGAAGGATAAATGAATGATTTTGCTGATTAATTACCTGTAAGCAGTGGGTTCTCCATGACTGGAATGATGAGGACAGCTTGAGAATTCTGAAGAATTGCTGGAAGGCAGTTTCAGAGAATGGAAAGGTGATAATTGTAGATTCCATACTGCCTGAAAGTCCAGACTCCACTGCTCGGACGCACTGTGTCTTGCATGCTGACATGTTTATGCTTCTGGAGAGCCCAAGTGGAAGGGAGAGGACAGAGAAAGAGTTCAGGGCATTGGCCAAACAGTCTGGATTTTCTGGATTCAATGTTCTCTGCAACTTCTCCAATGCTTGGATAATGGAGTTTAGCAAATAGTTCAATCCTGCATTCTATGTTATGGGCGGGTCTTCTACCAATTGTGTTAAGACATGTTGTCGACATACAGATAGTATGGTTGTTGAGCTTCTTCAAGTGGTTTTTTTTTTTTTTGGATTTTGTTTATGTACCTCTTAAGCTATATATATGCTATGAAATAAGAAAATTTAAAATGCTTTGTGATGACATAGTTCTATGTTCTTCAACAATATGTTAGATTGTAGAGGTTAAAGAAAATATATACTTGTACATATCCATGTAGGTATTTCATTGGTATCGAAAGGTTTTCATTGGAAAAATCAGCATAAATGATCTCATCCCCCAGAGAAGTACTCGGCATGAGGAAAAACAGTAAGCCAACATCCTCGAAGGTGTGGTGGGCATGGATTAATGCCAGTAACAAAAAAACGGGCACATTTCGAAGAACAGCACAACCCTGAGCTGTCTGCGAATATGGAGAACTTACACCACTAGTCGTGACGTAACGGAGATGGAAGAAAGACTCACAAAAATGATTCTAGATGCGCTTGGAGGACCTAGAGAAATACTCGGAGGGAAAGCATACTGGAAGGATCCTTTGACTTAGTTGTTCACCTAAGATTGCCAGAAACTAGGACGCTCATATCAACAACCAATCCTATATATTTACACTCACATCACAAAACTTTTATATATTTACATATTCAACATTTAAATTTTAATATTTTTAATAAAATATTTAAACATCTCAATTACATCAAAATATTTCACTTAAAAAAATAATAATTCTAATATTATTTACATAATTTAAAATTTAAAATATTATGTATATATACAAAATCCCCCTAAAATTTGAAGATATTTAATTGCCCCGAGACAATAGAGAGCCCTCTCCAATCGTTGCAGACGACGGCGCTTGAAAACTGCTGTACTGAATTTTGAGTCAAAGCATCATAAAAATCAAATTTATCCCCAAAAAAAAAAAGACTTCTCATTAATATTAAAAGTAGTCTTCAAATAACAATTAATTATGCCGTCGCCATTTTTGACTATTCAAAACTAAAATTTCACTTTCAGATTAAGAACAAATCAAATCTCCTCAGCCTGTGGGGTGACCGAACGGCATCCGAAGACGAATGAAAGCGTGTCACGTCACTTTTTTGCAATGTACCGCTATTTGTTGAGTGACATGGCGCGCTCTGATTCGTCTCCGGACGGTCCGGTGACCGCACAGAATAATTTCTCCCTCAGCACAATGAATTTACAAGTTCTGCACATACACGGCGTTCAAAATCTCATCAAATTTAGGCTTCATCTGGAACAATTTTTTTAAAACAACTTTCTAGTATAAAAATTTCTTGAATTAAAAATTTTCTACTGAAAAATCATTTAAAATAATAAGAAAATTGTCCACAACAAAATATTAGCAGAAACAAACACTTTCAGAGATCTGCATCCATAACTGTTCCAAGCTTATCTCTGAGCTTATCTTTGGGAAGGCTTTGCAATAACATGTTTCTCTATGTTGTTCAGAAAGACAACAGATTTGTTGAATTCAAATTTATCGATGGATGATATTAGAATCTTGTTGACAAAATAACAAAAATATACGAGAAAAGATAAGCAAAAAGTCCCACAATTTCACAAGGTTTTCTAATAAATACATGAGCAAAATTTGATTTTGGTGGTTTATTTTAGTCATTATAAAAAATATTTTTTATAATCATCCACAAAATATGATGAACACATCCTCTCACAATCAAATTTTGATTATGTGTTTGTTTTCATAAGGCTATCTTGAATTGGTGATATGAACATCCAATGTGGCAATGCTGTCATGAGTGCAATGAAGAGAGTCTCAATAGGAGAAATGAAAATGAAAATTATGAGAAGGTTCATCATGCCATGAATAAATTTGGAGGCAATAGAGAAAATGTATTTACCTTTTTCATATGGATAACCATTTTCCTCTAAGAAGTATTTTGAGATAAGCGAGTCATCCAAAAATGGAGTAGCAAAGGTGAGGGATTGTAGTTCCTCATGAAGAGAGGAAGAGGCAGATTGATCCATGCAAGAGTTCAAGAGAATGATGATAGGCAGATGGAAGATGCAGTAATGCTTACTGCTCTGATACCATAAAGAAGAAACAGCGACTGTAAATACAGAGTGTAGAAGTTACAGAGGCTATGATTCTTGCTGCAGTGGTAGTGGCTCTCCTTATGTCCCCTGCTTTGCTGCAGTCATGATTTGGATGGTTATCAAACATGAAATCGTGCATCTTAGCAGCAGCAAAGGGGCAAAAATATAATCAACATTCATATATTTTGTTTCGGAATTTTTTTTAGAGTGGAATTTCGAAATTATTTCCAAGAATAGCTTCTCTCATCTCATTTAAAACCAGAGAAGCTAAAAAAAATGACCCTGTATTTAAATTACTTAGTCGGAAGGTAAATAGCAGATTCATCACTATAATGCCCTCTGTATCTTCACTGATAAAGATATAATACTCCAGTTAATCCTTTTTAATAGCTAAATATAATCAAACAGTAGACAATTATAACCACAAGACTGATATTGCTGGAGTGCAAAGAACCATCCCAAGAAAAGCTAACAACTTTCAGACTCAAACCAGTCATTGGGTGGGTTAGTCAAATAACAAAGTGTATTAGGACTCGAGAACAAGCAAGTTATTACACAAGTAATAGCAACTGAGGAATCAAACCGTAAGTCTGGAGGCCATATATATCAAAGAGTCCAGCCCTGCATGAAATTGTTCTGAGCACCACCGTTCCTTGGAATAGTTGCTTCAGATGATTCATAGTGATGATACCTGACGAACAGAAGTGTGTCACAAAAATAAGGGATAGCTGGAAGTAATTACTTAGCAAGAGTTTTCAATCTTTCCAAAACTATACGGTGGCGCAACATAAAATCAAAGAGGATATGCTTGCTGCCAAGGGTGATGTCCAAAATCTTCTAATTTGCAGAGGTCAAATATTTTGGGAATAGGTTTATAACTTAATTCATATCACAAAGATAAAATAAGAGAAATAAAACTGAAGGGCGAAAAATACAGAAGTTTGCCCAATTGATGAATGCTTTTTATTTCTGCCGATGCAATTCACTATGAAGTAGATGACGATGTTTAATAAGAGAAATTCATAATCTCACACATTCTCCATCAAAAAGCCTTAGCTCAAGCAATATACTCTTTAGTTTCAAATCTAGAGATCTCAAGCATCAATTTCAATGTGTGCAACTATAATGAATTTCTTCAAATCCTATGTAGATTTAATATTTGTATTTGACATTGTGCCCACCTTACATCTATAACCGACCTTATGCTCCATTTATATTTGTAATAGCCTTGAGCTCACCTAGAGAAAATTGAAAGACTTCTATCATTTAAAAAATAAAAGTCTGGACAACTGAAATTACATGTAAAATCCCCAAAATATTCATAATGAGATTATTCATCACAAATGGATCAATGATGCTAATAACAAGGATCTCATCCACACCCTTCGACTTTAATTCCTCAGCACTTGTGATGAAACTGGGCACAAGCTGCATGCTGCAGGTGGGGATGAAGGTGCCGGTAACACCAATGAGGACAATTTTCTTGCAGGCAGCAAGTGAGTGAATCGATAGTTGTTGTATCTGACCAGTCTCATCGAACCTAGGTAGAGTTACATGCGGAATAGTAGCTCCAACAGCTATTGGAGCCATTTCTTTCCCTTTAACTCCCTCTAAGATCACCTTCATGAGTCTCCTCAAATCTTTCTTCAGTTCTTCCACCATCCTCCGGTTTGCCAGCGCCGCCCCGACGACCGCCCTTCCAAGAAAGGCATCACCGTTCTGCTCCATGAGATCCGCCATGAAGATTCCTCCGCCTTCAAGCCCTCCGTTGATCCCACAAACTTCCGCTTCAAGCCCGGCCCATGTGCGATCACCTACGACCGCTCACTCCGCACACTCCCATGCCCGCGCAGCTCTCGTGACAGCGCAGCTTCTCATCGCTGCACCCGCCTCCAGCGTGCCTGTCTCCACACCAAGAACTTTCCTCCTTGTTTCGCCCAATCAGCTCCATCAAGCTTTGATACCACTTGTTAGACCATTTCTTGGAGGAGGAAGATGGATCTTGAACTTCTTGGGAGAGAGAGGAAGGGAAGGAAGAGAGAATAGAGAGAATAGATTTTAGGAGGAAAATTATCTAAAGCTTTATTTCATTTTCCCCAATCTTCACATCAACCTATACCATATATATATATATAGGTATTGAACATTGGTGTGGTGTCTTGCATGGCAACCTAATTTAAAACTGGACCAATTCCTAATAATAAGCATAGGAAAATAACTTTCAATCTGAGAACTAATTTAGTTTTATGTCAGAAAATCTACTTTGGAGGTAATTATTTTATAACAACAAGCCCTGAAAAAGTATATAAAAAAACAAAATGGTTTACATATAACTTTAATGATATCAATAAGTTAAATAAATGATATCAATAAGTTAAATAATAGTATAAAGCATGAATAAATTAGGTGAGCATTGGAAATATGTTCTTACCCAATTTGAAGTGTGGGTTCAGTGTCCATGACATTGGGATGAGTAGGATGATTAGGGAATGCACCAGTTGTGACTACAGCATCAGGCCTCCAGGATCTGTGGATTGATCTCATTGGTTTATATTCTGCCGCGAGCTGCAGTTCAAGGATAGTTAGATTCTACATAATATGCTGATGATTAAAATAAGAACTTGAATAGAAATTTCAGTGCTTCGCAAGTCAACTTCTAACATCACCAACATTACACTTCTGACAACATAACCTAAAAACATGCAATTTCTATTAAAGCATGGAACAAGTAACAAAATAGAATTAGTCCAGTTTGAGAATTAAGAGTAAATTTGAGAATTTCTTCAGAAAATGTGTTCTAACTATTTCCAGCTTTCTTCATAAAGGCGTTGTGGGCTCCGAAAATTCGGCCCCGGCCTCCGCCCTACTGTTTTGTTTTCCTTCGGGGGAGTTTTAACGGAATTAAGTTTCAGGGTAAATTTTGAAAGGCAGATGGGTTGTAGATAAGACACTACCCAGAGATTTCGCCCTCATTTTGCGAGGACTTTATGATCTGAGTTCTGGTTTCCTATAGGCGCAAGCCCCTATAGTTAATCACCCCTCCCGATAACGAGAGAGAACTTTCGATTAAGGCTAGTCGTCGATCAGATACGTAGATATACGCATTTCTGGTATATAATAGCAGCATTGGCATAAATGTGTTTGAAGGTTGATATTTAAAATAGAAATTTCACCATCGTGCACTTAAAGCGAATGGTGGGGGAATGGATGATAGACCTGATCAAGATCCCATGGTTCCGTCGTCCCGGGCCATCGTGGTCCCTGGTCTACTTAGTCAAAGGAGGTAGTCAACCCAACCTGACAGAAGGATCCTTGTCGGCAGCCATGGGTTGCTTCGTCCAAGGGTACCTTATAGACCTGGGGTGGGTATTTGTCTAAGGGGACAAATTTGGATCCACCTTAGCTAACAGAGGGCTTTATGCCCTATCGATCATATCCTATTGATTCATATCTCAAGGATTTGGTGTCAATAAGGAACGTATTGGCTCTGGCCATAACCGGTATCATGTGGTGCCATTTGGCGGTAAAATCACTCGGTTCAGAGGGTCCCGGGTCATAACCGTTTATCCTGCAGTGTCATTTGGCGGCGAAACTGCCGGTTAGAGGACACGTACCACGCCCTTACTGACAGGAGATTGTTTGAGAATGGATCCTAATGATATTTTCGGCTAGGCATTAGCTCTTTGTGAGCTGAAGTATTTTTCAATTTGTCCACCTCGACAAACTATTGCGGAGAGTGGATGGATTTTGCTTTAAGTGGTTAATAATTGAATTTCAATTTTAATATTTTTAAATTTTGGGATTGTTTGGAGTTTGGGATTTTTATGAGATTTGGGATGGCATTTTGAAAGCGTTTGTGAACCCCTCCGGTTGAGATATACATTTAACACAGCCATCATCGGGGTGTATGGGGTTTGCATTCGTATTTGCGGATTGAACCTTGTCAACTCTGTTTACCTACTAACAGAGGATCGGGTTTCGCAGACTTTATGCCCTTGTTAGTGAATCTTCTCAATTGTAGGCCTAGACCTAATATGAACGTATAAAACAAAAATATCAGTCGTCCCCGCGACTGTATATTCGTTTAATAGTTCGAGCCGTGTCAACTCCTATCTACCTGAACAGAAGGATCAGGCTCGAATTTGAATTCACTTATTAACCCGCGTAGCATCCCTAGACGTCACGTGTGTACCAATAACACGCTCACCGGGGCCCATGCGGGTGTTTGAGGGCATTTTATAATTATTTATTGAACATTGTCAACTCCTACTTACCTGCCTTAGGAGGATCAGGTTCAAATTTATGGACCCGCACAGCATCCCTAGACGTCACATGTGTTTCTACAACACGTTCGCCGGGGCCCATACGGTGTACAGTTATACGTGCATTTCAGTATACCTATGTGCATACAAACTACGGTGCATGTGCGGGGGTACATTGAAATATTTATAAACGCCTTCTGTCCGCTTGCATGAATGTTGCGGATACGGTGGCGTTTTGCTTCAGTTTGGAGATTGAATTGTTTGCTGCTTTGTACAGGCAGACTGTCGTGCACTACTTGCATGATTTACACAGTGCACTACTTGCATGATTTACACAGGTAGATTATAGTGCACTAACGAATCTCCTGCTTTCACTAGTAGATGTTGCTATCTACTGTAGTTCCCTTGCATCCCTCTTGTAGATGGCATGTTAAGTGTATAGCGGGGTTTCTATGGAAGCTCGCAGGAACTCGCATTTGTCACATTCGTCATGCATTTTGTTGTGGTTTTGGTCCTTACAACACATCCACTACTACTGCAAGTAGATGTATTCATTCGTAGGCTGAAATTGATTACAGGATACTGCATTTACTGAAGTCTTTCTGTATCTATCTACAGATGAGAGGTAGTGCGTACATCTGTATTCGTAGAGAGCTTGTATTTATTCCAGATCTTCTCTCATTATTTGCATGAGAACCGAGCTTTATCTTGGGCAACTCATTATCTTCATTGCATGTTAATTCCCTTCACCTACTGCTGCCATTCGTAGGAACTTGGTGCATTTAATGATTCATTTACTATTGCTTGTGGATGAAACATTATGTACGTTATGGGTTCTTTAACATCACGGGTGTTTACGCTCGCTGCAACTTTGCCGATGTTACTTGTAGATGAAGTATTGCATACATCAGATGTCTATGCCTTCATTTCTTTAACTCTCAAGTCAGCTTTCGTATGCACGATGAATCTTCTATACTAGCTCGTAAGCATTCGTATTTGGTGCTTGATCAACGAAGGTTGACATGGATGCTTCTATCATTGAAATATGATTCGTGGCACTTGCTGAGATATTCTTGTGCATCTACTGGCAATTAGATCACACATCATTAACTATCTTTGATCACTATTTGCATTTCAACTGACAATGATACCCTTTGAACATTGTAGATTAACTAAATTTCACTATTCATTATTGTGGGCTCCGAAAATTCAGCCCCGGCCTCCGCCCGCTTTTTGTTTTCTTTTCGGGGGAGTTTTAACGGAATTAAGTTCCGGGGTAAATTTTGAAAGGCAGATGGATTTGTAGATAAGACACTACCCAGAGATTTCGCCCTCATTTTGCGAGGACTTTATGATCTGAGTTCTGGTTTTCTATAGGCGCAAGCCCCTATAGTTAATTACCCCTCCCGGTAATGAGAGAGAACTTTCGATTAAGGCTAGTCGTCAATCAGATACATAGAGGTACATATCTGGCATATAGTAGCAGCATAGACATGGGTTGTGGAAATCAAGGAGTTTGGAGATTTGACATTTAAAATTGAAAATTTCACCATCTCATACTTAAAGCGGATAGTGGGGGAATGGATGATGGACCCGATCAAGATCCCATGGTTTCGTCATCCCGGGCCATCGTGGTCCCTGGTCTACTTAGTCAGAGGAGGTAGTCGACCCAACCTGACAGAAGGATCCTTGTCGGCAGCCATGGGTTGCTTCGTCCAAGGGTACCTCGTAGACCTAGGGGGAGTGTTTGTCTAAGGGGACAAATTTGAATCCACCTTAGCTAACATAGGGCTTTGTGCCCGATCGATCATATCCTATTGATTCATATCTCAAGGATTTGATGCCATTGGGGAGCATACGGGCTCTGGCCATAACCATAATATAATGGTGTCATTTGGCAGTGACCACCTGGTTCAGAGGGCCCCGAGTCATAACCGTTTATCTTGCAGTGCCATTTGGGGCGAAACTGCCGGTTAGAGGACTCGTACCACGTCCTTACTGGCAGGAGATTGTTTGAGAATGGATCCTAGTGATATTTTCGACCAGGCATTAGCTCTTTGTGAGTTGAAGTATTTTTTAATTTGTCCACCTCGGCAAACTGTTGCAGAGGATGGATGGACTTTACTTTAAGCTTTTGATGGATTTATTTCAATTTTAAATATTTTGGATTTTTGGGATTTTGGAGATTTGTTTGAAGTTTTGGGTTTTGTGAGTATTCGGGTGGTATTTTGAAATATTTGAAATGGACCCCTCCGGTTGATATTTTCATTCAACACGGCCATTATCGGGGTGTTTGGGGTCGTTCACATTTATGGATTGAACCTTGTCCACTCTGTCGAGCTGCCGACAGAGGATCAGGTTTCGTAGGCTTTACGCCTTTGTAAGTGAATTCTCTTGATTATAGGCCTTGAAGACCTACTATGAACGTGTAAAATAAATATCCCGGTCGATCTCGCGACCGCATATTTATTTAATAGTTCGAGCCGTGTCAACTCCTATCTACCTGAATAGAAGGATCGGGCTCGAACTTGAATTCACTTATTGACCCGCGCAGCATCTCTAGACGTCACGTGTGTACCAATAACACGCTCGCCGGGGCCCATGCGGGTTTTTGGTTGTATTTACCCCCTTTTAGTGTACCTATGTATATACAAATTAAAGTACATATGTGCAGGGGTATTCTTGGAATTTTGGTATTGATCAGTTGTTCGGGTAACTATCTTTTGGATGCGGCATTTGATTTGAGGGCTTGAACACGCCTTCTATCCACTTGTATGATTGTTGTGAATCCGGTGGCGTAGCGTAGTAGCTCAGGGATTGAGTTGTTCGCTGCCTTGTACAGGCAGACTGCCGTGCACTAGTTGCTTATTGCAGGGAGATTGTAGTGCACTAACGAGCCTCCTGCCTCCAGTTATAGATGCTTGCTTCTATTGTATTTTCTTGCATTTTTTCTGTAGGTAATGTATTTGATGTGTAACGGATCTCCTACAATAGCTTGTAGGGTTTCTACATGTACTTGTATTTGTTACCCATCGACTCTATTGGTTGTGGGGAAAACCAGTATACTTACTCGGCACTAAATGGTGGTTGACTGTGAGAGTGTGGTAGTATCCATCATCTATTGCTGATTACCACTCGTATGTCTACGAAGAATCTTCTGTCATCACCAGTGAATGCTAAGAGTATGTCGCATGTTGCATTGCATATGTTTGCAGGGGTACCACCATGTTTGCGACTTTCTTACCATTGTTGCTTGAATGTGGCAAGCTCATTTGCCATTCATGAATCTATTGCATGTACTATGCATGATGGATCTTCTATATTTGCTCGTAGGTGGCATATAATATTTATAGCGAGTCTCCTATAGGAGCTCGTAGGAGTTCACATCTGTTGCGATCTTTCTGCATTCTATATGTCTTCATAATGTTGTTCATAGGCGGGTCCTCGATTCTCTCTTGCATAAGAACCATAGCAGCACTTATTGCATACACGGTGCAATCGTTTCAAATTCTTCAAAAAAAACACCTCTCAGCTGACAACTCATTATATGGTTGATCGCCATTTCTTGTATGGTTGAATGTGTTTGTTTGATGTTATTTTGTATGCATTGCGAATGTCTAAATCTCTACCTTCGTATGATGTGCCATGAGGATTGTAGCTTGTCACTTTTGCAGCATGTCAAGTTCTCACGTCTGCGGGGGACTAATACATCTACTCTCATGACCGATTCATAGGCAAGTTATGTTCAATATAACTCCTCCGCTAATCTTCATTGGTGGCTTATTGGATTCATGGCACCTGAATTTCAATAGTCCATAAGAGATTGATGTGTTTATTTGTAGGTTGTTGTTGACTATTGGGTGGACCACAGTCACTGATAATTTCCCCACATTCATTTGTCAACAACCTACTATGCTTGTTGTATGCTCCCTCTCAATGTTCATGTGGCTCCTCTATCATTTGTTTGTATATTGATATTGGATATAGGGATATAATTACATTCATCACATGATTGTGTGGTTGAGATGAGTATCATGAATCAGTTGATATCATTCGCATGCAAATTTTTGCTATAAAAGACATCATAGCAAGAAGCTTGATTGTGTTGTCCACAATTCGTCATTACTTGCAAACAAATAGTATTTGCAAGTCTCTTATTCACCTCAAGTTTCATAGGCATTCTCTTGCATTTAATTTGAAATTCTTTGTTATTCTTTGCGAGTTCAAGTTCTGAGTTCAGACTCATTCAAGTCTCCTACGGTCCTTGAAAGTTTAATTGCATGTTCACTTTTGTTTAAAGTCTCCTGGAGTCTTGTAAAATTCATTCATTGAGTCCAAATTCAAATCAAGTTCTCCTTGTATTGCCATTCAAGTCCGGATTCAAAGCTTGCAAGTCACGTTTGAATCAAATTCTTTGTTCATTTGAAGCCTTATAATTGTTATGCAAATCAAATTTCTCTTAATTAAGTTTGATTTAGGACTTTTGCTAATGTATTTGAGTTTAGTTCGTTCAGTGTTCAGTTCCAGTTCACAAGTCCAAGTCCCATTTTTGTTCAGGTCCTCAAAATCTTCAAATGAAATTTCAGTAGCCTCCCGACGTCTCTCCCGTTGAGGGGAAAAAACCAAGAGGCCGCCTTCCCCTCGACGCGACGTGCGCGCTTCAGGTAGATGTCCGTAGACACCACGGCAGCAAATTTTTCTTCAATCCCCGCCCGCTACATGAGCGTTTAAGAGTCTTGGGCACCTGTTGCAAAGAGCACAAAGATTTTCCCATGTATGGGTACTTAATTTTATTTCCCTTCACGCTACATGAGCGGTCCGGGGATTACCCAACTCGTCGCGAGCGCCGCACCGATTTCCCGCCCTACTACGCTACGTGAGCGCGTAGGGGGTTTGCCGGTTCGTCGCAAGCGTCGAGGGCGGGGTTTAAGGCGATTGCCCGCCTCGTCGTAGGCGTCGTGCTAGCTTCCCTCCCTACTACGCTATGTGAGCGCGTAGGGGGTTTGCCAGCTCGCCGCTAACGACGAGAACAAGAATCTGAGTTTAGGGATTATACCTTCGCATGTCGACGGCGGTGCAGGCTCGTGGATCGAGGTACGAGGAGAGAGGGAAGAGCACCTCTCTTATTATTTACTATCTTTTTTTTTAATTATTAATAATATTAACCAATTATACTTAATAATAATTAATTACAATTTAAGAAAAATTAATTATAATTAATAATTAATCTAAATAATTATAAATAATAATAATTAATCTAAATTAAAATAATTAGTCATAATTAATTTTAATTAATTATAGTTAATTATTAATTATAATAATTAACTATAATTATAATAAAAATTAATTATAATTTATCTTAATTAAAACTAATCATTATTATTAATAATAAAATATAATTAAAATGTTTAATTATAATTAATTTCGATTAAATATAATTAACTAATAATAATAATAATGATAATAAAAATACCTTAAACAATAAGATAGGGCTCGGCTGGAGAAGCCAAGGTCGGCTGGAGCTTGCGAGTGGGATGATGGGTTCAGCTAGAGAGGAAGAAAAAGGTGGGGGAAAGCTTTCACTCACTCACTCTTTCTCTTTGTTTCTCTAGATCAGAGGCAATGAAGCAGGCGTCAGCGTAGGCTCACGGTAGAGACAGAGGATGAGAGTCGGCTGAAGAGGATTCGGCTAGGTTCAGATGGAACCAACGGGAAGGAGCGAATGCAGGTAAAGGTCAGTCGGCTTTGGGCTTGGAGTCGGCACCAGTAGAGAGGGTGACGGGTAAGGGATTCGGCTTGAGGAGGTTCGGTCGCAAGTGTCGTGGGTCTTGCGGCTTGCTGTGGAGGTTGGATGAGGTAGTGTCGGCTACAGCCTTAGGTCTTGCGGCTATGGTGAGGTCTCGGGAAGGTTATGATTACGAGTAAGTGGAGATCAAAGCAGAGGTTTTGGAATGGAGGCTATGGTCCTTGAAGATTTCGGCTGAAGCAGGGCTATGGAGGCTGGATGCTTGCAGGCAGGGTTGAGCTTTGAAAATGGAGTAAGGCTGCAAGTAAGTTTGTAGAAGGTCAAACGTGAGAGGGGCTACTGGATTCGGTGGGCTTCAAGAGTTCACGAGTGGGGAAGAGGAGTCGGAGAGCTTGTGGGGATTGCGATCGAGAGATCCCCGTCTCTCCCTTTCGGTTTCATTTTATAAGCGTGGGAAGGCAACGACCGAGGTCAGATTCGCGAGATTTATGAGAAGAGACCGATTCGGCGCCGGATACAGGTACTCTTACGAATTTTCTTGCGGGATTTCTGGCATTTGCGTTGAGGTTTTCGCTATATGTCCGTTAGTCAACAATTATAACCGATGCTTGCTAGCATTTGCATGATATATATATATATATATATATATATATATATATACATTGCTTGTTGCTTGTTATTTCCCCTTGTGTTGCACTTGTGGATGGTGGATCTCTTACAACAGACCGTAGGTACTTGCATATGTTACTAACTGGTTATCTTTTGACTCGCAAGGGGATTTATATATTTGCCCTCCACCCAATAGTTGTTGATTGTGGAGATATCCTACATTGAGTATGTTGATAAGAGATTTCATTATTTGCAAGGAATTTTGTTGCTTGTAGGTGATGAGTCGAATGTATCACAGTTCTTCTATCGATGTCTATGGAGTATTCATCGCATCCATTATATATTCATCGTATAGTCTTCATACTCCCTTCATGAATACATCGGGGTGTTCATTACAACCATCACACTCCCTCCCACAAGCATGATTGTTGTTATACTTTCTACCATCTTCTTATCACTTGCACACAAGTTGAACACGCAAGTTATTTATCCTCAAAGATGGTTCACAGTATGCATAACGAGTTTGACATTCATTTCTCATCTAGCATGAAGGCACTCGACACTTGTAGGAAAGTCCATGCTATTGGTTGTAGGCATATTGCCATATCACTCACTTAAAGATTGCATGTAACTCAATTTGGTTGAATAGTTTGAATCATTTTAGTTTTATTACCCTTTGTTCATGAGATAAAATTCATTTGAATGGTTGGAATCTTGTTGACTTATGATGTGCCCCTTTTTGTTGATCATTTGAGTTTTATTTCCTTGCAATCACAAGTCTTGTTCCCTGTTGTTCAAGAGTCCTCTGTAGTACATTCAGGTCCAAATTTGATTTGCTCTTGTTTGTCCAAATTCAAGTCTCTTTATTGTTCATTTAAGTCAAAATCCCCTGTATTTAGTTCACTTGAGTTTCGGTCCTCTGTTTAGTTCATTTGAGTTCGAACCCACAAGTCATCTGCTTAATTCACTTGAGTTCAGCATGAATTCTTAATTCAGTTCAAGTTCAAATCTGAGTTCAAGTTCATTCAAGCTCAAATTTTGTTCAAAGGTTCACAAGTCCTTGCAAGTTCAACTCAACATCATTTGTTTAATGTCAAATGTGTTTTCAAATTCATTTGATCCTTTGCTGTCAAATTTGGTCCAAGTCTTTGTCTTCAAGCTCAAATATTTAAGTTCTCAAGTTTAAATTTAATTCAGATTTGAGCTCATTTCATTTTGGTTCATATTTAAATTATCGGAATTCAGTTCAAGTCTAGAAGTTCCTTTGAGTTCAATCAAGTGCGAGTTCAAAATCAAGCCCCTTGCGTCACAAAAAATTTCGGCAACCTCCCGACGTCTCCTCCGTCTAGGGGAAAAACCAAGAGGCAACCTTCCCCTCCACGCTACATGAGCGCTTCAGGTAAATGTCCGTAGACACCGTGGCTGCAAATTTTTCTTCAATCCCCGCCCGCTACATGAGCGTTTAGGGGTCTCGGGTACCTGTTGAAAAAGAGCAGAAGGATTTCCCCACGTATGGGTACTTAATTTTGTTCCCCCTCATACTACATGAGCGGTCCAGGGATTACCCATCTTGTCGGAAGCGCGGTGCCGGTTTCCCTCCCTACTACGCTACGTGAGCGCGTAGGGGGTTTGCCGACTCGTCGTTAGCGTCGAGAAAGGGATTTTAAGCGATTGTCCGCCTCATTGTAAGCATCGCGTTGGCTTCCCTCCCTACTACGCTACGTGAGCGCGTAGGGGGTTTGCCAACTCGCCGCCAACAAGAAGAACAGGAATCGAAGTTTAGAGATTATGCCTTTGCGAGAGAACATCGTTGGAATGGGCACGTAGACCGAGGCAAGAGGGAAGAGCTTTCTTTGTATTTCTCCCTCTTTTTTTTTGAACTAATTTTAATTAATTACTTAATTAAAATTAATTAAAATAATTAATTAAAATTTATTAAAAATAATTAAAATCATAAGTTATAATTAATTACAACTAATTGATATTAATTAATTTCAATAAATCATAATTAATTAATAATAATTAAATTTTATAAATTATAATTAATTTAAATTAATTCCAATTAAAATTAATTAAAATTAACTAGATTAATTATAATTACTTTATTAAAATTAATTGTAGTTAATTACAGTTAATTATAATAAAGATAATTAATTAAAAAATAATAATTACAATTAATTATATTTAATTAAAATAATTATAATTAAATTTTTTTTTAAAACCCTTCGGTTCAGCAGATTTACAGGATTTGGTCGCAGAAGCGTGCGTAAGGTAGGAAGTTACCTTCACAGCCAGCAAGCTCCCGCCGCCGTTTCCGATCAAACAGGAAGGGAAGGTTGCCGGAGAGCGAAGTCGAACAGCCAGGAAGAGTCGGAGAAGCGCACGAAAGGGAGAAGGTTAGCTTCATAGCGAGCGGGCTCCCTTTGATGCTTCCGATCAAATGCCGCAACTTCCACTCCGTCAGGAAGGGAAAGTCGTCGAATGAGCGAAGTCGACCAGCGATGGGGCCGAAGAAGCCTCGTGTGCGATCTTCTTTAGAGCGAGCGAGCTCCCTTGTTGCTTCCGATCAAACCGTCGTAACTTCCGATCCAACCGGAAGGGCGAGTCGTCGAAGGAACTTCGTCGAACAGCCACGAAGGAGTCGGAGAAGCTTCATTGTGGGGAGTCGCCAGTTGGAGAGGAACCGAATGCTTCGTTTGAGTCGGTATTTAATGACGCGGATGGGGAGCAAATCTGGACGAGTCTGCGCACGCGAGGGATAGGCTGGATGCGATGGTTCGGCGCCGTTGCAGATTGCGACTGTAGCGACAGCGGGATACGGCAGAGAACAGGAAATGGGCGCTGGATTTGCTACAGGTAATGATTCATACACATTTTTTATTCTCTTTTTTTGTTTTATCCGCATAGGTCAACAGGCGTTTTCTTAAGGAACTGATAAAACCACTATAGATGCCAAAAGACTTGCATTGATAAGGAGAAGCAACAGCAAATGTGTTCACCTTATTTTAGACCACAAAACAACTGTGCAAAGTGATCATTAGCGAATGTATTATTTGAAATAAGTAAATAAAATTTTATTAGTGATGCTAGAGCACGTGCAAACCGCTTACACTACAATAAGAAAAGCATGGTGCTCTCATTGATTTATTGAGAAGAAATCTCACCCTTGATGTTATTAAAAACTAAATCAATCCATAGAATATGATGCTTATTAAATATAATCAAATAATTACGAGAATTAACTTTATGAAAAACATAACAAAAAGAAATAATGTAGTCTTAGTAATAAAGTAAAAAAAAAATTAAAAATTTATGCCTATGTATTGTGATAAAAGACTTTGAAAAAAATTCATCTTCTGTAGATATATTTTCGTTAAATATTTCCTGAATGTATGAAAAGTAATAGGTTTGTCTTAAATAATATGTACAAA
Organism: Dendrobium chrysotoxum; assembly: GCA_019925795.1. NCBI lineage: Eukaryota > Viridiplantae > Streptophyta > Magnoliopsida > Asparagales > Orchidaceae > Dendrobium > Dendrobium chrysotoxum. The sequence goes on along the minus strand of CM034297.1, from coordinate 1,863,468 downwards.
ATGTAAGAAACTAAGCAGATTGGCCAAACAATATGAAAATTTAAACAGCATCAATCTTCATATCTTCTTTTATTTGACATCTGACTTGCCTTATTTATTAATTTTAAGTCTTGGGGCCATATGAATAATATATATGAATATATGAAAAGTAATTAGTAGTATTCTGTAAGAATAAAAAAAAACAAATTTAAAAATTGTTTTATTTTTCTACATACAACTAATCCTTTTCATTAATATTTACTTTGAAAATATATATATATCAACGCACTTCAGGTTGAAATATTTACTCACGAAGTTAAAACGTAAAGAAATGCACTTTGGGATCATAGATAAAAGTTAGCTCTCATAGCGTAACAAACTGTTGGTTATCTAACACTTCAGAGAGCAGATTTACGTGCAGAGGTGATCCATAAGCAAAATGATCTGGAGAATTTTTAAGAGATAAGCACAATCATAGGCGATTTCTCATAAATATTATCGTTTCTATTGTATGATGGACAGAGATTTAGAAAATAAATGCACTACTACAAAATTTTGATGGAGGTTTGGTCCCATAAACCCTAGTTGATGAACAATATAGATCACAAGCACATTTTTTCCCTCAATAATATAAAAGTTTCATTGATTAAAAGAGATAATACACCAAAAGGCACCTAATGTTTCTGCTTACATGATAGGAATCAAAAAATAAAAATTACTAAAACTAGTGTTGTGTATTGGTACGGTTTTATATTAGGTTGTTCTTGCAAGACACCACACCATGTATATATCCTTATAAATAGGTTATAAGTTGATGTATTGAGACAACCCCTGTAAGCTCCAAGATGAATTAATAAATCCCTCTCCCTTTCCCTGTCTCTCTCTCCCTCTCTCTTGCATTCAAGAATTCCTCCAAATTTTAACAACTAGTCATCAGATCCAAGAAGCTATAGAAAATACATCATCTGAAAAAGGAGTAGAACAAGGAGCTTGGTGAGTAGCCAGCACTAAAAGAGCCTTTAGAATGAGGTATTGGAATCCTTCATGTGAGGTGTTGGTCCAGTATTAGTTAGGTTATTCCTGCATGTTACCACAACATTGTAAAGCTCTATAAATAGAGGTCTTATGTGATGTAAGGATTTGGGAAAAATTTTAATAAAGCTTTAGGTAGTTTTTCTCCTCCAAATTTCTCTCTCTCTCTCTCTCTCTCTCTCTCTCTCTCTCTCTCTCTCTCTCTCTCTTCCCTCTCCCTCTCTCTTTCCTTGCAAGAAGAGCTCAAGAGCTCTCAAGAACTCCTCAAGAATTCCTAACATTTGGTATCAGATCTACGTTGAGGCGATCTCAAGGTGGAGGAAGATTCTTGTCCAAGAAAGAGAGGAGACACTGCCATTGACGCGCCCGGAGTAGCCAGACGTGAGCTGCACGCGAAACAGATCGGACGAGATCAGGCCTTGTGTCATGCATGAGATGTAGTGTGCGGCCTTGCTTGCGTGAAGAGATCGGCTGGACAGGTCGCTTGTGTGTGGAAGATCGGCGGCATGGGTCCATTCGGTTGGGAATTTCCATAGAAGGATGATCTCTAATGGCGCGGATCCTCCAAGAGCGGATCGGTCACCGACGACGGGTTTGTGGAGTTTACTGATACCCAAGGAAGTGTTATAATGGTTATCGGCAATACTTGGCCGGCAAGGTTGCCGACGTCGGAGATCGTCGAGTTTGAGAAGGAGGTCTGGTCTAAATTTTGCGGCAGAGGGTTCTGGCGAAGCTTGTCGCAGAAGGGCTACAGGACTTCGACTTTGAAATTGCTTTCCTGGACCAAAGATCTGAGCACCCAACCCTGCTTGCGTTCAAGACATGAAGCTTTAAAGCCAAAGAGCAATAGAGCCAAGAAAAAAACCGAAAGCCCAATTTCCTCAGCTTCCGTGAGTTTGGTGTGGGGCTCGAAAATTTGCCGATGCGTGAGAGGCAGGACAGACCAGTAGCTCTTTTCGTGTGAGGAGTTCAAACGGACAGGTCGAGGCTTTGCTCGCGTGAGGAGATCATCGTCGAGACCGGTTGGAAGCAGGAATGCTGTTCTTGATTAAAGATCAGTGAAGATCTTTGAGGTGGAGCTTCAGGATCATTTGGTTGTTGGTGTGTTAGAGAAATGGATCAAGAAAGGAAATTAGAAGCAGAAATTGGGATTTGAGGGATTTCTATTTTTCGGGTCTTGTGAGAGCGGGAGCCATCAGAATGAAGTTTTAGGTCTGAGTTGGTTTTGCTGCTTGAGCGAGAAGGTGGAAGAAAGGGTTTAGAAATCAGTGGATTTCTATGTGTATGTGAAGGAAGTGAATCTTTCTCGTCTCTCTATCTTCCTCTTCTTCTCCAAGAAGACAATCATAAGGGATTGTCGGTTTGATCGCCGGATTTGGGCCATAAGCTCTTTCGTTCAGATGTTTGAGTCGGGTGTGAGAGCAACAAAGGGCTAGATCTTCGTTAACGGTTGTTTTGGGCTTCTTGTGCAAAAGAGAAGATGTGGGGAGGTGAAATCTTGGAATTTCTGTGTGCGTGGAGAAGGTGAACCCTTATTGTTCTCCTCTAGCTTGTTCTTCATCTCCGTGAAAGACAATAGGTTGTGATTGTCGGTTGGAAGCCGGTTGGTACCGTAAGATCTTGTTCCTTAGCTGATTTGGGGCTACATCCCCTGGTTCACCCGATTTATCATTTCCTGCTACTCCTGTTTTAAAGATATGGTTAGATCTTGAGAGGTGCACATGTGGTTGTTTGATTGTAAATCTGGACCAATGTGGAGATTGTGAGGTATTGGTCTAGTTTTAGTTAGGTTATTCCTGCATGTTACCACAACATTGTAAAGCTCTATAAATAGAGGCCTTATGTGATGTAAAGATTTGAGGAAAATTTTAATAAAGCTTTAGGTAGTTTTTCTCCTCCAAATTTCTCTCTCTCTCTCTCTCTCTCTCTCTCTCTCTCTCTCTCTCTCTCTCTCTCTTGCAAGAAGAGCTCAAGAATTCCTAACACTTCATAAGCACGATGCACCTTCCACTTAAACTTTTTGTAGTTGTAAACATCATGAGTTGAAGACCTAATAAATCTAGACATTTTAATTTATATCTATTTGTGAACCCATTGCTTTCTTAGAGGAAAAACTCTATGAGAAGCATACATCACAGAAGAATAGTCCTCATCTGATTTATTCCTAGCTGCCATATTATCAAGATAAGACTTCTTACTCATCCCAATATCTGAACAACAAGAATTTTAAGTTCGAAGCTCAACTAGTTGAACAGCAGGGGGAGAGGAGAGGACTCGTGAGTGGAAAGAAAAACCCCAAGGGTAAAATATACACCAAAAAATGTTCCCCAGGAAACATCTCTCCGTTCGGGCTCAACAATTTGAGGGAACTACGGTTGGCTCCATGTCAATATGATTAGCAAGCGTATCATTTCCTGAATGTTGGGAAGACTTCTAGATTGTTATAACTTATAAAGGTGGCAGAGTTGAAAACTAGAGCGTTAGAAGGAATTGCAGGCTTTCAGTAGACTCTTATATCGTGATGGCTATGGACAAGAATCGTTCGGTTTGATTTGTCCTGTTGAAGAGCAGTGGATAGGTGTGCCAAAGAACCAAAAACATTAGACTCAATTGGAAGGAAACTTGATTAGTTGGCTAATAACAACATCAACAATTTGAGTTTTTTTCCTTGCTAATATTGTGAGCTTGATCTTTACAATTGTCAGATCTTTTTAAGTTCTGGATGAAAGTGGCAAAGGATTGTGGGACCCACAAGTCAACTAATCGTGATAGTGATCCTTGCGTATATAGATTAAGGGTTCTAACCATTCGATCAATCCTTTTATAGCCCTTAAATTGCAATTCATGTGCCTCTTCTTATTCTAGCCGCTACCTCCACCTGAGAAATTTTTTTCCTTTTCATAAATAATTTTGATTTATTTTAATTGTAGGCTTTTTGAAAAAAAGTCCATAAATCATTTCATATATTAGACATAATCAAGCAATAAAATTTGAAGTTGTTTTATCTACTTTTCTACGCGGTATCAAAAAGAGATTAGGATTTTCACTTCACAACTTTTGTTTTTTCTCTCTCTTTCTTGTCGAGATTCTGCATTCTGATTTATTTGACTTCACTTTCAATGAATCAACTATCATGAATGGTGAACTCCAAGGGATATAAACGTTGCAGATGAATGTTTTTAATGGTGGATAATGGTAATAGCTTTGGAAAAGATAGTAATGATTTCCAGACCTAAGTTTAACAATGCAAAAGTTCAATTTAAATTGATTACACATAAGTTTAACAATACACTTACTTTCCTCTTTAGCTCTTCCATCTGGTTCAGCATTATCTCTGTCTGCATTTTAATCAAATAACAAAACAAAAAATAGACATCGATTTCCAATGATTAAGATTGAATTACATGATAAAAATCAAGCCAACAGAATTCGGTCAGCTATGATGTTACAGAAAGCGAGGAATTTTATCTAAAAAGTACAAGATGAACCATAATCAAGAATAAAAACTAACATTAGATTGGGAAAATTTGACCACTGAGCAAAAATATTTTGTAGCCGAGTCAGCAAAAGGTAAAATGGATGACTTCAAACATATTTGAGAATTCTATTAAGGTGTTAAAGTTTTTACATGCACTTATGATGTGATTTCCCAATATCAAAAAAAATTCAATGCAATCAAAATCCTTTTGAAGGTTGTGGTAGCTTTCTGTGAAATGGATTTTTAGCGTTTTCAAGGAATAGATTTTGTCTGCCCATAACAAAGTTTAAAAATACATGAGGAGTATAGATGCCCCAAAGGGTTACTAATGAACTTATCTGCTCGGAAAGTTGCATTTTATGATGCAATAAGCAATATATTATGTTAGGTGTGACAATCTTTTATAGAGAAGAATAAGAATATATATAAGAACAATAACCTCTAAAGTTAGAACTGAGTAGTTAAATAGAGAAGTACCTTAGAAGTTCTATATGAAAAGAAAATATACTGAAAATTTAGATAATATGACATGAATCCAAGTGTTGGCAAATAAAAAATTTACTAACAACCAAATTGAGTGATAAAGGACAAAATGGGAATGCATGAGTAAAAAATGAAATAATGGCAAGAACGCTAACATAATTTGCTGCTCATCTTATCTAGCTTTTGAATCCATATTATCTAATTAAGCCCATACAGAACACCAGAACGCCATACTTCATTATACATTTGAATATTTAGCAACAATGATGAAAATAATTCAATCACAGAATCACCAAATGACATTACAAAAACATTTATCAAATATATTTTAATGGTACCAAATGATCTTAATATAATGACATATAGTATCATTTAAATACCCTTCTTTGCCTGCCTACTGACAGTGCTGATTCTAGTTGCTGCTCCAAGTGCTCCAAATCCTTCAAACTAAGTGCATCCAGATCTTCCCCAAGCAGATGCCTTCGTAAAAAGTTTCAATTAGTATCTCAAGCATGCAGTTATGATTTCCTTACGCCCTTATAAATTTTTAGCATTTCATAACCCATATTTACTGAAAAGAGCACTGAAAGTACATGACTAATAAGAAAAAGAACCTCTGGGATTGCTGCAGTGATTCATATTTTGCCTTTAACTTCGACAATTCCATAAACCACTTCTGCATTTGTGAAAAAACCAAAAACTTTTGTCAGAATTCCAATTCACCGAAGCAAACAAAACTAAGCAAATCATACCTGAATAAAAGTTCAAGAATAGTGTAAAGTTGGGGTGTGAATCTTCCAGAAAATAGAAGAGTTAAAAAGTTTGTTGCTCTCTATGATTTGCAAGATTTCACACATTATCCCTATTACTCTGTCCCATGAATAATAAAATATAAATGGCTTTAACATCCACTAAAGTTACTACATTTTACATAACATCTCTATATTGCATGTCATGAAAACGTGTAGCATTGGCCCACAACCTCCTTATACACCTAACTCCATAAAATATGTTGAAATTTTGTAAATTTTTGTGAATATAAGATTTGAGAAGCAACTCGTACTAATATTTTCTTTGTCTGACAATAATTATAGTTTCTTGACCGGGTATTTTTCAAGTGCTATGCGCAATGAAAATTGCAAGGGCTTTTTTTCCTTCAATGCGAAAAGCAAAGCAACTTTTTTTACCAACTAGATCACTTATGACTAGTATATCATAAATATAAATCAAATACATACAATAGTCAATTAATTAGCCAAACTTAAATGGTATGAGTTAGTAATTTATAACAAATATAATGATACATTTAAAAGTAGTCATTTCAACGAATGTAAAGTGAAAAAACTAAAAATTAAAGCTACAAATAATGAAGTGATGAAGAAAATTTAAAAATAAATAATACTCATGAGATTGAAAGACTAGCTAGAAATTGGGAGGCAAAGGCAACATGAAGTGGAAGAGTGTGAAGATGAGACATCAAGAAGCATGAAGAGAATATTTTCACAAGCATTCTCGGGAAGAATCTTGTGAGTGAGAAGTTACCAGCACCAGCAGCAAAACCCAATAAGAAGCATATGAGAAAACCAACAAGTGAGTGAGTGTGAGAGGAGAATCACCAAGAAATGACTAGCTCCCATGAAAAATACTAGAGTCAACAAATAATGACTCAATAACTGAAAAATCAGTTAGAAGAAGCGAACGTTTGTGCCATAGTTATTGTAACAGATGCTAAATCAAATCATAAAACTTGAACTAGAATTTCATTACAAGCCGGAGCCTAACACATTGATTGAGGCAGCTTCATATGAAAGCTATGAACGTGAGCAATTAACTAGTTTGCTTTGCTCCCAAAGTGCAATTATAATATCGTTGCCTTAACCTAAGAAAATTGTCGTGTGATTTTAGTCCTACATGAATTGAAATTGTCTTTTTTTCTTTCTAACTGATTGGTAGGTTTATCTCTCGTTGTGTTCAGCCACATTTCTATTTCAGTGTACCTAATTAATAAACGCAAAATGAATGAGAACTAATGGAAAAATCAAATATGAACCCGAGTACGAATCCCCTTCTTGAGTGATCATTTTGGTCAGTAACCAATTTGAACGACCCATGGCTATTGATTTCTAAGCTATCAACTAAGGCCATCAAATGAAAAATATTAAGAACTATACGCCTAACTGATATTGAAAATTCCAGTTAGATCTCCTTAGCGAATTTCAATTAAAAGTAGCATTCCATACAATAGTAATTGTAGTGATGAAAATCGGTGCTCGGCTGTCCAATCTACATTGTCATAAAGTGTAAAATAATCTTGCAGAATTTGCCAATTAGGGTTCGCTTGGCTTTTCATAAATTTTGGCAATGAAAAATAGTTTTTAGAATCAGATATGCTTAGAGTTGTTCACTATTAAAAAGAATGGAGCAATTAAAAAAATTTATTTTCTTCTCCAGCAAAAGCCACCCCAAACGAATCCAAAGCTGATCTTGATTAAAAAAAAAGAAATTTAACTAAAAAAAAAATTTGAAATCAAGCTATCTGATTGGATTGGTCACTTGACAGAGTTAAACAGAAAAGAAAAAAAAAAGTTCAGAGACGTCTTCCTTTGCCTCCTTCCTCTTCCCCTTAGCTCAGGTCTTACCTGAAACCCTCTCCTCGACCTCCAGCAACCCGATGTGGTTCCCTTCACCTCTCCTCCTTCGCCCGAATCCCGCATTTCCCATTGATGCCACTTCTTCCCCCATGCCTATACGCAGCGGCGGCCACCCCTCGACTTGTCGCCGCCACAGAAAAAAAAAAAAAAAGACTTGTCGCCGCCACGGCCGCATCCCGCCGCTTCATTTCATCACCTTATTTTTTTTTCTTTTTTAAAAGAATAAACTCCTTTGAGATAATTTACACGAACTAAGCTAATAAATAAATTCAGAAAATAAAATTTTTATTTTTAAAAATAATTTTAATATAAAAAATCATTTTTTGTAATGAATGTTGAGGACATAATGTATTTTCAAATTAATTTGAATTAAGCTTATAATTAAGAAATATTTTAAATTTTAATTCTAAAAATATCACTTCTTAACATCAAAAAAATTATCAAAAATTATACTAACCATCTAAATAAATTCAGCAGCATAATGACTTTCTCTCATTCTCTCGTTATGCCCTATGGCACAGGAAATTATTTTGTGTGGCCACCAGACCGTTCGGAGACGAATCAGAATGCGTCACGTAACCCGGTACACAGCAAAAAAATGACATAGCGCGTCCTAATTCACATCCGGACAGAATAATTCCTCCTATGGCACCCATCTTTCTCCCCTCCAGAGAAATTAGCTTGCCAACTCGTTTCTCTTCATTATTTTGACAAGTGGTTGCCCCACCAATCGGCATCACTTGATTCGAAATCTGAGCAAACCACTAAGCACCAATGAACCTCTCCCTCACTCGACTGCAAGTCTTCTCGGCTTTTTTATCTCCGGTCTCCTCTTCTTAGAGGAGAACCGTCAAATAAATCACAAAGGATTTATTAGGATAACCCTAATACCTAGCCTCAAGACTCTTCAAACTCCGAACCATGAAATTGACTCTCAACATATCATATCCAATACTTTGTACCAATGCTTTCCCCTAAGTAATATTTATAACAAACAAAATATGCTACTGGAATCATTTCAAATAGCAAAGTCCTATGATTTTTTTTTTGTTTAAGCAATAGCTTTGTTAATTATTAGTATTAATCGATGAAATAAGTATCATTAATTAAAATGACAATTATAAAAAGATGACATTATAGACCAATCTTAAATTAATAAATATAGACAGATGGCTAAGCCTATTCAAACTTAATTCCCATTATAATATATCATATCAAATGAGAGATTTCAAAGAAGATCTAGTATAGTAAGGGCATTCCATAGAAACTTTCTTTTTTCTCTTTCTACATTAATGATTGATGTTATTTTGTGTATAAAGTCAATGTCCTTTAATGGAATGCTATCACCAAATCTAGTAAATAAAGTTGCAAGAGAAAAATTAGTCATGATTATATGGAGATAAATTATGTGAGGCCCAATGCAACAAATAGTTGCTATGATGAGAGTAGATTAAAATGTTCTTGTATGCTACAAACTCGACTAGGAAGAGTCATAGTTTAAGTTTCTTATATTTTTTAATGAGGCGAGAGAGCTTGGTTAACAACTTCTAAACATAATTGAAATCATGATCGATACCATGTAACATCAAATTAGCAGTCATTAAAGGAATGATTGAATTACTATTGTCGCTAGGTCCATATTTTGTTTTTAAAATCTTATTTAGGACTCTTGAAGAGGAATTTAATTGGATCATTTAGGGTATTGAGCTCTTTATTTCTTTGAATAATATATAGATTAGTAATCAATAGTAAAGAGACTAATGGAGCTTTAGTATGGAATTGGAACTAGGTTGTCATCTATCTGTCGTAAGGAAGAATATTCAAAAATAGTGGTATTTGATTGTTATAGGTGGGCGCTCCTCTTGGCATATTTTCTATAAGCTTGAATCCCATGCCCAAACAACTAACAATGAGAATAGATGCTTGGCATCCTCTTAAAAAATCACTTTTTACCAAGAATTCTTCTATTTGAAACCAATTCCAATGACATTTAGGAAGCTTTGATTGACATCAATTCACACTATGACTCCAATAATCGAGGGTTTAAAAAATAGAAGCAATAGTGTGGGTCTACACAAAATGGGCTGCCAAATAAAGATCCAAAAGAGTCATAATAGATTTGTAAATTATGTAAACTCTTAAATATGGGAATCAATTCCACACAGCGACAATGGAATTTTCATTTAAAAAATCAAAGTTGGAAGATTATTTTGCTAACCATCAATGTGATTTCTTCAATATAATTCTCAATCTAGGAGAATTTTAAGAGTAAATATTTTGGTTTAAGTAATGAAACAAAAAAACTTCCCACAAGCTAATTAGCTTTCAAAGAGGATCAAATGGATTGAGAAAAATGGTCTAATAGGCGTGAACTTCTCCACCAATACCAATTTCTAACATACCCAACAATCTTGAAAACATAACATTCGGGATTGAAAGAGTTAGTTCAACTTTGTATAATAATAAATAGAGACTGTTGATTGGAAGATAGAGTTGATCAAGAATCGTACGTGCGTAACCAGACTCACCAGGTGCGAAGGGCGGCCATGAAGAACATTAACATAGGTGACACCAAGAAAGGCCATTGTATGTTCAACGACGAAAATATCAAATAAGATGCATTTAAGCAGTAACTTTAATTACACATTCCCAATGAATTAGGATAGAAGTATGTGCAGCCTAAATCCCAACCATGTGGATCCTCTACACACATCTCATGATCATACTCCTACCACATAAAGCCATTTCATTTTGTTGTTTCTATCATTCATAACATTGAATAGAAATCTGAAGACTTAACTTGTAAATTATGCACTCATAACATTGAATTTTGTTAAGTAAGTCAACATAAATGATGAAAATACAAACCTGTGCTTCAATATCAGCTGGATCCATTTCTTGAGGTGTAAAATTGTATCGTTGATATCGTCCAAGTGTTTTCGCTATGCTGCTACAAAGAAATGCATGCCATCAACATTAGTATTTTTCTAAACTTACAACACTATATTTAGAAATTGTCACTAATCATATATTGACCCTATACTTTAAATTTTTAACCCCAACAAACATGTATACATACCTCAATAAATATAAGAGTACTGACCAACATACAAAATTCATGGACAAATCGGCATAATACAACTATTCATCCAACTAATTATAGCAAATCAATAGGAATTAATATTCATATTTATTAACTAACAAATAGTTTTTGAAATCTTACTTAAGAACAACGAACCACCCTTTGAAATATTCATGAGCACACTATATATATTACCTGATTGATGTGCAGCAGAATTCCCTTCCAACAAAATTTTATGAGAGAAAGGTATTAATATTTTGCAAGTTGGTCTTAAACATCTATAAGATTAGGTTTTCTTAATGTTTAATTAGCATTTTTTAGTAAAAATCTTTGCATCCAGAAAGTCCTATATAATATATGCCTACGTAGGAATTTTGACAGTCTAACAAACTTGAGCGCAATTCCTGGTCGACATATCACAACATACAAGTACAGTTCTCCAGGAAACCTGGTGGAAAAAGATTGAAAAGACATAACACAAGGACCCCATATCAAATTTCTCATTAAATTTTCACAAATGGTTATGCTCTCAAATCAAAATAATAAAAAAATAATTTTTTTTGACATAAAACGAGGTACAGATAAAAGAATATCAGAGAGAGAGAGAGAGACAGAGTACAATGCATTGATTAATTTATTTCTTAGCTATGAATTGAGTAACATAACATTACTCTTTAGCTTTTCTTCCTGTCATCTCTCTCTTCCACACCATGATTGCATGCACTTGTCCTTCACCTACTTGGTATATTTTTCTTCATCCCTCTCCATAATTTCCATCCATGCATGGTTTAGAGGTTCATTATCGTTAACAAACTGAATATTTCACTAAACTAGAATGTATCTTCCTTGCTGATTACTGCTTCCTTAAGCTTGTTATATTAACCAAAGAGTTCTATTTCAAGCTATATGGACATGAAATTAGATCTGCAATTAGTTTTGTATCTTCCTTATATATCTCTAGCTAGTTAGTCTCATAATAATAATTTGATACAACAATACTAATGAAGTAGCAGTAAAGGCAAACAATAAAGCTTCAGCTTCATGCAACTGAGTTATCACATCTATCCATCTTGCATGAATTGAAAGTTCAGATATAGCTGGGAATCTATTTAAAATGCATGGCTCAACTCAAAAGCTGGAATAAAGCACAGAAGCCGGCCTATTACGTGGTGTTGTTATAGATGCAAAAAGAAGAACAGAAAGACAACACACAAAGAAGTGAGCATCGTACCCATTTTACCAGGAGAAAAGCAATCTGCTATTTACTTGTTTACTCTAGGTTTAGCTGGTGCTATCTCACAGCTCACAGCTACATGGCTGCTGTTTTTTTATTTATTTATTTTATGAATAAAAAATTATTTTATATTTTTCTTAGATGAGCTTAAGGCAAATTATATAAGATCAAAAGGCTAATAATAGATATTAAAACTAAGTAATTCAGCATAATGGTGCTTGCAGTATCTCATTATTCTTTTCTTTCATTTAGATAGTTTAAATACAATACTAACCTATTAATTTTACATAAAATATTAGATAGAAGTGGTGTTTGGATAATTTTGTCATGCATGATATTTTGAATGAAATGAGTTCTGATTTTTTTTTCTTTTATAATTCTTAGTTAAAATTTTGATTAGGAGCTCTTCACATAAATTGTGCACAAAGAAATATTATTAGCTTATTTAACACAAATAATGCTGTCTTAGACGAATTTTAAGATTAAAATTCTTATCTCGTTAAGTCATTATATAAAGACATCTGAAACAAACAAAGGAATGGGTAGAAAGAGGCTTGGATTCCAATTTGAATTGAACTGGAGTAGGGTCAAGGAATAGTACTTAGCTGGCTGGCTCTCTTATCTTTTCTGCATGGAGGTTCTCCTTTTTTTTTGAAGAAAACATGGAGGTTCTCCTTGTACTTCAAACAAATATAACTTTTTCTTTTGTGCTTGTATGGTGGAGTAGATTTCTTGCAAGATACTTGTTTCAGAGTCATACTCTTGAGTTCCAGAATCTTTTTTAAAGAGGTAAGTAAATATATATATATGTAGCTTCTTTCTGAAACAATGCAGTGGTCATGAAATGTGTTTGCTACTGGGTCTCTGTACAAAGTAATATGTTCTAATTTTGTATGCTCTATATTAGTCATCTAGTTCTAAAACAATTGCATGCAAAGGAAGTTACCACCTTATAAGAAAGTAAAAAATAAATAAATTAATTTATTTATAAATAAAATATGAAAATATACAAGTTTATATCCTTTGTTTTACATGGTGTAGACATTTTTGTAATGTGTTTTCAGAATTGCCTGCTGATTTGTTCAAAATCCTGGTTAAGCAATGGAAGCAGCAGAAAATTTTGAAGGGTTTCAGGAAATACTCTATCGCTGATCGATCAGAAGATGGAGTAAAAATCCTTAAAAACTATAACAAGAATAGGAACAAGAGAAATGGACGTACAGTTCCTTAAAAAAACTACTCAGAATCCAAAAAATTATATTTTCTGCTGCGTACATAAATCAAATAACACAATTCAGATAGGACTGTTACAATATTCTAGTACTTAAAAAGACAAGAACAAGAAGTCAGATATAGAGTCCTTGTTGTCTAAATTCATTCAGTCTGCTTGCAGAAATTAAACAATATATTTTTCACAAAATGATATTTATTTTGCTATTCTTTATGTGTAAAAAATGAAATACTTTGAATAACACTCAATCAAATGATCATATTCAAGAAATTGCACTGCTCTTCTATGTTAGTTTTCTAACTTCATGCAACCCAATGGGATCGATCAAAGTGAAATTTATGCAAGGTTGATTTCCTGTAAGGATTCCCATTAATTATTATTATCACCGTTCTTAAATAGCTTAATTCTACTATCTAAAAATAAAAAAAGAAATATAGATAGATATATACATATGTAATACAGCTTGCTTTAGATCCAACCCCAGCTCTATGGACACACACTACCCTTTAGATCCAACCCCAGCTGCTCCTCCATCTATAGTCTAACTCCCCCATCATCGGCCAACCCTTAAGGCTTTCCCCTGATTCCTCTCGTCGTTGTAGCCTCCATAGAGGCCCTACCAGTGATCAGGGTGTCTTCATACGCTGTCGTCATCGTATGTTTTCGCACTAGTTTTTTCAATGCCTCCTCCAAACTGTGATCATGAAGCCTCAAACTTATCCTTACATGCAAACCTTGTGACTCAGTCACCTTGGTAAATAATCTAATCGCTGCTCCTCCCTCTTCGGTGGCCTCTCCATCAGCTTGAGCTCCAGTTTTGAGAGCTAATGCTCGATCTTCATGCTTGTGGTGGCGCCATCCTTTCCTTTGGTTGATCAAGTTCTCTCTTACGATCCACCCATTTGTTTATTCACATTAATCTCTCAATATTTTGCTAAATCTTTTGTTACAAGCGTCCCTACTGTGACTTTTCTAAAGTTTCCATTGCAAGAGTAGTCTTCATGGAGATAGATAAATGTCCTTTAGAAAATAATTTCCTAGCTCAATCAAGATAGGTTTGAAGGCAATCAATGAATTAAGATTGAAAAGGCCCCCATAATTTTATAATTAATGTCATTCTTTTGGGCATGAGAATTCACTTTGTAACTGTGTGAAAATTTTATTAATATATAAGGTGAGCATAAAGTCATCTACATAAACTAAATCTATGGAGATCTAAAGAATTTCATAACAGTTGCATCTGCTCAGATGGATGCATGCTTAAGATCTCTAAGTTCAAAATAAAGGAATATATTGCATGAAAAATGAACATATGATAGGATAATGATAGTTGGAGTACTTTTGTTTAGCTTTTAGAATGTGACATATTTATATGTATTGGTTTCAAAATTTGAACAGCTGAAAAGTAGCCATGTAATAGCCTACTGTCTCCTACTAATGTAGTAATTAGCATCTATAAATCAAGAAATCTACACCTAAGACGAACATCATAGCACATCCAAAAAAATCATAGAGATAATGTATGAATGATCAAGGACATTATCTTTATCTACCAAGGAGTAGAAAAGGCTCATATGTTAAAATTGCATAATTGAACTCCAATGAAGAAGTATTGAAAGCCTTTCGATTCACAATATGACTAAGGGTGTTAAAGGGGTGAAGTGAGTTTGACACCAAACTCACTGAGTTGAATTTGATAGACTTCATAAGAATGATAAAAATTTTGCATAACTAGTTTTTCCAAGTATTTATAATTGAACTTTTATGAAACAAAATGGTGAAAATATTAAAGATATGCAAGTGATTATGAAAGTGCATTAGTCTTGAATATATGTGCATGTTTTCACTATATGTTGATTCTAAGGATTTATATGACTTGGAATGCAATGAATTGATGTAGCCACTTCAAATCCCTTCGTGACGCATTTAAGAAAAAAATAAGTTGCACTAAAATGGTGCAAAAAACTAATGATAAAACTATTTTAGTAGACATAAAAGTTGGGGTGAAGCATATGAGAAGTCATAGTGGAGGTGGGGTCATAGGTCAAGGAGGTCAGCAAAGATGAGTGAACATTGAAAAAAAAAATCTTACAAATAGGAGAAGAGGTCGATGGTGATCAAGACATGGTTTTGGCAAAAGTTATAAAGCAATGTGAAATGCTGCAATGATAGAATGTATGGGCATTTTGCTCAAAAATACTTAGTATTCCAACTATATATTTAAGGACTTGAAAAGATAATGAAAGAAGAACCCTTAATAATGAAATAAAATAGTATTGAATTAAGGAGTTGTTCATGGAGCTATCAAAAAACATGAATGATAATACTAACATAGGAGTTTTCCAAAATCACAATACATTGTAAAGGAATTATAAACTTTATCAAAAAAAGATGGAAAACTACGTATTCAATATAATATGCAAATAGCTTTATAAACAACAATCTTAAAATTTTTTATATAGTTGCTTTAAAATAGGATATCATACATATGGAGAATGTACATATCTCTTATAATAAGAAAGGTGTAAGGAAGAATTAGTCAATGTTGCATGAAATAATACATTTCTCAGTTATCTCAAGAATATATTTTAAAAGTGCATGCTTTGAAAGACTTATTATGGGGGCATCTTCAACTTCAATATCCTAACTTATTTGAACATTATCAACTTTGCGAGGTCGATGTGATTAGATGAGGCTTGCATAGGATAAAGAAGAGAAATATGGGTTGTTAATCATGTAAACTTGGCCCATCAGTGGGTTTCCTTTATAAAAAAAAAAAACTAATGAAAAATCATTGAGTGATACATCAATCTTATTACAGGTGCATATATATTAAATGATTGAATAAAGCCAATGTCATTCAATGGAAATTAATAAGAAGTTTTTATTGGTGTATCTTTTAAATGAAAAGTTTATTGCATTTCATGTATTTAAAAACTTTAATGGTCAAGTAGAAATGCAATTTTATTAAAGCAAATAATTATGATTAACAAACTGATTATTCTATAGGGAGGCTACACAAGGCTAGAACAAATAGAGAGGGCTAAGACTTAGCCATATTTCACTTATACTTTAGATGCATTATACAACATAAGGGGTTTAAAAGAATTTAATATAATGAGGTCACTTCAAAAAAAAAATGTTATTGCCTGCCATAATATCTATTTGAATATTGAGTAAAGAAATTTGAGTTCTCCAAAGGTTTGTAATCCTCAGATCTGATAAATGATAATACAAAAGAAATAACATGTCATAATTATAACCTCACCATAGTCAAACAAAGAAGCTAGAACAAGAGTAGACTTGAACTCTTTTTTCACTGTTAATACAATTAGATTGGGAATAGTGACCTCTTGGGTTTGATGAGGAGGTGAGTGAGGTTATTAATATGAGAAAAATTAGAACCAATATTTAGCAAAATATAATCAACAACAACTATAGCTAATTCTAATAAACTCCAGCAACCATGTACATATTCTAATGTGAATAATCTTGTAAAGAACTTTGGTAGAGGACATTTGGATCATTCTAGATATTGAGTTCTTCATCTATGTGTCTAAGTAAGAGGTTGGCAATCAATGTGGAAGAGTTTAAAGGAAGCATAATGTTAAAATGAACCTCAGGAATGGCATATGTATGTAATAAGGAAAAGACTTTAGAAATAATGCAATTTGGTTATTAACAATGGGTTCTTTATTTATAATATTTTCTAAATACTTGAATATTTTCCCCTACAAGTGATAATGAGAGTGAAAGATTAGCATTCTTTCAAAAACCATTATTTGTCAGAACCCTTATGTCAATTCAAATGACATCAAATTCTTTTTTAATAAATATTAATATTCATAAAGAATTTAGCTGGAGGTTATCAATCAAGAATCAGTAAGTGATTCCATACACTAAGCCACTAAGGGTTGTCAAATAAAAATCTCATTGATTAAAGAATGAAATTTCGAAATAAATGAGTTCTTAAAGATGGGAACAATTTCAAATAGGAGAAATGGGCAATTCATTTAAAAATTCAAAGTTTTATGTCCATTTTGATATCCTCATTAATGCATGAGCCATCAACCAATATTAATTTCTTCACAAAAGAGATGTAAATTCCTCAAGTAGGTAGAATTTTAATAGAATGTGTTTTGGGTTGAGAAAAAATACAAAGAACCTTCCAATAAACTGTATAGATAATTAAATGGTTCTAATATAATGATGAGGAGATTTACCAGCCATGGAGTTATCCACCAAGGCCAATTTTAATTGATCCAATAAACTTGAAAATAAACATTCAAGGGTTATAAGAAAATATTTATCTTGGTATGAAGATGATGAGAGGATCTGTTGATGGCGGATCAAAAGAAATAAGCTAAAAATGTATTTCAACTTCTTGAACCAATATGAGAAGGAGAATGACATAAAAAAACATCAATAAATGAGTTATCAATGATAATAGATGAAATAGGATGAGACAAAGATGACAGGTAGCCAATGATGGAAGGACTAAAATGGGGTAGGAGTGCCTTAGCCATAGGGCAACATTAATGAAAAGCCACAAAAACCTCAGCCCTACGCACACTAAATGGAGGAGGATGATATCTAAATCACCCATGGGAAAATACTGGAGGGTGCTAACACCCACGAGTGCCAGCATTTGAAGAGACTAAGAAGGGGAAGAGGAGTATCATGGGTAAACTTAGACTAGGAAAATAAGAACAAATGATGGGAGCAACACTAATTATGGGAAACTAAAAAAAGGAGGCGATGTGATAGAGATCTAAGGCCAACATAATTTTTCTAGACTAAGTTAGATCGTGAAATTATTGGCAAAGAACAAATAAGCATAAATATGTGGATAAGTTGGCACCCGCTAGGGCTGGCCAAAAGAATGTGCCTTGAGGATCAAATATTAAGGAAGACACTCATGAGATTATTAACTTTCATAGCAAAATTGAGCTTCACATTAGAAAAAATCAAAATAATAACTTCGATAAGAAAGAAAATATGTAGAAATGCAAATTTGTCATAAGATTAAGAATTTTATAAGTATAATCATATCCAAAAAAGTTATAATTTCCTACACCACATTAGCATGGCTTTCAAGAATAAAAAAGTATGATATCCTTCACATGATGAGGTGTAATCTAAAGGGGGATTGACAAAGAAATTTTTGACAAAGTTTATGGCATGCATAACCTATTTGCTCAATTTTTTAAGATAAAACCTACAGAGGGGCCTACGCATTGATTAAGAAAATAGATTACAAGTCTATAAAGGATAAAATACTCACTAAAGCCCAAAAATAACAATAAAGTTCAAAATAAAACCTAAAGAGCCAAAAGTCCTATTTAATTATAATAAGTAAAGGGAAGCTCGCTCAATAAATGAAATCAAATACAAGACAAATTTAAAACTCATGTAGGTACCAGCAAATATCGAAGAATAGGCCCAAGCTTAAGCCAATTGTGGAGCCCAAAGAGAAAGCTGTAATAATGCCACAAAAGCACAAGAGAACCACCAATAAATGACCAAACCAACATCCACACCACTATCCCCAGCAAACAAAGAGCACCAAACATTATACTGAGCAACACATCAAACCACTAGTAGATGATCAATTGACAAAACTGGGTAAAATATCAGTCCAAAAATATAAACCCTCCTTGGAAATTATCCACCAGTAGGCCCCAAAATCACATCCAACAAGCAGAATTAAACCAAACCAAATTGAAGTGATCAGATTAAAAAGATGAACAATAGCACAACATCTTCACAAACTTTGGGCAACTGTATGCAATTAAAGCTAATATAACCCATATCAAACCGCTAGAAAAATAAGGAGGGACAAACAACACCACATAGAAAAAATCAATCACTGAAGACCAGCAACTCCAAACCATTAGCAAGATATAGCTAAGCATTAGAAATCAGTTTAAGTGTAGTAATAGATCTAGTGGTTCTAACATCAACTGAGATGTTATTCATACTTTTCTTTTTTTTCCCTCTCTTTTTTTACTAGAAACTAGAAAACTATCATCTTTGATAACATGTATAACATTTAAGTCAAAATCATAATGGAAGACACCATCTTCAATAGACTTAATCTCTCCCTCTTCCCATATAGAATTAGAATATTCAAAAGAGCAAACTCGAACAGAGGGGCCATCACAAACCACATCCGATTGCAAATCCACCAGAGGCAAACCCTCCAAAAAATTTTGAGACACACCGGCAGCAGAAGAAGAAGTAGGGATTGAAATTATAGGAACAAAGTTTGAGAAATCAATACTGCTAGCTAGTAGAAGGAGCCAGTTCCAGATTCTTCTCCAAAAAGCCATCAACCTTATCCAAATTAGCTATTCTCCAAAGAATGTAAAACGGTATAGTATTGAAGGAAGCCTTTTCTAAAAAAAAAACCCATATGTGATCTATTAATCTTTAGGTGCATCATTTATGTATTGTGGCATAAGACAAAAAAAAGAAGTTAAATGATCATGATGAGAAGTGCTTGTTCTCAAGTATAGTGAATAATCAAAGTCATACAATGTCTAATTACAATAAAAAGTTAATGTTTTTTAGTATATTAAATTATTCATACAAAATCAAATCCACCAACAAAGAAATGTTGTTTAAAAGAGATTTCATTTTTATGAGGGTAAAGCAAAAACATAGGCTAATAATGAAGATTGATTTCTATTATTGGTTGTTGTTCTATATTTGATGGCATGAGCCCTCCTAAACCTTTCTTTAGGCTTTATCTACTTCATCATCGACCCCTAATAATATTGACATCAATTCTCCTTCATCTTTGTTGGGTTTGAATGTGTTAGTTTATTGACTATTGAAAATGAGGAGTTAATTAAGCACCTTTTAACTTTGCACTCATTAGAAAATTTCCTATAGGCATACATTATATGGATAAGCTCAAGTAAAATTCTTTAATTTTGGTCCTAGGTATAAGAACTATAAGGGTACTGATTTTACAGACATCTTATACATGATTTTTATGATGATTTATTCTTCCTGATGATCTTTCTATGTCAATGGGTTCTCACTTAAAAAAACATAATTAAATATATCACATATATTTTATTTTAGATAAGGTGGTTATAATGCTAATTCTAGATAGTGCAAGAAAATTTCATTATATCACATTTGCTAAGTCTCAAATTTGAGATCATTATTGTGGAAATAAAAGAATATACTGCTTGAGTAAAGGCCCTTTGATAATTATATTGGGGACTTCAAAGTCTTATATTTTATTTTACATGAGGTCACTATGCCGAAAAACACTAGGATAATATATGGAAGGTAAAATATTGGAGTTTGATTTTGATGATAAGAGAATTATGTGATATAAAAATTAATTAAAATATTAATGATATTTTTAATTATAAGAAAATAAATAAAAAGGACAAAAATATAAGTACATTGGGGAAGATTACAAGTTATTATATATTGAAAAATTTAACAATAGTAAAATGGTTTGCATGGTAATAAATAAAATGTTAAATACAAAATTATAATGATGAACATAATTATTTTTAGGTTAAATTCTATTAAGATAATTGTCAATAAAGACATTCTAACATTAGTGCTTATGATCTTATGTTGGATTAGAAGATATTTTAAAAAAATTAATTTTTAGAAGAGACAAATTAAATACTATATTGTATAGTGAATGAAGAAATGATATTTATTTTAAGCAACTTAAATGGACACATGAGCTTTAATGTGAACTTGATGTTGTAATAGCATATGATATTCTAATATTGAATAAATAATTTGAGTACTAAAAAGAATACTTAGTTACTTATAAAAATGGTGCAACTAAATCACAAATAGGTTTTGTTTTATTTAGAATAGAAGGTTTTTCCTTTTTAAAGATTATAAATGATGCCATGAGATAGTTTGATCATATAATGTAGGATAGTCATTATATGATATGTTAGGAGTAAAGATAACACAATTAGAAGAAATAATTGATGTAAACTTTTCTAGTAGAATTCAAAAGGCGAGAAATAATTAATCATTCAGTTTTGAAGTATTCCAATTAAGTTGTTCTTAGGAAGTCCATCTATTGCATATTCAAACTTGAAAGTTTGCCCTAATGAATTATATATGTATATATATAGTTTCTACTTCAATGTATAGTCGCATAGTCGAAGGCTAGAATCATATAAATTGAGATGTTGAGTTCTTGTTTTAAAAAAAAAATCAATTTAATTTGCTATTAGAGAAGAATTAAAGTTCTTTAGTTGAGTTAATCATAATATAGGATAGAATGATTGTTTCATTATGAAGATCATCATAGAGATTTCAAAAATCTCTAAAAATTGATCATACACTAGTAAGAAGCCTAATTAGAAGAGAGAATCACAAAAACTTATAAGAAAGAAAAATATATTTTTAAAGGTTGGAAAAAAAATTAAATACAATATAGATTATAATAATTTTTTTATAAGGTAGATATATGGCCAATTACATATTTAAATCCATATTAGGAGACACAAAAATCCTTTACACCATGATCATTGGGTCCCAAACCCTATACCAATACATTGACAACTAAAAAGAATAACGCTTGAGCTAGCTAAGACCCTTTGGTTTAGCCTAATCATAAGTATTATTAGAAACCTAAAAGTCTTGCAAAGAATATAATAAGCATAGTAAAAGTGATAAGTTTTAATTATTTATATAGTATGATGAATACACAGAAAAAAATGAAAATATAAAGAATAACTTATCAAGAGATAAGGGATCTATAGACTATATTAACTATGTATGCCTTGAAAGCAATAATAATAAAATTTTAGTTAAAATGAGGTCACCAATGAAAATATTACTTTGTGAAATTATCAAATAAAGGTTTAATTGAAGAAATTAATTATTTAAGAAGAATCAATAGAATACTTATGCATATCATAGTTTTTTTTTAAAAGGGGAAATTTTATTTCATCAAAATAAAATAAAAGGTACAAAGACCAGAAAGGGACCAAAACTTGCATATTATAGATTGATTAAAAACATGAAGCAAAACTTACTCTAACAAAGAGGCATAAAGTATAACTTTAGGTTCATGGTAGATGTTTAGTGATATTTAAGAGTTATAGGGATATTATGATGATTTGATAACAAATTAATATTTTCAAATAAAATTTTAAGGACTTATAAGGTGATGCCAAATGTTGGAGAAGAATCATTTGGGTGTCACTATTTAAGAATAAAGGATTTTATCATCTGAGATCCCAATAAGTGTAGATAAATCAAATTCATGAGTAGTGCAATAAATTTTATGGGATGGAGAAATTGAACATGAAAAAAAGATGTATTAATTTTTTAGAATGCAAGTTGTAATCACACGAAGGCCCTATATGGGTCTTTGACTCTTTGGCTCTTAAAATTTTTTTTAATTTTTTTTATTGAAGCTCTTTGAGCGCTAGTGAGCTATTGATCCCTTTAAGGTCTTATAATCATTTATTTAATCACGCGTAGGCCCTATATGGGTTTTCCAAAAAAAATATATATAAATTGTAATAATGGAGAAACTATTTAAAAGATAAAGTGAGTTAAGTCAATAGGATAAATACTAAGTATATGATATTCAATTTTAATAGTTGTGATAATATTTCTTAATAATATATTTAGTGAAAAAGAAGCACCTATTTATAATAGTTATAAAGAACTTAGATACTGATAATAATGTTAATGTCCCATCTATTTCTGATGTGGAAGAGGTAGTTGGTGAGCTTTCGGGAGTTTTTGATGTTTTGAACTTAGTCTCAATTATTCACATTCCCATTTCATCAATCTCTAATAAAGACCATGTGGATAATGTGGATGGGCTCTATATGGGAGTTGTGGCCTAATGCTTTTTCTAATAGGCTGAGCCCTACTGCCCGCTCGATTTCCATTTGGGATGATGGGGAATTTTGCTTGGATGATGTTGTTTTGGATCATATGGATTCTCTTGATTTGGCTGGTCTAAATGTTATTAAAGTTTACAAAGATGATTCGATATTGTGATAATCTAAACATAAAAAATATAAGTAGAAAAAATTGCAGATCAATCCTATTTTAGCTCGGGTTACTATAGCCAATGCTTTTTCCAGGAATGTTTCCCTTGTTTAGCTTTTTCTTTTTCTTTTTGGTGCTCTGTTCTTTTGTTGGCATTCTGTGTGTGTGGTCGGGTTGCTCTAGCTATTGTTCGCTGGTAGTGTTGGCTTATTTGTTTTGGTTAGGTGGTTTAGCGGTTCTATGTTGGCCATCTGTGTTGTTGGTTGGGTGGGTTGTGGCTTTTAGGTGTTGTTGTGGTGGGGGTTTTGCTGTTATTTTGTGGCTCGGTGTTTGGTTGGTTGTGTACGCTCCAGGTTGTATGGGTAGTTTTTCTTGGGCTAGGTGTTCTTTTTGCTATTTTTGTTCGTTCTGTGATTTTTTTATGTCATGCTTCCTCTCTGTTTTTTTCTTTGGAGTCTTTTTTTTTCTTGCAGGTTTGATTGGTGGTTTTTGTTGTGGTTTGGGTTGGCTTGTCGTGGTGGGTGCACCTGTTGCTTGTCTTGGTGGGTGCACCTGTTGCTTCTCTTCTGTTGTTGTGGGCTTTTTTTGCTGTTGTTCTTTTGTTGTTTCTTTTCATGATGTTTTGACCTTCTTTTTCTTTAGTGATTTGTTCCCTTTTGTTGATCGCCTTTTTTTGGGTGGTGGCTGATCATGGCAGCCTATTCGTGTGGAGTGGATTGTTGGTTTGTTGTTTCCTTTTCTTCTTTGGCTTATTCATTTTCTTTGGAGTCTTTTCTTGTAGATCTGGGTGTTGATTATTATTTTGTTCTTCGCTAGCGGAAGGCTGTTTCGTTTTGGCTCCAGGGGGCTCCTTTGGTTCCTTTCAGGTATTGTCGTGACTTTTATGTTTATTTTTCTGCTTTTTGTTTTGCAGCTTCTTCCACTGTGTTGGACTTCATTAAGATCTCACTTGGGTGTTTTTTTAAGGTTGGCTTCTTGCCTCCCTTTTTGTTTTCCTTTTGCTTATTGTAATTAGAGGGATCATTGGTTCATTAGGATTTCTTTTTATTTTGATTGTACTTTTTTGGTTGTAGCATGCATTTGATCATTTAAGGACTTGCAATCAATTTTCTTAATCAACGTGCAGTCCCCTCTGTGAGTTTTAACCCAAAAAAAAGTACCATAGATATATTATATAAAAAATAGAGATATAGATGAAGGTATTATATAGAAGAAATAGATAAGACATAGATGAAGGAATCATTTTTAGAGTTAATGCTAGATAGTTAAATTAAAGAAGTGCCTTAAGAGCATTCTGTAATAAAATACGAATGATGAGATGAAATCAGTGTTGGAAGATTAATTATGAAGAAGAAATTCAATGCAATTTTAAAGAAACAAAGTACAATTCAAAACTTTAAGAAGTCATGAAAATGCAAATACAAATCCTTGGAAGATGATTAATATTCTATAGATGAAAGTAGTAATTAACAAGCAAACTAATGTAGATAAATTTTTTTTTGCTCTTAATGTGAGTTTTAAATCTATAATCAGTTTTTTGCCAATCTTATCTTAAAGAAATTATATGTGTCAGATAAATTTATATTCATTAAAATAAAAGTTAAAAAATAGAATATAGTCCATAACAAAGATAGTAGAAGAAAATATCAGAAATATTATAGAGATGGTCCAAGCAATGCTTAAAAAAAAAAAAGGAATTCCAAATATATATATAGTTGTGATAAGTCTTCTCCCAATGTATGTTCAAAGTGCAATTCAGCTTCAATACAACATAACATCTATAATTTTAATCATCTTTGCAAAAGAGAAGAGTTTTGGTATTTGTTTTTCACTTACAAATTAGTTAATCCAAGTTAATTATTTCCTATAGAGACATCAAATATGCTAGCTAGTTTGTCAGCAACCTTCCCTCTCTTCTTCTGGAAAAATTAGAAATATGATGCTCATGTCTTCTTTTTTCATTGCTTAATAGTCTCATTTTAAGGCATAAAGCTATTAATATAGCCAATGTTGCTTGCTCGAAGACTAAGAATATTCATAGCATTTTCTTCGTGTCAGTACTGATATTGTTCTCGATGAAACTCCTCTTAGTACTCCTCTACTTATCCGGACAAAAGGAATTATAAATGAGAAAAAAGATACGTTCGGTATAAGAAGTTCTATATAAGGGTTCATTTGGTTGCTCGAAATAGAGAAAATGTTCAGAGAAATCATAAATTCAATATATTCCATTATGCAATTTCTTTGATGTGGTTTGAACACCACAACCACCTTCAAAATAACACTTTAGTGTTCATTCCAATCATCTTTCTATTATGATTAGTCACAGGACTTCATATTTTTCCTTGTTAGTGAATGTTTGCAAGTAAATTTTACTTTCTGTCAATGGTCTTTAGTTTCAAGTTTTAAAAACTGCAACTCTTCTTGTCATGAGCTTCAAATGTGATCTTATAATTGGCAAATCTGATTTCATGTTGAAACATTATGCTGTATTTTTAAGGTACAAACAGTCTTAAGAGGATCATTAGAGCTATAGATCTGATAGTTTCTTAATTGATAGTCATGTTGAAACAATATTATGCTGTATTTTTAATGTTCCAGCTTTGTTAAGAGGATCATTAGGAGCTAGTAATGATAATTTTTTTAAAATCTACTTAGTACTGATAGTTTCTTAATTCTTGTATTCACAATTTATGTGGCTCAATCAAAATGAATGGGTTCTTTTTATGAAATGTGAATTTCTTTGGAGAAGAAAGAATCACTCGCTCTTTCATATTAATTTCAGTTAAAAATATTTAATTACAATTTCAACAGAATATAGCTGAAGATTTATTCATTTCAGTTCAACTTTACAGTAACAGTAACCCATCTGTTCTTTGTTATTTCACAATTGCTGATATAATTTGCGAAAAAAAAGAAAAAGAAGTGTTTTCTTTGACCTATTAAGTTATTTGTAGTAAATTAGCACGTCTTGTATATGAACTGTAATTGACCATAACAAGTTTTTTGTTTTAAAGAACATAAACACTTTGAGTTATATAAACCTTAAGAAGAACATGCAGAAATAACGAAAATTAATCCAAAAATTAAAAAAAATTAGACCTTTCATGTGTTCCATATGCTTGCTGTTCAGAATGCGAAAAGAAGAAAAAAAAGTTTCAGATGTAAATCATGGGACTCATTCATAGTAAGCCCATTACAAATCATGATCAAAATAAGAACAAGAATTCAGTTTGAAAACTGCAAAGAAAATCTAGCTAGTTAAAGCTATTTTAAACAATTTGGCCAGAATCAAATCTTTTGTGTTGGGATCAATGCAGTTTTGGACTTCATAGCCACATTCTTTTGATGAATTTTTAGTATTTCTGGCGTGAAAAAGTTCTAGTTACACTAACAGCAGCTACAAACCATAAAAAAATGACTAAAACATCAAAAGTTTCAGAAAAGAATGGTTTTTGTCGCAAATCTAAAAAAAATGCTGATATTTGGCCATTTTTGTCAAAAAAATTTTGAAAAAAGCTTAAATTTTAGCTAAAAAAGAAGGCAAATTTAACTTTTTTTCTGGTCAGCTTAAACCAAAATGAGTCTATTTTTCTAAATGTATTCAAATCTCATAAAAATAGAACAAGAGATTGACTGGGTAAAAAATTGAATATAGCTATTTTTTCTAAATAATCAAGAAAAAAAAAACCTCCATTCTTCTTGACCCAAGAACAAGGAGAGAGAAACAGAGGGAAGCAGCGGGAAAACCAGCAGCCATTTCTCGGGCTTTGAAATTTACTGAAACATTAACTTCGAAAGAATAAGAACCGTTGGAAAAAGGAGTGAAACAACGTTGGAATCAGTAAAAAAAGCGGACCGAAAAAAATAATTAATAACTGAGATGACATCATAGAAAAAATTTATATATGTAATGTAAATAAATAAATAAAAAAATTCCCCCCCACCCCCTCCCAAAAAAAAAAAAAACAAATAAAAAAAAGGAGATAGAGAGAGAGAGAGAGAGTACTCAGGGCTGCCAAATTCAAAGAGCTTTCCACGGTTGGAGAAGATGATCAGAGCGACCTCAGCGTCACAGAGAACAGAAAGCTCAAAAGCCTTCTTCATAAGCCCATTTCTACGCTTGGAGAAGGTCACCTGTCGATTAATCTTGTTCTCTATTAGCTTCAACTCTACTCGGCCTCTCCCCATCTCTTCTACTTCTCTCTCTCTGTCTCTCTCTCAACTCTTCTTCTTCTTCCGCTTCTTCTCTTCTTGGCTATCTCTGATCTCTGATATAAGGATGTTTGTAATATTTATTGACAAGTTAATTTTCTAAATACTTTTTATGCCTTATTTATATTATTTTTCACTTCCTTCATATAAGTTCTACTCTTAGATTGCGACAAGATAAATATTTTCAATTTGGATAACTATGTACATGAAGAAGGCTACAGGTTTAGCTCTCTACAAGACCTACTAAAAGTGTCAACTTGTGTCTAAATATCCATACCTCCTCCTATAGCTCCTTAAGCTTCTCCTGTCTTATTCTCACCTTTTCTCCTTTTATCCCATAGCCAACACAGCTTTCTTCTCTACCTAAATTTCCCTCTCTTTCTCTTTCTTTCTCTCATGAAAATGGACTATGCCTTTATTGAAGAGGCTACTCAGTGTATGTAGAATTAAAAACTTGTTTGTGTTAAAGGTGGCTGAAATTATTAGGAGTTTTTGCCTCTGGTTCAAATTTTAGCTATTTACATATTTGAAATCCTTTTTTTCATAAAAAACTAAGCTGCCCACTTTTCTACTTAAAAAAAATATATATAATAGTTTATCAATGAAAAAATAATAAGAAGGGATTAAAAATTTTATGTGACAGATTTATGACAATATTTTTTTCGAGTAAAGCTCGAAAAGAAAATATTATGATATGCGAATAAAAAAAGGGAAATTTTCAACCCAAAAAGAAAAAAATATAATTAAGTCAAGAAGATAATTAGCCAACAATATCAAGAAAAATCTTGCAACCACAATAATAAGACCAACATTAATTATAATCATTTACTCATTCAGAAGGATCACAACTGTCAAATTCTAGCAAAAGAAATTCATTATGATGTTAATTAGGAAATTCATTATGCTGTTAATTAGAATTATGAAGAGACTCTCACATTGTCTCTTTTTGCCTCTATCATGCCATTTTGATAAAAGTAAACTAGAGGGAACTCATGATGATTTTTTTGGGGTTAAAACTCATAAAAGAGCTTACGTGTTAATATTATTATTATTTCGTTAAAATTCACGGAGGGGCCTACATGTTAATATAAAGAAAATAGTACAAGGTTCTTACTGGAACCTCCAGCTCACTACTACTCGAAAGAGCTACAATAAAATTTCAAAAAATACCTAAGAGCTGGAATTCCCAACTAGTTAGAAGTATAAAGAAACCTAGTAACATTTTAGAAACAAAAAGGGAAAGGATATAGATAACCACTTTCAGCACGTCCTTCTCAACGAGCGTCCGGTCCTGCACAAAATGAGAACCAGTCTCCAAAAACCTGAAAAACAGGCCTGCAAAGATACTCACACAAAAGTTTAAGCAATGACAACAAGATAAAAATTGCATAAAATCGAAATTGAAATAACCATATTTACCACAGGTACCCATAGCCTTCACATAAGTCAACTCAGTAACCAAGTAATACATGATATAATGATGATTAGCAATGTGTAATTATTCAGATAACCCCTTCTTATGACTGTACCAGAATTCCATAGGATGACAAAAAATAAAATAAGTAAAATCAGGAATATAAAAATAGCAATAAACAGCCAGGCAGAACTCGGCACCAATCCAAAGGTAATGTAAATTTCGATAATAAAACACCCAGAAGGAGCAGACACCACCCAAAATAGTCACTAAAAACACAAAGCAGAAAACATAAACAAGGCTAACAATCTAGTTGGGAGACCAGACCAACCAAAAATAATACACCAAACCATTACCCAGAATACCAGAAGAACACACACCCAAATTCTCAACAGTCCCAGAAACCATATCCCAACAGTCCCAGAGCAAAACTAACCCGTAAGGAGCAGCAGAGAAACCCAGAAATGCCAACCAGCAATAGGGCAACCCAAAATTAACCCAGCAGCCCCAGATCACAATACTGAAAGGATCAGAGGAGCAACAAATAATTGAAGTTAGGCAAATCAAACAGAAATGGCCAGAGCAAGAAAATAGAAACCAGTAAGGGATTAAAAGCACAGCAAAAGGACGACCAAAAGCCAAACACTACAGGAAAAAAGTCCATTACCGTCAGAATTTTCGGCGGATACTATACGCCGAAAACAGCATCGACCATACCGGTGGATATTCCGACGGTACGTGTACGACGGAAATTTCCGGCGGATGTACCGTTGCTAAAATACCGACGCATATTACGTCAGAAACATTTTTGTTTCCAACGCATCTCCCGCCGAAAACGACCGGCAAAATTACCAGTGGAATTTACGCCGGCTTACTTAAAGTTGACGAAATATTACCGACGCAATATCTGCCTGTAATATTACCGACGGAATATTCGTCGAAAAATTTGCTGGTTAAGGCCCTATTTAGTGCCCTTCGCGCCTGGTTGCTCATTTCGTTCGGCTTCTTCTCTCTGTTTGATGACGCTCTGACGATGACGTTCCCTCGCTGTTCGACGACGACGTTCCTTTGCTCCATCGGGCAACATTCCCTCGCACCTATTCGAGGTTCGCTGTTCGACTTTGCTTCTTCAACGACGTTCGCTTGGTATGAAGGTAACTTTCTCCCTTTTGCTTTAGTCATGGATGTTCTCACTAGACATTTACAAGAGATTGTACCTTGGTGTATGCCTAATTTTTAATGATGATATTCTTTTTGTTGACAAGACTAAAGAGGAGTTGAAGAAAAACTTGAATTATAGAGATCATCCTTAGAGTTTAAAGGCTTTCATTTGTGTAGATCTAAAAGTATTAGTAGAATTCAAGTTGGATTGTTGAAGTGGAGGAATGCATTGGGTATGTTGTGTGATAGAAAAGTCCCCCTCAAACTTAAGGGGAAATTCTATAAGATGGTGGTTAGACTTACAATGCTTTATGGTGCAGAATATTGCCCATTAAAAGAGAAGCTTAATATTAAGTTAAGTGTTGCAGAGATAAGGATGCTCAGGTGTGTTGACCCTGATTTCCCCTAGACCAAGGTCAAGAAGTTGACCTGGTCAAGTTTGACCAGACTAGACCCCAAAGCCCATCCCAATGGGTTCAGGGAGTCAAGCCAAGTCTGCTGAGCCCAGACCCAGGCCCTGGGTCAACCTGGTTGACCAGGTCAACCCAGGTTGACCCATTAGGCCCATATGGGTCTAAATCAAATCCAAACCCAATCCAGGGCTCTCCAAGCCCTATTCTCTCCTCCACTGGACTCAGTGGGTCAGGCTTGACCCATTGGGCCCAAGTCTTGGTCCTGGGTCAACCTGGTTGACCAGGTCAACCCAGGTTGACCCATTAGGCCCATATGGGCCTAAATTAAATCCTAGTCCACTCATATCCATGCTAGGACCCACCTTAGCATCCCTTGGACCCATTTGACTAGGTTGACCAAGTCAATGGTTGACCTAGTCAACCCAAGTCTTAAATGGGTCAAATTGACCTATTTGGGTCAATTTGAACCCATTAAAGGCTTTAACACCCTCCCTATTGAGTCTAAACCCAAGCAACGGCCTAATCACCCTATTCTCCCTCCTAATTAGTCCCTAATTCGATCCCCGTCCAACTTAGGTTTAGAGCTATATATAGGGATCTTAGGGTTGGTTTTAGGGGACTTTTTGATCCTTGCTCTCTCCCAAAAACTCCTAGAACCTGAGAGCTCTTGTGAGAGGACTCCCTTGACCTCCCTTCACACTTTCCAACCCGACCCCACCGTGGGAACCCCGCCGGCGGCGAGAATCCGGCGAACCGAGAGCCAAAACCTTCGAAGGCTCGATCCCTTTGATCCGAAGCCGATCTGATCACGACTTCAACTAGGAACCTGTACGAGGACAGTCTACAAGTTCAGAGCATCCATTAAAATCCCAAAAATCTCAAGGTATAATCCCTAAAATCCATAGAATAGGTAAAACACTTAGATCCAAATAACATTTTGCTGAGTGCGCTTCGAGCTAAACGAGATATACCACACGATTTCTGTTCATGCCTAGGTCCTAAGTCTCAAATTTCACTCGATTTCGTACACCCGATCGCGAGAACGAGTCAAAAAACCCATTAGGGTTTCGGGTCACGTAGTCGTCCGCTGGGGTTCGATCCGGACCGTTGATCTCGCGATCAACGGTCGGGATCTTGTACTTCCGCGGTTCGGATCGACCGCGGCGTTAGATCCCGGGGCTTCGCTAGCCGTCTGACCCGATCTCGACCGTCCGTCTCGAACAGCGCGAGATCAGACGGCTCTCCTGCCTCGTCCTACGTGGCTAAGTGAGCCGCGGTCCGCGGCTTGATTGCCGCTTGATTGCCGCATGATTGCGGCAATCATTGCCGGCGGCGCAATCATTGCGCCGCCAGGCAATGATTGGCCCGCAGTCCGCGAGCCCAATCAGAGCCCGCCACGTGTCGGTCCGCCGTCGTTGCGCCGCCATTTTTTTTATTTATTATTAATTTAATTTAATTAATTAAAAAATTATTTTAAATACATTTAAAAAATTAGAAAAATTTAGATAATTTTAAATAATTATTTAATCTTATAATAATAATAATAATAATTATTATTATTATTATATTAATTATTATTATTAGTATTATTATGATATTAATATTATAATTAATAATATTATTATTTTAATAACAATAATATTGTTATTAATAATAATATTATTATAATATTAATTATTATTATTAATATTATTATAATATTAATATTATAATTGATAATATTATTATTTTTAATAATAATAATAATATTATTATTATATTAATTATTATTATCAGTATTATTATAATATTAATATTATAAGTGATAATGTTATTATTTCAATAATAATATTATTATTAATATTATTATTATTATATTAATTATTATTATTATTATTATTATAGTATTAATATTATAATTAATAATAGTAGTATTTTAATAATAATAATATTATTATTTTTAATAATGATATTATTATATTATTATTATATTAATTATTACTATTATTAGTATTATTATAACATTAATATTATAATTAATAATATTGTTATTTTAATAATATTATTATTATGATTATTATCATTATCATAATATTAATTATTATTATTAATATTATTTTATTAATATTGTTAATTAATAATAATATTATTATTTTTAA
Organism: Dendrobium chrysotoxum; assembly: GCA_019925795.1. Lineage (NCBI taxonomy): Eukaryota > Viridiplantae > Streptophyta > Magnoliopsida > Asparagales > Orchidaceae > Dendrobium > Dendrobium chrysotoxum. The sequence goes on along the minus strand of CM034297.1, from coordinate 1,830,946 downwards.
TAATAGTATTATTATGTTAATATTAATATCACTATGATATTAATATTTATTATTTCATATTATTATAATATTTTAATTATTATTATTTAAAAAATTATTTTAAAAATTTAAGATATTATTATACCTGATTTATTTTAAAATTTTCTTTTTTTAATTATTTTTAACTATTAATTATTTTAAAATATTTAAAAATTACTTTTAAACTTATTTAACTTCAAAAATTCATAACTTTCTCATTTTAAATCGGATTTTGACGCACAATACCTTAAATTTTTCAGAAAAATATGAATTTCAATTTAAAATTATTTCCTGTATCTGATTCTATCTTTTCTGAATGTTTTCTGTATTACTTGCTTATTTAATTATTTAAATATTATTTAATTAATATAATTAATTATTTTTAAAATAAAAATTATTTTTAAAACCCCCTTGGTGGCTGGTAGGCCTCCCATGCCTATGAATTGAACTAATTTCAATTATCTTATTTTTAAACCTATATTATTGTATACTTATAATATTTATGTATTTTAAAACTCATTTTAAAGTTAAGTATTATTTAAATCATTTAATTTTGGGAGGCCCACCTATTATGAAATTTTAAACCTAGGACCTATATGTGAGCAGCATTCATGTGGGAGAAGGATTAGTGGGTGATTGTGTCCCAATCATTCACTAATCACTTCATTAGGCTTCTTTACTTAATATTTTCGTAGTCCTTGCATGTGTAGGTTGCACAAACACATAGCCTAGGCTCTCCTAGATCTAAGGACATGATTTGGTGTGTTTATACTTGCTGCATTTATCCTCTGTGTTGTGCCTAAGGGTTAGTGACTTTACTTTATCCCTGCTTAGTGTAGTGACGCACTAAGGACAATAATTAATGACTGTCTAGTGAACTCAAAATATTTCTAGAAGCTAGGATAGATCCCGGATTGCTATGAAACTTTAAACACTAGTGCTTAGTGACATCTGGAACCCTCTAGAATTCTCTAGGAATTTTCCAGACTCTTTAAAACACTTAATTAGCAAATCATAATTTACCCGTTAATTAAGCCTTAGAAACTTCCGAAAAATATAATAAATCCATTTTAAATTAGAAAAATACTCATGATACCTCAAACTCTCTAGAATTCAGTCCCCAACCTTAGATAATTAGGGACCCTTAATTGGACATTAATCTGGACTTTAATTCAACCTTAATCAAAAATCACCTTTTTGCCTTAATTAAATCATTAAAAATTACTAAAAATCTCAAATTTTCCTAAAACATTTGGGAACACCTTCTTAGGTCATTTCTGGCCTTTGGGGGTGATTCCAATCAGTTTGGAGCTGATCTGGGCCAAAACCCCCAAAGTGTCCCTAATTAGGCAATTTCGATAATTCATTTAATTGCCCAAAACTTCTAAAAATCATAACTAACTACAGAAAATTCCAAAATGGGCAAACTAAAAGGCATTCAACTCACATTAAGGTCTAATATTTGTTAAAAATATCAGGTATCCAGAAACCAACTAAAATTAAAAAGTCAACTTTCCGGTCAACCGTAGCCTATGGTCTAGGGCCCGAAACTTCTAAAATTCATAACTTTGCATAGGAAACTCCAAATCCAGCAAACTCAAAGGCATTCAACTCTAATTAAAGTCTAATATTTATTAAAAATATTAAGATTTCAAAAATCAACTAAAATCAAAAAGTCAACAATCCAGTCAAACTTAGTTCAAAACAAGACCAAAACTTTAGAAATTCATAACTTTGGATAGAAGAATCCAAATTGGGCATGCTAACTGTCTAATTGATCAGGTTAATGCCTAGTATTTTATAAAAATATTAGCTATTCACAAATCCCCTTTAATCAAAAAGTCAATTTTGGACCCCCTTTTTGCTTAGTGTATAAGTGGACCCCGAACCCCCTAAAACTCACTAATGCAATTTAAACTTTAAATATTATTACCCTAAGCATTAAAACTGACCTACATATCAAATTAAATAAAAATAGATTTTAATTCACTAATATTTATACTTAATTAAAATTTCCTTTTAAACCTACAACCAACCTGGACAGTAGGCAATTGTAACTAACTACCCAGCTTAGGATCTACCTCAGCTACACAGCTTTGCACACACATCTAGATGATTTGTTAGGGCACCACTTCTAGACCTAGGTTAGGCCGGTGTTTACTTTTCTGTTGTGTGCCGAGATTTCTGAGATTTCACTGCATGTTGTGATTGAGATGATGCTGGTGTGTTTGTTTACTTTTACTACACTCTGGGAATTGATGTGATTGCACGATAGACTACCCATAGGTTAGGATCGATCTTGATACTAATGATATTTTCTACAGGTGGCCATGCTCATGCAGCGCTAATAAAAGGGGGGCAATGATTATCATTTAAATATTAATGCTGTTTTACGCAGGTGCTTCAGAAATTGCTCAGCCCCCCTAAATAAATGAGGGCTAAAATAATAAATCATTATAAATTGCTACAGGTGCTCCAAGGCTTGCTTAGCCCTCAAAATAACTAAGAGCATGGCCAAGTATGGCCGTGATGAGCATTTCATTTTCTTATAACTGCTTGTGATATATTAAACTACTTGGGATGATTTTCATTAGGATAACCTTGCAGGAGAGTCTAGATTTACTGCTTTCATTTAATGTAACTGCTTGTAATCTGGTATAGAGTTGTGAAAGTTTATTTTGAGTGGGGATACAAGAATCCAAAGGTTGGATGCCCAAAGAGAAAAGGACACCCAATATGAGGATAGTCCTTTTCTATTTGAGAATCCAAATTTGGATTATTCTACTACCCGAGGAGTCCAAGGAGGCTGAGATCCAAGGAGCCCAAGGAAGCTGAGATCCAAGAAGTCCAACAAAGCTAAGATCCGAGGAGTGTAAGGAAGAGAAGATCAAGAAGATGAAGATATGCAGTATCCCACTCAAAAATAACTTGCGTCAGTCTTAAGATTAGAAATCTGGGTTGTTGGCAGTGGTGCCCGGCCACTTTAATTTTCTGCAGACCCTGGGTTGTAATTAAGGGCAGTTGGCCTATGGACATTTATTAATTTGTTTGGATAATTTTGATGTGTTTTATGATTGTGTGCCTCTATGATTGTTTGCTTTTCATAGTTTATTGGCGATCTGCATGCTGCTTTTGTTTTAGCTTGGATTTTGTTAGGCTCTCTAAGGACTAAAACTTTTTCTACTCACAACTAATATTTACAATTTTAAGGTTTAAGCAATTTAGAAACTTAACGACCTAGGGAATTGCTGGAATCGTCCGGGGTCGCATGCATATTATTGCATTTCTCTCTTTCCTTCTATAAGACACTTCCCCGCCTGCGGGTAGAGTCCGGATAATCTGACCTATGAGGATGAGGTGCCGGACCTGGGGAAGCCCAGTCTAATTCTAAAAATTATTTTTATAAGCCTTTTTAAAGTTCTGTGCATACCTGAGTTGGATACTTTAACCAGCATGCATTGCATTAGAAATCAACTAAATCAAAATTTTAATTGTATTAGTCATAGGAGCATTCACCCGACATCAGTCCGGGGCCAATTAGGAAATCCTCTAGATGTCGGCCCTATTTCCGAGAACTATAACCCACCTACCCATCTTTCATAAATAACTGGACAGCATGGTTTTAAAGCGATTAGGTGGTTAGCTGGCTCCCCCTTCCAGGCCGGGGTAAGTCCAGGTTTTGTATTGCATTAGTTAAGACACGGGTGTTAGTGTTGTGTAGAACACTAAACCCATTAGATTTATGATTCAAGGCTACTATTGTTTCGTAGTACGCCTCATCAGTAGGTAGGTTTTCTATCTTCCAGAGACCCTAAACCCTACATATCCGCGTCACACGGATGACGCCACCTCCATCCTTCCCTCCTGCATGTTTCGAGTGCATGATTTATTTATTTTTCTCCAGTTTCTTCTCACGACCTTAGTCCCTCCGGATGCTGATGTGAGCCGTGCATGTTGACTAAGCCTAGTTGAACCTCTCTTTCCCTTCGAGTAGGACTTCCTAGTCTTCCCCCTATGTGCCAATCCCAATTCAGAAAGTATAATATATAATCCTTAATCGAGAGTATTATCAGGCTCCGGTTTGAGATGTAATTAACCACGGGGGCTTGCGCCCGTGGGAAATCGAATCCCACTCTCAAATAAACCCCATTCGAGCTAATGTATCGAGTGGGGGAAACCCGTTACGATCAGATCATATATATTATTACCCATCAGGGTGTGCTGGTGAGAGACGCTATCCTCAATGGTTAATCATATGTGTGATCGAATCTGCCCTTCCATTGGCCAGATACTGTCTCCCCTCGCGGGGCGATGGTTCTTGAGTCCTTTCGGAGGTCCACAGGTTTCTGGCGACCACGGTGGGACAGGTTTCTCTCTCCATCTTTGGATTCTATATTATTCTCTCTTGTGTGTACTCCGGGATTGGTACTCCTTAGATTAGGTCCGTCCCGCTCTTAGTTAGGGTCCTTCCTTAGTTAGGATCGTTCTTCTTTTTCTTAGTTAGGGTTCCCCCCCTAGCTAGGTTTCTTTCTTTCCGTTCTTCTTAGTTAGGGTTTCCCCCTAGCTAAGCTTTCCTCCTTCGGACCTTCTAGGTCATTCTGTCCCTTATCTATCATTCATCTTCTCGTTATTTCTTACTAATTATTTCAAACTTCTTTTCTTCTTCTTGGCAGACAGTGCCATGGCTTCCTTCGTGCCTTCCGTTACTTTCAGTTTTGGTTCTGACGCGCGGGTGACACTTCCTGAGTCCCTGCTAGCCAGTCCTCCCGCTGGAGGAATCACTTTTGGTTCCTTCACTGACTCGGCCTTCGTCACTCTTGGCGGGCCGACCCCTGCTGAGGCTGCTGCCTACTCTCCTCCCCAGAGGAGAGCTCGCGCAGCCATGCGACCTTTTGGACGTCCAGTTGCTCGGCGGACAGCCCGGGCACCTGCTCGTCCTACTCCTGTTCGTGTGCAGCCTGCATACCCTGTGGTTAGGCAGCCAGTGCCTAGACCACTCCCAGTTCAGCCCACTCATCCAGCGGTTAGGCGACCAGTGCCTACCGCACCTGTTGTTCAGACTGCCCCGGCCCCTCAGCGCCGGCAGGCAGTAGTTACCCCTGTTGTTACTCCGGCAAAGGCAGCTCGTGTTCGGGTTCCCCCTCCTTCTTCCTCCAGGAAGAGGGGTGCCCAGACCGAGGCTCCTTCGCCTTCCTCCCGTAGGGTTTCAGCTTTCGCTCGACTGTCTCACCCAGAGACCCTCGTGCAGACCCCGACACTTCCCGTACTTCCTGTTCCCCCTGCCACTCAGGTAGTGGGTTCAGATGTTGCTTCGTCTTCTGCCTCCGGCCTTGGGAGAAGGGCCCGGAGGAATAGAAACCGTAGACTTCGGTTGGCTGCATCCGAGGCAGATAGACAGCGGATGGCAGATTCGTTGGCTCACCAGGAGCCAGTTCAGAGGAGAGTGGTCCCTAGGCAGCGGGCACCACAACCAGTTGCAGTTTCCCCTACCCCGGACGTTACAGTTGCCCCTGAGATAACAGCGGTTCAGGGAGGACGCTTCTCTCCACTGACACACAATGGTGATGAGGAGGACGTTGCTCGCATTGCGGCGGCCCCTCCTGTCACTACTACTTTACCACGCGCTAGGGTCCACAGGGATGATGCTGCTCGAACCCTCTCTCAGAGGATTCGGAGCATTATCCGCTTAGCGAGAGGTTGAGGCCCTGTCAGTCGGGAGAGGTTACTCCACCAGATTTCTCAGGCGTCCGTTCAGTTGCAGAGACAGACTGCTAGGCAGAGGTACATGTGGCAGAGAGGACAGCCACCCAGGTAGCCTGTTAGTTCAGTTCCATTAGCGAGACCACAGATAGTTACTCCAGTTGTTGGACGACGCCCACGTCGTCATGGACAGAGGCAGCAGTTGGAGCCTCCCAGACCCCAGCTCCCTTCAGTTGTAGTAGCCCCGCAGCAGTTAGTTGCCCCTACTGGGTCCCGTCGCAGTAGATGGGTGTGGAGACGACGGCAGGCAGAGTCCCCTGTCGATGCAGTACAGCCAGTTCAGGCAGTTGAGCAGTTAGAGGAAGTTGTTCCTTCCGGATCAGAGGCAGTTTCGATGGTCTGTGATGCAGTGACGGACGATGATGTTGCAGTTTCTCCTAGTAGTTCACCGGTTCGGGCAGAGCCAGCCCTTAGCCCTTACGAGACTTCTTCCCCTTTGAGTCCGTATGTGGAGGACTTCCATCAGACCCTCTACGAGGATGATGCACTTGAGGATAACTTACTCGAGGAGGAGTCAGATGGAGATATACCGGTGCACAGAGTATGCGTGGTTACTAGACGTGGCCACTCAGACGAGCATATTGAGGCAGAGGATGATGATGAGCAGGGAGAAGCTGAGGTAGGAGGATCTCCCCGGTCAGTTGAGACAGATGCCACAATGCTACAGTTACAGACTCAGATGGCAGAGATGGCCAGGGCCATGGCAGCGATGACAGCTCAGTTGACAGCTTTGGGGGCGATGCCCCAGATGACGGGCGTAGGCACTCCTGCTACGTCCAGGGACGAGCCAGCAGCACCACCTGTAGTAGCACCAGGTCCTGTGGGAGTATACAGGGCCCAGAGAGCAGTTCCAGTGGCACCTACAGCAGTTGCTTTTACTACCCCAGTCCAGAGTCACTCAGTTCAGTTGTCAGCCGGACAGATTCAGGATCTGATTGCCCAGAAGGTCGAGCAGGCCATTTCCTCCAGGAAGTCTGGAGAGGTAGTTAGCAGGGGGCGTCCTTACCCAGTAGAGTACGAGCACGAGCCCTACCCCCCTGGTTTTGTCCCTCCTAGGTTCAGAGTCTTTGATGGGTTTGGGAACCCAAGGCAGCACGTGGCCCAGTACCGAGCCATCTGTTGCAACATAGGAGGGAACGATGCACTGATGTTGAGACTTTTTGTCAGCAGTTTAGTTGGGGTGGCCTTTGCCTGGTATGCCGATCTCCCCAACGATTCAGTACGCACCTTTGCAGAGTTAGAGCAGTTGTTCGTGCAGAGGTTTGTCAGTGCAGAGCACCGAGTTACAGTTGGAGAGCTAGTTGTGACTAGACAGCGGCCCCGAGAGCCTCTCCCAGATTACATAGTCAGATGGAGGAACCTCAGCCTATAGTGTGAGCCCCAGTTACAGGAGCAGCATGCAGTAGAAATTTTGTTGAAAAACATAGATGGTCCGATAGCACCTTATCTGAAGGGTTTCAGCATCAGAACCTTTCAGAAGTTGTTGACAAAGGTGATCAGTTTGCAGGACAGCATACCCGATGCAGTCCCTCCTAAGGTTGAGAGTCAACCTTCACGTAGACCTCAGCGGTAGGAGTCATCAGGAGCACCTCCACCTAGGAGAGGGGAGGTACACAGTACTTATGGACCATCAGATAAGGGCAAGAAGCCCTTAGTCAGTTCAGCACCACCTCAGCAGTCTCACACACCGGGCCAGTCAGCAGTGTAGTCTAGACCCTCCCGTAGGACCCCAGAGAGTCAGCAGTACCTACGGGAGAAGCTTAGTAAGGAATATCCCTTTAAAAGGGAAAGTGTGATGAAGATCTTCAAGTTCCTTACTAAGAGAAACATCTTAACATTCCCGAACAACAATAGAGTGGAAGAGGAGGGGCAGACAGAACACCCACTCTATTGTCCATTTCACAGACATATCGGGCATGTTATAGAAGACTGCTATGTGTTCAAGGACAGAGTTGAGAAGCTCATGGCTAGTGGGCAGATCCACCTATAGGATAACGACCTGGTTCAGCCCAAGGGCAAGACACCTCAGACAGTTCAGATGATCTCGGGCTCCAGTAGTTGTAGTGACAGCCAGAGTGGCGGACAGAGCAGTCGTAGCAGATCACCCAGAGGTTCTGAGGGAGAGTGGCAGCTAGCACTCTCTCGGAAGACGAAGCAGATGATCCGACAGACAGTTCAGAGTTCAGAGGCAGTTGAGAGGAGGCCTACCCAGGCCAAGTCGACAGTTGCCAGCCCAGTTTCTTCGCCAGCACCTTTTTCTTCTTCTATTGTAGTGCCTACTGAGCACATTTCTTTTCCTATTTTATGTAATAAAAAGATGTATGAAAAGGAAAAGTTTGTTGTAACTTCTGAGGGGAAGACGGGACGCCTTCCAGCACTTACGCTGAAGGATTTCGTTCTCCCTTCAACTGATGATGAAATAATAGAATAAGGTGATTCTGGCTACTTCTGGTGTTATGCTCCTACTTTTATTTCTTCTAGCACTCGCTCTTTCAATATTTTACATGTTTCTTGTGATGATTCTGTATGTGATGAAGAGTCTGAGTGTGATAAGGAACCGGTCTTTATGATTCTGGAGGGTGGTTGTTACATGGATTCAGAAGATGAATCCGAGAACCCACTCCAGTCACTTTCCTTGGAGCCAACACATGCCATCACCGTTGAACCAAGTGAATCTCCTGTCAAAGATGACTCGAAACAGGAAGTTCACTTGCGTTCAGGGAAGGTCCTTCCACCTAGAATGGCTAAGAATACAAAAGAAAAAGATAAGAACATTGTTACCCAGCAGGACGATCCTATCCCTTCCTCCCAAGAGCAGTCTAAGGAGAAAGGGAAGGGCCCTCAGCTGGAGGTCGATTACAATGTGTTGGCCCATTTAAGGAAAATTCCTGCCCTTCTCAGTGTCTATGACATTTTGATGATGTCTTCTGACTTGAGAGAGACCCTGGTAAAAGCACTACTCGAACCAGAGTCCTATCAAGCCTTCTTTGCTTCCGAATCTGTTGGAGATGCATGCCTTTTGAGAGAGATGCCATGCATTACCTTTTCAGATCGTGATCTCCTCTTGGGTACCTCTGATCACAATCGTCCTTTGTATGTCACCGCTGAAGTCAATGGTTATGAGTTGAACAGGGTCCTCATTGACCAAGGAGCTTCAGTAAACATCCTGAGTTATGAAACTTTGAAGAGCCTCTCCCTGGGTCATTTGAAGTTAACCTCCAATAAGATTATGTTGAAAGGCTTCAATGACCAAGGACAGCGTGCCCTAGGGTCTATCACCCTACCCCTGAAGTTTGGAAATTTCCTTACTGAGGCGAAGTTTCATGTGATCGAGGCTGATACTTCATATAGGGCTCTCTTAGGAAGGCCCTGGATTCATGAGTTTGGAATGGTGCCCTCTACCCTGCACCAATGTATGAAGTATATGAGGAATGAAGTCGAGTACTCCATTCCCGGGGATACCCAACCCTTTTTCGTGCATGAGGTCTCTATTTACGATGATGCTGAGCATTACATACCTCGTAAGAAGAGTAAACATCCTTCTGCCCAGTCACCAGTGACACCTGCCAGTACTGTACAGGGTCCTGTACAGCTACCTACGCGAGGTCCGTCACAGGTTAGTATTGAGGCAGATACCTCCACTACGGATCCTGTTAGATCTCCTTTCCAATTTACAGTTGGGCACGATGTTCCCCCTAGTAGAGGTAGGGGAGAGCGAGGTAGAGGTAGAGGTAGAGGATCGACTCGCCCGCCGCGAAACTACGACACTCAAATTCCTCCTCCCTCATATCTTTATGCTTCTCCTTTGACTGTCGAGTCCGACTCCTCTGACGATGAGATGATTATTACTCCTCATCGCCCAGCTCCCTCACCAGCCCCAGACTTCACTGATTATAGTTCACTACCTACCTTTTGTAGGTACCTGATACCCGAGGGTGGTTTAGTTATTGACAGTGGTTCAGACGAGGAAGTAGACCCCCGATGTCAGACCACTAGTCAACAATCTCTTTCCCGTCAGATACGTGAAATAAGAGTTGAGGAGTCTCACCAAAGATCTTTGGTCACCCCCTCCACTAGTGATGGTGGTACACTACAAGTTAGAGGTCGCCCTCCGCCTCCTATGTACGAAACCTTTGTGCCACCACGAGCTAGTGAGTGCGCCTCGTTATCCCATAGTGTAGGTGTCCCACTGGGTCCTGAGAGTCAGGGTTCAACGGAGACCGCTATGGATAACAGGGTCACAACTGCCCCTCGTTATTTTTCCCCTTTCGTGGAAGACTGTGTAGAGCGGGGTGCAGTTATCTCGACTTGGTCAGATGAACAAGCTCTACGACAGGCTCGGGTTTGGCGGACCGACATGCCTTAGACTAAGCAGGGTTTAGGTTATGTCGAGCAAAGCTCACCTAGCCATGCTAACATTCGAACGGTTTCCCACTCATATCCGGTTGTTTCTCTTACCGATAAAGAAGACCCGGGTGATGACGACGATAGAGTACTTGATGCTCCTCAAGAGTTTAAAGATGGCATCACTTCTGCCATGGATGAATTATGTGAGGTAAACTTAGGCACTGAATCAGATCCTAGACCTATTTTTCATAGTGTCTTGTTATCTGACTCAGAGGCTCAAGAATACATCGAGTTACTCTCAGAGTTTAGGGATTGCTTTGCCTGGAACTACACTGAGATGCCTGGTCTAAACCCAGATGTAGCAGTCCACAAACTAGCCATTAAGTCTGATGCAGTCCCTGTTAAGCAAGCACCTCGTAGGATGAGGTTGGAAATAGAACAACAGGTGATCGCTGAAACTAAGAAGCTTATAGAGGCCGATTTCATTCGTGAAGAGAAATACCCTACTTGGCTTGCCAACATTGTTCCAGTCCGAAAGAAGAACGGGCAGATTCGTGTCTGTATCGACTTCCGTGATTTAAACAAGGCATGTCCAAAGGACAATTTTCCTCTTCCTATCCCCGAGCTTATGGTGGATATAGCGTCATCCCATAGCATTTTCTCCTTCATGGATGGTTCATCTGGTTACAATCAGATAAAGATGGACCCCGAGGAGGAGAAATTTACTGCATTTCGCACACCTATAGGCGTGTTCTACTACAAGGTGATGCCCTTTGGTCTCAAGAATACCGGGGCCACCTATCAACGTACTATGACTGTTATCTTCGATGAGATGATACACGAGCAAGTTGAATGCTATGTGGATGATCTGGTAGTCAAAAGCAAGGTCCGTGGAGATCACCTTCGAGATCTACGAATCGTTTTTGAACGCCTACGCAAATATGATTTGAAAATGAATCCTCTAAAATGCGCATTTGGAGTTAGTGCAGGAAAGTTCCTAGGGTTTATAGTTCGCTACCGTGGCATTGAGATTGATCCTTCCATGATCAAAGCCATAGTAGATCTAAAACCCCCTAAAAGCCTTACCCAGCTGAGGTCTTTTTAAGGAAAGCTAGCCTTCCTGCGGAGATTTATCTCCAATTTATCTGGTAGGTGTTACCCCTTTGCTGCCCTAGCAAAGAAAGACGCCCGCTTTCACTGGGATGAGCGTTGTCAGGAGGCCTTTGAGAGTATAAAGCGCTACATGATAAACCCCCATGTTTTAGCTGCACCCATCCCAGGGAGGCCGTTAATTCTCTACACTACGGCCCTGGATGAGTCCTTGGGTGCATTGTTGGCTCAGGAGAATGAGGAAGGCAAGGAGAATGCCTTGTACTACCTCAGTAGACGGTTGATACCCGCAGAGCTGAAGTACCCCGCGATGGAAAAGCAATGTCTAGCTTTGATCTTTGCGGTACAGAAGCTCAGGCATTATATACTTTCACACAAGGTCAACCTAATCTCTCGAGTCAACCCCTTGCAGTATCTGATGACCCGTCCGACCCTCTCAGGTCGTCTGGCACGATGGTCTATAATCCTACTGCAGTTTGACATCACTTTCGTCCCGCAGCGGGCCGTCAAAGGACAGGCTCTAGCTGATTTTCTTGCTGCTCATCCGATCCCTGCAGACTCCCCACTCAATGATGAGCTGCCTGACGAGCTAATCATGAGTGTGGATGAGCAGGAGTCCCCTACTTGGGAGTTTTACTTTGACGGTGCGTTATCCGTTAGAGCCTTGAGCCCGAACGAAACTCCTATAGTTAGGGTAGGTCTGGGCCTCATTTTCGTATCGCCCGAAGTTCACACTCTGAGATATTCCTATAGTCTTTCAGAACCTCGTACCAATAATGAAGCTGAGTACGAAGCCCAGGTTTTAGGACTAGAGTTGGCCATTCAGATGAATGTCATGCGGGTGAAAATCTTTGGAGACTCACAACTGATTATAAATCAAGTAGCGGGAGTCTACAAAGTACTTAAGCCGGAGCTCTTGCCCTATCACAACAAAGCAATGGAGCTCTTGTGTTTGATTCCTGAAGTGACCTTAGCTAAAATCCCTAGATCTGTCAATGGCAAGGCAGATGCATTAGCTAAGTTAGCCAAGGAACTGGCTGACCCAACTGGCAACCCACTGTCTATCGTTGTCCAGTGCCGTCAAGCCCTATGCCCCGCAGACCTGTCTTCTCCTAATCAGACCCTCACAGTGTTCTCAGTTGAGGAAGAATCAGACTGGAGAGTACCCTTTATAGAGTATTTGAAGTATGACAGGCTTCCAGATGATAGATCTCTTGCTGCCCAGATCAGAAAGAGAGCTCTATCATTCACCTATGCATACCTTGTACCGACGCTCTTTCGACCAAATGTGGTTGCGTTGCCTCAACAACGAGGAGGCTCGCAAGGTCATGGGCGAGATACATGAAGATCTTTGCGGTGCCCATCAGTCCGGACCAAAAATAAAAGGCAGAATTAAACGTCTCGGTTACTATTGGCCGACTATGATTCGTGATTGTATGGAGCACGCAAAAAAGTGCCACCAGTGCCAAATTCATGGCACGGTGATTCACCAACCCCCTAATTCGCTGCACCCTACCATATCATCTTGGCCATTTGAGGGCTGGGGCACGGATGTGGTGGGTCCTATCGACCCTCCTTCCTCTAAGGGTCATAGGTTCATTTTAGCTGCCACTGATTACTTCTCTATGTGGGCAGAGGCTGTGCCACTTAAAGAAGTCAAATCAGAAGATGTGATGCGTTTCTTTCGTGATCATATTGTCTATCATTTTGGTGTTCCGCGCCGTATCATTTCAGATAACGGCCCGTCGTTTAGAAGCACCAAAATTGCCAGATTTGCCCGCCGCCATAACATCAATTGGCGATACTCTTCAATTTACTATCCCAAGGCCAATGGCTTGGCAGAGGCATTCAATAAAACTCTCGTGCAATTAATAAGAAAAATCTTGGTTGCAAACAAACGAGAGTGGCACGATAGACTTCCTGAAGCACTATGGGCCTATAGGACCACATACCGTACTCCTACTCAGTCTACCCCATATACTTTGGCTTTCGGGGTCGAGGCCGTCCTCCCACTTGAGGTCGAGCTCCCCTCATTGCGTGTGGCAGTCAGCCATAATCTTTCCCACGAAGATAACGCCCTACTACGGATGGAAGAGCTTGATGGTTTAGAAGAGCTTCGCCTACAAGCTTATCAGAACCTCAAAATATACCAAGCCCGTATGGCTCGATCACATGATCACCTTGTCTGACCCCGCGCTTTCCGGGTTGGCGAGTTAGTCCTTGTTTTACGCAGACCTATCATTTTGCGCCGTCGCCGAAGTGGTAAGTTCGGGCCTGTCTGGGAAGGCCCCTTTGCTGTAGAGCAAGTCTACGAAGGTGGTGCCTACCTACTCGTTGATGCCAACGGTATTCACCCTATGCCTGTCATCAACGGGCAGTACTTGAAAAAGTACTATGCCTGAGTTCGCTCTTCGAGAGGGAGGGGGTCTCCTTACTGCCTGCAAATACTCCCATGTATATGTACCCCCTTTGGAGGGGCTTCTTCACTTTTCGACAGTCTGTGTGGCTACGACGATTTGTCCTCTACCACACGATGTTTGTTACGAGAAGTATGAGGCTATCCTTAGGGGTGATGAGGTGAGATGATATGATTCGTACACTGACATAAACTCTAGTCTCTATCATCTCCCTTGTCTGAACTCTTCTAGGCCAGATTTTGACCCATATCAGTCCAAATACAAATTCAAGTTCTATTTTCAATAGTGGGATCTTTAAATTTAATGTGCAAAGTTTTTAAAAGAAAGATTAATCTGAGAAAAGTCTGAGAGCTTAAAACACGAAGTGGACTTTTTAGAGAATTTTTCCTTAGAAAGTACAGAATTTATTTTTCCTAATGAAAGATTTACCCCTGTCTTCTTTAAAAAATTAAGTAATTGGTGGTTGACTCCTCTAAACACTTGAAGGACAATTATAATGATTCAAAAGAAAAAATATATGCCTTCTCTCTCATCCCTTTCTTGGGATGATTTCCTATTTTGAACTAAAATCTATATCAAATTGAAATTAGATTTAGAGACGCATATTTTCCCAATCATCTTGTAGTTTTCTATCTCATAGGCGTCTTTCGCAGGCTGATGAATCTATCTCATAATTTTCTTATTCAAGTCGTTCATTCTTATCATAGGATTGGATTTGCTTTGTGAATTCTTCTTCCTCGCACGAGAGAGTGAGTTTTTCTTCTCTTATGTTTGGAAGATAATCTTACAACTGAGAAAGTTTTTTTTTAGAGGTTTGGAAAGGGAGCCAGTTATAAAATGAAAGATACACAAAGTGTATCAAAAGTGAAAGATGCGTAGTGCGCCAAAAATCAAAGATACACAAAGTGTATCAAAAGTGAAAAGTTGCGCAAAATGCGCCATAAAGTCAAGGATACACAAAGTGTATCAAGTAATTAAAAGATGCGCAGTGCGCCAAATCAAGTTGAGGGGCTCAAAATGAGCCCAAACTGGATAAGTAAATGACTTCCCTTTCTCGTAAATCTCTAAGTCTCAGAAAATCCATACCCTTTGATATTTGTGATACTTGAGTTTGAAAATCATGATTTTGGATTTATCATCGTGCAAGAATATTCTATTAGATATAAAAATATTTTCATGTAATAAGATTGAGAAGATTCAGTTTCTCTCTCTAATTTACACCCTTTTGAATTAGATATTTATTCAAAATATGTAAGGGAGAAAGCCCAGCTTAGCTTGTAGGGGGCTTAAGCTGGGTTAGCAAAATTTAAATCCCTAACCTTTTTGGGTTTAGATGGAGTCAACCTATATTGCCGAACTTTCTGAACCTTTTCTAAGGTTCAAGATAATTCAGAGGTTAATTTTTCATTTCTAAAAATAGTCTTTTCACTCTCTGATGAAATTTTCACTCTTTAGGAAATATGTGAATCAGACTTCTCTCAGATTAATTGGTAAGGGCTTAAACATCTCTTAGTGGTTCCACTATTGAGTTTGTTCAAATGCTTGCCATATTCTTTTAAAAATTCATGCATAAAAATATCTTGACCCCACCATCTGATTATAGATCATTCTTAAGGACTGATAAGAGTCTCGCATTTATTGTACCTTTCTCTTCTGAGTTCTGGTAATTTGGGAGTTTCCCCCTCTCTGTTCTCCCAGTTTCACTTGGTGCTCCCAAGTGTGGTCTGGAATATCAAAACCAATTCAGACTTCTTTTGTACTGGGTCCATGCCAACCTATGCTAGCTAGGGATGGTAATGTTGACCCACTATCCTAATCTAAATTTCATTCACATATCAATCATGTTATGGTTGTGCCCCCAGTTTTATTCATGTGGTGAATGTGGCCTGGGTTATCAAAGCCATTCCTACCTCCCTCTTTGTGTTCCAATCATTAGAGGATATCTCATACTAGGAGTAACGCACGGATATGGTAAACGTTCCCTTTGCCGGGTGTTATCTTCGACAGTACGAGATATACTTAGTCTATGGTTGAGAACATATAAAAAAAATGCATCTATAAAATAAAAGAGGAAAGCTCTCAGCAGAGCAAAACCGGTTGCCCTTGTCACAGGTGGAACCCGGTAATACTCTCTAAGAGCTCAAATTCCCTCCAAAATTTTTTTCTCCTATGAAGCGTCTGAGTGATCGCTTCAAGGGTGAGTTTACACTTGTGATTATTGTGATCTTTTACAATCATGATAGTCCTTGTTAGTGGTGTGATACATCTTGCTCAAGATGTTAACATCCCACCTTCGTGAGCTCTGATTTCCTAGCAGGGAATCAACTCTCTAGTTTCTTTTAGTGACCTACTTTTTCACCCTTGCCCTGCTCCCAGCTACTAGAGCAGTCCTATGGGTCTGATAGTGTTGCTCCCACCTCTCACAGGGTCCCACCGGTCAGGGTGAGTGTTACCGTTATGATGTTTGACATTTATTGGTGTTACTCATAAATCATTTCCCTCAATGGCGAGTGTGTCTCCTCGCCATCTTGAGTTGTTCCCCCAGTAGTGTTGCGGTACGCCTGGTTACCGGCGTTAGCATCACTGACTTGAGAGCTCTGATTTTCTAGTAGAAAATTAACTCATTTTCTACTTTACTCTCTCTATCATTCGTACTCTACTCTCAGCTGTTGGGGTAGCTCTATGGATGCACTGATATTATTCCACTTCCCACAGGGTCCCACCAGTCTGTGTGGGTGCCACCACTGTGAACCTTTCATAAATATCATTCCTATGCAATGTTACTTCCCTTAGTGGCGAGTGTGTCCCCTCGCTACTCTTGTGTGCTTTCCTAGTTGTGATGCAGTACATCAAGTCTCAGATGTTAGCGTCGCTTCTTAGTGAACTTTGATTTTCTAGCAGAAAATCATTTCACTTGTCTTAGAGTGACATACTTTCCCACTGTGACCCGACTCTTGGCTGTGGAGCGGTCCCTTGGATGTGTTTATGTTGCTTTCCACCCCTACAGGGTCCCACTAGCTTATGTGGATGTACCACTGTAGCCTTTTATAATTATTTCTCATTGATATAGTTCTTTTCTTTATAGTAAGTGTGTCTTCCTTAGCTACTCCTTGGGAATGAGATTACCCCTCTCACACTTTGTTGAGGGCGTACCTTTCCCTATGGTCTCTCGAGGCATCATTCTGGTGCTTCCAGGTTTGTATGATTTTGGTTTCGCCTAGACAGTTTCACTGGCATTTGGATACTCGTGGCCACGACGACTTGTCCTCTACCACGTGGTACCCAAAACACTAGTTTGAAACTCCTTAGACGACCCTTCTCTCTTTGAAATTTTCCATTTTTCTACTCCTCTTCCCATCCCTACACATATGCGTGTTAGGGTATGGTTGAGATGACTTTCCCCTGATCGCTCCGCTACAGGCATATGCGCTGAGTAGACAGCAGGCTTTACTTGGTTGGGAGCACCCCGCAGAGCCCCTGTGAGGCATAGCTCACCACACCTTTACCCTGACTGTCCTGCCGCTCTGGTAGACATCAGACCGTTACCCTGATCGTCTTGCTCTGATCAAGCAGACATCAGACTTTACCCGGTTGAGTGGGAGCCCGACAGAGTCCCTGGGAGGCATTCCTCACCACCACTTTTACTCCGGATGTTCTGTAAAAGACTACGCAGACTCTAATTTCGTGGCTTATTTACTTTTGTTGAGGTCAGGGAGAAGTATTGAGTCACCCCTATCCGTTGTTCCGAAAGGAGCAGGAGGAGACGGGATCCTTTCACCTTCTATTCTGCTGTTTGAAATGATCAGTCAGGTAGTTGGTTTTACTTACCGGTCGAGAGAGCCCGACAGAGTCCCTGGGAGGCATTCCTCACCACCCCTTTACTCTGGATGCTCTGTAAAAGACTACGCAGACTCCAATTTCGTGGCTTATTTACTTTTGTTGAGGTCAGACAGAAGTATTGAGTCACCCCTATCCGCTATTCCGAAAGGAGCAGGAGGAGACGGGATCCTTTCACCTTCTATCCTACTGTTTGAAATGAACAGTCAGGTAGTTGGTTTTACTTACCGGTTGAGAGAGCCCGACAGAGTCCCTGGGAGGCATTCCTCACCACCCCTTTACTCTGGATGCTCTGTAAAAGACTACGCAGACTCCAATTTCGTGGCTTATTTACTTTTGTTGAGGTCAGACAGAAGTATTGAGTCACCCCTATCCGCTGTTCCGAAAGGAGCAGGAGGAGACGGGATCCTTTCACCTTCTATCCTATTGTTTGAAATGAACAGTCAGGTAGTTGGTTTTACTTACCTGGTTGAGTGAGCCCGACAGTGTCCCTGGGAAGCATTCCTCACCACTACTTCCTCCCTGATTATTTTGCTCTGATCAAGCAGACATCAGACTTTACTCGGTCGAGTGAGCCTGACAGTGTCCCTGGAAGGCATATCTCACCGCTCTTTCACCTTCTACCCTGTTGTTTCGACACGGTCAAGCAGGTAGTTGGTTTACTCTACCACTTTGTTCTTTGCTCTCTCCTTGGCTCTGCCCTTGCAACGGGGTAAGGTCAGGAGATGATCACCTTTTCACCTTCTATCCTGTTATTTCGATACGGTCAGATGGATAGTTGGTTTGCTTTGCAACCTTACCTTTTTTAGGCTTTCTCTCTTCGGCTCTGCCCTCGCTAGAGGGTAAGGCAAAGAGAAGACCTCCCCCACTTTGTTACCTTTTGGTGACATGTTGCTACTTCACTCTTTCTTCTCCTTGACCCTACCCTCGCTATAGGGCAAGGCCAGGGGGAGATTCCCCTTTGCTTTCTTCCACCTCTTTTGGTGCTACCTGTTCTTGGGTATCTAATCTACTCCTTCTATTACATTTGGTCAACGCCAACACGAGCGGTTCACCAGTCTGTTCGCCACTCCTGTTGGGGGTCCGTTTGTTGACCCTGATTTCTCCTAGACCAAGGTCAAGAAGTTGACCTGGTCAAGTTTGACCAGACTAGACCCCAAAGCCCATCCCAATGGGTTCAGGGAGTCAAGCCAAGTCTGCTGAGCCCAGACCCAGGCCCTGGGTCAACCTGGTTGACCAGGTCAACCCAGGTTGACCCATTAGGCCCATATGGGTCTAAATCAAATCCAAACCCAATCCAGGGCTCTCCAAGCCCTATTCTCTCCTCCACTGGACTCAGTGGGTCAGGCTTGACCCATTGGGCCCAAGTCTTGGTCCTGGGTCAACCTGGTTGACCAGGTCAACCCAGGTTGACCCATTAGGCCCATATGGGCCTAAATCAAATCCTAGTCCACTCATATCCATGCTAGGACCCACCTTAGCATCCCTTGGACCCATTTGACTAGGTTGACCAAGTCAATAGTTGACCTAGTCAACCCAAGTCTTAAATGGGTCAAATTGACCTATTTGGGTCAATTTGAACCCATTAAAGGCTTTAACACCCTCCCTATTGAGTCTAAACCCAAGCAACGGCCTAATCACCCTATTCTCCCTCCTAATTAGTCCCTAATTCGATCATAGCCGTCCAACTTAGGTTTAGAGCTATATATAGGGATCTTAGGGTTGGTTTTAGGGGACTTTTTGATCCTTGCTCTCTCCCAAAAACTCCTAGAACCCGAGAGCTCTTGTGAGAGGACTCCCTTGACCTCCCTTTACACTTTCCAACCCGACCCCACCGTGGGAACCCCGCCGGAAGCGAGAATCCGGCGAACCGAGAGCCAAAACCTTCGAAGGCTCGATCCCTTCGATCCGAAGCCGATCTGATCACGACTTCAACTAGGAACCTGTACGAGGACAGTCTACAAGTTCAGAGCATCCATTAAAATCCCAAAAATCTCAAGGTATAATCCCTAAAATCCATAGAATAGGTAAAACACTTAGATCCAAATAACATTTTGCTGAGTGCGCTTCGAGCCAAACGAGCTATACCACACGATTTCTGTTCATGCCTAGGTCCTAAGTCTCAAATTTCACTCGATTTCGTACACCCGATCGCGAGAACGAGTCAAAAAACCCATTAGGGTTTCGGGTCACGTAGTCGTCCACTGGGGTTCAATCCGGACCGTTGATCTCGCGATCAACGGTCGGGATCTTGTACTTCCGCGGTTCGGATCGACCGCGGCGTTAGATCCCGTGGCTCCGCTAGCCGTCTGACCCGATCTCGACCGTCCGTCTCGAACAGCGCGAGATCAGACGGCTCTTCTGCCTCGTCCTACGTGGCTAAGTGAGCCGCGGTCCGCGGCTTAATTGCCGCATGATTGTGGCAATCATTGCCGGTGGCGCAATCATTGCGCCGCCAGGCAATGATTGGCCCGCAGTCCGCGGGCCCAATCGGAGCCCGCCACGTGTCGGTCCGCCGTCGTCGCGCCGCCATTTTTTTATTTATTATTAATTTAATTTAATTAATTTAAAAATTATTTTAAATACATTTAAAAAATCAGAAAAATTTAGATAATTTTAAATAATTATTTAATCTTATAATATAATAATAATAATAATAATTATTATTATAATATTAATTATTATTATTAGTATTATTATGATATTAATATTATAATTAATAATATTATTATTTTAATAATAATAATATTGTTATTAATAATATTATTATTATAATATTAATTATTATTATTATTATTATAATATTAATATTATAATTGATAATATTATTATTTTTAATAATAATAATAATATTATTATAATATTAATTATTATTATCAGTATTATTATAATATTAATATTATAAGTGATAATGTTATTATTTCAATAATAATATTATTATTAATATTATTATTATAATATTAATTATTATTATTATTATTATTATAGTATTAATATTATAATTAATAATAGTAGTATTTTAATAATAATATTATTATTATTTTTAATAATGATATTATTATATTATTATTATATTAATTATTACTATTATTAGTATTATTATAACATTAATATTATAATTAATAATATTGTTATTTTAACAATATTATTATTATGATTATTATCATTATCATAATATTAATTATTATTATTAATATTATTATATTAATATTGTTAATTAATAATATTAATATTTTTAATAATAGTATTATTATGTTAATATTAATATCACTATGATATTAATATTTATTATTTCATATTATTATAATATTTTAATTATTATTATTTAAAAAATTATTTTAAAAATTCCAGATATTATTATACCTTATTTATTTTAAAATTTTCTTTTTTTAATTATTTTTAATTATTAATTATTTTAAAATATTTAAAAATTACTTTTAAACTTATTTAACTTCAAAAATTCATAACTTTCTCATTTTAAATCGGATTTTGACGCACAATACCTTAAATTTTTCAGAAAAATATGAATTTCAATTTAAAATTATTTCCTGTATCTGATTCTATCTTTTCTGAATGTTTTCTGTATTACTTGCTTATTTAATTATTTAAATATTATTTAATTAATATAATTAATTATTTTTAAAATAAAAATTATTTTTAAAACCCCCTTGGTGGCTGGTAGGCCTCCCATGCCTATGAATTGAACTAATTTCAATTATCTTATTTTTAAACCTATATTATTGTATACTTATAATATTTATGTATTTTAAAACTCATTTTAAAGTTAAGTATTATTTAAATCATTTAATTTTGGGAGGCCCACCTATTGTGAAATTTTAAACCTAGGACCTATATGTGAGCAGCATTCATGTGGGAGAAGGATTAGTGGGTGATTGTGTCCCAATCATTCACTAATCACTTCATTAGGCTTCTTTACTTAATATTTTCGTAGTCCTTGCATGTGTAGGCTGCACAAGCACATAGCCTAGGCTCTCCTAGATCTAAGGACATGATTTGGTGTGTTTATACTTGCTGCATTTACCCTCTGTGTTGTGCCCAAGGGTTAGTGACTTTACTTTATCCCTGCTTAGTGTAGTGACGTACTAAGGACAATAATTAAGGACTGTCTAGTGAACTCAGAATATTTCTAGAAGCTAGGATAGATCTCGGATTGCTATGAAACTTTAAACACTAGTGCTTAGTGACATCTGGAACCCTCTAGAATTCTCTAGGAATTTTTCGGACTCTTTAAAACACTTAATTAGCAAACCCTAATTTACCCGTTAATTAAGCCTTAGAAACTTCCGAAAAATATAATAAATCCATTTTAAATCATAAAAATACTCATGATACCTCAAACTCTCCAGAATTCAGTCCCCAACCTTAGATAATTAGGGACCCTTAATTGGACATTAATCTGGACTTTAATTCAACCTTAATCAAAAATCACCTTTTTGCCTTAATTAAATCATTAAAAATTACTAAAAATCCTAAATTTTCCTCAAACATTTGGGAACACCTTCTTAGGTCATTTCTGACCTTTGGGGGTGATTCCAATCAGTTTGGAGCTGATCTGGGCCAAAACCCCCAAAGTGTCCCTAATTAGGCAATTTCGATAATTCATTTAATTGCCCAAAACTTCTAAAAATCATAACTAACTACAGAAAATTCCAAAATGGGCAAACTAAAAGGCATTCAACTCACATTAAGGTCTAATATTTGTTAAAAATATCAGATATCCAGAAACCAACTAAAATTAAAAAGTCAACTTTCCGGTCAACCGTAGCCTATAATCTAGGGCCCGAAACTTCTAAAATTCATAACTTTGCGTAGGAAACTCCAAATCCAGCAAACTTAAAGGCATTCAACTCTAATTAAAGTCTAATATTTATTAAAAATATTAAGATTTTAGAAATCAACTAAAATCAAAAAGTCAACAATCCAGTCAAACTTAGTTCAAAACATGACCAAAACTTTAGAAATTCATAACTTTGGATAGAAGAATCCAAATTGGGCATGCTAACTGTCTAACGGATCAGGTTAATGCCTAGTATTTTATAAAAATATTAGCTATTCACAAATCCCCTTTAATCAAAAAGTCAATTTTGGACCCCCTTTTTGCTTAGTGTATAGGTGGACCCCGAACCCCCTAAAACTCACTAATGCAATTTAAACTTTAAATATTATTACCCTAAGCATTAAAACTGACCTACATATCAAATTAAATAAAAATGGATTTTAATTCACTAATATTTATACTTTAATTAAAATTTCCTTTTAAACCTACAACCGACCTGGACAGTAGGCAATTGTAACTAACTACCCAGCTTAGGATCTACCTCAGCTACACAGCTTTGCACACACATATAGATGGTTTGTTAGGGCACCACTTCTAGACCTAGGTTAGGCCGGTGTTTACTTTTCTGTTGTGTGCCGAGATTTCTGAGATTTCACTGCATGTTGTGATTGAGATGATGCTGGTGTGTTTGTTTACTTTTACTGCACTCTGAGAATTGATGTGATTGCACGATAGACTACCCATAGGTTAGGATCGATCTTGATACTAATGATATTTTCTACAGGTGGTCATGCTCATGCAGCGCTAATAAAAGGGGGGCAATGATTATCATTTAAATATTAATGCTGTTTTACGCAGGTGCTTCAGAAATTGCTCAGCCCCCCTAAATAAATGAGGGCTAAAATAATAAATCATTATAAATTACTACAGGTGCTCCAAGGCTTGCTTAGCCCTCAAAATAACTAAGAGCATGGTCAAGTATGACCGTGATGAGCATTTCATTTTCTTATAACTGCTTGTGATATATTAAACTGCTTGGGATGATTTTCATTAGGATAACCTTATAGGAGAGTCTAGATTTACTGCTTTCATTTAATGTAACTGCTTGTAATCTGGTATAGAGTTGTGAAAGTTTATTTTGAGTGGGGATACAAGAATCCAAAGGTTGGATGCCCAAAGAGAAAAGGACACCCAATATGAGGATAGTCCTTTTCTATTTGGGAATCCAAATTTGGATTATTCTACTACCCGAGGAGTCCAAGGAGGCTGAGATCCAAGGAGCCCAAGGAAGCTGAGATCCAAGAAGTCCAACAAAGCTAAGATCTGAGGAGTCTAAGGAAGAGAAGATCAAGAAGATGAAGATATGCAGTATCCCACTCAAAAATAAC
The DNA here is from genome assembly GCA_019925795.1 of Dendrobium chrysotoxum. Lineage (NCBI taxonomy): Eukaryota > Viridiplantae > Streptophyta > Magnoliopsida > Asparagales > Orchidaceae > Dendrobium > Dendrobium chrysotoxum. The sequence continues at coordinate 1,807,271 of CM034297.1, read as the reverse complement.
TTGTGTTAGTCTTAGGATTAAAAATCCGGGTTGTTGGCAGTGGTGCCCGGCCACTTTAATTTTCTGCAGACCCTGAGTTATAATTAAGGGCAGTTGGCCTATGGACATTTATTAATTTGTTTGGATAATTTTGATGTGTTTTATGATTGTGTGCCTCTAGGATTGTTTGCTTTTCATAGTTTATTGGCGATCTGCATGCCGCTTTTGTTTTAGCTTGGATTTCGTTAGGCTCTCTAAGGACTAAAACTTTTTCTACTCACAACTAATATTTATAATTTTAAGGTTTAAGCAATTTAGAAACTTAACGACCTAGGGAATTGCCGGAATCGTCCGGGGTCGCATGCATATTATTGCATTTCTCTCTTTCCTTCTATAAGACACTTCCCCGCCTGCGGGTAGAGTCCGGATAATCTGACCTATGAGGATGAGGTGCCGGACCTGGGGAAGCCTAGTCTAATTCTAAAAATTATTTTTATAAGCCTTTTTAAAGTTCTGTGCATACCTGAGTTGGATACTTTAACCAGCATGCATTGCATTAGAAATCAACTAAATCAAAATTTTAATTGCATTAGTCATAGGAGCATTCACCCGACATCAGTCCGGGGCCAATTAGGAAATCCTCTAGATGTTGGCCCTATTTTCGAGAACTATAACCCACCTACCCATCTTTCATAAATGACTGGACAGCATGGTTTTAAAGCGATTAGGTGGTTAGCTGGCTCCCCCTTCCAGGCCGGGGTAAGTCCAGGTTTTGTATTGCATTAGTTAGGACACGGGTGTTAGTGTTGCGTAGAACACTAAACCCATTAGATTTAGGATTCAAGGCTACTATTATTTCGTAGTACGCCTCATCAGTAGGTAGGTCTTCTATCTTCTAGAGACCCTAAACCCTACATATCCGTGTCACACGGATGACGCCACCTCCATCCTTCCCTCATGCATGTTTCGAGTGCATGATTTATTTATTTTTCTCCAGTTTCTTCTCACGACCTTAGTCCCTCCGGATGCTGATGTGAGCCGTGCATGTTGACTAAGCCTAGTTGAACCTCTCTTTCCCTTCGAGTAGGACTTCCTAGTCTTCCCCCTATGTGCCTATCCCAATTCAGAAAGTATAATATAGAATCCTTAATCGAGAGTATTCTCAGGCTCCGGTTTGAGATGTAATTAACCACGGGGGCTTATGCCCGTGGGAAACCGAATCCCACTCTCAAATAAACCCCATTCGAGCTAATGTATCGGGTGGGGGAAACCCGTTACGATCAGATCATATATATTATTACCCATCAGGGTGTGCTGGTGAGAGCTGCTATCCTCAATGGTTAATCATATGTGTGATCGAATCTGCCCTTCCATTGGCCAGATATTGTCTCCCCTCGCGGGGCGATGGTTCTTGAGTCCTTTCAGAGGTCCACAAGGTGGATGAGTGCTTTACTCTGAGAGATAATATATGAAATGATCATATACGTGAAAAGGTTTGAGTAGCTCCAGTGGAATATAAGATTAGAGAGAGTTACCTTAGATGGTTTTGTCACATAAAACTGCAGCCTTTCAACGACCAGGTTAGCAAAGAAAGAAATTGGTGATCGATACACTTGAAGTTATGTGCTGCAGTGAGAGTTTGCACGAAGTGCTAAATGTCATCCTAGACGGAGCCTTAGTCTAGTTTGTTTGCTCACTTAATTAAAATGATGGCCTTCCGAGCAGGCTAAGAGTCTTTGTATTTTTCTTCAATAAATATTATAATATTATGTAATATATATTCATATTATATATAGGTTATATTATGGATATCAGAACTCAAAGAAGTTGGATGTATAATTAATTGGTGCAAGGACGAAAGACATTAACCGATGAGTTTATTAGATAGATGAATATTTTCATTCAGACAGCTTCTCAACTACCTAGCTTCATCTTAGATGGAAAGATTTGTTGCCCATATTTTAAACATAAAAATCAGGTGCACCTAAGCCTAGATGATGTAACTGTTGATCTATATCGTCTAGGCTTTATACAAGAATATTGGTATTGGACTTCACATGGTAAGTATAAATCACATTTCGATTCTTGATGTGGCCCATCGTTAAGTGCTATTATAGATGAGGAAGAACATATCCTACCTAATCTTGAGGACTTAATTCATGATGCAAGTATAGCACAATTTGAATAATATACAGAAGCTAATCTTGAGTCACCTAATAAAGAAGTACAAAAATTTTATAATTTGCTGTTGCATGCTTCTCAACAACCAATATGGAAGGGATGCACTACTCACTCAGAGTTATCCATTATTGTTAAGATGTTAAGCATCAAGGCAGAATATAATATCTCCCGTGAATATTTTAATCAATTCATTGGATTGCTCAAAGAAACCAATCTGATAGATAACATCATTACTATAAATTTATATCGGATAAGAAGTTGGTTTCCAGGCTAGCATGGTTTGACATACACAAAGTTATTATAAAGATGATCAATTAGAAATTACATGTCGTTATTATAACGTACCAAGATTCAAACCAAAATTTATCATAAAAAGAAAGCTGAAGGAAGTACCAGCCAGTAGGTTATTTTACTTACCCATAATTCCTATACTGTAATAATTATATGCATCCATGAGATCTGTTATACATATGAGATGACATAAAGAACATATCTCACAAGAAGGTTTTATTATACATTGTCAGAAGCAGATGCCTGGAAACACTTTGATCGTACAAATCTCACATTCGCCTCAGAATCAAGAAATATAAGATTATGTTTATGTGTAGATGGTTTCACTCCATTTAGTCAGTCTGCTTCACCTTATTCATGTTGGTCTGTGATACTCACACCATACAATCTCCCCCAGAGTTATGCATGATAACTCCTTATATGTTTCTGATGCTTATCATTCCATGGCCATATAATCCAAAAGCAAAGATCGATGTATTCTTACAATCATTAATTGATGATTTAAATTTATTATGAGAAGAGGGAATAAGTACATATGATATCTCCACCAAACAGAACTTCATTATGAGGGCAGCATTACTTTGGATAATTGGTGATTTTTTCGCATATAGTATGCTCTCAGGTTGAAACACTTCTAGAAAATTAGCTTGTCCACATTGTATGGAATATACAAAGTCATTTACTTTAAAGCACGGATGGAAGAATACTTGATTTGACTGTCATCATATGTTCTTACATACAGGTCATCCTTTCAGATGAAATAAGGATGGTTTTCTCAAAAATAAAATGGTTATGTCGTCAGCTCCTCCAAGATTAACTAGTGAAAAAAATATTGGAAAGAGTAAGATCCATGCCCACAATAGTGGATTCTCCAATATTAGCTGATTACAAATTGTCAGGGTATGGTGTCAACCACAATTGGACTAAGAAAAATATTTTTTGGTCATTATCATATTATAGGACAAACTTGATTAGACATAACTTAGACGTGATGCATATAGAGAAAAATATCTTTGATAATATATTCAATACAGTCATGGACTTCAAAGATAAATCCAAAGACAACATAAAAGCAAGGATGGACTTAAAGGAGATTTGTAGGAGAAATACATTAGATTGAAGAATGGTTGGAATGAAAAAATTTCCAAACCAAAAGCTCCATTCACCTTGACTTTAGAGCAGAGATGAGCTGTTTGTGAATGGGTCAAGAGTTTACGGGTACATGATGGATATTCTTCAAATCTAAGCAGATGTGTTGATATTAGAATTGAGAGATTATTTGGTATGAAGAGTCATGACTGTCATATCTTTATGCAATGTCTACTACCAACTACCTTTAGTTATCTGTCGGATTAAATTTTAAAACCCTTGATTGAGCTTAGTATCTTCTTCAAAGATTTATGCTCCTTAAAACTAAATGAAGAGCACTTGATTCTTATGGAGTAGCATATCCTTTTTATTCTGCGTAAACTTGAGAAGATATTTCCTCCAGTTTTCTTTGACTCTATGGAGCATCTTCCCGTGCATTTACCATATGAAACTAGAGTTGGTGGACCTGTTCAGTATCGGTAGATGTATCCTTTTGAGAGGTATTTAAATAAACTTAAGAATACTGTTAAAAATAAAGCACATCCTGAAAGCTCAATATGCGAAGCATATTTAATATACAAGACAAACCAATTTTGCTCGTATTATTTTGAAATAGCCTCACAATTAAGTCAGAGCACTGCACCTAAAAATGTGGCTCAATCCTTAAACTTATCTGTATTCAATGAAAATGGTGAACTCTCAAGCGCTAGCACAATGCGCTATTTGACTGATAAGGAGATGCAAGTTTTCACTTTATATATCTTGTTTAACTGTGATAAAGTTGAGTCATATCTCGAGTAAGTATGAATAAGCTTGCTCATAAATTTGTTATTATGAATTCAATCTAAATCTTAATATTTACAGGAGTTTTATTGATGATTTGAACATAATAGAATAAGTAGAAGTGCAAAAGATAGTGAAAACAGAATTCCCTATTTAGTTTAAAAATATGGTACATATTACCTTTTCATTTCAATTAATAAGTCTTTAATTAGTTAATAAGCATGTTAATAACATTTTACCTACTAACTATGTGCACACTCAAGGTAGTAATTTATAATATCATGGGCTACTTGATATAGCTTGGGGATTAAATAGAGCTGTGAAGTATTATCAAAAAATTTTGGTTAATAGTTACAAATTCTAAACAAAGTTTTGATGTGAAGATAGAAAAATAGAGAATTCTGGTGTATGTGTAAGAGGAATACCCATACATGTGATGATTCTGAGTACTACAGGGTATTATAAGAAATATTATAGTTGGAATATCCTGGTCATGGGAGCAATGTGTATCTATTCAACTGTGAGTGATTTGATCCAGTACAGAATAGATATACAAGAATATATCCGCTTTACGGTATAACAGAAGTTAAGAGGGGTAAGAGATATTCAAAGTTTGACCCATTCATCATTGCTAGTCAGGTAAGCCAAATCTATTTTGCTAATTACCTGAGTAGAGTACGAGAAAAATAAGATTGGCTCGTAGTTATGAAGACCAAACTTAGGGGAGTTATTGAAAAGACTACTTCAATACCACCAGCACATTAAGAGAAGAGTTTATGTCAAACATAAAAGATCCTGCTTACGATGCAGACGATCAAATTACAACTACTGAGAGTGAGTTGCAGTTAGAGGAAGTAAATTTAAACCTAGAGAATATTCATGATGAATCTGATAGTGATACAGAAGTTTCATCATATGAAAGTGAATCATCATAAGGTATATAAGTGATTTTTGTTATACTTGCATTTATTTTTAGTGTACTTGCATTTATTTTTATTGTACTTACATTTATTTTTATTATACTTACATTTATTTTTGTTACACTTGCATTTATTTATTCTGTTACTAATAATTCTTAAATTTTTGTACATATGCCTTCAGGTGATGGCCGTCAGAGAGGATTGATAAAGAATATATTTGATAGGCGCAAAAAAGTTATAGCTTGCCCTTTCAGTAGGCCTGTACATACTGAGAGCACCTCTTCATCTCAGTCTGCTACCTAGAGTCAGCCTAGCCCGCCTTTACCTACTCCTATAGCTAGTAGCCCACATACGTTCTACTCATCAGACCCATGCTTACCTTCACTGGATGTTACACAGAGTACTCCTTTATATCCCTACTACCCACCCCCACCTCCTCATAGTGGCCCTCTTCCATATCCATATCCATATCCATATTCATATGCAACATATGTCCCACCACCACATCAGCCCACTACAGCACCACCTCAGCCCGCAACAGGTGGACCTTCCACCCCAGCTGCAGCAGAGTAGGCGACAGAGGGTCGCATGTTGATTGAACCTGATGGTGACACATATGTACTAATTTTATTTCAACCATGCAAATAAAATTGAATTAATTTTTTTGAAAATTAACATATTTCTTTCAGGTTTCATCCGTCAAAGCAGCCAACGCAACATGTGATTTAGAGAGTTTGAGGTTTATTATTAATTTAAAATGTTATGTATTATATTTTATTTATATAAGCTAAAAAAGTTATATATTATTTATTGTATGTTTTTAAATACAGAAAGATTTTTGTTGGCTGCCACAACATAATGATAAAATCAGAAAGAATTTCAAGAAGTGTGGCTCGACTCGCATGCGAGACATATTTACAGACATTAGAAAGTCAGGTCAATGACCACTCTGGATGGGTGAGAGTGTATGAGCAGAGTTGAGCAATACTTGGAATATCCCAGACTATAGCAGGAGGAGTGATAAAAATAGACAGAACATAGCTTCTAATGTTGGGGGCTTGGGCAGTTCCCTTCATACTGGGGGTTCTGTTTTACATACTGAGCATAGAAGATGTTTGGTAAGAAAATTTAAAATCTTTTAATAATTTTCTTTAATAAGAATACTAATATATATCTGTTACAGAAAGCAGTGCTGGGTAGAGAACCGACTCCTGTTGAATTGCATAGTCATACCTACAAGCGGCAGGAGGACCAGTAATGGTTAACGAGCGTGCGAGAAAAGGTTTTGTAAGTATATAAGTTTCATTTTTGTGAAGTTATATGTAAATTACTTAAATTTTTATTAACTTTCATAGGAGGAGTATACAAGGCTAAGAGAGAGCGAGGCTGCAGTAGGTGAATGTTCTTCTAATGGATCAACTAAATATTCTGACTACCGCACTTGGTCACAAGCGGTAGGAAGAATGCAGCACAGTAGAGTTTACAGTTTAGACTCGCAAGCCCATACATATGAGGGGTAGACATCTGGTGGCTCCAGTTTTTCAGTTAGTACCCAGGAGTCTTTATATACCCAACAAATAGTTGCCCTTACATCCACTACAGGAAAGTTGTGAATTTTCGGCGGAAAATTCTGAATGTTCCGGTGGATTTCAAAATTTTTCGGCGAATTTTTGACAAAAATGTCTTCGACGGTAAATCGAGCGTCGGAAAATTTTTCCGTCGAAAAAAATCTGTCGGAAAATTTTTTCCGGCGGATTTTTCTCCAGCGGAAAAAATCCGTCGGAATATATAAAACGATTTAAAAAAAAATTGCCTACGTGAGCCAGCCCGCAGCCCCAGCCCAGCAGCCGCCCAGGTGAGCCCGCTCCCGCAGCCAGCAGCCAGCAGCCCGGGCTCAGCGGGAGCCCAGGTGCGCGCGCGCCCAGCCAACTCCCGCAAGCCCGCGCCCGGGCGCCTGTCCGCGTTAAGGATCGATCCCACAACCTCCCCCGCCTGCGCGCCTAGCCTATCCGACCACTAGACCATTTCTGCAAATACGTTTAACTTGATAAATTTTTTTATTTATATTAAAATCGACAGAATATTACAATTAAAACTAAATAATTTAAATAAACTATAAAATGAATTAAATTATGAATAAATTATATTTTCAGATATTTTTAAATTCCGTCGGAAATGCCGCCGGAAAGTCTGCTGGAAACATATCCGCCGGAAAAGCAGCCGGAAAATCTTCTTAAAAATTTGTCGGAAATGTTTCCAAATAATTTGTCGGAAATCCGCTGGTAATGGGAGATTTTTCTGTAGTGATCCGAGCTAGAACAGGTAAGGAAAGTACAAGATGATTGACAGATGCAGATGCAGCAGCAGCAGCAGATGTAAATACAACATGTTCAAATGTTAGAAGAATTACGAAAGATGAGGGAGCAGATGAGTAGTGGGAGGAGTACATCAGCTGAGGAGGAAACAGATTCATGGTAGATGTTATTTATTTATTTTACGGATTTGGATATTTGTATTTATATGTTTTGGACATAATTTATAATCAGTGGCGGAGGCATAGTGGGGGCACTAGGGGCTTGTGCCCCCACTGGCAAGATGAATTTTTTTAATAATTTTTTTATATATAATCAAAGCTTAAAAATTTAAGCTGTCGCCAATGCAAAAAAAATTGCCTCTACTCGTCTCGATGTTACCATGGTCGTCCTCGTCTCCGATATAGTTTTCGCACTAGCATTCTCTCATCCGCATCCATAACCTGTAACCACGAGTCTCTCTCTCTCTCTCTCTCTCTCTCTCTCTCTCTCTCTCTCTCCCTCTCTTGTTTATGCAAATCATATTAAAATTTTATTTTGTTCTCTGACTTTTTCGGTGTGTGAGCTGGTATGTGCAAAATGCCAAAACGAATGCTAAAAAATAATTTTTGCTCTCTCTACTATTTGTATTTTATATTATTTTTTTTAAAAAAATTGATTAGTTCTATTTTTTAAAAAAAATTTGTTAAATTAAATTAATTTTTTTAAAACTAAGTAGTATAATTTTGTTTAATTTTAAATAAATCTTTTTCATATAGTTTTGGTTTATTTTTATTCACTCGAGTAAATTTTAATTTTTATATGAATTCATTTTTTAATTTGTATGATTATTCTCCAATGAGTATATTATATTTATGTAATCTCTAATCTCTTTGATAGAAATTTTAGATAAAAAGGTTTAATAAATTAAAATTTTGTATGTTGTCGAGAAGACGATCGCAATTTTCAACTCAAGGAATGTAAAATATTTGCACATAAATTACATTATGTTCATTAAAAATATTTTGTTATGTTGTTCAAATATGTTTGTTCTCTTTTATTTAATAATTTATCATCATATTTTTTGTCATAGATATGGATAGATTTCAAAAGAAAGGCAAGTTGTCGAGAAAGATGTCAATTGTGTTGATACTAATACAAAGCTCAAATATCTTCATGTAGAAAATTTTTGATAATTTATTGGTTAACTTTGAATTAAGAAAAAAATTCTGATTATCATCCTAATGATAGGGATATAATGAGAAGAACGTACTTATCAAGAGGTCATTGTCAGCCTCAGGATTATGAATTCCCACAAATACAAATTAGAAATAAATTATGTAGGCTTAATCCTGCGTGGTTTAATAATTACAAAGTATGGTTAGAATAGTCTCATCAAGGATACAACTTATTGCTTATTTTGTTATATTTATGTACCAGAAATAGGAAGCAAGCAAGTGGTGATAGCTTCGAGACAAAGCGATTTAGAAATTAGGAAAAAATGATAGATTTCAAGTACATGTGAGATGCAAAAGTTTGAGGGTTTTTTTCAATATTGATAATTTGTGCCCCCACAAAAAAAAATTCCTAGCTCCGCCCCTGTTTATAATATACTCTTATGGACATCTGCATCAGCTGAGGAGGATGTTATTTTGGATATGTTTTATAATATACTCTTGTGGATTCTTTTCTACTTCTATATTTATATTTATTATGTACATATTTATTTATTTATTATTTGCATATATTTTATAATATAATTGAGGATATTATTGATCAGAAGTGGCACATGTTATTGTATCTTTTGTTTGCAGGTGTGAAAATTTGATTTTAAAGATAAATAGTTTTTTTTATTTATGCTACGAGTTTCCGGTGGATTTTTCGTCGGAAACTGTGTCAGTAATAAGATATATCGTATGTTCCGACAGATACTCAGCTGGAACTGTCCGGCGGAGTCGCCGCCGAAAATGTCCGGCGGCTAGTCCGCCGATAATATGTGACGGTAAGTGGGTCATCGTTTTTCTTGCGGCATATTATCAGCCGATATTTGCCAGTGGGGAATCTGCCAGAAACTATCGGCGGATAATACGCCAGAAATCATGAATAGAGAAGATGTCATTTTCCATAAAATTTTTGTTGGAAGTATGCCAGAAAATCCGCCGGAAATATTACCGGCGGAATTATGCTGTCGGTAATGTTTTTTCGACGCGTGAATTACCGTCAGAGGGATTTGCGTCGGAACTCCACCGGAAATCTATAATTTTCGACGGATTTTCATTGTTATCAATGAATTTCATCCACCAGTAACACTGAATTTTCCTATAGTGAAACCGCAAAAGGACAACACACCCCACAAACAGGTCCTAGTTACACCAAATATAAGGAAGACCCATCCGGTCAAGCCTAGTCAAACCTTTGGTCTTATTGGGAAGAGTGTGCTCAAAATATTCACAGAAACCATCCAGATTACAACCCAGATTAGCCAGAGAATTGGCAACCGCATTTCCCTCCCTCAAGATATGAGAAATCTTATAAGAAATGAGAGAAAGCCAATATTTAACTTCCCTGATTAAATAGAAATTAATCGAATTGGGTGAGGTGTTACCATTAATGTAATGTATCTGGAGCAAAGCATCAACTTCAATCCATAAGTTAGTGATCCCTAGAGACACGCTTAATTGAATCCCAATTAAAAGGCTTTTAAGCTCAGCTTGAACCGTATTAATAGCAGAAGAGGGACCCGTATAAGCCATGATCACAAAACCATTAGAATCCCGTATAATACCACCACAGCCCGCACCGGCACTGTTCCTAACACCATCAGTGTTAAGTTTAAAACAGCCACCCTTAGGTTTTCTCCAGTAGATAATTTTACCAAAACTACTTTCAGTAGAAAAATTAAACTTCAAACCAAACTCAGAAGCTAAATGAGAATAGCCTTTAAAAGAATCAGCCTTGAGAAGTTTAGCAACAAAAAGTTGATAAATCTTATTCTTCACTTTAGAAATAACTTTTAAAGCATCCATTTTAATATTATCATGTTTAGAATCATTCCTACTACTCCAAATAAACCAATAGATAATGATATGAAGGATGTTACGAATTTGACCTTTAATAGGAATAAACCAGTCTTTAAGAAGATTATCAATAGAATTAATACGCATAGTAGAAATAACATTAAACATGTTGTCAAAATGAATCCAAACCTTCATAGCAATACAGCCCTGAAAAAACACATGAATCATATTCTCAATATGGTAGCAACATTGACATTTGGACACAATGTAAAGACCTTTCCTAGAAAGAATAGCATCCAAAAGAAGGTAATTATTCAACATCCTCCAAATAAGAAAAGAGTAAGTGGGAGGGATACTCGCATGCCAAAAAGCATTATTAAGAGGATTCTTAGGGTAAGTAGTTCTAATAGTGTTCCAAACTTTTTTAGTGTCAAATTTACCATCAGTAGAAAGGTTAAAGAGAATGCAGTCTTCACAATATTCCGAGCAAATAGAAATTTTAAGAATTAACTTGGAAATAAATTCCGGCACAATATTGGATAGCAAGTCAATTTTCCAACCCTCATTAAAAAAGAAATCCTTAACTTTCCAATCAGCAGTTGAATGTGTATGTAAAAAGTTATCAATAGAAAAATTCCCCCACCATTTATCTTGCTAGAAAAAAAGATTCCCAGCACCCGAACCCCATTGGATGAACTCCTCAGCTTCCCACTTAATATTGCATAATCTCTTCAAATTAAAAGAATCCTCATTTTTAAGAACACTGTTTAAGTGGTGCTTCCCAACACAATACTTAGAGTCCATAAATTTAGTCCATAAGTTTTTTTTTAGCTCTAAAAGAATACCACAATTTATGATTATAGGTTCTAAGCATATCCTTAAAACACCTTAAGCCTAATTTGCCCTCATCTATAGCTCCCGCACAATTTTTCCACGAACCTCAAATAATTGAACGATTGCCATCCTTAGAACCCCACAGAAACTTGTTAAATAAAACCTCCAATCTACTGCAATCATTTAAAGTCAGAGATAGAGTATGAAGCAAATATATAGGGATAGAAGACAAAACATGCTTAATCAAAATCAGTCTTCCACCATAAGAGAGATAATTAAAAGCCCAAGAAGATAATTTCTTATGAATGGAAGAGAAAATATCATCAAATAAGAAGGTGCGTTTCTTACCTTTATAAAGAGGTGTGCCCAAATACTTCAACGAAAGAAGTTTCATGCTTAAACCAAATTTACTTTCAATATTATGAATACGATTCGTCTAGATAGATTTAGTAGGAATAAAGTAACTCTTGGACTTGTTAAAAATTAAACCACTAGCCAGTTGAAAAGAATTTAAAAACTTAAAAAGAATATGCAACATTCTAATAGAGCCATTAGAGAAAATGATAAAGTCATCAGCAAAGCTCAAATGGGTTATGGGAAAACCACCACCCATCTTATAGTGCAGGTTAGGTTGCATTCTAAACAGATAGTTAATGCCACGGGATAAGAATTCAACAGTAATAATAAATAGGGCCAGAGATAAAGGATCTCCTTGTCTTAAACCGTGAGAAGACCGGAAGAAACCATGAGACTTACCATTAATAATAACCGAGAAGTAGCAATACTCAATTATATTTTTAATAAGGTTCACAAATTGCAAGTTAAAACCAAACAGCTTTAAAATGGTATAAAGAAATTCTCAGTTGAGATTGTCATAAGCTTTGGTGATATCAAATTTAAAGATAATATTGCCACCAACAACCTTGGTGTGCAAATCATGAACAAGTTCTTGAGTAAGTAACACGTTATCAAAGATAGATCTGTCCTTAACAAAACTAGTTGATTCTAAAGAGATATTGTTAGGGAGGATGAGAGCAAGCCTTCCCATTAAAAATTTAGCAATCAATTTATTGAAAAAAGTGCACAGACTTATATGACGGTAGTCATTCTAGAAGTTACTATTTAAAGTTTTAGGAATTAAAGCTATAGCAGTGACAGTAAAGAATTTAGGAATTGGATTCCCATTAAAATAATCAACCACAACATCAATTAGGTCCTTCTTAATGATATCCCAAGAATTCTGAAAAAATTTATTAGTAAAACCATCAGAGCCAACAACAGATTCAGTGTTCATGCCTTTTAAATAACCCCAAATTTCCTCTTCAGAGGGAATAGTGGACAACATTACATTATCCTCCTCAGTTACAATAGAAAGAATAAAAGAGAAATCAGTATTAAGATCCAGAGTAAAATAAGAGTTAAAAGCTTTGTTAAAATACTCAGTAGCAGAATAAATGATAATTTCAGGATCCTCAATAATATTACCATTAGGAGTCATGATCTTATGAATGTGCCTACTCACCTTATGATTTGCAATGTTATGAAAATAAGCAGTGTTACGGTCACCTTCCACAAGAAACTTAGAGGAAGCTTTTTGCCTCCAAAAAGCCTCTTCCATTTCCTGCAATTTAAACAAATTAGTTTTTACTTCATTAAGAACATTCAGATTATAGAGAGAAGAATTAAGCATGTACGATATCTCCGCATTGTCCACCTCTTTTTTCGCATTTAAAATACTAGAAAAAATATTTTTAAAGATGTATTTATTCCACCAAGTAAGCTTTTGCTTGAGCCTTTTAAGTTTAAACCAGAACCAGATCATACCATAAACATTGTTAGTAGAAATAAGAGGAGTATCCTAATTTTCTTTAACAATATGACAAAAATTACCATCCAGAAGCCACATGATTTGAAACCTGAAGGGGTGATAAGTGCTAATAGAATTAGTAATACTAAGTAATAAAGGTGAGTGATCAGAAAGAGTGCGGGTTAAATGCTCAGTATGAGTATTAAAATTAGAGGCAACCCAATAATTGTTAAAAAGGATACGATCAAGTCTTTGCCACATTGTGCCTTTATTTCAAGTAAATTTATTCCCAGAGAAGCCAATATTATGTAAATTGAAATCCCTAATCATATCATTAAAGTCCTCCATAGAATGAAAATTAGGAGACTTACCTCCCAAACATTCAGTAGCATTAGTAATACAGTTAAAGTCTCCCCCAACCAACCAAGGGGCATTGATAGAAGTAGAAAAGTTAAAAAGTTATTCCCAAAGTAATTTTCTCCCAATTCTGGTGCAAGAAGCATAAACAAAAGAAGCATAGAAAGAGACTTGATTTAAACCAATATTAGTATGAATCAATTGAGGTAAATCCATAATAACATCTAAGGAGATAGACTGTTTCCATAAAAGCCAGATCTTATTAGTGCAGTTGCCAAAAGAAAAATCAAAACCCAAGGTGATCCGCACCGAATCAAGTTTAGAAGAAGCAATCAACAGCTCAATTAAAACAAGAAGATGAATGCCATGTATCCTACAAAGATTCTTCACTCTATCCCTAGAGAGGGAACCACCCACACCCCTAATATTCCAAACAAGAGCTTTAACCATTAACAGATTGATTAGCAGCTCTAGTGACCCTAGGGGTGTTGCTTGATATGCTTTTTTTGTTCTTAACTTTCTTTTTGGAATAAGAGGTATTACCTTCTTCAAAACTTTTAGCCTTCCCATTTGGTGATGACATAGAATTAGAAGAGTCCTTTAGACCTTCCATAGGGATCCAAATTTCAATAGAACCCACTTCCCCTTCCTCCATATCCTCTTTGTTATCTTCACCTTCCACCTGAGGTTTGTTGACATTAATATCGCTACCAGTATCACAATTTTCCTCATTATCACCTTCATTAACATCAATCTCATGGTCGGGAGACATCATATTGTTCAATTCCATTCCCTAATTTTTCGCCAACTCATTACAGTCTTCCTTACTTTTATCTCCAACATCATTGACATCATTATTCACACTAGCAGCAGGAACACCATTTTGAACATTAACATTTCTCCCACCATCTTCATTCCTAATGGTAATATCTAAAGAATTCGTGTCTATGTCATCTCCAGATGGTACAGGACGTTGCAGAAGAGAAATGGGTTCCTTTTCCTTAGATTGAAAAAGCTCGACAACAAATTCTAGCTCACCCGAATAGTGGATACCCAAAGTTTTTGAAGGCTTAGTATTCTTCCTCGGTTGCAGGTGAGTAACAAAACAATCGTTAATCGAATGGCCATGAATCTTACAATGCAAACAAAACAGGAACATTTTCAAATTCCACTTTTTGTAAATACCCGGCATTTTCAGAACCAATCCAAATCTCCTTAGGATGCTTCTTAGTGATATCTAGCTCAACCAAGATCCTAGCCACCGAAGGCCTCGACCGAGAGGTTGTGGCTTGGTCCGTTTAAAGCGGCCTACGAAATATGGACCCTAAAGCATGTAGGACATGCGAATTGAAAAACTGCAAACGCAAATTAGGAAAGGAAATCCATATTGGAACAATAGTCGATTCTTCTTTGACATCAAAAAATGGAGTCTATTTAAGAAGTCCATTTGGCAATTAAGAATGTAATAAGATCTTCTTGAAAAAACCCTACTATAATCAAGGTCATTAGATAACTGAATCGAAACATGCCTAGCATCAAGCATTCCAATAGAGAAATTTCCATATAACTTAAACTTTCCAAAAAAAATTTGAATCGCATCTAGGTTAGGTCTATGAACCGAAAATTTACCAACAAGAGTGAACTGGAAAGGGGAAGCAAGTTTGCAAATATCTTCATCGGTCATTAAGATAGTAGGAAAACCTTTAACCATAGACTTAGTAAATGAAAATGAAGGATCCTTCGAAGAAGACGATCCCACTAAAACATTACGGAAAGACCGAGAAGAAGACTCAAAAAAAACCATTAATCATCAAACCCTTAGAAGCCATATTGGATGCTACGGGAGGGGCACCCCAAGCATCAGGAATCACCGAGGATGGATTCGCCTCCATCAGGAGAAGAGAACGACCTAGGGCCAAACGGCCAGGAAAGGGAAATACAAAACGAAACCAAAACCCAAATCAATAAAAGAAAACGAAATCTACAGTAAAGACCACAATGATGAACAGGGGAAGCCGGAATCACAATGGAATCGCCAGAGCTAAAGAGTCATCGTTGCATAAAAGCTTACGTGTTAATATTAAAAAACATTATAAGTCCTTATAAGGATTTAACTTTCACTAATCGATTGCTCACTGAGCTACAATAAAAAAAAGTAAAAGTAAACCCTACGAGCAAAAGATCTCAACTACAATACATAAAAAAGAACAAAAATTAGAAGGTCGACAAGCAGCCATAACCCAAAAAAGAAGCTATAGCTTGGATAATCTTTAAGAATTAGGTACAAATCAAATACTTGCAAAAAATATGCACACCCGCAAACAACAATCACAAAAAGCAAGGCATAGGCGGGGATGCTTATGTGCAAACCTCTCGCAAATTCGTCCTGTATCAAAATATCGAAAGTGATTCAGCAAGATTTAGTAATTAAGACTCCTCAGCAGTATTAACAATTCACTTGATCGCTCCAGTGTCTCACATTAACAAGGCCTGACATAGCGTATCATGTAAATTTCTAATGTCAATATATGCATGATCCGTAATTATTTCATTTTTATTTGCTGATGAGATTGCTATGATATATAAAAGGGACAATATAATATGGTATTCCGATTTCAAAAGCTCCTCTTACACTCACTTCATTTTCAAATGTTGATTGGGCGAGTGATACTGCAACAAGAAGATATACATCTAGTTATTGCACTTTTTAGGCAAAACTATTATAGCATAGAGTGTAAAGAAACAACACACCGTAGCTTGCTCGTCAACTGAGGCAGAATACCATGCTTTAGCATCAGCAATCACAGATATAATCTGGCTACGTCAACTGATGCAAGATTTTAACATCAATCTTAATTCAGCCACTGACATACATTGTGACAATACATCAGCAATAGCATTGGCCAACAATCCGGTGTTTCATGCTCAAACGAAATACATAGAAGTGGATCATCACTTCATACGGCATCATGTTAATATCAACATAGTTCGGATTGTTCCCATAAGCACTAAAGACCAAATAGCTGATATCCTCACTAAACATCTCTCTACAGCTCAATTTACACTTCTAAGGAACAAGTTGACAGTCTGTCCGGGACCAACAAATTGCGGAGGCATAAAAGCAACTCAAGTAACTGACATAGAACATAATACATGAGCTATAACTAACTCATCCAATAATAGTTGAACACTTGTACTTGCACACACCTATTGTGTAGTATAAATACATGTAAGTGATGTACGCTTAAGGCAAGAAAGGTACCTACAAGGCAATGGAATGAATCAATGCATTCCTCTGAAACTTTCTTGATATCAATTTCTTTATAAGTAACGATATGAAATCAAAATGATTGAATGCAGACGAAAGGATACAGCCAAAAAGATAAAGCAGAGGAGCATAACAAAACTCACACCTAGTCAACCACTAGATACATGGCAAGAAGCCAGGAGACCCACCGAAAGGAACAGAGGAATAGAAAAAAAAACACACACACACACAAAATGGGCCCTGATAAATTAGGGAAGACCAGCAAAAATGAACACATCAAGAAAGAGAAACAACAAGAAATAAATGTAAAAAAATTTAAAGGACACAGCCAACCACCAAAATAGACCCCAAAAAGCCCACAAGCAAGGAAGAACCTAGAGGAGACAACCATATAATAAAGAACCCCACAGAGCCAGAAGTGAAGTATCAGGAACCAGTTTTTAGAAATTTGCTGACAGTAGTCATCCAATACCAAAGAGACAAATCAACAGAGAGGTGATTCCCAACTAATCTGCCAATCCAGAAAATAGACATCACCTACAGAATCAAAAGATCAATCAAAATATAACTTGCTGCAATAAAACCAGACAATATATTGCACTACATGAAAGTTATACAAATTTGGGGTCAATTTGCAGCAGACTATACGATGGATTATTTTTTGTCAAAAATGACGATGAAAATTTTTGAGAATTTTTTTGTAACGAATTTGTGATAAAATTTTTGCTAGAAATTTGTGACAGAGTTTACCCTCGCAAATTCATCGCAAACTGAGTTTTAATATAAATAAAAAAATCTTTCTACTGTATTTTGTCTCCAATGCCGAGTGGAGAAGGGGGTTAGTTTGTAAGAGGAACATGTTCAAATGCCAGGCACGTCATGTGGCGCGGGCAGTCCGATCAAGCAGGAGCGGCCAACCAGCCAAGCACGGGCAACAATCAGGCTCGAGCAGCCGGTTAGGAGGGCTCGGGTAGCCGGGCGGTTAGGCAGGAGCGGGCAATCGATGAGGAGGGCAATGCAGGTAGTCGGTCAGGCTCGGGTAGCGAAAAAAAGAACAACAGAGGAAAAAACAGAAGCGCAACAGCAAAACCAACCCACAAACAACAAACATTATAGGAAAAATCACGTATTATTGATGAATTTTTCGGCGTATTCATTTTTCGGTTGATTTAAAAGTTTTCCGGCGAAACAATTTTTCGTCGGTAAAACGAGCGTCGGAAAAAATTTTCGATGAAAAAAACCCTCCGAAAAATTTCCTGGCAAAATTTTGCTGCCGAAAGATTTTTCGGCGGTTGTCCGCAGAAAAATTCCTTCAGAATAATTAAAATAAATAAATAAATAAGCCCAAGCTTGCTACCCACCCGGCCTGCCCGCGGCAGCTGCCCCATCCACCCGCGCAAGCTGCCCGCCAGCCCGCCTGTAGCCCGTAATCTGCCTATTAGGATTCGATCCGCGCACCCGCATGCGCCCTACCTGCCTAGATTCGAACTCACAACCTCTTGAAGGAATTTGAAAGAGTCAACCGCTTTGCTGCACCGCAAAATATGTATTCATATTATCTATTTTATATTTAAATAATATTAGTAGCATTAAAATTTAAAATAAATTAAAAAATATATATAAATTAATAAATAAGCCATTAAATTAATAATTAATTATTTATTTAATTATTTAATAACATATTTTAATTATTTAATTAAGAATGAATTAAATTAAAATATTAAAGTTATTATAATTAAGATAATTTATTAAATTAATAATTAATTAAACTAAGGTATTAAATTAATAATTAGTAAAATGAACAATAAAATTATTAATTATTTAAATTATGAAAATATAATTTTTTTAGAAATTATTAAAATCCACCGGAAAGTCTGCTGGAAACAAAGAAATCCGCCGAAAAATCTGCAAAACAATAAGTCGGAAATATTTCATCATAATTCGTCGGAAATCCACCGGAAAATTTGCCAAAAATTAGTCCACTGGAAAGTCGCCGAAAAATCTGCCAATAATAGACGATTTTCCTGTAGTGAAAATAAAAACCAACAACACAACAAGCACCACCAAAGATCTAATTAAAGGACTTGGATCTAGTAGAACAACTAACATAATATTTAAAATTTTGCTCCATAATATTTAAAATCAGTACCCATAATTGGGCTTTACCAAAAAAAAAAAACTATGCTCAAATATTATAAATAAGATGCAAAATAAATTAATAACAAGTATAAATGAGTGTGCATGAGTTAACGTCAATTTAAATAATATTGTACTTAAAAGATATTAATAGTGTGGACACTCACAATGAATTAACTTACTCCCATATATGTGACATCATACAAGCGAATTATGGTGTAGGTTCTATGATTAAGCTAGTTAGTAATAATTGTTTAACTATCAAGCCCAATATTTAATTCTTCAACTAACCATCATGATGTTCTCTAGCCCACCAATGTGGGTCTTATGTAACTCCCCAATTGTGGAAGCCCCATTCTCCAATCCTGGTACAACTCAAAAAAGCTTTTTGTGGTTTCAACCATTTCATTTATGGATCCGGCCTCTTTGTTGAACCCAAAGAACATCTACTTTATGGATCATCTTCCTCATGATACGCCTTAATTAGATATTACAACTGATTATGGGTGTGAACAAATAACCTTTCGTAAGATCTGACATGGACCCAACTCAAAAAATTTTGGTTCAAATTGAAGTGGTTAAATTTTGGATTGAGTTTGTCTGAAATATTGACCTGATTTAACTTTGGTTTAGGTTCGGTTTGACACAAAAATCTAAAATTGATTCAAAATTAATTTGAACAAATAACCATTCATTGCTAGAGTTTTTGTGAAGATTGATTCAAAAGAAAATCATGTCAGGTATTGAAGCCCATGGTAACCTTTAAAATGCTGGGTTCGATGAAGGCTTCATTTGGGATGGCTTTTTTATTGCTTTTTAAAATAGCTTTCTAGTTTAAAAATTAAAATTTTTATACAAAAAAGATGCTTTAAGAAGCAGTAAGAAAGCCGTCCCAAACGAAGCCGAAGTCTCCTCTTTTTGCTCTCATTGTCATCTTCATGATCATTTATCTAAATACAGCTTAAGAGTACTACACGCTCAGTTGGAGAAAGAAATTAATTTAAATGGTATGGGTAGTTCTCATACCAATGCATCCCAAGATACTTCTAATGATTTATTTGTTAACAATAGTGTTCCTCAGTAAGGTTCAGAAGCAAATAGTGATGGTTTACTAATCCAATAATCTGCTTCGGCTGTAGTTTGTGAGGATTTTGTATCGGGGCAAAGCGTATGATGGGAATTCCACTTTTGAAATTGCTCTTCCCATTGCTAAATGACCTCCCACTATAGGATTTTAATTTGGATATGGCTCATGTAAAGGCTCATGAAGCCCAAACTTATCGTCCTCTCCAAATCTCTCCCTTCTTTACCTGTAATGCTATAGCAGCCACTTTCAATGCAATATCTACATTTGGCTCTGCGGCTGCCAGTGGCCTCACAACAGACAAGAAACTCTTATCTTATTCTGTAGCACTAACACGAGGTTTAATTGATGAACGTGTTAATTAGTTGGTTGCAATGCAAATCATGTTCAAATCACTAGAAAGATAGAAGGCTTCAATAGCTTTTTGAAGATTTGCCTCAGTTCAAAAACTGTTGAACATGAAGAGCAAAAGGTTGGAGCAGATATTGTTAAGATAGCCTTGAAAATATATTTGCTTAATTCAGATAATGCCGGAATTTTGTAGTTGGAATGATGATCAGAATCTCCTATTATTTAAGAAGCTCTTTTCTTTAAGAAGGTAGAAACAAACATATAAACAAGCAACAAGTAAATTCCAAAGCCCTATACTCTAGCTTTGGCTCTGGGGTCAATTCATCTTGATTTTTTGGGCTTGGCTTCTTGCCTGCCCTAGCTTTTTGCTAGCTTATCATGTATAATATATAGTAGAGATCATTGGCTCTTTAGATTTCTTTTTTATTTTGAATGTACGTAGCTCCTTGAGTATTAACGAGCATTTGATCCCTTTAAGGACTGATAATTCTTTTGATGATTTAACACGTAGATCTGTTGGTGGGTTTTAACTTACAAAGAAAAAAAGAAGTAAATTCCAAAGCCCTATACTCATATATGTGTAACTTCATAAAATACAATGAACATAGCAATTACACACATGATAATATGAACCGTGCACCATATGCACACAGATATACAGATAAGCTTACATTATACAATGCTTGCAGACAGAGTATTGCAACTAATGATACTGAAATCAAGGAGAGTAAGCTGTAAGGATATGCTGAGATGTCTTCTCATAACTGAAACCATTACTCTTGGAATCATCAGCAGACCATACAAAAATACCCTGCAACTTTCCCTGCTTCTTTAAACTCTTACACGCAGTGAAGAATCCCTTCTCTGGCTTCAATCCTCCACTGAGTGGATCAGTCCCAAAGCTCACAAGCACTCTCCCTCCTTTATAATTCCATCTCTGAGTCTCAAAATAACTCAGAAATTGAGAAACTGTGGTGCTCGAATCATACGCATAGAACTGAAAATTCACGTAATCTATATACTCCCCATACTTCTTCCAAAGCGAAATATAATGTTTCTGAACATCTTCATTGGCAAAAGGAGCAATGGAAGCAAAAGATATGACGCCGTTGTTCTTCAGAGTCATAATCAGCTTTCCAATGCAGTCAGCGAAAGTGTCAGAGTCTGCACTGAACTGCTCGTAGTCAATGTCGACGCCATCTAAATGGTAGCGTTGGATGATGGCGGTGAGAGAACTGACGGCATTGCTGACCCAAGAGTCAACGGAGGATGGGTTGAAATATACAGGGCTGCCATTGCCGACGGAGCCCCCGCCGAGGCTGACGGCGACTTTGACGTTGCTGTGGCGGTTTTTTATGGCCCTGACTTGGTCCGGCGTGAGGTTGTTGGAGTCCCAGAAGACGTTGAAGTGACCGTTGGTCGAGGAGCTGCCGTCGCTGGTGTAGTCAATGGCGAAGGAGAGGATGAAGTGGAAGTCAACGGAGGGGTTAATGGGGACGTCGGAGAATTTGATGCCGTTGAACTCTGCGCCGATGTATTCTCTGAAGAGTTCCGAGTTCTTCGGAGCTAAAGCGGCGGCTGAAGATGGTGGAGGGAGGCTGATGAGTAGTAGCAGGAAGAAGAAGGAGAAGAGCATTGTGGAAGCCATTGTTAACTAATTAATGGCTAATTAATTTGTGGCCAAACATATTTATAGGGAAAAAATTTGAAAAAAAAATATTTTTATGTAAAAATATATGACATTTAATAGAAACTATTTTTAAAAATCTTCATTTTTTCTTAATACTTTATATGTTTAAGAATAAATATCCTTAGATTATTAATTTTCTTACAATTATTTAAAAATATTAAATAATTTTATATTAATTAAATATAATAGAAAATACATGAGAGATAATAAATTATATTTTTATTTTTTTTAATATTTAATATTAATTTATGTGTGAAGAACTTGGCAGGCTGGGTGGTTAGAATGAGAAGGGATCTTAGTATATTGTATTGTTCTTGGATTTTCAGTCAGCTAACCTTCCACGGCAAATAACAATAATTGCATCTTTCATGAATTTTTAAGTTGTAATTATTGATATTCATAATTAATTTGTTATAAACTCTCCCTTAAGCTCACTAATGAAGCCCAAGCTCGACTCGATTAAACTCATTATAAACTCACTAGCTCGACCAAATTGAAGCTTGTCATTAATTAGTTTGTTTTTGGTTTGTTTTGAAACCAGCCCCGAGCTCTTCTAGTCATGAGCTATTCTTCTCTTTCATATATCGTTAATTACTTCAATCTCTATCTATCTAGCTCCCATCGTGAGCCCTCCACCTCCTTTACACGCCATCAATATAGTCAGTGCCCTCCCCAATCAAGCACACTCCCGGCACAAACCCTTCGACCATTGAAGCCTCAGTTTCATTCACACGCCATCAATATTATCGATATACGCCTCTAGCAACCTCCTTCACACGCCATAAATATTAGGGGTGTCAAATTTTGACACGACACGAAAATCCGACTCGAACCCGACCCGAATTTTTCGGGTTTGACCCGACCCGTTTCTCAAACGGGTCGGGTTCGAGTTGCAAAAATTGACCCGTTTGAAAAACAGGTCGGGTTCAGGTTGACCCGGCGGGTTGTCGGGTCAACCCGATAACCCGTTTAGTTTAAAAAAAAACAATTAATTTCAAAATTCCCGCCCGCTGCCCGGCGCTCGCGTGCCAGCGCCTGCGCTGCCCGCTGCCCTCGCGCACGAGCTGCCCGCTGCCCGCGCGCTCCGCTCCGCCCGCGCTGCCCGCTAGCACACGCACGCGCTACCCGCTACCCGCGCGCTCCGCTCCGCCCGCGCTGCCCCGCTTCGCCCGCGCTGCCCTGCTCCGCCCCGCGTGCGCTAGCTCGCCTGCCGCCGTTCCGCCGGCCGCCGCCGCAGTTCGGCATCCGGGTCGGGTCGGGTCAACCCGGTAACCCGACCGGGTCGGGTCCGGGTTGGACTTTCCGACCCGTTTACATATCCGGGTCGGGTTAGGGTCAACCCGTTTGAAACCGGGTCAGTTCGGGTCTGACCCGAACCCGACCCGCAACCCGATTTTGACACCCCTAATAAATACTGTCGGTGCCTACCCCAATCAAGCACACTCCCGCCGCGAACCCTTCAACCACTTAAGCCTTAGTTAACGTTCCCTCCAACACTATCAATATTATCGATATAGGCCTTTAACAAACTAGCTCATTCACATGCCACCAATACCATCGGTGCCTACCCCACAATAAAGCACACTCCCTTCGTGAACCCTTCAACCACTAGAGCCTCATTTTCCTTCACACATCATCAATATTATCGATATACGCCTCTAGCAACCTCCTTCACACACCATAAATACCGTCGATGCCTACCCCAATCAAGCACACTCCCGTCGCCAACCCTTCAATCACTGAAGCCTTAGTTTCCATCCAACGCTATCAATATTGTCAATATAGGCCTCTAACAACCTCCTTCACATGCCACCAATACCATCGGTGCCTACCCCACAATAAAGCACACTCCTGTTCGTGAACCCTTCAGCCACTAAAGACTCATTTTCCTTCACACGCCATCAATATTATCAATATACGCCTCTAGCAACCTCCTTCACACAGCATAAATACTGTTGGTGCCTACCTCAATCAAGACCACTCCCGTCGCGAACCCTTCAACCACTTAAGCCTTAGTTTAACGTTCCCTCCAACGCTATCAATATTATCGATATAGGCCTTTAACAAACTAGCTCCTTCACATGCCACCAATACCATCGGTGCCTACCCCACAATAAAGCACACTCCCGTCGTGAACCCTTCAGCCACTAAAGCCTCATTTTCCTTCACACGCCATCAATATTATCGATATACGCCTCTAACAACCTCCTTCACATGCCATCAATACCGTTGGTGCCTACCCCACAATCAAGCACACTCTCGTCACGAACCCTTCATCCACTAAAGCCTCAGTTTCCTTCGCACGCCATCAATATTATCGATCTACGCCTCTAGAAACCTCATGCACACGCCGCATTTACTTTACACTATATTTAGAATATCCTAAATTTCAAATACTTGCAATGAATATATCTTGATATCTTTATTTTCTTTTAGAGCACACAAGTTTAGTGGCGCATGAAACTGACCTAGAAACAGCATGCAGTCATGCCCACCATTGAATCTTTTACTTGCTCTACTTTTTATCATGCCATTGTTATTTGTTATAGAAA
Source organism: Dendrobium chrysotoxum (assembly GCA_019925795.1). Classification (NCBI taxonomy): domain Eukaryota; kingdom Viridiplantae; phylum Streptophyta; class Magnoliopsida; order Asparagales; family Orchidaceae; genus Dendrobium; species Dendrobium chrysotoxum. The sequence continues at coordinate 1,782,641 of CM034297.1, read as the reverse complement.
GGAAGTGCTGATCTCCATTAGTGGAATGGGTGCAAAGCACTTTGACAAATTGTTGTAATTATTAAAGTTTTCATAGTGTGGAAGAGTGGCTCTACCTTTTTAAATGAGCCATATCTATTTAGATCCTAAACCCTAAACAAAATTTATGCTATATAAAATCTTTTGATATAAATAATAATTGGAATTTTGATTTATTAATGGAGCTCAAGTTCGAGCTCAAATTTTTTTTTTTTTGGACATTTAGGTCAATTAAGGTAAACTCCCACACACAACGCATACACAAAGACTCGAACCCAAGACCTCTTAGTTGGAAGCCTAAGCTCTCAACCAACAAGCCAATGTGAGCTGTGTTCGAGCTCAAATTTTACTCTACGAGTTTGAGCCACCTCTCAGCATGGCCTATTGGTTGAGAGCTTAGGTTATCAACTAAGAGATCTTGGGTTCGAATCTTTATGTTTCGAGCTCAAATTTTACTCTACGAGTTCGAGCCACCTCATGAGCTGGCTCTTGTACCACGAACGAAAGAAAATGATTATAACTTAGTAACTATTATAATAAAGTTGTACAAAGAATGAGAAATTAAAGAAAAATAATAAAGAATAACTTAATATACGAAAGTGAGATATAATTTTTAAATATTTTAATAATCTTGCATTTAAATCACAAATGGCTCAAATATAGTTTAAGCAAATATTTTATATTAATTTTTTTAAATGAACCGGCTCACAAGCTAACGAGTCAAGTCAATGCTAGATCAATTTCAACTCGTTAACTCATGAAACTGGGCTCATGAGTCATTCATCGAGCTTAGCCCGACACTCCTAACCCTAATAATAACTTTCAATATTTGTAACAGCTAAAGTAACCATAAAAGATATAATTCTTCTCGAATGTTGTTAAAAGTTGTGATATCTGAAATTAGTTATATATATTTTTTATCAAATAATTATTTTTGTTTTGAGTCTTCATATTTTATATAAAAATATATTCAAATATTATTATTTTTATTGTCAAAACTATTATAAATATTTTCTTTTACTTTAATATTTTATGTTAAAATTAAAGAATTACAAAAGCAAATAACTTTAAAATTCGATAAATATCTTTAAATTTTAATATTTTGTTTTTCAAAATAATTATATTTCAATTTTTTTTGAATTCTAAATAAAAAACATCTAAATAAATATTTAATTTATTCTTTAAAATATAAAAAATAGTAATATATAATGACAACATATCCCACCGCATTTTTCCTCTTCACGGCCTCACGGGTTCGTCAATGGGTCCCACTTAATTCACGTGCAACCTGGAAAGGCAAGCACGATGCGCGAGATGCCGACACATTTTTACATTTACAAACTTCTGAATTGGCTATTTATATTCGTACCCCTTTTTGCTCGAGTTGCAAATTTGCCTATTTCAGGATAATATGATGCAAATTGCAAAACAAATCTTTGTAAATTTAAATAATATTTATTTTTAAGGAGGTAGTTAGTGGCATTTTTAATTTATTGAAAAACAAATAGAAAGTTTTTTTCATTCAATTATGTACCATTTAGAACATGTCAATAAGTAGAACTGCAAGTGAGCTGAGTATGAGCAAGCTCAGTGCTTATCGTGTTTGACTTATTCGAAAGTTTGTTCGTTCGAATTCAACTTGTGTTCGAAATTATTTGTGAATAGAATGATCGCGTTCGATTGCTTCGAATTCGTTTGTTCATGACGGCTCATGTTTGCCTCGAACTTAGCTCGAATTAGTAAAAAAAATACTGCATTGTGTTTGGCTCGTTTAAAATTCGATTCCGCTAGTTTATTCAACAAGTTAGTTGAAAACGAGCTTTTTATCGAGCCAAATACAAGCTGTTCACAAAACGATGAACTTTTTTGACAACCCTATCAATAATGTACTTATTTTTTTAGTAGTAAAAGAACCATACAATAATATTCAAGCTGGACTAGTGATTGATAAAAAATATATAAGTATGTGTGATATCTTGTTATTAAAGAGATCGGTGTCTATACCGTCTGCAGATTCATTACGCAATATATATCAAGTATTTTATGAATTTTATGAACATTATAGATGACGAAGATTAGAGCATAATAACACCAGCTTTTAGAGATCAGAAACTGTCAGGAACAACTCAAAATCAAAACATTAGGCATTCTCATCATTAACGATTAAATTTTGAGATTACTTTCTCTTAATTTATCTATTATTATTATTTGAATAATTCCTACTTAAATTTTTTGCACAAATTATATAATCCAAAATCTAGATGGGATAACAATGAAATTTTATGAATAAATATCAATATAAATATTGATATATTAAAAAAAGGTCAATTAAATTTGATAGGATTAAAAGAGTTTTAATTGATTCATTTGATATAATTTTGTGTGTAAATTTTATGTAGGAGCATAATATTTCTCTATTTATAGTATATTATAATTAGATTATTTGTGTTCAAATTTGTTCAATTAGTTAGAATTTTAAAAATTATTTTAAAATTTTTAATTTCAATTTAATCTATTTTTCATAATAAATATCATTAAAATTAACTTTTTTTTTTAAAGCCAACTAAGGAGCGACGGTTATAAAGGGAACCTCTAACCAACAGTCTCTTCAGCCCGCCTGCCTTCACTCCCTTCTTCTCCACTGTTTCTCCCTCTTCATTAGCGATGGAGCTGTTGAGTAGGAGCTTCTTCTCTTTCTCTGTAATGCTCATTATCCCCTTCATTTTATGGCAAAACCAAAATCTTCTGTTTTCTAACTATTTTGCAGCTTTTTTCTTTAGTTGTTGGGGTACATATGCATCGATTTTTCTAATTATTTTTTTCTCTAATTTTCAGAGAAACGGAGAAGAAAATCTATTTTCTTATTGCTGTAGTTCCCATCTTCACATTTTTCTTTGCGTGAAAGAAAACTTTTTTTTTTTGCTTAGCTCTTATAAACTCTATTTCTTAGAGTTCGTCCCATTGCTTTGAGTATTTCTGTTTTTTTTTCTCTGAAAATGTCACTTCCCATTCCCTTTCCTCCAGCTCTACACTTCCAGAATATCAGGTATATATGCTAGAGCTTTGAACCGTTGATGGGCGTCTTCTCTGTTTTACCAACTAGAAAATGTCTTTTTTTCTTGAAGACAAGCTCTGCCTCTCCGCTCTTGTTGTTTCTATTTTCAATCTGATCAGCGGGGACATCTGAAATATCTCGGATTTTCCTGACAAAAATGCCATCTTTTTCATCCATGTTCTGTCTTTCTCCAAATAACAGGGTTTCCCCTGAAATCGATCTTTATTTTCAAGTTACTAGAAATCAAAAAAAAAAAAACATTAAAAAGATGATTTTTTCTGCGATGTGACAGGTCATGCCGATATGTCTTCTATTAATGGCGGCATTCTCCCGAACTGCGGAATGCAGGTTTCTAACCGGCGGTCGAGTCACCGCAGGGGACCAGGATGGTGGTGGACAGACGGTGGGGGAGAGTAAGTACGAGGCGACGAGCTGCCGAGCGCACACGGCGTCGTTGACGGACTTCGGTGGGGTTGGCGACGGTATAACGTTGAACAGCAAGGCATTCCAGGCGGCGGTTGAGCATCTAGCGCAGTTCTCCGGCGATGGTGGCGGTCTTCTCTACGTTCCACCTGGGCGGTGGCTCACCGGACCTTTTAATCTTACTAGTTGCATGACGCTCTTCCTCCACCACGACGCCGTCATCCTCGCCACTCAGGTTAGTGCGCCCCCTCTCCCCCCTTTCCACAGTAAGTATTCTGTGTAGTCATTAACACATAAATATGCGTTGATGTGCAAACAAAAGAAATATAGAGACAAAGAGAGGGTGAGAGTGTGATTTTCTTTTTCTTTGATCTCATAAAGTATCAAAGGTATTTGATGGATGACAAGGGATATGTGAATGCCTTGTGTCATGCATCTATTGATCTTGATGAATGACTTCGACTTTTGAATTGGGCAACAATTTCATTTCAGAATAATTCTAAACATGTTTGACATTATTAAACACATTGTGGGTGGACCCCACCGTCTAGTACTGTAGGGTCCACCCTTTTTGTGAGGCATAAATTCGGCTTGTTTAACATAATTTGTATATTTTGGTTATTACTCATTTAAGAACACCTAACCCCCAACTCCCAAGCAAAATCTCAAATTTGTTTGGATTGTGTAGGATGTCTGTTTTTGCTTACTTGAATGATTACATGATTTATATAACATGAAAAAATATTGCATATATGTTATTGTAGCCTATAAGCAGTGATAGAACTAGAATTAATTAATATTCAATAGGATTATGGGTGTCAATATTTGACACGACCTGAAAATACGACGCGAACCCAGCATAGAAATTTCGGGTTCGAGTCAACCCTAACCCAAACCAGGTCAGGTTCGAGTTAGAATTTTTGACCCGTTTCAAAAATCGGATCGGGTTCGGGTCGACCCGAAAACTCGTGAATGATTAGGAATGACCCAGAATAGTCGCCTGCCCGGATGCCTGATTCGTTTTCTTGCGTGCCCGAGTCGTCTGCCCCGCTTCGCCCGCATGGCGCCTGCCGCGTTTGCCCGAATCGCCCGGATGCTCGCTTGGCCGAGTCACCTGCCTTTGCCTCGTGTCGCTGCCTAGCCGCCTGGCCGTTTTCGTGTAGCTGCTGCTGCCGCTGCAGATGTTTGGCCAGTCCCGCTGCCACGCCGGCGCGCCACAAGAGAATGAGCTCGCGATCCGAAGGCCGGCGACAGTCTTATAGGTCGGTCGGGTTGACCCGAACTCGAAGCGGGTCTGGTTCTGGTCCAAAAAATTGACCCATTTTCAAAAAATGGGTCGGGTTCGGGTTGACCCGAATAGCGCCAGGTCAATTTTGGGTTCGACCCGAACCCGACCCGTGACCCGATTTTGACACCCATGAATAGGATGTTTACATCTCTCAGGCTCATGTCATCATCAAGATAATACCTAGGGTACAAGACTTTGTGACCCCATGCTTGGGGGCTTTTGCTCTCACAATGGAGGCGAAACTTTGAGCGCATTAACTAAGATTTTCTAACAGTTAAAATAATATTTGCTCAATGCCAAAAAAGAAGAAAGAGAGAGAGAGAGAGAGAGTTTATCTAGGCAAATATTTTTTTGATGCAATCAAGGTGTTGTGTGTGCTGTTTGGAATTTCCAAACAGTTTGTTTGAACTTCTATTGGCTAATTTTCGATTTCTGTGTTCATTGGTTGTTGCATTTTTCCCTTGACAGCTGTCTCTTCGGTTTGGGCTGCTGTCCCTTCGGATTCTGTGTCCATTGGTTGTTGTTTTGATTCGTTTTCCCCTTGGCTGTTGTCCCTTCGGTCCCTATTTGCTGCAGTTTTTTAAGAGTTTCTAGTGGCTATTTGGGTGGTGTTTTAATTACCTTGCAATAAATGCATTTTTCTTTTTTTTTCCCCTATAAATGGGGATGTTTTGTGGCAGTTTTAAAAAGGATATGTGATGATTTTTGGAATGTAAACCTACGGATTTGTTCTATCTTGCGAGCTTGCCTCCTTTCCCCTTCTCTATTATTTCGTCTCGGTTTTCTATCTCTTCTTCTCTATCCACGGTTCCCGTCCCATCTATATCTTTCTTCTCTTAATTAATATTAGTTGTAAGGTATTGTGTTCTAGTATTGTTATATTATATATGTGTTTGTCTATGTTTATGATAAGGAAGACTTTTAGTTCGCAATTATAATGTAAATTTTTTAGGTTGCACTATTTCCCTTAAAGTGCTAGGTAGCAAGGCAAACTTATTATTTTAATTAGATAATCAAGTGTAAGTATTTTAGTCTCAGAAGATGACTCTATTTGTTATGATAAAAATTTGACATAGGTTGACACGGAAAGAGCGTCAAAAGTTGGAGAAACAAGATCACACACTGAGGAAATATGTTGATGAAAAAATTTGCAAGAGCTTAAGTTCTAAGATAGTGAATCTTGAGGAAGAAGAGAATTTATCAAAGAAAATAGAGAAAATTATTGTGGGTGAGGAATCTAGTGACGCCGAATACTCTTAAACCATGATAAAAATGTTGTTATGCAGTGCACATAGCTAAAATAAAACAAATCACACAACACAATCAATCACAAATAGCATGGCGATTCATGTGGTTCGGTGAAGATGCCTATGTTCACAGGAAGGGGATGATGATTTTATTTTATTGTAGAACAATATGAATTACAATAAGCTCTCGAGCACTCTCTCTCAATCTCTCTTGCATGCATATAATACAATAGCCCTTAAACCCTATTTAAAGATTTGAAATAAAGCTATAAAGAAATTTTAATTAATGTTATAATATGGCAAAATTGAATTATGCTAATTAGATCTCCCAATCATGCTAATTAAATCTCCTAATTTATGTAATAATCATATCCCATAATTAATGCATCAATCAAATCTCCATTCAAATCAACTTAATTAGGTAAACAATCAATTTCCTAATTAATTATATAAATTTATCATCAAAGCTGTCCAAAATAAAGCTTTATTTTGATTTGAAAATAATTTCAAATTAATAATCTCCACCTCTTTTCACTTCAAAAAGTAAAAGATGGCAAATTAGGCTCCAATATCAGAACAATTGCACCCAAATGGTTGCCTACGTACCTGCCTCCCAAGGGATCAAGTCAAGCATAGTTCTTCAATACTAGTGGACAATCAATCATGAGCCTGAATATTTACCAAACTCTTACAGTAGGTGAACCTGCTCACTAAACCAACTAAAGACTTGTCTGATCTCCAAACCAAGTCTTTTGAGGCTTCATATCCAGACGGCTATAACATGTGGATCTCTCTTTGCAATTCCTTGTGTAAGAATTCGAGCTGCTCCAAAATTAGATCATTGTATGTTACAAGTGCCAAATGAACACGAGTCAAGGGATTCTTAACCACTGGGGATAGTACCTCATCATAAGCAATCCCTTCCTGTTGCAAAGCCTTTTGTCACCAACCTAGCCTTATACTGCACATTTGCTCCATGATATCATTTCTTTTTTGCACGCATCCATTTGTAACCAATGGCAATTCTTCCTGGAGGAAGCTTCACCAACCTCTAAGTAGCATTTTTTTGAAGAAACTCCATCTCCATAGCCCTCTTCTAAAGATCACCATCAAGACTATCCACTATTTTCTTATAGTGACTATGAACTTCAGCCTCTGTGGTTGAAAGTGCAAATGTAATGTGATCTCTCAATCACGCTGATTTTGGGATATTTTAGCGTCTGATCCTATTCCTCATAATAGATTCCTGAGTAGAAATCTCATCCTCAACTTCATCCTCTACCTCCTGATTTGCAGCTGAATCAGACACCTGGGTAGAAATGATAGGCTTCTATGGAATAAATAGAGTTGCATCAAACTCTAACTTTTGTAGTGCAGCTTTAGTCCCAACAGAACTTTCCACTTGCTTCGAGTACTAAGGCTTCAACATGCTCGAGTCATCAAAAGTAGCATCCCGATTAATGACAATCTTCTTATTTATTGGATCATAAAGTTTGAAGCCCTTGACTCTACACTTGAAGCCAATAAAGACCGTCTTCTTTGCACGCGATTCCAATTTATCATTCTGAACATGATATAAGCTGGATACCCAAACACTCTTAAGTACTCATAATCTCTGGCAGGATGCCCTGGCCACATCGCCTTTGGGGTCTTCTTCTCAATAGCTGTAGAAAGCAAACGGTTCACTAAGTGACAAATATAATTTATCGCCTCAGCCCAATAGACTTTATCCAACCCAACATTGGATAACATATATCAAATTTTCTCCACCAAAGTTTGATTCATTATCTCTACCACCCCATTTTGTTGTGGTATCTCTCTGACAGTGAAGTGATGCTCTATCCCATATCTCTGGCGCTCCTAAAAGAATGCATCCGAAGTGTATTCGCCCCCATTGTCTGATCTGATACACTGGATCATTTTGCCAGTCTAAGTCTTAATCCACTTCTTCCAAATTCTAAAAATCTCCAGTACCTCGCTCTTGTGTCTCATGGTGTACACCCAAATATGTCTGGAGTAATCATCTATAAAAAAGATAAAGTATCGTCGCCCACCAAATGATGTTGTCTTTGTCGGGCCCTAAATATTTATGTGAACATACTCCAGAATACCCTTTATGTTGTGGATGATAATACCAAAGGATATCCATGCCTTTTTGTTAAACACATAATGTTCACAGAAATCAAGCTTATAGGTGCTTGCTCCTTTGATCAATCATTGCTTCACCAAAGTCATAAGAGAAGCCTCTCCAGTATAAGCTAGCTATATATGTCACAATGTAGTGGTATCAGAAGAATCATCAACAACAACAACTGTTTCAATCACTGTTCTACCCTGAAGATAGTAAAGGTTATGATGATGAACTTCTTTTAGAAAATTTAACGCTCAATGCTTTATCTTCAGAACTCCTGCCTCAATGACTACCTTATAGCCCTTGGCCTCTAAAGTCTCAACAAGCAGCAAATTTTTTTTGATATCTTGAACGTGTCTCATATCAGTCAGCTCTATTACAGTACCATTATATATTCTGATGAAGATGCTTCCTACACCAACTGTACAATAGACTTGATCATTTCACATGGTTACAATACTACTATCAAGCTCCTTGTAAGTACGAAATCACTCTTTAGTGGGATAAATGTGATAGGTAGCACCAGTATTTAGAATCTAGCATGAACCATTCGAATACAAAGTCTGAGAATTTGCAGATAGTGATACATATGAATTTTCGTCATGCTCCTCCATGCTAAGGTTTGCCTTAGCCTCAGTGGAAACTTCATTTCCCTTCTCCTTCAATTTCAGGCAATCTTTCCTTTAATGATCACTCTCTAAACAAAAAGCACATTGATTCTTCTCAAGACTACACCCATGAGACTTGCCATGTTTATTGCTGCCGCCCTTTTTATTCTTCTGCTTTTCAGATCTTCCTTGTTGGGGTGTGAGAGCCTTGGTCGAATCTATCTTTGCAGACTCCTTGTCCTGATGCCGGAACTAGTGATTCAGCAACGTAGTAGTCACCTCACCATAGTTCAAAACCTCTTTCCCATGAATGAGCATTATCGTGAAGTTTTCATACTCATTCAGGAGCGAATTCAATCGAAGAAGCGCCTTGTCTTCATCTCCAATATCCTCATCTAAATTCAAAAGATCTGTCAATAACTTCGTGAAGTCATTTAAATGCTCATCAATAGTAACCCCATGTCTCATCTGAAACCTGTAGAGCCGTTGTTTCATATGGAGACGATTCGTCACGCTCTTTGTCAGATACTTATTCTCCAAAGTCTTTTCCACAACTTCATAGCAGAAGTCTCCATCATCACCCCTGATCTCTTTAGATAGATAATTTCTGATCAAGCCACAAACACTCCGATTCTTCTTCAATCAATCTGTCTTAAACATCTCTTCAGGATGTTCATTGCTATCCAGAACATCCTCTAAATTCAAAGCATCCATCACCTCACACACTGATTCTTCTCAAAACTGCGCCCATGAGACTTGCCCTGTTTGCTATTGCTGCCCTTTTTATTCTTCTGCTTTTCAGATTTTTCTTATTAAAGTGCGAGAGCCTTGGCCGAATCCATCTTTGCAGACTCTTTGTCCTAATGCTAGAACTAGTGATTCAACAACGAAGTAGTCACCTCACCATAGGTTTTGAACCTCTTTCCCATGAATGAGTGCTATCGTGAAGTTTTCATACTTATCCGGGAGCGAATTTAACCGAACAAGCGCCTTGTCTTCATCTTTAACATCCTCATCTAAATTCAAAAAATTTGTCAATAGCTTTGTGAAATTTTCAAATGCTCATCAATAGTAACCCAATGTTTCATCTGAAACCTGTAGAGCCGCTATTTTTTATGGAGACGATTCTTCACACTCTTCGTCAGATACTTGTTCTCCAAAGTCTTTTCCACAAAGACTTTAGAAAAAACTTTTTATTCTTATACAGTCCTTTTTATTCTTCTGCTTTTTAGATCTTCCTTGTTAAAGTGTGAAAGCCTTGGCCGAATCCATCTTAAATCCATCTTTGCAGACTCCTTGTCCTGATGCCAGAACTAGTGATTCAACAACGCAGTAATCACCTCACCATAGTTCAAAACCTTCTTCTCATGAATGAGCGTCATCATGAAATTTTCATACTCATCCGAGAGCGAATTCAACCAAAGAAGCGCCTTGTCTTCATCTTCAACATTGTCATATAAATTCAAAAGATATGTCAATAGCTTTGTGAAGTCATTCAAATACTCATCAATAGTAACCCCATGTCTCATCTGAAACCTGTGGAGCCACTGTTTCATATAGAGACGATTCTTCACGCTCTTCATCATATGATTTTTAATGTTGTTCGTTAGATACTTGTTCTTCAAAATCTTTTTTCACAAATTCATAGCAGAAGACTCCATCATCACCCCATACTTGATCTCTTTAGATAGACAATTTCTGATCAAGCCATAAGAACTCCGGTTCTTATTCAGCCAATCTGTCTCAGACATCTCTTCAGGACGTTCATTGCTATCCAGAATATCCTCCAGATTCAAAGAACACAACGCATCCATCACCTCACATTACCACATGCCAAAGTTCTCTTTATTATCAAATTTTGTCACATCAATTTTAATATGATGTGTAACCACCTGATGGATCGTCACCTTCTCCACCGTCGAGGTGGATATATTCATGACTCCACCGGATCTCATTGTCTTCACCAAATTGTAGCTGTCACACGTAGCCGGAATTACACCAATTTGGCTCTCTGGCTTTGCTTGGATGAACAATAAGAACAAAAAGAACTGATTGATCTCTTGTTCTTCAAGCCGCCACCGAAAATCGTCGAAATCTAGCTCTGATATCAATTGTTGTGCAATACACAGCAGAAACAAAACAAATCACACAACACAACCAATCACAAAGAACACGGTGATTTACGTAGTTTGGTGAAGATGCCTACGTCCACGGGAAGGGGATGATGATTTTACTATATTGGAGAACAATAGGAATTACAATAAGCTCTCAAGCTCTCTCTCTCTCTCTTGCATGGATACAATACAATAACCCTTAAGACCTATTTAAAGATTTGAAGCAAAGCTATAAAGGAAATTTTAATTAAGGCTATAATATGGTAAAATTTAATCATACCAATTAGATCTCCCAACCATGCTAATTAAATCTCTCAAATTTATGCAATAATCAGATCCCCTAATTAATGCATCAATCAAATCTCCAATAAAATCAACTTACTTAGGGAAAAAGTCAATTCCCTAATCAATTAAATAAATTTGCCATCAAAGCTTTCCAAAATAAAGCTTTATTTAGATTTGGAAACTATTCCAAATCAACAAATGTCACAGACAATAATGAAGATTAGATTAGTTCAATTAATGCAATATATGCATCAAACTTAAGAAATTTAATCTTTCAAATTATTTGAACATAACATTTATGTACATTTTTTAAGCTTAATTATTCAACAAGCAAGCAGAACTTTTTCTTAATCAGGTCGTAGCAGAAGCTAGCAAGTATTTAGAACTTGGAATGAAACAAAATTTCAACATTTATTATTTTATACAACTTAGTTTATTGTTATGATTTTCGTTGTAATACTTAGAAATCATCTCCATAATTCAAATATGTTTCTTAGATAAAATATCAAACGCCTTGGGCATTGGCCATCCATGTCATCTTTAGGGTGCCTAGTGCTTTTGATAACATTATTTGAAACTTTGAACAATGTGACATTGTTTTGAAAGAGTTACAAGAAAAGAAATTGCGAGAGAATGGTAATGAAAATGTCAAGAAAACACGGCTCACTTTGATCTATTGGTTGGGAGCTTTGATTATCAATTAAGAAGTCTTAGGTTTGAAGCTTGCGTATGTGATTTGTGTGTGGCTTTACCTTAATTGGCTCAAATGTCCCAAAAAAACGACAATAAAATTGAATTGAAATTTATTTTCACCAATTTGTTTGGTTGAGAAGAAAATGAGTAAAGACCTTTTTTGCTTTCTTATATGATTGATAAGAAATTGAATAGATGTTTCTTGTGAAGATGAAACATGTGGGTCACAGAGATGACCTGATATTTTTTTTTTCCGCATTTTTTTTGCTGAAGTTGGTTAGAGAAATTTCAATAAAAAAATATAGTTCTTTGCCTTTACTTGATAAATAAAATTACATTGGAACCAAGTACCTAATATTAAATTATAAAGTAAAATGCGTTTGTTTTGGTAAAAATCTTTTAAATCAAGCATACCTTATAATTTTAAGATACCAATATTCTGTTTATATGTATTTTCATTGAGCAAGAGTAGTGGGAAGACAACCCTCACATAATTTGCATGAAATCCTGTCTGCTACTATGAGGGATTTGGATTTGAAACTGTTAAGTATTATTCATGAATTTATTAAGTTGTAGCTATTTCAGAAATGCATAATGATAACAATGACATAGTTAAAAACCTTTTTTCAATTGGTTGCAAGCGTTAAGGCATGTGAAAATATTGGTGTTAGCCTCACTTTGGAGAATTGAAATATATTGGCTTTAGAAATTCCAAGTGGGTGACCCTCTCTCATAAACTTAAAACTTTTTTGGATTGGAAATGGGTTCAACTATTCTTTTCTTTGACCCAACTTTAGTTCCATTTAGTTCATATTGCCTATCAAGTTGTACCAACTCATTCCTTTGATCGAGATCGAGTGGTTCATTTTATTTGCGGCTTCGATGGGTCTTTGGTAGCTTCTACCATGGTTGATTAAGGGTGATTTCCAAGATGGCTTCATATAGTTGTGGAAGCTCTCGGTTCATGATATCTAATTATTATAAAAAGATAAAAGATTCCCTTTATGGAGAATGATTAGGGGTTTAAACTACTTATATGCTCCTTTTTGTGGTGTTTGATCTCTTCTCTAGTTATTTGAAGATCCATCATACTTACTCTTAGATTGACGCTTTCAAGCATAAAGTTAACTCATCCTCTTTTTCTAACTGCTAGCAGTAGAGGGAAGGTATTTGTTGGGTATATGATTCCCATGAAATTTAAAATCAAGAAGTTAGATTATCCAAAGAGTTTTGGGCTATAGAGAATTGGTGTTATAGTTCAGTCAAGAGTATGAGGCAATCATGGGCGTGTTATGATGCTTGAAATCATAAGTGAATTAAAGATAAAAAAATATTCAACTTTGTTTGATTATCTCTCTCGTCTCCTGCAGACATAAGTGTCAAATCATATAAATTTTGATGATCTTTTTGTGTGATGCTCGATCTCTTTCGCAATTAGTTTGTGATTCATCGCTATTGTTCCTGACTTGATGCTTCCATTACATAAAGGTAGACATACTGTTTTCCTAATGTTTATCATATTCCAAAAGCTTCCATTGGAACATATTCATTGAGAATGAATATTCTTTGGTCACTTTACCTACTTACATAGTTACTAGCCCCATCATCTTGAATGCTTGTTGCTCATAATTTTTATTATTCTTGGTTTGCTATTTCACCATATTCATTTTTTCCTTCACTAAAACTATTATTGGTAGTAGGATAATGATCTTATGACAAAAAAATTATGAACCATTAAACGCGAACATCAATTATTTGTGCAGGATATAAATGAATGGCCGATCATTGATCCATTGCCCTCATATGGCCGTGGAAGGGATGCCCCTGGTGGAAGATATAGCAGCCTCATAATGGGATTTAATCTCACTGATGTGATTATCACTGGTAATCTAGTTGCTATTGACATTTTGGTATCAAAATTTACCCTTTTTTCTATTCTAAACTTTGTGCTGAGCATAGTACCCAAACTCTTACTAACCACTTTAATGTATTGGAAACTTTAGGAAAAGGAGTGTAAGTCTGAAGATGAACATATAGGATGTACAGAGATCTAAATTTCTTTCTCCAGTATTGGACATTTTGATAGGGTTCCCAATCACACAAAAGTGCAATCTTAGCTCTTCGTTTATCATAGCAAGCATTACATTTTTCAGGTGACAATGGAACTGTCGATGGTCAGGGAGATTTCTGGTGGGCGAAGTTCCATCATAAGCAGCTCAAGTACACCAGGGGCTACCTTGTTGAACTTCAGTACTCTGATCAGATCTTCATATCAAATCTTGTGTTCCTGAATTCTCCATCCTGGAACATCCATCCAGTTTACAGCAGGTTTGATTGCTTTCTTTGAATAAGAGAATATCTTCACAATCTATAAAATTTGTCCTCCTATTTCATTATCTGTGATTTCTATCTGTACAATTGCAGCAACATAGTAGTGAAAGGCATAACAATCTCTGCTCCAGTTCATTCTCCAAATACTGATGGCATCAATCCAGGTCTCTCTTTTGTTTTACCCAATAAACCTTGTTACCGCCATTTTCATTGTTTAAATATCTTCACTTCTACAGATTCATGTTCTCATGTTAGAATCGAGGATTCCTACATCGTGTCAGGAGATGATTGCGTTGCCATAAAGAGTGGCTGGGATGAGTACGGCATCGCCGTCGGAATGCCTAGCGAGCACATTATTATCCGTCGTCTCACCTGCATTTCACCAACCAGTGCAACAATTGCACTGGGGAGCGAGATGTCTGGTGGCATCCAGGATGTTCGTGCCGAGGACATAACTGCTATTGACACTGAATCTGGTGTACGAATCAAAACTGCCATCGGTCGTGGGGGCTTCGTCAAGGATATATTCGTTCGACGCATGACTCTCCATACAATGAAGTGGGTCTTCTGGATGACTGGCAACTACAATTCTCACCCTGATGGAAAATATAATCCTGAAGCAATTCCAGATATTGAAGGCATAAACTACAGCCATGTTGTAGCTGAAAATGTAACTACTGCAGGAAGACTGGAAGGCATAGAGAAGGCACCATTCAAGGGGATCTGTATATCCAATGTGTCAGTCGAAGTGAGGAAGGCTAAGAAAACCGCATGGGTTTGCGAGAATGTGGAGGGTGTATCAAGCGGTGTGACGCCTGTACCTTGCGATGCATTGAAGGGTGAGGGGATGGAAGCAACTGATTGCCCATTCAGAGAGGATAGGCTTCCCATAGAGGATGTGGAAGTGAAGGACTGCTCATTACCATTTAGTTACAGTCTCTGAAGTGCTGCAGTGAGAAGTCTGTTGAAGAGCTAGCTCAGACACTTGGCTTCTTATAGATTGTGATTAACATTCTGGGTTCTGACTTCTGTATTATCACCTGAAAGATATAGAAAATATGCCTCATAAGTAAAATTTAGTATAATACTGGACTAAATGCCTCATGAGATCTCCATCACTTATGAATGAAATATTGGCTTTATGTTCTCAAGTTATACAATATGTAATGAACAAACTACTGATGGAGTTATAGTATGCAGTTCTAATTTCTTGTCTTGGCACATTAACCAAGGTGATTAGTCAAACATGATTGACATGCAAGGGATTCTATTTCTTACATTTATACTGACAATCATTCTTTGATGTAACCCACTTAATACTTTTATGTTTGCGATTAAATTTGCTCAAAATTTCAACACAATAAAAACAATCATTCTTTTATGAAGGCTTCGTTTGGGATAGCTTCCTTATTGCTTTCTAAAGAAGTTTTTCATAATAATTTTTTGAACTAAAAAATTTTCTATTAGAAAGTTGCTTTATAAAGCAATAAGAAAGCTGTCACAAATGAAGCCTAAGGCTTCGTTTGAGATAGTTTTTTTATTGCTTTCTAGAATGACTTTCTAGTACAAAAAATTTTAATTCAAGAAATTTTATATTAGAAAGCTGTTTTAGAAAATAGCAAAAAGTCATCCCAAATGAAGCCTAAGCCTCAACTTGTCCCACTGATACAAGAGTCAAACAATGATGTATAATAAGAACGAGAAAATTAATTAGTCCGACAAATTGTCTAACATTGCTCACTACCATATGATGCTCTACTAATAAATCGCATCAACCATTTCTAAATTTGAAACATCTTATTTTTTATACAACAAATGATTGATATGATTAAACACATTATCCATTCAAACAAGAAGCCCTTAAAAGTATTATGAAGATTGATAGACGTGCATGATCTCTAATAAAAACCAACTTTGTTTTTTATTGGTGTATTCATGGAGAAATTATTAGGTCCGGACACCGGAACGTAGAGATATGTCCGAACGTCCACTGAAAAGTTGACACGTGGACTGCGCTTTGACTGGGCTTTACCTACGCTTTTGATGTGCTTTGGCTTAAAGTTCCGCGGACACATTAAATATATAAACTAAAAAATAAATCCACATGTCCACTCCACGTGTCAATATTTGATTGGAGTCCGGACGTAATAATTTCTCGTATTCATGACCTTCTTTTGAGGAAAAACTTTGTATTAGAATAGTCTGATTACAAATTGATCATGATGGTCTTTGAACAGTTAAATACGATTTAATATGAGTGCAGTATATAACTTATATTGCACTCATCTCAAAGTGAATCTAAGATATTTAAAGACTATTGTAATAAAAAAGATTTTGACCAAACATCATAATATGAATTTTCAAGTTGAATATTTCTCAATCCATTTAGATGATGACATTCAACATATAACTAAATAATTAGTTAAATAAAATAATCAAATTACAAATTATTTTAATTAATCAATTAATTGGTTAAATAATTATATTCCACGTAATTAGTATGATAATAATAATAATGTAGTAGAGACAGTAGAGTTTGCACTTATAAAAATTGAAAAAGGGAAAAATTATGAAACATGGCCCAATTAAAAGGGTTATACAACATGTAAGGACTTTAAAAGTAATGCCTTGTGTCAACATTCTTTACTGGTACCGTGGGAGAGATTATTATGTGCGGAGTCCAGACTGGAGAACTATCTGGAATCTACAAGTGTGCGCAATAAAAGCATAGTTACTGTGCGCCATTGCGCTTTTACTGTGCGCACTCATAAAAATCGGATGAAACTCTGATTCAGGGGTAGGGGGCGAGTAGATCTTATTGATCCTTTTGATTGTTGATTCCTGGTCCTTTTTTGGGACATTTAGGTCAATTAAGGCAAACTCACACACACAACACATACACAAAGACTTGAACCCGAGACCTCTTAGTTGGAAGTCTAAGCTCTCAGCCAACAAGCCTAGGTGAGCTCTGTGATTCCTGGTCCTTGGAGCAAGACTCGGAATTAAGCAGTACAAGGCACATCATTTTCCTTTCTGAACTCTTCTCACTTTTTTTTAAAGCTATCAACTCATTTTGACTGCATATGCTAGCATACAAAATTCTGAAATTGAATTGTGACAACAAACGTCATAGAGAAAACATATGCTACATTTCAGAAATAAAAACACAATTTCATTAAGGCAAAATAATTCGTACTAAAGTATTAACATTACAAAATAATTTCATTAAGAAATTTACAGGTGAAGATTTTAATATGTGGCTTCAGAAATTGAATCGTAATTAATGTGCTCTCATGGTGTTTGATAAAATGATTATTTTTCAAAAAAAAGAGTAGATTCTTGCTTTCTTATCTAGATAATCTAATTTGGCAAAATTTTATGAAGAGGCATTTTAAGAAGTTTTCAAAATTAACCTTATCAATCACCTCAGATGAGACAAACAAAAATGATGAAGAGTGATATCAAAAAAGAAGTCGAATAGAAATTGAATCTTCAAAAAATCTGGAAGTAGATTTAGAAAAGCTTCCATCTGATCATGGTTTGTGAATTCCAATCAGTGAATTTGATCCTAATATTCAAGATCAAGTTCAACGATCATACTTGCAAAGAGGTTCATGTCAGCTCCGCAATCATGAGTTTTCTAGAACTAAATTTGGGGCCAAAAATAGACGCTTCAATATGACTTGGTTTGATAAATACTCTAATTAGTTAGAATATAGTATATGCCAAGATAAGGCATATTGTTTATATTATTATCTCTTCTAAATAGCAGGTAGTGGAAATAAAGATGATGATGCATTCAACAAGAAAAGATTCTCAAATTGGAAAAAAATCAAATAAACTTGAACTTCGTATTGGGGGTCATAACAGTGCACATAATAATACACGACAAAACTGAGAAGATTTAATGAAGCAGAGTCAATATATTGGTTTTGCATTTCAGAAGCAATCTAATCATGCTACAACTACATATCATACTCGTTTAAATGTATTTGTGGATTGTGTGTGTTTTCTTTTAAGACAATGATTGACTTTCAGAGGACATGATGAGTTGACATATCCAAAATTCAAGAAAATTTTCTTTGATTGCTATAGTTTATGGCTAAACATAATTCTGATATTAATAACATGGTGCTAAAAAATGCTCTAGAAAATTTAAAATTAGCTGCACCAAATATTCAAAAGGATATCACAAGAGTTGCGTCTATTGCCAGTACAAATTTCATAAGAAAAGTAATAGGAGATAACTATTTTTCAATTTTAGTTGATGAATCACGTGACATATCTTCTAAAGAATAAATGACTATTATGCTGCGATTTGTTAACGAAAAAGGTCTGATAGTTGAACATTTTTTAGGTATTATTCATGTTCTAGATATAACAGCTAAATGTCTCAAAAGATCTATTGATGAATTACTTTCAACTTATGATTTAAGTATCTCAAAAATGTGTAGCCAAGGTTATGATGGAGCAAGTAATATAATAGGAGAGTTTAATGGGTTAAAGGCATTATTTCTCAATAATAATAAATCAGAGCACTACATCCGTTGCTTTTCACACCAACTCTAATTAGCCTTCATATCTTTTGCAAAAAATCATGGTCAAATTTTTTTCTTATTCACAATAATTTTAAAAGTGATGAATATTGTTGATGTTTCATGCAAGCGTCATGACTAGCTTTGAGATAAACAACGAGAGAAGACATTAGTAGAATTACAAACTGGAGAACTTGTAATAGGACAATGATTGAACCAAGAAATAACTTTAAGACGATCAGGCGATACACGATGGGATTCACATTAGGAATCAATTGTAAGATTGATTACAATGTTTTTCTCATTAATTGATATTTTAGAAGTTGTTTTAGAAGATCATGTAAGTTCTGAACAAAAAGGTGACGCATTCATATTATTAGAATCAATGCAATCTTTCGAGTTTAAGTTTTGCTTGCTTTTGATGAAAGGTATACTTGGTATAACTGCTGAATTGTCATACAGTTTATAAAGAAAAGAGCAAGACATTATAAATGCTATGTCTTTGGTTCGAATATGTAAAATAAGACTTCAAGATATGAGAGATAGTAAATGGGAAGACTTCTTCAGCAAAACAATTTCTTTTTGTGAGCAATAAAAAATAGATATTCCTCATATGCATGATAGATGGGTTGCTCGAGGAAGGCCTCGTCGTAGAGCTCAAGATAAGATATGACAAATTTACATCATTTTCAAGTTGAAATATTTTACACAGTTATTGATATGCAACTACAAAAGTTGAATAATCATTTCACAGAGGCAAATACTGAGGTACTTCTTTCTATTGTTTGTTTAAATCCAAATAATTCTTTTTGTACATTTAATAAAGACAGATTAATTTGAACAACACATCTTTATCCATATTATTTTAGTCCAGTTGATTTGGCGATTTTTGATAATCAATTGGAAACTTATATCATAGATATGCAATCTGAAACATAATTTTTATAGTTAAAAGATATTAGTGCCTTGCTAAGACAATGATACAGAACAAGCAGGACATATTATACCCTCTTATTTTCGGGCTCTTAAAACTGGCTTTGGTTTTGTCAGTTGCAACAGCCGGAGTTGAAAGAACATTTTTTGCAATTTTGCAATGGCTACCATAAAAATTTGACTGCAAAATAGAATTAGAGATTGATGGATGAATGATACTTTACTCGCTTATACTGAGAAGAAAATATTAGATTGTATTAATAATGATATTATTAATCATCTTTTTCAGAATATGAAGAGCAGACACTATAAATTATAAGTATTTTTTATCTTATATTTAATATTTAATCTTTTTTTAAAAAATTTAAAACTGCCAATGCCGGTACCAAGACTGGATGGAAAAAAGTTGAGGGAAATTTTTTCTTAAAAAATTTTTTTAGGCCCCCTCTAAAAGAAGTTTCTGGCTTCGCCACTGATAATAGGTGATGAGATTGGCACGCATAAGCATCGGTGTCCATGGAGAGCAATTGGGCATCGGCCTTACAGGTGATATCGTGCATTAATATTGTTTGTAACAAAGTTGATAGTAGATAGTAGTTAGTAGATGATAATCCGGTAAACGTGATTAAGAGATTATAGTCAAAAACGAAAGTGATCGGGAGATCGAAGCATAAAAAATAGATAATGATCCTTTATAGTATGAAATTATTGAACTTTCAAAATATTCTATTAATTCTAGTTATAATATT
Organism: Dendrobium chrysotoxum; assembly: GCA_019925795.1. Classification (NCBI taxonomy): domain Eukaryota; kingdom Viridiplantae; phylum Streptophyta; class Magnoliopsida; order Asparagales; family Orchidaceae; genus Dendrobium; species Dendrobium chrysotoxum. Next base: position 1,762,231 of record CM034297.1, on the reverse strand, counting down.
AATTAATTTCTATTTATTCATATTAATATATAAATATTATATTATTATAATTTTTTATCCAATTAGCATAATAAGTATAATTAATTAAAAAGATATTTATAAATGTTTTTTTAAATATTTGAAAATATTTTATAGGTGTTTCAAAAAAATAATTGATTTTATATTAAAAAATAAAAAATAAAAAATAAAAAATAAAAATATAATTACCAAAAATATATTTTTACTTAGTCATCTATTTTTTGAAATAAAAAAAAAACAGAAAATAATAACCCATCAAAAACTTTGAATAGCAGGTCAAGGTCTACCGGACGGCGTGCAAAATTAATTTCTCTCTCTCTCTCTCTCTCTCTCTCTCTCTCTCTCTCCTCGGTGTTGGATATCGGCCGGAGAGATGACGACGGCGGCAAGACCGACATGGGCTCCGGCGAAGGGGGGAAACGAACAAGGGGGAACGCGAATTTTTGGCCCATCGCAAAAATACTCCTCCAGGGATCTCGCTGCTCATACAGCGCTGAAGCCGAGGTTTGTTTTCTTTATCCAGCGAACCCTAATCTTAGATTTATCTTGAATATAGATCTGATACATCTTGTTTCTTTTACCATGGGAAATGTTTTTGTCCTGTATTTCTGATGATGATCGGTGATTTCGTTGTTGCAGAAAAGAAGGACAGGATACCCAGGATGAGTTGCAGAGGAGGAACCTGCGACAAGAGTTGGAGGAACGAGAAAGGAGGCATTTTTCCTCCAAAGACAAATCTTATAATGGTATGCGAGGTTATTGGAAATCCTGTTTTGTGTATTTCTCAATTTACTTCATTCTGCAAGCTTTAAAATTTATTTTTGACGCTGTCATTAGATTGCGGTCTTCTGCTGTTCTTTTATGTTGCTTCGGTCTCTCGTCACCTACTGAATGCTTAATTTTTCTATTGTGATTTCAGAGGATAGGGATAGGAGGAAAGGAGCAGGGACAGGGCAGCTTCTTCTTGAAGGTTGGAACTGCTTAAACAAGGACTGCTATCTTTGATTAAAACAGTTATCTTATTTTGAGCAATATGATCTAATTGTTTTATTTGGGATCATCACGCATACTTGAATTCAGGAGGAAAAAGAGATGTGGAGGAACGTATTGTTCCCCGGAGTATAGATGCTGATGACTCTGACGTTGAAGTTAAAAGTGACGATGAGAGGTGAGCATCCTTGTCCAATGGTCAAGAAACTTTCCTATTTAAATCTATACTATTGTTTGAATCTATTAATGGTTGCCTGGAGTTTAATTAAGAAGATTGCTTTCTGCTTTTGCATATGTTAGTTTGCCAATTTGAACCTAGTTACCTGATTGTAGTTAAAAAAGTCCTCTTCAAGCTAACGATTGCGTTCTGGCTCCTTTATAGATTTGGACCTTTGAAATTTACTTTCAATTGTCTTATTTTCATCCTTGATTGGGTATGCATTTCTTTCATTTGAAGTATCTATGTAAAAAGAAAGCCTTTATTTTTATTTTGATATTATTGCCCAGTTACATGTTCACCCATTACCTTGGAACCTTTGTGAGGCCAGGAAAAGAATTGAGCTTCGAGTTGTTGGTTTTTAATACTTCTATTATTAGAAGTTGGTTTATAGGCTGGTTTCTGTTCAAGAATCAGGATAGGTCTGTACTACACCCTTTAATTTACAGATATAAATATGAATGTCCAAAGGGGCTTGTTGGTGGAGATATTGTTCACCCTCAGGTGATTTGACTTGCAAGAATAAATCTAGGAGTTTCTTTAGTAGGAAGGTGCATGCAACTAAGAGGTGTTATTGATTTGGATGGAAAGGAAAATAAACATGATATTAGATATCATGTTGGATTAACTGTGAAATTTCTACTCCTACGGCCAACTATTGACAAGTAGTCCATGTATGGCTGAATTCTAGTACACCAGCTATTTTTCACCAGCTGACAACTCATCTGCCTAATTAAGAAATCTACATGATCAGAACAACTCTTGCTCTTGATTATCATCCTAGGTCAGAAGTCCAGGTGGTTCTGCTTTCCATACACAGTCCTTCAAGGATGAATTTATTTCTAGTTTTTTTGTCAGTTGAATAGGTATATTTTTCTCGTCTTCCCCTTTTTATCATGCCCTATTTATTTAACTAGCATTTTGTCTATTCTAGGTGGCTTGCATCTCCAATAAATTGTGTACCCTTCTATTTTGTCAATACAAAAAATAAGTTGTCTTCTTCTATCATAAGTTTTCAATGTAGTACTTGAGCAAGTTTTTTTTTTAAATCTTCCTCCTCTATTCTCTGTCCTCCAGACTTCTCTATCTCTTACATCCTTTCAGAATTCCAAGTCTTCATCATTCTTCTTCTAAGGATTATTTTATTCAAACCATGATGATTGTTAAATATGAGATGGCTTTATATGAATATTATCTTGGTGCCACCTCCTACCAAGGAACATTGATGTCTAAGAAATCTTCTCCAAGTCACTGATCATCTAATTCAAATTAAAACCTTCTGCATCGATAATCGCCATTGGTGTGATTGCCTAAAAATGTATGATTTTGAATGCCTACAATGTTCAAAACAAAAATCTACAATTTTGGATTGTGGATTATGAAGCCTCTAATCATTTAACATGGTATGCTTCATTGTTTCAAACTCTTCATCAATGTTTATAGGACTATATAGTCATAATTATCGATGTGCCAACATTTCAAGTAACTGGCATTGAGACTATTAATATTTAATATCACTTATGGCCCTTAGCTCAGTTCTTATAATTCCTAAGCTTTTCTTGCAATTTATTATTCAACAAAATTAAAAAAATAGGAATTATATCACTATTTTTCTTTCTACTCATTATTAATTCTAGGATAGGGAGTTAGGAAGGTTAATTGGCAAGATGAAGGAAAATCATTGTTTCTAAATTCTAAATTGTAAAGGAAATCCTGAAAGGCAAGAGAAAAATATTGGTCTCTGTCATCTAAATTATAAAGGATAGTCTTAAAGGCAAGAGAAAAATGCTTAGTATTTATCTTCCTTTAATCAAATCACAATCATATTGTGGCACTTTCATTGTAATCATCCAAATTTCATGTTCTTAAAAAAATGTTCTTTCTTTTCATCGACACAAACCTTGAATATTTTAGTGTGAAACTTGTTAGTTATCTAAACATGCTCAACCTCCCTATACTTTTTTTTAATTTTTTTTTTTAATTTTTTATTTTCTCAACCTCCCTATCCTAATTATCCTTATAAAGCCTCACAACCTTTGGTCAATATCCAAGTAACATATGGGTAGTTGAACAATATTTAGGTGCTAGGTTATTTATATCTTTTGTTGATGGCTCGCTAGAACCACTTGAATTTTTCTAGTAAAAGATAATTCTAAAACCAATTCAATTATTTAGAAATTCCACTCCTTCATAAATATTAAATTCAAAATCCCTGTTCAAGTCCTCCAGACTGATAACCGGAAAGATATTCTTATTTTATACACTTCAGGAGGCTGCTCCATCAATTATGTGATCACTAGCAATTTTTCAAAAAAAGTATTGGGGGATGTTATTCTCGCAATTGCATATCTCATTGATATTATGTCATCAAAAATCCTAAAGTTTAAAACTCTTTGTCAAACCCTTACCCATTCCTATCCCACAATTAATATTTTTTCACCATTATTATCAAAGTGCCATATTGTTGTTGCTTTGTGTACATTCCTACTCGTCAAAGAAGTAAATTAGACACAAAAATCATAAAATGTATTTTTATTAGCTATTTTTCTCACCAACAAGGATAGAAATGTTATTATCCCAGTTCAAAAAAAACAAACAAACTACACTTTAGATGTAACATTCTCATAAAATTATTCATTTTTCCCCAAAACTCAAATTCAGGGGAAGAATGCCAGCTCTCTATATGAATGTGAATTTTATGAGAATATCAATCCCACCTTATTGGTATCACATCCTATACCTTTACCCATATGACTGTCAGCATTTTGAACATAACATACAATGAGCTAAGTACAAGGGGTTGATCTATTTCAAATGACGTGATAATTAAACCAACAAGGTAAAATAAATCATTTCTTTGGCCCAAATCCAATACATAATCTAGGTCCTGACATCAATTCATGAGGATAAGGTAATTCTAATGATTATCTAAACATGTCTATTGTTGCTTTGATGAAAAACATAAATTACTTTCATTATGTGATTATTCATATTTATGCAAACTATCTTCAAAGTTATATGTCTTTACTACAAGTCTTTCAGGCATAAAAATTCAAAACAACATTCAAGGAGCATTAAAAGTACTTGAATGAAAAAAAAAAAATGGTGTTCATGAAGAAATCTAGGCTCTTAAAAGAAATGGTATGTGGAATCTTTCAAATCTCTTAAAGTTAAGAAACCTGTTGGATGCATTTAGATCTTCAATGTGAAATACAAAGCTGATGGAAGTATTGAATGATACAAAGCAAGGCTAATTGCAAAAAGTTTCACTCAAATCAATGGAATTGATTATGAAGAAATCTTTGTCCAGCTGTTAAAATGAACACTATTAGGATGATTATCTTTCTTGCTACTAATTTAGGTTAGCCACTCTATCAACTAGATATAAAATGCATTTTTGCTTGAGAATTTACAAGATGAAGCTTATATAACAATTCCTCATTGATTTCAGAGTAAGAGTAGCATGAACCAAATTTGTAAACTTAAGAAATCTTTATATGGCTTTAACCAATCACAACAATTTCTGTTCTACCGATTCGCAGGAGTAAGAACAACCCAATTTTTCTGTCTTTTCACACCCACACATGCTTGGATACCTTTGCTCTCTTCACTTAGTCTAGTTCGGTAAATTTGTAATTTGGGTTATTTATTTTTTCCATTCAGTTTATTACTCTTTCTCTATTTATGTATGTGTCTATGGTGCACTTTCTGTATTTTGTGCTTGCATGGAAGCACAATGTGGGTTAAATGTTGGCTTTGCATATGTTATATGCATACTCATTCTGCACTCAACTTTTTTTGCTTCTTTTGGCATTATTTTCCCTGGTACTTCCACTTTATTTATATATTTATATATTTCTCTCTCTTCTGAAGCTCAACCTAAATATCAAGTGCTGTTTTTGTTATGTTGAATTGGCATGGAAATATTTCTGTGAGCCATAATGTTATGCTTCTGTCTAAATGATTGGTTTTCTTTGTGCTGGTCCAGGATTTAAATTATTGGCAAGTTCACATTCTAATGCATCTGGCTTACTTTATGCTTTTACCATGCGCCCATGCCTTGCATGGTTTAATGCTTAAAGAACTTACGATTTGACAAAGTTATTATAAACCTTTATCCTGTGCCTGGGCCAAGTATGGCGCATATCAAGATACAACCTTTTTTTCTGTGCTTAGTCCTCAGAAGCAGGCACTTATAAAGCTACAACCATTTTACCGCGCGTAGTCCTCGTATGTCGCATATCATGCTGCAAACTGTTTACAGTAAATATCAACTGAGATAAGCTTACGTGTCCCATAAAAAATCGGGGATACATTTTCAGTACCATTAGACTTTTCAATGCTTAACCCTGTAGAAGTGCCTAGCGGAGCTGAGTGATTACAATCTTCTTTATCTATTTATTTTCTTATCCATTTCGAGCAGAATTGAAAATGATAGTGTCTTAAGATCCTTTCCAATCTTGTTTAATTTATTTTTATTAAGCTTGGGCCAAAATTGAGCATTACTCAAGTCTTAACTAAAATACATGTTGGATGCTTGATCTTCATTTTGGATATAAAACTACCCTTTTTTTGCACAAAGAAATCAATATAATTCCCTTAGTATGTTATTTGAATCTTTTTTGAAATTCAATTATTAATAAGAAACAAAATATAATGAAATCATACTATCTAATCACGTGCTCAATATGCGCTCCTATCGTATTATACCATAATGATGTACTTCAATTAAAGTTTCTTTTGTTTCAACAACTTAAAGTTAGGGGTGTCAATTTCGGGCCACGGGTCGGATTCGGGTTACCCGAACCCGGAACTGACCCGGCACTATTCGGGTTTGGGTCAACCTGACCCATTTTTGCAAACGGGTCGATTTTTTAGACCCGAACCCGACCTGCTTCGGGTTCGAGTCAACCTGACCCGACCCGTTGCTGTTCGACTTCGCTCACGTTTTCTTCCAGTCGGATCGGAAGTTACAGCATTTTGATCGAAAGCAACAACGGGAGATCGCTCGCTGTGAAGGTAACTCTCTCCCTTTCGTGTCACTTGGTCGGCGGCGGCGCCTTCGTTGCTGTTCGACTTCGCTCCTTGGATGACGTTCCCTTCCAGTCGGATCAGAAGTACAGCATTTTGATCGGAAGCAACAATGGGAGATCGCTCGCTGTGAAGGTAACTCTCTCCCTTTCGTGTCACTTGGCCGGCGCCTTCGTTGCTGTTCGACTTCTCTCCTTGGACAACGTTCCCTTCCAGTCGGATCGGAAGTTACAGCATTTTGATTGGAAGCAACAACGGGAGATCGTTCGCTGTGAAGGTAACTTTCTCCCTTTCGTTGGTCGGCGATGCTGTTCGACTTCGCTCCTTGGACGACATTCCCTTCCAGTCGGATCGGAAGTTACAGCATGTTGATTGGAAGCAACAACAGGAGATCGCTCGCTGTGAAGGTAACTTTCTCCCTTTCATGTGTATTTCGGGTCAAAACCGGATCATTCCCGGGTTTCCGGGTCAACCCGAACCCGACCCGGTTTTGCAAACGGGTTTGGTTTTCCGGACCCAAACCCGACCAGCTTCCCGAAATTTTCGGGTCAACCCAAACCCGAAATTTTCGGGTTGGGTTTTCGGGTCGGGTCCAGTATTGACACCCCTACTTAAAGTTATTATATAAAGCTTCTGTACAAGAATAAATGAGCATTTAGTTAAGCTACTTGCAATATAAAAAAAAGAAGTTAGCTAAGGCAAATAAACAACCAGGCAATATTCAAGCTTATTCAGTTACTATCTGAGTTCATGAACATAAATGAGCCTTAAGAGAAAGCTAATGTTCAAGCTTTTTTTTTTTTTCTATGGTTGAACTTTATTAATCATATTCAAGATTGACCCGTTATCTCAGTAAATGAGTATAAATAAGCTTTAATCTGATGAGTATCAAGATTTTCATTCTCTTTCTATTGAATGTATTAGGTTGCTTACACTCCTGTCAGTCTAATTCTTTCTTTGTCTTATCGTTTTCTGTTTTTTCTAACGTAAATAACAATGGCATGCAAAGTTATGAATTCTATTTTTTTTTCTAAGAATCCACTAAATGTTCTTTTATTTGGTTTTATTTATTTATTTTTCACTCTTTTGCTATTTCCTTGGATTGAAGTTTAGTTCTTGTTGTTAGTGACGATGATGATGATGATGAGGATGACACGGAAGCTTTAATGGCAGAGCTTGAGCTGATTAAAAAGGAGCGAGCTGAGGAGAATCTTCGCAAGGTATACTCTCAGCTCTTATTTGTTTCTCAAAATTGCCTTCTCTTTAGTAATAGAATCCTGTCCAACTGATAAGTGTTTTTTTTTTCTGCTTTTTATTCTGAACACAATTCTGTTTAAGGTCAATTTTGTTTCAGAAAAACATGCAAACTAGCATGAATTTTATTTGTCAACACCTTTGACTTTAGAAAGATAGCAATGCTGCATTTGTGCTATAGAATGGGCACAGTTTCTGGATTGTGTATTTAGTGATATATAATGCATAAGGAATAGAATCAACGAGCACTTCATTTCCTGATCCTTTTTTAGCCTCATGTGTTTTTTTTTGGTTTTAGTATTGGTTCTTCTGGTGTAGCCTAATTTCACAATTATTGCTTGATCCGTCCATGTCTAGATTCAACTTCTTCCACAGTTGGCAGTTTCCTTCTCCCCTGTGATTGAGATATTTTTATACATCTTTAATGTTGTTTATCTTTTGGCAAAATAGTTAAAACGGCCCCAGCAAATTTTGCTTCTTTGCAGCAGTTTTTCTAGACATGGTTTTTTCATGCTTTAGGATCTGTGTTTTGGATGCAACTGCGAATTGGTTGCTGGTTTATAGTATTTTCAACTATTTCTTGTTTCATATCATTTGGTTGACTCTTTAAAGGTTATTTATGTAACTATCTCGATTGTTTAATTATCCAAATTGAAGGATATTTTTTTGTAAAAAATAATTGAATGGGAGATTTTCAAAGATAATGCATTCATAGGATACCGAAGATATAATCTAGGTGCTCCTACCAAATATCTGACTATATGCTTTACTGCAACCAAATGAAACTCAAGATTTGCCTAAACTTGAGTACACAAAATAACAAACATGAGGTTAAGTGAGGTTGTAATTAGGTGTAACACTTAACCAATTACCCCTTTATAAAACTTGGGAGTCTACATATCTACCTTTCCTATCATTTTCTAGTTTAATTGAGGGACTCATGAGGGTTCTTATTGATTTGAATTCCGTTATATCAAATCTTGTAATAAGTTCATTTTTATAAATGCTTTGACAAATGAGTATGCCATCTTTTTGCTTCATAGAAGCTTAAGAAAGAAGTTGAGTTCATCTAATGCTCATTTCAAATTCTTTCCCCATATTTTTTCGAACTTATGACCAAAAAATTCTTTAATTGCAATATATTATTAATATAAGTTCATATAATTATTATATCCTAATCAATCTACTTAATAAAGAGGGTTGCATCTACTCTATTTTTTACAAAACTCACATCTATGGAAAAAACTATCACAACAAATCTCTCTCTCTCTCTCTCTCTCTACTTTGGATGATTATGATTTTCACTAATAAATTGATTTAACTTTTCTTATATGATAGTGATTCAAAAGTTATCCTTTAAAGCTTCATCCATATCTTTGGGCTCTATTTCAAATATTAATGCCTCATTTCTCAAATTACTCTTATCCTTAATACTTCTATGATTAAATCCTTCAGATGCCGTGTACTCATTCCTTTTGTAATTGGGAAATGCTAAAATCATATTTTTAGTCTTCCAAGTTCATCTTTTGAGCACTATTTATATCATCCTGCCAATAACTTCTAATAGATTCATTAAATGAAACAGAAATAAATTCTAATATTTGGAGTGTGGCCCCCGTAGTATTGCCTCTTACTACTTAAAAGATGGTCTGGCTCTTCCAAAGGAAATAAAAAACATAAATGATTCTTTTCAATTAATTGCTCTCTTGTTCGAAAGTTTAAAAACTCTGCTATAGTCTATTATTCAAGAAAGATTTCGTCATTTGGCTTATGATCTAATTTTAAAGATTGGTCTTTTAATCATTCAACATAAAGCGCTTACAATCGAAAATGAAAATGTGAAATATTTGGTTCATATCCTTACATTGATCATAACACTTCTTCTCGAAGATAATTTTATATTCAAACTATCATTGTATGGTGGAAATATTTTAGAAGATTATACTTATAAATCATAGATTTTAACAATTTCCATCAAGATTGTATTCTTCCTTTTGATTACTTGTCCTCCTAAGTGGGTCATAGGAACCAAGAAACTGTCTAATTAACTGTTCATTACAATTCTTCTCAAATAGATCATTATGAAATTCTCATCAATTATCACTTCTAATGGATGAAATTAAATTACTTTTTAGCAAACCAATAGAAGTCATTTAATGAACCACTCTTACTATTTACACCCAAATATATATGGTAAACTCACCACGATGACAAATTCACATCTCTTACCTTCTAATCTAGGGACCTATGAATATAAACAAAATTTTCTTTGAAAAGAGGTTTTAGTTTGTTTTTCTACTTGACATGTATTACATAAATGATCCATCACATAGTCAATCTTAGGCGGTCTAATAACAATATCATTTCCATAGTTTTTTTGGTGTGTGTATGCTAGTATGTCATAATCAGAGATCATCAGTTGAAGATCTTTATAAACATTTGAGATCATTTGCCTCAATGCTACTAATATCTTGCAAATTTATTTTATTATGCCCGTGTCTAACTACCACAACAAAATCATTCGAACTAATAAATCACTAAGTTGTAGGGAAAAAACATCATAACTCTTATTGCATAATTTGCTGATGCTAAATAAATTCTGATGTAAATCATAACCTTTGGGACCTTTTCAACGGTAGAAGATTGCTTAACCATTGTGCAAATCCCAACATTCCTGCCATCTCTTTGTTCCCTGTTGGAAATCCTTTGTTGATCTCCTGTCATATGCCCCTAGTAACTGATGTCCAATTATCATGTATCTGTCAATCATGCCATGGAGGAATAGCTATGAAAATAGTTCCCCGCTCTAATCTTTGGAATTCAAGCAAGTTTGAGTTCACCACTTTTAGAAAGATGTACTTATCGGTGCCATAAAACTGCAGATTGAGAGTAAGCCTCCATCTTTCTAGCTTTACAATTATATTATATATGTGGATTACCCAAAAAACTTTGTAAAAGCCAATAATTAGTCACACATTTCAATATATTCAATGTGATCCTTCTCTTGGCCGTGTGTCAAGATGTGTGTATGTTCTAAAGAAAATCATATAAGTGAATTAATTATATTTCACCATTTGATATACTTTGGCAGTTTATTTCTGATTTTCTGCCCTTTGTGTTAGTTACTTCAGCAGAATCACTAACACGAGAACCAACTTCAATATTTCAGGAGAGACAGAAGCAAGAAGAGGATTTGAAGGCCAAGGAAGCCGAGCTTATGCGAGGCAACCCGCTGATCAATCTCAACAATTCATCTTCATTCAATGTCAAAAGAAGGTTCTTTATACCCACATCTGCACTTTCTGAAGCCTGTCATATTATATTATTACATTCTTGTTTTGCTGCATTGAATCCTCACCACCTAATTCCTTCCATTCCAAACCCATCAGGTGGGATGATGACGTTGTCTTCAAGAACCAGGCTCGTGGTGAAACCAAGGCGCCAAAGCGTTTCATCAATGACACCATCCGAAATGACTTCCACCGCAAATTTCTTCAGAGGTACATGAAATGATCTCTCTGCGCAACTGTGGAAGGAAGCCTGCAGGGTCCTGAAGTTTCTTGGATCTTTTGGTTGGTTTGTACTACATACTACATACTACATTAATCACTATGAAGCAATAGTTTATCCTATAAATCAAGGTTTTCATCATCCCTTCAAATGTGAACGCATTTATAAAATACTATTATGGCTTGCAGATAAATTTATGAAGCAATAGTTTGTCCTAGTCTTTACTAGCTTGTTATATGTGCAGTTAATTTTCAAAAATATGGTAATGTGTGATGTTCTGGATTTTCAATGTGAGTTCTTTTCAATATTATTAAAACTAGTGGCTTAGATATGTCTGATTTAGGTTTTGTTTGGGATAACTTTCTTCGTGCTTAAAATAGCTTTTTAGTATAAAGATTTTAGTTTTTATGCTAGAAAGTTGCTTTAAGAAGCTCATTCATTTGATGATTTTAGTTGCATGAGAAAATTTAGATTTCAAATATCTAGAAATTAAATGTATGGTTATTGATGATATCTTGCTTTGATGAAATGTATGGTAACAATAGATTTTTATTTAAATTATATGGTCATGATATTATATACATAAAATTTAAAATTATTTTATTTGCATAATTAGCATATAGTTTTTTTTTAATTTATTCATATTAAATAATATGAAAAATATCAACTATCTCATCTTTTTCATTAACTTCTTGTTATAATGGGTTGTAATGAACTGCTCTTTTATTTTTTTGGGGGGAAATTAGGGGCAACATCTAAATACACATAATACATACACAAAACTCGAACTCGGGATCTTTTAGTTGGGAGTCAAACTCTCAATCAATAAATTAAGGAGAGTTGCATATGAGCTACTCTTTTTCTTCACACGGTGCTAATCCTTTTGTGATGAGATTTTTTTTGTAACTTATGTAAACTTCTTCGCATGCCGTTGGTCTTTTTAAAAATAAATTTAGTTGTTTTTAAAAATGTTCTAACCAATATAGGTGTTTTAAATATTAAAATGATAGCTTTCTCTAATCGCCGTTGCTTGCCACCATCATAAGTCATCACTATTAACCGTCACCCTCCACAAACACCACAATTGGTCGTCGTCGTCGCTTTCGCTACCACTGCCGCATGTTGCTAGCTTCATAGGCGGTCACAGCCTCCCTCTACCTTGTCGCATAAATAGACTTTTACAATATTTAATAAAAAATAATATATTCTAAATATCAAATATATTTGATATTTAATAAGTAAATAAATAAATATATATATATATATAGGAAAGGGTAGAAAAGAAAAGGGCAGACATAGGAAGAAGCTGGCTGGCACTCATAAATTGCGTGTGGGGCGGGTCGTATGGATCAGCGGTGAGCACCACTGGACCGAAAGCTACGTGTCAGAGGCTGTCGTCTAATGTACCCAAAGCTTCTGTTTGAATAATTTTTGGCTGTCAATAAAAATTAACATACATCCTTATCTAATTAGAGAAATATTAAATTTCTTTTTTATGTTTATTTTTTCATCCAAATTTAAAATTGAAAAATAAGAAAATGATGGTTAAACCATAAAATTTTATCAATCAAATTGTTGATTGTTAGAATAGTCAATATAGTAAAGAAATATTATTTAACGCTTTAGATTTGTATGAAGATATAACAAATGCACAAGTAAAAAGAAGATCATAAGAGATTATAGAAACAAAAATACAAGCATGATTCAATTAGCCTATATGTTGTATGTTACAAATGATGATTCTCTCTGTTTGAGGAAGGTATTAGTACAATGTAGTAGACATGAACTATGGTAGAAGTTAGAGGAGCCTTAATACACTTGAGTTAACTTCAAAATGTCATTTGCAATGTGTCAGGATGTTTTTCGTTTAACAGTAATAGTAATCAATAACAATAATCAGTAATAGTGATTAGTGTCCATAATATTAATATATGTGCAATATCAATATAAGTAGTAATATTTAGATATTCAGAAGAGAGTATTTTGAGGGTATTTTGTTCATGCACTTATAACTCCCAATCAGTGTGCTCCTTATAACTCCTCTTAAATCACGTAAATCAATCGCCTTGACTCTTTATAACTCCCAATCAATCAATCAATCTCCAACTCTTTATGACTCACATCCATTGACTCTCGTACCATGTGAATCTTGAGGATATCACATGAGGTTATCATATCATATATCTGATATCAATCAGTACATCATATCCATACATTATATCAGATTCATAGCAAATATTCTTGAATAACTCAATCTTATAAATCATTTCAGTATATATTACCTTGTAGTCTTATCATGTCAAATCACAGTATAATACTTTTCAACACATTTTCATTTTGTCTTTTTCCCTACTCATTTTACCCCAAAATTTTTATACACATTTTTAAAAGACGAAAATGTAATAAAATTATATCATATTGTTCAAAACGATCAAATCTATAACATATCAACAGTTACGCGATGAAAGCTTACGAAATCAGAAGATAATGCATTTTTATCGGATTTAGAAGAGATAAATCCATAGAAATCAAAATCATTGAAAACAGAAGTAAAAGGATAATTACTTGCAATGATTAGAACACTTTTTGTAATGAAAATGACGAGCAAATACAACCCAGATACTTTCGTCTCTCCTTTCTCTTCTTCTCCTCCTTCAATTTCTTCCTGGCCAAGCAACCAAGTGAGGGAGATAGTTCGGTGAGGCAGGGATATATATATATATATATATATATATAATTATTATTATTATTATTATTATTAGTGGCATAGCAGTCTAGCACCATAGTGCTCTACTTTAAAATTTTAATATTTTTCAAATAAATTCATTTCATACTTTTGGGTTATTATAGGATATTGAAGTCAAATTATGGTGATTAGAAGATTGTCATAAGATAACAGTGGTCGGGAGATTATAGTCAGATGAAAGTAATGGTGGGTGAGAGGCCATAATTATGTGACTATGATTAGGAAATCATTGTTGGTCATTGATAGTATGTGATGGGTTAATGGAAAACGAACCACGATAGTATGGGAAATAGTGATGAAGCAATACATTTGTCGGTGATCAATGTTGTCCATTGTTGAGTGGAATTCTAAACTATCTTCAAATTTAACTCCAAATCCTCTTTATTTTTATTGTTTTTTTAGAGTAATATTTTAGTAAATTTGGCTAAAATTTCACGATGCACCATTTGACAACTTGTATTAATTCCTTTGACAAGATAGACCATTCTTTTAGTATTTACGTGTCTTAATGAACTCATAGTTGAATGTTCTTAAGCTCATTGGATTTGTCTTGTTGAGACAATTGATTTGATTATAAGCATGCAATATTCAATGCCTATTTGCTCCTTCAATTAATATTCCAATGTTTCCAACTATATTGAATTGTTTGATTTGGGGTCATTGTACTCAAATTGGATCACTTTTAGTGTTGTTGGTTTTATCTCACATAGATGCTCCATTTGGCTATAAGCTTGCTAAAATTTGAGCTCGAATTATCATCAATTTAATTTTAAAAATTTCTAGTATTAGTAATGTATAAAGATTCATGCTTGATAAAATGAATTTCCAAGAGACATAACAAACAATGTTCAATCTTTGTCACTCTCTCTACATTCATATATCAAATATATTCATAACAAAATTTGATCAAATATAATTAAACTTATTCTTAAAATGCTACCTAAAAGTGTTATGCATGATATTATTTGATTTATTTGCACTATATATGAAATAGCTTTATAGTATTTAATTTTAGACATATTTTAAGCATTTAACATACTAAATTAGTAGCGAATGTTACAAAAAAGGTACCTTTATACAAAATACATGAACATACTATTTACAGATAATTTAGAGGTAATTGACAATAAGATTGAATTTGATTTTTCATATCATTCAAATTATTTGTAAGTTTTTTTTAGCTTTTATTAAAGCAACTTCATAGGCTCATAAAACTTCATCTATAGCATGTTTTAATCTTTCATTCTAATAAGTTACAAACATATGAAAGAGTATACCTTTACCATCCTTGCAAGAATCAAAGATAAGATAAACAAATTATCTCAATATTTCAAAGCTTTGATATAATATTTCTTCACCATGCTTTTAATGAGTTAGTTATTATCCTCAACTTCATTATCAAGCTTTATTAAGACATATTAACTTGTTTTACAAGTAATAATTTTTATGGACATTGATAAGACATATGGTGTATTTATTCTAAAAAAAAGCAAGTCAAATGTTTTGTATTGACTAGTGAATAGTGGTGAATTTAATCATTGGTCTGCAAATAGTCTTAGAATTAAATGAGGGGAGACCTACCAAAGGAAATTCATGGTTGAGACATTCTATCACAAGGTCTCAATGATTTGTGCATATTATATTGACTCTAATACATAAAAAGTTAAGTTCAAGGTTTGTTTTTGGCATAGATCCATTGTATGAACAAAAGGATTATCTAATTAGCCTCTTCCAATCAGTTAAACTCATTAAAAAAAAAATTCCAACTTTAAGATTACAAATATCAATCAAAATTAATTTCAAGTTGTTTTCAAATGTAAACTAATTTGCTCACTCTTAACCAATATAAATTCTAAATGATTTTACAAGTAAAAGTATTAGTATATATAGTTTAGACAAACAAGTAATGATCGATTCTATGGAGTTTCCTAAATTGGATAAAAAATGTCAGTATATTTTTGAAGTAGTTTATGATAATAAATAAGTAATTTTATTGCATATTGAAATATTCATAATGATATAGATAAATTTTACATTTTATGTTTCTCTCTCACATACTAATAAGTTGACAATAACATGAGATCATTCTATGTGACTAGAAAGGCACTAATATAATATAATAAATTTGAACTATGGATTGAACCTCTTAGGATGGTAATGGAGTTGGGAGGTGTTAAAGTAAATAATGCATAGAGAGCATCAAACGACAATCAATAGAGAACAACAAAGATTGTGTGATAGTGGCAATGCTTAGTAGTTCTCTAGATAAGATAAAAAAGATCAAGATTGAGAAGATATACACCATATGTTGTTTAGTTTATGATTGGTAGGCATCAAACATTAGAGGTTGGAAGATGTCATATATTAGTTTTTGTGGTCATTAGACAATGGATGAAGAGGGATGTCTAAAGTTAGAAGATGAAGGGTGATCAACTCGATTGTTGTCTTGATAGGAGGGTAGATTGAGTAATTAGGCAATGTTGGATGTCGATGATTAATGAATGATGCATGTTGCATATTGAAAAATTGATCGGCGTTATCATTCTCCTGAGAGGAGAGAATGTAAGGCAACCTAGAAGCTTGTTGTAGGACATTAATGGTTCAAAAAAAAAGAAAAGAAACATTGAACATTAATCACTAATCGATGTTAGCCATTAAAGAATGTCATTCATTAGCGCATATTTATTTTGGCACACATCAGTCATTGATCTTTGAATGGTGATTGGAGTGGTCATTCTCTTACTAGGAGGAAAGAGTGGGAATCTAGAAGGCCAACATCAAATATTGATAGATTGAATTATCTAGATATTGACTTATGTCAAATAGTGGTGATCATAAGATGATGATTAGATGATAGATGATGGGGGAATTTTGAGGTTGAGCGATGGAGGGATGTTAGCTTGATTGATAGTAGGAAAGATTAGGGGACATATAAAGTGAACATCATGTATAGATAGTTGAAAATGCTTAATGTTGGTCGTTAGCATATGCCATATTTTGGTTGGTATTAGAAGAAATTCATTAGCAGATGTTTGACATGATTATTTTCTTGGCAAGCGAACTTAAAAAACTTAAAATTCTTTCTTCAAGTGTTCATGGTTGAAAACATATCGTACATATCAGTTGATCAATGTCGATTGTAGTCTAGCAGAGGGTAGTCGGCATGCTAATTCTCATTATCTAAGGAGAGATCGTGAAACCTTGAAGTTTAGTGTTTGATACCGACAGTTAGTGGATATTGAATGTTGGCCATTGGAATGTGATCAATAAAGTTGTTCTCTAGACATGAGGGGTGACCCAAGAGCTTAGAAATTTAGCATTATATATCAATGATTGGTGGACATCATATTTTGGTCGTTGAAAGATGTTGAACGTTCGAGGACGTCTAATGTCTAACTTGAAAGATAATCAATGTAATTATCATATAAACTAAAAGGAGGATTGTGTGACTTGCAATGTAAAACCAAAAAAAAAAAGTCTACAATCACGATATCGAATTATTATTGTCAATTAGAACAAACCAATATTGATAATTGTTCATAAATTAGAGACTTGCTTGAGTCATTGCAATTTCAAGCTATTTCCAATGCAAGTTTTGACCCACCAAAAAGGGCAAAAAAACCTGACCTTTTTTGAGCCATATGCTCTTAATCCCACAAGCAATCCAACATCACAAATACTTTGTGATTTTATCACATAGAGAGGTTAACTTCATGCAATTAAAAATGAAATTATTAAGAATTTTATTTACTTAAACAAATATTCAATTCTAAGCCAATCAAATACTACCATCAAGTACTAATCATATAGTCACACCCATTTAAATAATAATAATAATAATAATAATAATAATAATAATAATAAATGATTCAAGCTCCTAAGAAATAATTTATTAAATAACCCTATACTTGTAACATAGAAATAAATCTTGATTTATTAAATGCTGGCTTATCATACTGACCAATCAAAATTTAATTAGTTTAGCCAACCAATTAATGTGAATAGGAATAATATTAGTGACTATTTAGACTAAAACAAAAAAAACTTTGACCAGCTAACATTGAATGGTATTTTAAGCATGATTAAATGATAATATCTTACTTTGAAGTCAAAGTAGGTCATGATCACTAAAGGAGGATTATCAAATAATTAGAAATAATTAGGAAATTTTTAAAGGGTTCTTAAAAATTTCATGACTTTTACTTTTTGTTGAATTCAACTAATAAAAAATAATTATTGTTCACATACTATGAGGAAAATCATGGCCCCATTTAATTTATTATGTCACAACTATCAAAGTTAAGATCAAACTATTCATGCTATTTATCATCATTACAATTAGTGACTAATGTGATTATTTGATCATTGAACTATAATGTATCAAATCATTTTATAATAAATGACTCTGATTGCATAAGAAGATAATTGTGATTTATAAGAGTTTGTTTGGGATGACTGCAGTTTTTTGTAAAGGTGATTATAAGACTGTTGTCGAGAAAATAACTTTTTTGAAAGTTGCTATAAAAAGCAGCTTCATAGCACAAAATTTTTTAAAGCAGTAGCCAAATAGAAATTATAGTTGAGGCTTAAAAAGCAAAGCAATAAGAAAAATGTCCTAAATGAAGCATAAATCTATAGAGTTTCGAATAGCTATAAATCAAATTGTAGGGTTCTTCTTTTTGGATGCTTATATATATATATATATATATATATATATATATATATATATATATATATATATATATATATATATATATATATATCTTGATTTTTCTTGAATATCATAAAAGACTAAACAAGCTTAATTTGAAATTTGAGAATTAGGGTCTCTCTTATGAGCAATCTTCAAATGATTAATTATATTTTTGATATTGACCCATTTGATAAATGAGTCATGTTCGGGTTGAATTTTTTGACTTGTTTATCAAATTGGTCGGATTAAGATTGGCCTGGGGCACACATTTGACTTCAAAAATGACTCATTTAATATATATTTCCTTTATTTTTTTATTTATGGGTATAATATCCTTATTTTTTTAATCAAATATCTCAAACATTATAGTTAATAAGTTATAAGAAAATTGGACCAAAATAGGTTAATGGGTTGAATTCAGATCATTCAGGTTGCTAGCAGGTCGGATTTCAGTTGGTCTTTTTAACCCTCATATGCTAGTCAACTTCGGGTCTAACCTGAACACGGCTCGTCAACCTATTTTTACAACCCTAAAGAGTATAAATAGAGGATGTTGCATAATTTATGAATATACATATTAAGCGGAGCTAAAAGGCTTCATAAGAGATGTGGCATGCCCAAGCATTATCGGTGGCCTCCTCTTTAATTTCTTACCTACATCTTTACATTGCTACATGTCTATGTTGCCATTAATCATCACCATCGCCACCCGCCATCGGCATCAACCGCTGGCCATCGCCGCCACTAATCACCACCGCCAAAATACCATGCATTCCACAAACTTTATTGCAGCTCCATATAAATTTTATCATAATATATATAGCATTTATGTATATAAATATTTATACTATGACTTTACATTTGAATAATATCAAATTTATATTAAAAATTCAATTGAAAACGATTGTGGGCCCCTTTCCAACAACTATTAAGGGATAGAATTATGTGTCTATTTTCTAATCATTCAATAATGGGACCATCCTCATGATTTCCACAGCTAAAAAATCTCAAGAAAAAAAAAATAGTCACGTGCTTCTTAAATAAATAAATTATTATTATTATTCTAATTTCTAGGTCACAAATTTGAATTTTTTCATTTTTTTTCATTTTTTTAATTTTTCATTTTATGTCAAAATCAAATATTGACATAAACCATTATCTTTATTTTTTTTAAATATGCAAAATAAAGAAATGATAATTAAAAATATATAAATATTGAGGGTGTCAATAAAAAACACAATTTGCTATGCTGATCCAAAAAAAATTTAAATTCAAATAGACCCGTTTAATGAACTGGTGGGATCCATGTCACATTTTACTATCCGATAATTATTTGGTCAACCCGCTAACCCAAAAAATGACCATTTTGACCTGTGAATTTGAAATTGGAAAATTATATATATATGGAGAGAGAGAGAGAGAGAGAGGAATGTTACATAATGATTAAATTTTAGATTAGTTAAATATTTATTGAAATATAGTGAAAAAGTTCAAATAAATAGATTTGAAAGCTATAATTCCAATTCAGCTTTGTTAAATTCTTTTACGCATTGATTGTCTTAGCTTTGTCATACAAATTAACTTTTATCTAAAAAGGTTATCAGGTCAGTAACTCGGGTCAAAGGGTTCAGAGTTTTAACTTATTTATTAAACGAATCGGATTTGAGTCATATGATTTAAAATGGGTCAATCTTAGGTTGGACTCAGAACCGAATACGACCCGATAATCCGTTTTGACATCTTGAATAAATATCTGATATAATTTTATTCTAAAAAGAAAAAATATATATATGTTCAATTATCAATGGCTAGGGTAGTACGGGCAACGTGCCATAGCCATCAATATAGACAACCTGATTTAAATATTAACCTTTTGATTCTTTCATAGAAAAGATGAAAGCGATCATATTGCTTTTTATAATTTCATAATTGTTTATACAAGAATTGTACATTTAAATATTTAATAATGTCATATTTACATTTAAAAAATGTAATATTGAGTAATTGTAGGGCCATTTCCAACAAATGCCATGGAAAGAATTTGGAGTCTTTTTTTTTAGACAGTTAGGAGATTTGATCCCGGATGAGATGGGAGGAACATGTTCTGTTGACTATTCGACCGTAGGCCTGATCTCAAGTCTAATTTTTTAATTATTTAATAATATTGGGAGCATGTATCCAGACAGTTAAAAAATATCAAGAAATAAAATAATAAAAAAAGAGAAATTGATTTAATATGTGATATAATAATTAAAATTAGAGAAATATGTTTGTTATTTAATTTTTTTTAATAAATATGATTGAAAGCTCATTTGGAATCAAAATATTTCAAATGATAGAAAAAATAATATATATTTGATGACTATTATTTGAAGTCAAAATATTTGGAATGTGTCGATATGTTCATATTTGAATTTGATTAGAACCTATGTTGGAACCTATTTCAAACCCAAATTTGAACTTGGTTCAAATCTATATTATGAATTTTGTTCGAACAAGATTCGAATCTAATTTGAACTAATTAGTTCGACTTGATTGTGAACTCCTCTTCTTATTGGTATATCGGTCTCCCTCTTGTTAATGGTTTTACCATCGAGCGCCTATTGTGTATCACACTTCTCCTTCACACACTATAGTCTTGTTGATGCGTTCCCTAGCAAGCTCTCGTTACAAGCACCACTCACTTTCACATGTCATCAATCCCATCGTTCACATGTCTTCAATCTCGTCAACAACTCCCCAAGCTAGCTCCCTTCGCAAGCATTTTTTTTCGTGCACACCTTGCCAATCTTATCGATGTTATCCCCAAGCGAGCTCCCATTGCAAACACCTCTCACCTGCCATCCCCAAGCAAGCTCCCATTACAAATACCTCTCACCTTCACTTGACATCGGTGCCATTGATGTGATCCCAAATGAGCTCCCGTTCTGAACACATATCAACTCCACACCACTGATCCCATTGACATCATCCCCAATTGAGCTCCCAATGCAACAACTCTCACCTTCACATGCTGCCTGTCTCTTCGACCCCATTCCTAAGCGAGCTCTAGTCCCTGCCAAATGATCTCTAATTAGCAATCCTCTTTACGTACAAACGATATTCAATGGCTAACAATGACATCACCAGATTCTTAGAAATGTGCAAATTCGAATCAATTCGAACGAAATTCATTCGTAACAGACTTCAATAAATAGTTTACGCATACAAATGGGGGTAATTTTGTCCAAAATTAACTTTCATGTATTTTTCTTATATTTAAAAACTATATAACGTTTTTAACATTATTATATTTTCTTAAAAAATTATATATATATTAAAAAATTTTCAAGAAAAATATTTTAATTTCTGGACATCAAATCAAAGTATTTTTATATAAATTTTAATAATAATAATAATAATAAAGTGATATATAGAACAAATAGGGAGGTTGAATGGCTAGGGTGGTGCAGGCATCATGGTCATGAGAATAGCGAAGCCATAGCCATCAAAGTAGACATCCATGATGTGAAATATATGGTTCAGATCCAAAGTACGTAGAAGAGCAACATGGCTTTTCTTTCTCTTTTGTTTATTGTAAAGGGGATCCCCATCACAAGTGTACAAATCATCCTCGTGGCTTTTGATCTCTACGACTCTACTATATTAAGGTCACAACAAAGGGAGCCGTGCCTCTTTAATCCACCTCACGAAAGCTTTGGCTTGGATAAAGTCCAACATGCCAAAGAAGAAGAGTGTGTGGAGAGAGATCGAGCATCTCACAATTCTCTCTCTTCCTATCTTTTCATTTTTTTTTCTTTTGGTCTACATCACCTCTCTATAGTTCTACTCTAGAACTTGCTTAGGAGATTTGATAAGATATGTTTGTTTGTTTGTTTTTTTTTCAAGGCACTCATATCCCTTATTGTTAAGAAATCTTGGAGGAATTTTGAGAGCTCTTGAGCTCTTCTTGCAAGAGAGAGAGGGAGAAGAGGGAAAATAGCACAATTTGGAGGAGAAAAACTAACCTAAAGCTTTATTCAAATTTTCCCAAAATTTTACATCAACCTATCCATCCTATTTATAGAAATTTACAAGAGTATGATAGCACGTGGATCAACCTAATCTATAACTGGACCAACACCTCACAATCTCCACCTTGGTCCAAGTTTTACAATTAAAGAACCATCTGTGCACCTACTGCGATTTAACTGGCTTCCTGTACTAACTCCACAAGCAATCCCGCCGAACATAACCCAATCCTGCTTGCAATATTTTGGTTTTATTTTAAGTTATCTGATTTATATGTATTCATTTATAGCTGATAGTGGCTATTGTATATATTGTTTTTGAACTTTTGAATAATATATAAATATTGACTATATTAATGAGATTTTGTGTTATGTTGTTCATACTTAATGTATTTTTCTTAATGCAATTAGTTAGCTATGGTTGATGATCTGGTTATAAATGAGTGTTGACTGTTAACGAAAAATAGATAATAATATGGATTAAAAATGGAGAACATGAATATTAAAAAGAAAGGAGATGAAATTCTTCCACTTTAGATCTTGATGTGTGACACCCTCTGCCTAAGTGTGATGAATGGTAATCCCTCTAGAACATAGGTAGCCCTTTGCCTAAGAATCCTAAAATCTACACAAACGCACACTTAACTTGGCCTAGATCCTTGCTTGATCAAGCCTGGCTTTAATTTAGCTGATCATATATCTATCTTTGACTTTATTCTTAGGGGAATAAAGCCCACTTTATATCTCATTAAATTGGTCCCTACTTGTGCTAGCCTATACGATCTTTAGGTCAACATAATTTATATTTGAGTTTAGCATTAGTGGAATCAGGTCTATCCTGAGCACCAAAGATTAATCAACATATATAATCTATTTGGTAGTTGACCTAAGGCTAACCTTGAGCTAGATTCAATAGGGCTTGAATCTCATCAAACCCTTATACTCTGGATTTGATTGAGTCTTTGGCAACATAAATTCTCATAAATCTCATTCGGCTCCCTAAACTTGTCTAGCTTAGGCCAATCAACTAAAATTGATTTTGAATAGACCTAAACCTAAGCTAATCCAAAGTCCTCCTTAAGTGGACCAAGCCCTAACTCAAGATTATCATTTAGAAACATATATCATGTAGAACATCATATTTATGCAAATCATACTATCATATATAGTAGTATAAGGAGTATTTATCACCATAATATCATCATCATCATCATCATCATCATCACACACACACATACAAGTTAGTTACTATGGTTAATCATGTTATGGCATTTCTTTTATATATAAATAATAATAATTCATATGCAATATTATTTTACATGATATAAGAAGGAACAATCGGGTGGTATAGTATATAGGAGTTGTCGCCCTCAATCTGTCAATACTCAAAATCATATCATATCCCAACTTTATATCTCGCATCCTATATTAGGTTTATAACAATAGCCTATATTTAAAGGAAAATTCATTAGCTCGCCCTCCTATTGTAGGGTATTATGTATTTATTATCTTAAATCATAATAATTAGCTTTCCTTAGGTATATGCATTTTACTACATGTATAATATAGTTAACATTGAAATTACACTCAATATCCATCTCACTATATAATTTATATTGCATATTAAAATTATATATAAATAAATAATAGTGGGGTTCATAGGATAACTTTGTGTGTTTATTTTGACATGTATCGTTATAACACATAAACTATAATAATCATGCATGCCATCCATTTTATATTAATATGATGCCACACAATTTTGAATTTATTTATATTACTTAAATTAAGATATATGCCTCACAAATAAGAAATTTTTTTGGTGAAATTTTTATATGATCATATCAATATATGCACAATATTTATGATAATGACAATACCAAAAATTACATGACTAAAATTTTTATAATTTTAGTATGTTATGTCCTAATTAACATTATAAAAATACAAAATAAGCAAAATTAATAAATATAGAGGTACGATAATGATAGGCTGCCTCGAATCAAATAAATTTTTTTTACGGGCTATTTAACAAAAATGGTTTTAAGGCCTCCAAACATTATCTCTATCTCTCCTCTCTCTCTCTACTTTCTCTAATCCTTCTTATGATTAAAAAATATAAAAATGGGATTAAAATGAATATTTTAGAAGTGGATTAGGCTTTACATAAAAAAAATAAAGTGAAGAGTATAATTGTAATTGTATAAACTATTCAATTTTAATTATAGTGATCATATAAATTGATATGTCACCAAAAAATAGTCTCGATTAAGCACGAATCTTGAGGCAAAATCAAGTTGGAAACTTCAAAATTAAATCGGAAGTCATCTGAATTCCGATTTCAATAACCTTATAGTCAAACTGAGCGTCTCGGAAACACGAACCCAACGACACCAAAATCGACCCAATCCGAGCCCAAATGAGTCCAAATCAAAGACTCGAAGCACTTTTGGAAGGATCAAACCACAGTTTGAGTTACCAAACGGTCTCCAATCATGACATCCTTATAGTCGAATCGAGCGGCTCGACGAGACGAATCCAACGAGCCCAAGATCATTAAATTCTGATATCATTAAGGCATTCAAATGACCATTGAACCGTACATGATCGTAGGAATCAAGATCGGCCTTCCATCCGAGCCACTCCCAATTTACCCTTGATCTTCCACTTATTTACAAAGCTATGCCACTCAAGAATTCTATAAATAGAACCTCATTTCATCTTGAAAGAGGGATCGAAGCCAAGAGAAAAGAAGGAAGAGAAGGAAGAAAGCTTCAGCCACCTCGCTCCTCTTCGACCGCCGCCGGAGTTCTGCCGCGCCACCGCCGGAGTCTCGCCGGACCACCGCCGGAGGCCCTCACCTTCGCCGGACCACTGCTGGAGGCCCTTGCCTTCACCGCACCACCGCCAGAATTCTGCCGCACCACCGTCGGAGTCTCGCCGGACCACCGCAGGAGGCCCTCACCTTCGCCGGACCACTGCCAGAGGCCCTTGCCTTCACCGCACCACCGCCGGAGTCTCGCCGGACCACCACCGGAGGCCCTCACCTTCGCCGGACCACTGCTGGAGGCCCTCGCCTTCACAACACCACCGCTGGAGTCTCGCCGGACCATGGCCGGAGGCCCTCACCTTCACCGAACCACCGCCAGAGGCCCTCACCTTGGCTGAATCATCACCCGAGGCCAGAAGTTCTGCCAGACCATCACCTGACACCCGAATTTCTATCGTATAATTGTTACTTATAATCTGATCGCCCTTGGAGGCGAGTCAGCCCATTGTAACCAACTCAAATTCTAGTGGAATCATTTTCAATTGGGCTAGGCCCCGTGGTTTTTCCCCTTTCAAGGGTTTTTCACGTAAAAAACTTTGTCTTCTCTGTGTGTGAGCTGGATATCCATGCAACGCTAAGACTGAAAATCACAACTCTATCGCCGCGTATATTCTAGCCCGCAACATAAATCATTTTATAAATTAAAAATTAGAGCTCTAAAAATTATAAAAAAATATCATAAAATAGTACATTCTCTCTAGAATGCTATTGTGAAAATGATTCGTAAAACAAAACCAACTGGTTCAAAAAAATTCACTTGTACTCATATATCAATTTTTAAAATATTTTTTAAAGAGCATCATATTAATTAAATATATATTTATATAAATATATTCAAAACAAATAGGCCCTCTAAAGCACTATGATTTTTTCTTGATCGGAACTAAACTTGAGTGTTTCAATATATCCTTAAAAATGTATAACGAAATAACCTTCCTCTAAATAAGGTGATACTCATATGACTTAGAGCTTTAATTACTGAGTTCCACACAAATAAGCTATAGTTCATCTGCCACCACATTCGAATAGTATATTTTACAATTTAAGTTTTGTTTAGGACGGCTTTCTTATTGCAACATAAAGTAGCTTTTTAGTACACAAAATTTAATTTTTGTACTAAAAAGCTACTTTAAAAAACAGAAAAAAAGCCGTTCCAAACGAAAGAAATTATTCTGTGCAGAGCTCGGACGGGAAGAACCATTTTGATTGCTACGTATTTACTGAGTATTTGCTGAGTATTTATAAATACTCAATAACTATTCAATAAACACACAATAAATCAGCAAATACTCACAAAATACTCAGCGAATACTCACAAAATATTCAGTAATACTCACAACTGAGTATTTGCTGTGTATTTACTGAGTATTTGTAAATACGCAGCAAATCGGGACGATTCTCCCCATCCGGACTCTGCACATAATAATTTCTCTCCAAACGAAGTCTTATTCCTCCTCTTTGAAAAATAAAATAAAATTATAAAAAATTAAAGCTATTTAATATCATTCTTTTTATACTTGATAATATTAGGGATTAGCGTCCCAATGCTTCTATATGAAAAGTCCTCCACTGTGTATGAACAGACCTTTATCTCTTTCTTTCTCTCACCTCTTCTTATTTCTCTCTCCTCATCATCCTCTTCACTATTTCTCCCTGTAAATCTTTCTCTAATTCTAATATTCCCATTTTTGGGAAGGCTAGTAGGACATTTATAGCATAAAGCAATTTTTATTTTCCTTAAGAAAATCTGAGAAAAATTTATTGTTGAATATAATAAAACAATCATTGTCGCACGTGTCAAATACATTAATTAAATGAATAATGATCCCATTATCATGTAAACAACTATAATTAAGCTTAATTACTTTTAGATTGAGCTTTAACTCAATTAATTAATTAAATTTTAACTTAATTCTATGAGTTCTCATTGGTTCCAATAAACTAATAACTCATTTATTATGAATAAGAAAAAGTAATTTTATTTCAGATGAATATTATAAAAAATTTTAAAAAAATTCTTAAATTAATATATATATAATTATTTTTATTCACTTTTTTTACTTTAATTGTTGAATTTTAATATATTTCAAGTTTATGTTTGATACATCATCAAAAAATTATCTTGATCAGGCACAAATCTTGAGGCAAAATCAAGTTGGAAGTTTCAAAAATTAAAATTGAGACCATCCAAATTTTGATTTCTGCAAACTTATAGTTGAACTGAGCGTCTCGAAAACACAAACCCAACGACACCAAAATCGACCCAATCCGAGCCCAAATGAGTCTAAATCAAAGACTCGAACCACTTTTGGAATG
This sequence comes from Dendrobium chrysotoxum, assembly GCA_019925795.1. Classification (NCBI taxonomy): domain Eukaryota; kingdom Viridiplantae; phylum Streptophyta; class Magnoliopsida; order Asparagales; family Orchidaceae; genus Dendrobium; species Dendrobium chrysotoxum. The sequence continues at coordinate 1,734,616 of CM034297.1, read as the reverse complement.
ATCAAACTGCAATTTGGGTTACCAAATAGTCTCCAATTGTGACATGCTTATATTCAAATCGAGCGGCTCGACGAGACGAATCCAACGAGCCAAAGATCATCAAATTCTGATATCCTTAAGATAGTCAAAGGTCCATTGAACGGTACATGATCGTAGGAATCAAGATCGGCCGTCCATCCAAACCACTATCAATTTACTCTTAAAAAGAGGGATCGAAGCCAAGAAAGAAAAATGAAGAGAAGGAAGAAAGCTCCAGCCGACTAGCTCCTCCTCAACCACCGCTGGAGTTCTGCCACATCACCGCCAGACCACCAAGGGACATCAGAGTTCTGCCCCATCGCCGGACCACTAAGGGACGCCGGAGTTCTGTCGAACCACCACCAGACCATCAAAGGACATCGAAGTGCAACTCGAAGCCGGAGTGCCCCCTAACGCTGAAGTGTCATTGTCGGACCACCGCCTGACACCGGAGAGCTACCGGACCACCACCTGACGCTGGACTTTTGCGAAACTTTCAGTTGACATTTGTAATATGGTCGTCTTTAAGAACGAGTCAGACCATTATACTTTACTCAAATTCTAGTGGAATAATTTTCAACTGGGCTAGGCCCCGTGTTTTTTTCCCTTTCCCGATTTTCCACGTAAAAAATATTGTGCTCTGTGTATGAGCTGGATATTTGTGCAATGCTAAGACATATAATTATAACTCTATTGCCGAGTATATTCTAGCCCACAACAATGTTATATTAATACTTTAAATAAGAAGGCTGATGAGCTAATAAGTAAGACGAGTTAGCTCAAATTTGACTAAAAACTTAATGAGTTTTTTTTTTTTTTCTTTTTTGAGTAGACTCATCAATGTAGGACTTGACTCATTATGGTGAGTCTAGAGGTATCTATAATTTATCAGTTGATCCGCTCTGGCATGGACTAGACTCGAAAAACTCGAGGTCGGATTGTGCTGATTAAATTTTAAGTTAGGTTCATATCATAATTTTTAACCCGATTAAATTTTTAATATGACTTGAAATTGTTCTGATTATTATTTTGATTAGGATTAAATGGGTTGGAGATGGTGATGATTGTGTTAATTGAGTTATGTTGCTCCAAATAATATATATTTTATATAGTAAATGGGTCAAATAGAGTTATTTAAAATAGTTTTTGGATTAAATATTTTAATTTATATGATAAATTAATTGGATTCGGATTAAATATATTCAGATGGGAACAATTTTATAATGGACGTGAATCCTAACCGACTTGTCCGTCACTCCTTCCGCATGAAAAATTATATGCGAATGGACCGTACCGTCGGCGGTGTGGTCACGGCCATCAGAGCGGTGGGCCCTATCGGGCGCAGATATTTCCAAACTCCAAGGGAAGGAATGGACCACGTGCCAGCACGGCGGGGCAGGAGCCGGAGGCGCCGGTTCGATCAGGATTCGAATCTGACAATCGCAGCCGTTCATTTCGGTGGACCCCATCCCTTTGCTGTGGTGCTGTGTCGGTATCATTTATTGCGTACGAGAGATAGAGAGAGAAAGATGGCTGCGTGCTCTCTGGAACGTAGCGCGGGGAATGACGGTGAGCCGGTCGGTCCGGCCCGCAGGTGCTTTGAGATTCGTGCCATAAATATTTGATTAATTATCATTAGAATTGTAAGCATTTTTATCTCAATAATAATAAAAAAAACCTTAACACAATAAGCAAATTAAATTACATTTTATAAATTATGATTTATGTTTGGATATGATCTATTCACATACTTCTAAATAAAATTTTGAATGAATTCTTCTTTAATTTTAATAATTTTGTTCTAGAGAGTCACGATCATCGATCTTCACGAATGCTGGGAGAGGGATTACGGGCATTTATTATTAAAAATATATTAAAACTTCAAGACATTGTGTCGTAATGAAAATTAGGGATTGCAAGTGATTGAAGTTATAAGAGATGTGCATGATGTTGCTTAACAAGATGAAGTGAGAGTGAGATTGTAAATCGAAATATTTTGTTTTATATATTGTTTTGTAAGATTGTTTATTCATGTAGTGTTGAAATCTTTTGAGATTTTGTATGGCTTTTTTGATTGGTTTATAATGGATAGTGCTTAAATAAATGAAGTTAAGAGAAAAAGATCAAGAGAAAAAAATTGTCACACTAATTTAGTCATGATTATTACTTCATTTGGGACGGCTTTCTTGCTGCTTCTTAAAGCAACTTTTTTGTATAAAATTTTAATTTTTGTACAAGAAAGCTGGTTTAAGAAAGTCGTCCCAAACAAAACCTATGTTGATTGTTTGGATGGTCTTCATAAACATAGTCCAGTATTTTTGAGCAATTGAAAGCGGATGAGATTTGTATTTATATGATATTCCTTACTGATAAGTAGATTCCCTTAAATTTATTGGGGATGTCTTTTGACCCTTTCATTTGCCTTCCTTGGAGTGGGCTTAACTTTCATGAGTGGGGAAGCTGGTTGCTTAAAATGTGTAAGGTGGTTGAGTGAGTCATGTATTCTTAGCAACCCTTTTGAATTACTTTGACCAAGGTGATGTTATGCCACTTGGTTATAATTTCTATATCCAAATGATAATTTTTAGCCTTTTAATAAGTATAATAGTAAAGGGAGAATGATAACTATTATTTTTTTGTAGACACTTATAGAATCATTAAATAGTTATGAGGGTTTAAAGATCTCATTAAATGACTTCAATTGTGAAGAAAATCACCAAAGTATTTTCAATGTACTTGAATAAGCATAAAGTAATATTACTTCTTCAATGTTTATCAAACTTAAGTAGCACTAATATATATAGGAATTTATAAAAAAAAAAAAGAATAAATCATATCGGTGTCTGACTATAACAATTATAGGATTCTTAAAAAGGTGTGTGGGCGAATATCCCATAAAAATAAATGGAGTGATAATCAAATTATATCATATAATGCATTCCAGTTCATACCAGCTTTGTTTAACCCTATTTGGAAGATGATTTCACCTACAAATAAAGAAAATACTGAATGACTTGACGGAGATTATCTAATGTTGAATGGATCTACTGTGATCCAACATTCCACGATGTTCACTTACTTTAAGTTCATGCAATTATGCATATAAGTACTGATCATCATGGTTATTATTTATATTTGATTATTTTACTTCATAGGAATGTCTCTATGCTATCATTGCATCAACACTCACCACTTGGCTACCATCCTTTAGAATGCCTTAGCACTCCATCTATGTTTCTCTTAAGAGGGTAAGAGTAGACTAGGGACTTTTATACACCTAACTTATATCATGGTTTGCTTTTCCAAGTTGATTTAAAGGAAGCTATAACTTAATATTCCAAAAAATATTTATATCTCTCTATTTTTAGCCATTATACAAGTTAAGATCTCGCCAATATCAAATTCAAAAATATCAGATCTATAGCATCTCATCCCCTCTAGCACATTCCTCTCAAATTTTTTTTTGAAGAAATTGCAATTATGCATTAATGATAAAAAAAGGAACTACAAAAATTCAAGTGATAGCTAATCTATCGCATTCTTCCATAACCATCTTAACAAATGATGGAGGAAGATCATTAAAAGAAGCGGAATAAAAAAAAAATGATCAAAAAGAGCAAAGGAGGCACAATAATCAGCCATCTTATTACATAGCCTTGAAATACAAAGAAAAATAATATTTTGAAATTTTTCAAGAAAAAAGAAATCCACATTCAGCACAATCTTGCTTGAATTATTCTTCAAGGAATTATGACAAAAATTAATTGCATTGACGTTATCACCTTCAATTATGATGCCTTTTTTTATCAAATCTCCCTTCATACATAAATTCTGAAATGACACTAACAACAATGATATTCAAATGATTAATATCTCAATAGCACATTTGTTTACCGAAAGCATCTAAAAACTTTCCATTATGATCTCTTATAATACCTCTAATTCCCGCAATATTTGATTTAAATAGAGCAGCATCAATATTAATTTTAATCCAATAAGGAGGTGGGGGATGCCAAAAATTTCGATTCAGCTGTGTAAGCTGGTTAGCATTTCAGATTTCTTAGTTTGATTTAATCGAATATTCAGGTTATAGTTCAACACTTCAACTGCAGCAAGAGGAGTTGGAACCTTCACACCATACAACAATAACAAGCCTTTGTCCCACTACGTGGGGGATGGTTATTCGACAAGTTTTACGCTGGTTGTCGACTACCTAACGCAACCCTCCACTTTTCTCATCCAGGACTTGGGACCTGGCAACGGCAGTGTTTGAAAAAATTCCTCTCATTTTATTTGCATGTTTATAATATGTCATATAATTTTGAGTTGTATTATTTATTGATATCTAATTTCATGTGTAAGTATTTGTATTTGTGAAAGATTATATATAGACTCTTTTTATCTTTAATTTTATGCAATTTTTTCTCTTAAGATTTCAAATTTTATTTCATTTATTTGATAGTTTATTCAAAAAACTGAGCCTTTAATTTTTTGTTGGTCTTTAATTTTATAAAAAAAAATAGATATTTGAATTATAGATATTAAATATTTTTTTAGAATTTTTTTGAGCTTATTTGAATTAAGAAAAATAAATTTGAAATGTAATTTTAGATGAATCAAATTTTAATTTTTTTTATTTTTAATTATATTATTTTCTGAATTTAATATAAATTTAAATTAAATATGAATATACAGAAATTTAGAAACAGCGAACGAGGCATTGAGCCGACTCGTAAGATGGCGTCCGGAGATTGTTCCCTGCTTTTCTTTAGGCTAACGTCATACAGTACAGCCACCCCTTCAATCCTTCTGAGCTCTCTCTTTTTTCCCCCGAGAGAGAGAGAGAGAGAGAGAGAGAGTGTGTGTGTGTGAGAGGCTGAGAGGGTGCGTATTCAGTGCTTCCTGGTCCCTTACTGATCATGTAAGCTTTTCTTTGGCCAGAGCGTGTGACTAGGGAGGAGGTAGCAGTGATAGAAGAGCAGAGGAGGAGAGAGTGGGGGCGAGGAGCAAGGTTTTGTTCTTACTGTTCTTATATAGGTTTCTTTCTAGTTAGAAGTTCTCCGTAACAGGCAGCGAAGAAGATAGAAAGAGAGTATAGAGTCGTTTGGTTGCTTTGTGGCAAAGAAGAGAAGAGAGAGAGAGAGAGAGAGAGAGAGGCTTTTCGTTTCCTTTGAGGTTTCTTTCTTCCTGGGACGAAATCCTGTGTCTTATCAAAGTAATCGGAGAGAAAGAGAAAGTGGCCGATGCTGATGAAAGACGGTAAAATCCAGTCAAGAAGGCAGGAGGAGCTGTAGAGAGATACGGCAAATAAGGCTAGCATTAGAGAGCTGGAGAGGCTCCAGATTTGAAGAGATCAGCTTCCGAAGTACAGCTGGTTGATCTAAAAAGAAGTGTTCTTTTAATCTATTACAGCCCCACAAAAGAAAAAGGAGGATTTAGAGAGAGAGGGAGAGGAGAGAAGAAAGTTTAGTAGAAAATTCAGTAGTAAGCGAGAGCAATGCAGTCAGGTTTCGGAGGAGTGTCTGAGATCCAACAGTTCATGGTAGATGGCTCTGCCCACCCCTTCTTTTCAATCTCCTCCACCACACCACCACCGCCTAACGCCGACGCCATCGCCGCTGCGACTGGTGGAGGCCATGAAATCTACCATCCCGCCGCCATAGCACCGACCAACAAGTTATTCAACACCTTCTACCGTCATCCCGGGCAATACTCTCAGCAAACTCCGCCGCCGCTGCCTCACTTCTCTCATTTCCACTCAAATATCCCCATCACTCAACAACTCTTCACCCCACCACCGCAGCCTCATGACCATCACCACCACCACCATTTCCAACTCTTTCAAGCCAACCATCATAACCACCGCCGCCTTATCCCCAATTCACCTTCCCTCGACCACGACCCCAACCCAGAGAATTCCGTCAGCGGCCCGTTGCTTCACGGAGACGGCGGCCCACCTCCTCCTTTTCTGCCCGCCGACATGAAATTTAAACTCTCCGTCGACGACAGTAGCGGCGGCGGTAGACGCCATACCTTCAACAACGACAATGATGTTCCCAGCAGCATTCTCCACGGCGAAAATGCCTCCGAGAGCCGATTACGTTCATGGCATAGAGAAGACTGCACCATAAAGGAGCCGTTTTGGTAAATACTACCTACCTATCTTCAAAGATCCGAAATTCAAAAGTTCTACTTTTTCTTATTTTATAATTCTTTTCAGGCGGCCATTAGATTTAGACTACATTAACAGCAACAACAAGCGGTGCAAAGATAAGGAGTCAGCGGAGCTCCATTTCGCTAAGCGAAGCAGAGTAACAGAGGAGCTGGAGAATTCCCATCCAGGCAACAACTACAAACTCTTCAGCGAGCTTGAAGCCATCTACAAACCTGGCGGCAGTAACTCCACCGCCAACGAACCAGTCAACATTAACCAAACCACAACCCACGCCGCCAACCAAACCACCGGCTCCGGCTCAGCTCTCACCGGCGACGACCATCCTCTCATCCCCCCTGTCACCACAGCTGCATTCGGCCTCGATTACCGCCTCGAAGACGACAATTCCACCGGCGGCGAAGCTCAGACAAATCTCAAGAAAGCTCAACACCACTCCCGCCGCCGTCGCCGCCGGCGACGGCTGAAAATAAAGTCCATCGCCGCATTCTTCGAAGGACTGTTAAAACAGCTGATGGATCACCAGGAAGCCCTCCATAAAAAATTTCTCAACGCGATGGAGCTGCGTGACAAAGAACGGAATGGGCAGGAAGAAGTCCGGCGGGAGCAGGAAGCCGCCCGCGCTCGCCGTGAAGCCGTAGCACGTGCCCACGACCGTGAACTCGCTGCCGCACGTGAAGCCGCCATACTCTCATTCCTTGAAAAGATCACCGGTGAAACCATCAACCTTCCACCCTTCCCCATCGCCTCCGCAGACAAAAACGACGTCGTTGCCAAAGCCGGCGACTTTATTCCTTCCACAATGCTAACGACGAGCCGGTGGCCGAAAATAGAAGTCCAGGCTCTGATTCAGGTACGCAGCGAGCTGGACGGCCAATTCCAAGAGCCGGGCTTAAAAGGCCCGCTTTGGGAAGAAGTCAGCGCCGCCATGGCGGCAATGGGATACCACCGCAGCGCAAAGCGATGCAAAGAAAAGTGGGAGAACATCAACAAATACTTCCGTAAAAGCAAAGAAAGCGGCCGTAAACGCTCTCAGCACTCCAAAACCTGTCCTTACTTCCACCAACTCGACCAACTCTACTCCAAAGAAACCGGCCGAAAGGTCAAGAACTCCGAGCTTCTCGACGCCGTCGTTGTCTCCGGAGCTGGAGAGGAGGTGGGGGACAGCGAAGGTCGAAGGACGGCGGTGGATGAAGAAGAACAAGAGGAGGACGACGACGACGTCGACGACGAGTCGAGTCAATTCATCGAACAGTTGCAGTAATTGGAATGCGTGCTGTGCAGAGAATTGTTTGTTAGCAGTAATATAATCACTTTGGTCAATATAATAAGACATATCCTGCAAAGTTTTTATTTTCTATCTAATAAAAATATGTTTCTTATTAAATAATTATGGATTCCTTTGCTGAGATTAAAATAATTATTTTTTTCTTTTTTAATTATTTTTATATAAAAAAATAATTATCTTCGCTGAAGGAGAGGTTGGATTTTTGCTGTAGCGGTGACGTGGTAATTTTAGGCCGGACGGTCGTGTTGCGAGCTGCAGATGACACGTGGCGGGCCTATGTGTTTTGCTGCTCCGGCAGTTCACAATCGGCTTATGCTATTCCCAAGCTACGATCGGAATAGCCGTTGTAATTGATGGAGAGTAGAAGCCGCTCGCGGTTTGGTAGGTGAGCTCCTTAATGTTCTTGTCGGGTTAAACTCTGGCTTATATTTATTTATTTATATAATTGAAAAAAAAAATGGGTAAATATATATTTATTTTAATTATATATATATATATATATATATATATATATATATATATATATATATATATATATATATATATATGAAATTGTGAATACTTGAAAGAAATTTAAGATGTGTTGATTCTTGATAGTCCAATGGAATCATGAACATTGAATACAAATGCATCATTTTGTTCTTCTTCTTATTAAGAAATGATGATAATTTCCAATTTTGGCAATTAAGATAAAGTATTTCTTATTGATGATGAGCCATTAAATATTATGAGCATCATTGATGTAACACTTCAAACTATAAATAGGGTCATATGAAAGATGAGTAAGGTTACAAATATCCCTAAGCTGAGGAGAAACTTAATCTATGTAGGATAATTGGAAGAAGAAGGATATAATGCCATATTTAATGTTGACACATAAAAGGTGATCAAAGGAGCCATGGTGATTGCCGTAGGATTTATGAATGTATGAAATCACTTAAGTAAAAGAAGATAAACTCTTAAATATCGACGCGTCATTTAGCGTAATGGTCGGAATTTCATTTAAGAAACTCTGCAGTTTAGGGTGCTCATCCAGGAGAAATCGTGTGATGGGTGACCTCCTAAGAAGTTAAACCAATATGACAAAATCGTGAGGCCCTTAAGCTAAACATACAATATCTCGATAGTTAAGAGTTTGAGTTGTTATAAATGGTATCAGAGAAATACACCAACTGGAAAATGGGAACGAAGTGCCATACAAGATAAATGCTATGTTATGGGAGCCACCTCTTGAACCCTATATGAGATAAAGTGCTACATGACGGGAGTCACCACTTGAACTTCTTGGAGCCATCTCTAGAATCCTATCTGTCTGGTGGAAGATTTTAGGATAAGAATACTACTGAGGACGTCAGCTACTTAAGTGGGGGAGATTGCGAAATTCCTTAAGTAAAAAAAGTCACACTCTTAAATATCGAGGCATTTTTTGGTATAATGGTCAGAATTCATTTGAAACTCTACAGTTAAACGTGCTCATCTTGGAGAAATCCTGAGATGTGTGACCTTTTGAAAAATTACACCAATAGAACAAAATCGTGAGGCCCTTAAGCTAAAGCGGATAATATCTCGATAGTTAAGAGTTTTGGCTGTTACAAATGGTATCAGAGCAATAAACTAACTAGAAGATATGAACTAAGTATCATACAAGACAAAGTGCTATGCCATGGGAGCCACCTCTAGAATCTTTTATGGGACAAAGTACTATGTGACAGTAGTCACCACTTAAACTTATAGGGGCTACCTTTAGAATCCTATCTGCATGGTGAATAATTCTGGGAGATGCTGGCGAGGACGTTAGTTACTTAAGTGTGAGAGATTATAAAATTCCTTAAGTAAAAGAAGCCAAATTATTAAATATCGATGCACCTTTTGGTGTAATGGTTAGAATTTCATTAAGAAATTTCGTAGTTAAGCATGCTCATTCCGGAGAAATCTTGGAATTGGTGAATTTCTGAAAAGTTACACAAACAGGACAAAACCGTGAGGCCCTTAGGCCAAAGACGACAATATCTCGATAGTTAAGAGTTTGAGTTGTTACAAATGATATCAGAGCAATACACCAGTCGAAAGATGAGAACTAAGTGTCATACATGACAAAGTGCTAAGCCATGGGAGCCACCTCTTGAACCCTATATGGGATACAATGCTACTTAATGGGAGTCACCACTTGAACTTGCAGGGGCCACCTCTAGAATCTTATCTACATGGTGGATGATTCTGGGACAAGAGTTTGATTTTTTACATACTATATACTCTACACCACCACAAGCACATAAACAGTACAAGTTATAATATATTCTACTATAGAGGCTAATATTTGGCACTAAATACTAAGCCTCGTGAGGGAAATGGGTCTAAAGATCCTTTATTCTCAAAGTAAGCTTTAAATTTAAAATCTATTGAATCTTGCTTTTATGAATATTATATTAAAAAAAGAAGGTTAGTTTCTCAAAAATTATAAGAGAAAATAAAAAAGCTAGGATTAATTCATATATATGTTTGAAGGCCATGCCCATCTCTAGGTAGCTCAATTTACTATGACACAATCATAAATGACTACACCATAAAGATATAGGTTTAGTTTATCAAAAATAAACCTAATGAGTTTAATAACTTTATAAGATAGAAAGCTTAGTTGAAACTAAGTTTGGGGAAAATTTGAATGTCTATCATCCGACAATGGTGGAAAGTATGATGACATAGAGTTTAAAAATTAATATGCTACTAATGACATTCATATGGAAATAACTATCTCAATAAATACTTAGTAGAATGGAGTCACAATAAGCATAAGCATAGGGAACTTTTGTACTTATAATTTGGTACATCTCTTCAAATCTCTTAGATTTGAAGGTATTTGGTTGTCTTTATTATGTGCACATAGATAATATTGAAGAGACAAACTTAATTTAAAATAAAAAGGTATTATTTTATTAATTATGGTAATGATGATTTTGGCTGAAATTTTGGAATAATGAAAACAAGAAAATAATTAAGAGCAAAAATATTATTTTCAAAGAAACTAAATATTATAAGACAAGCCCAGCAAAATTAAAATTATCCACTATAGAACAAGTTCAATTAGAAGAACAAGATAAGTTTGATCAAAGATAAGAGATAACAAAAAAAATGATCAAAAATAGCCTCAATCCAACACTCTTGTGATAAAAGTTAGAAGATCACAAGGAATTCTACAGCCTACTAGATGTTACTTTTTATCTCTATATTATTTGTTATTTACTTATGCAAGTGAACCTGAATGCTATAAAGCTAGAAGTTATATTAGGCTTCGTTTGGGACGGGTTTCTTACTGCTTCTTAAAGCAGTATGAAAGTCGTCCCAAACGAAGCCTTAGTTAAGATTTTATCTATGTCAAAGATAGTAATGAAAAAGAGATATATTTTCATCAAAAAAATAACACCTCCACATTGATTGAATTGCTTAAAAGGAAAAAAAAAAGCTTTATAAAATTAAAGAGGAGCAGATTGGTAGCAAATGGAATAAGGGAAGGCTTAAAAAATAAGGAAAGTGCTGGTTTAATTGAATTTTTTTTCTTTTATGGTTAAAACTAATAATTATATAATTAGTATTAAGTATTATAGCTTCATAAGACTTACACCTAGAGCTGAAAGGTGTTAAGGCTTACTTTCCTCTATGGTGGTTTTAGGGAAAACATCTATATGGCTGAACTTGGAAAGCTTTATTGAACAGAAATAAGAAAATCTAATTTACAAGCTTAATAAAAATCTTTATAATTTGAAGCAAGCCCCTTGCTAATGGTATCACTAAGGATTTTCCACATAAAATTTTTGGTATCTCTTATGACTCTCGCACCTCTCTCTCTTTATTTGTATATGTGCTGGATCTTCGTTCAAAATTAGGATGCTAAACTCTATATCTCTCTACCGCCACGAATTTTCTAGTCTGCAACAAATATATTAATAATATATTGATTGCAGTGGTTGACATTGAAAAAATTAATTATCTTAAAAGATAATTATCAAAGAAATTTGACATTAAAGCTTTGGAGAAAGCCAATGAGATTCTTGGAATGAGAATAGATCAAGATAAAGCTATAGACATTTTGAACTTATCACAATCTCAACATATTGAGCAAGTGTTTGACATATTCAATATGATGGAAGCATAAATAATGAGCATGCCACTTACAAACACTTCAAACTCTCAAAAAAACAACTACGAAAGACATATGATGAGAAAAATTATATGGGTAAAGTCCCTTATGCTTCAGCACTTTGATATATGCAATGGTTTTTACAACACCAGATATTACACATGCAATGTGAATTATTGGTTAATATATATCATATCTAGGAATGAAACATTGAGAGGCCGTAAAGTGGATCTTATGCTACTTAAATGGTATAATTAATCACTCATTAAAATTTAAAATATGTAATTTGAAATTATAGCGATATGTTGATGCTGATCTATGAGGGGACCTAAATACACAAAGGAGCATTATTATGGACTTGTAATCCTCAAATGGCACTAATATTAGTTGGATGCCACAACTATAAAAAATAGTTGCATTATCAAGAACAAAATTTGAATGTATACCTATTATTGAAGTCCATAAAGAGATGATTAAAAAAAAAGTCTTTGGAGAAGAACTAGATCCATCAAAAGAAGGTATTATTCTGTGATAGTCAGTGTATCATTCTTTGGTAAAGAATGCTCCTTTTTACTCTCTAAAACAAAGCACATTCAACTTAAGTGTAACTTCATATATAACTTGCTTGAAGAAGATACATTATAGCTCGTTAAAATCAAAAGAGCAAATGCCCTATCGATTTGCCCACAGAAGTAATAGCCACTGAAAATTCAAGATTTACGAAGCCTTAATTATCCTCTATAATGATGATATGGGGGTGTCATATAGAAATATGTTTAGACACCAACCACAAAATAGCTATGGTGTGCTCCCGAGAATAATTTTGTTACCCTATTTGATGGATTAGGTCGAGCCTTATAAGCATGGATTTTAATAACTTAAACTCTTTAGTTAATAAATTATAAATTTTTTAATCAAAATAAATTATCGGGTCAAATTTGAGTCATTCGGGTTATCAATTGATTATGTTCGAATCTTAGTTTTTGACCTGTTAATAATTAAGCAAGTTGGATTCTTGCCAATTTGATTCAGATGTAATCATATTTTTACTGGTTTCAAAATTTAATTTTTATCACTTCCTTCCGATCCGCAGTGTCAACCCTAAATCGTTCGCAAGCTGTCTGCGGAGCAAAAGTTGATAAAAATTCTTCTCGCCATCATGGCTTCCGCTTCTCTTCGGTTCATGATCCGCGCGTCTCTCCATTCTCTGAGGCCAAATATCATGCTTTCGAAAGCTGTGCCCACGGCGGCAGCGGCGATGCGGTCTCCCCTCCCTACTTCCACCTCCAAAACGGCGTCCACTTCCTCCGTTCTTCGTTTCTCCAGGTCTGCTTATCTGTCAAAATTGAGCCTTTCCCCCCTCCCCTCGGTTTTCGGGCTAAATTTAAGCAAAAGCTGTGGTTTTTTAAGGTCCCATTTGGAATTGGGTCGCTGCAGCTACTCTCTCTTACCATTGCACACGGCGGTGGCAGCAGCGCGGCTGACTTCACGGCTGAGCTTGGCTTCACAGAGCTCTCGCGCTCTTTCTCAGGGTATCATCTCCTGCCGAGCTCATCCTGGACCCTAGCGGTAGTGTTCTTCTGTTATTGTTTCAACTAGCAACTTGTAATTCTATTTTCTTTTAAAATTGAAGATGCGGTTGGTCGAATTCCCCTTGCAAAGTGGAGAGCATGTCTCTGTAGAAATGATAGTTGGTTGGGCGTCCTTATGCTTTCCCTGCGTCGTTTGGTCAAACATCTTGTGATAGTTTCTTAATACCAAAGGATCTTGTTTTTTATGATTTCTATTCGTATTTATTGATCAGCTACTGTTGAACATTGTTATTGAGTCACTAGTGCCGTGGAGCGAGGGGATCATGTTTTTTTATTAATGATTTATATTCGTATTTATTGATCAGCTACTTTTGAACGCAATTATTGAGTTACGAATGCCTTGGAGCGAGGTAAGGCTCAGCTTAAGCGATTTGCTAGACAATAATTTGAAATGCTCATTTTTTTTGTACTCAAACCTTTTGCAATTTAAGCATGCCTTAACTATTTTTTCTTGGGAAAAAGGTATGCCAAAGCTATTATATGTATGCATTATGGAACATCTCATCGACTAGTATTAGAAGTAGTTGTGAAGTAGCCAAGTCCCTATCATGTTAGGAGTATATCAAGGATCAACGTGGAGCCTTTATCCTTGTTGTATTGGTTATGGGGATGTTTATAAATGATATTCAAATGGGTGTCTCAATATATTTTTATGGTGATGACATAGTCCTAATCGGTGAGATACTTACTGAAATAAGTGGGAAGTTAGAACAATGGAGATAAATGCTAGCTTAAAGGTACAATAAGAGGGGGAATGGTTCTATGATGGTGCTATCTAAATTTTTTAAAAAATTTACCCTATTTAAAGCTCAAAAATAAATAATTAATTAAACATTTATCTTAAACAAACACAAAATGTAAGTAAGCGCACTAGATAGATTATGCTGATACAATAGTGAATGAACAACAAGCTTTAATATGAGTGTCTCTCTTTAGAGAATTAGCACGAGCGAAGGAGCCTACTCAACTTGCTATAAAAAATATACGAGAGGTCTAAGCAATATGTGTGTGAGTAATAGAACTATTAAGCTTAATATTAAAGGTCCACTCAACCACAAAAACTATGATAATTAAATCACAAAACCCTAAAACCACATAAACAATATACACACAAACATTAGAGATCTAATGATATGTACATAATATATGCGAGTATTAAACTTAAAGCATGAGTAGTATAGACTATTCCACACACAAATATAAGAGCATGTCCTACCCAATTCAAAATATAAGTATTCAAGCATAAGCAATGATAAAGTAAATGCACAAAAATAAAAGATCTAACTATAGCAAAAGTATTTTTACATGACTTGACACCCTAAGTTAACATGTAAGCCTTTCCCTTGCTTAGGATTATGCTAATTACTCCATCGCAAGTCAAACTCTTTCCAATATTGAGCTTGTGGAGAAACTATAACAATATGCATGTTTTCCTTAATAGGCAAGCGTTACCCAAAACTTGGAGATAGGCTATGTAACCTAACTCTCCAATACAAAAGAAAATACCAAGCTGAATTGCTTCAACACTTTGGTGTTGATCTAAGGTTATCACTAACAAATAATCACTACATAAACTCTTACAAAATGATAGCTAGATATATGCAATAAAATTACAATCATACATGGACTAAGAGAATGAGTGAATGATTACTTGATTAAGACTTGAATCATTTTCCAAAATGAGCACCATCCTCTTCATCAAGAGGGTTTTGTTTGGAATTGATAAGTAATTAAGACTATAATTATTAAATTATGGGTTAAATTAAAGAATGCTTATATTCAAGTCATTAAGAATATTTATACAGGAGTTGTTACTTGCGTTCAAATACAAGGTGATTTGACCAATTATTTTTCTATTTCAGTTGGATTACATCATGGATCAGCTTTATACACATATCTTTTTACTTTAGTCATGGATTTCTTACCTAGACATTTGCATGAGGATGCACCTTCTTGTATGCTTTTTATTGTTGATATTCTTCTTGTTGATAAGACTAGAGAGGGAGTTGATAAAAACTTTAATTATGGAGGTCAACCTCAAAGTCGAAAGGTTTTTGTTTGAGTAGATCTAAAACCGAATACATAGAGCGTAATTTTAGTAGTAATAGATCTAGTGGTGGGATTGTGACATCAGGTGATTAAGTCCTTAAAAAGAGGGCACATCTTAGATATCTCAGGTCTATTGTTCAAAACGATGGTGAAATTGATGGGTATATTGTTAGTAAAATTCAAGTTGGATGGTTAAAGTGGAGGAATGCATCAATTGTGTGATAAAAATGACTCCTCAAATTTAAGGGAAAATTTTATAAGATGATGGTGAGATATGCAATGTTTTATGACGCAGAATGTTGACCATTAAAAGAAAACCATAAAATTAAGTTTAAGTGTTACAGAGATGAGGATATCTAGGTGGATGAGTGTGGCTTTATATTTTGACAGAATGTGAAATGAGTATATACATGAAAAAGTTGGAGTAGCTCCAGTAAATCAATCCTCAGATAGGTAATCTTATAGTATAATCTTAATGGGTATATGCAATGATTACAAAATTTAATGGGCATATTCAATGATTACGAAATTTGTAATATTACAGTATAATGGATAGATTGTATATACAATCCTAAATCATATGTACGATTATACAATAAGCATAATTCAATGTATATGCAATGATTTAATTGGTATATACAGTGATTAAAAAAATTGTAATCTTATAGTATAATTGATTTAATGGCCATATGCAATGATTATAAAATAATATTATAGTATATTTGATAGATTTTATATACGATGCCAAATCATATGTACAATTATACAATGAACATAATTCAATGTTTTGCAAAGTATTTTTTTTTATATTTAGGATTTTTAATTATTTATAATTAAAAATGATTTTATAAGTTTTAGTTAAATTGTTCATTACTCATTGAAATTCCAAGTAAAAGCTACCTTAAACAATTTATAATGAATGACCTAAACAGATACTACAAGGTACATTATTTATATAAAGCCGAGTTAATTTTTAGAGGGATAGTGGATTTGGGTTTTTTATGAGAATTTAAGAGAGCCAATTGGGAACTTCAAATCATTCAAGATTTTTTTGGCAATTACAAATATGTTCTTCATTTAATGTTAACTTTTAAATTCAAAATGTATTAAAATTATTTGAAATAACCTAGAATTTTCAAAATTAAAAAATAACCATAATTAAATATAGAAACCATCTAAACTATTGAAATTAAAACTCTGGTGATGGGTCTGAAACTAAAACTGAATTTGAAAAACTTGGTCCTAAGTTTTGCAATTTCTGTGTTTGTCTTGCAAAAAATGACGAGAGTATTGTGAATTATAGACTCCATACCTGCCATGTATTATGGTACTTGTAGATGCCAGGAATGAGATTGGAAGTCGAGCATAAGGATTCGAACTTTAAGTCAAAAGTTCTATGTATGCACGTTCTTACCCAAAGCCATTGTGCTCAATTAAATACTGGTTGTCTAAAAACAATCCCACTAAAGATTTTCTTTGATAGTTCCTGAGTAAGAGAGAATGCTGACTTTTTGAACAAAGGTGGTGATGTTGGAATTGCCTGCCTTGATTTTAGAGATTATTTATTGAACATCAAATTCATATACTTGGGCTAAGGATTGAAGGAAAACACAAAAGGGGCCAATATACTGATATGATTATTACACATAAAGCAGGTAATTGAATATGCCTTATATGGAATCAGGTAAATGCGATATATATATAATATCTTTCCTTTTTCTCGCCCTTAAACTGATTCTGGTGAGTTGAGTTCGACTGGCAACAACTCAGTAGTCAGGTACTAATGACTGTCCAGAGAGCCTTCATATAGATATCTCTTTTTACTCTTTGAAGGGAAATAAGTAATGTATACTTCAAATCATAGTGTTTTGTGTATAATCAGTCTAGCTCTATATGATTAGTTCTGTCGTAAATTGTATGATGAACAATCTCACAACTATACATGATCAATGTGCAGAAGTTATAGTTGAAGATTGAGCAGTCAAGTTTTGCAAGTTATTGTCAGAGCCCTTCAATCTTACAACAAGCAGCTAACATGCTATTACAGTTGAATGTGTTGATGACTTACTGGGAAGGAGGAGTGCATGATTCACTTCAAATAGTGAATTATGCAATATATAACTAAGATGTTGATGTACCTTTAGGCCAAGAAATAAAAAGGAAAAGCCAGGTTTCTCATTTAAATGACTTTTTCAAAACGTGTTGTGTATATTAAAGGTCTGGAGTCACTTCCTGTAATTTGAATGTTATCTACTTAAACAAGAAAAGTGTTAACATTATTCAATCTCTAATATAAAAAGCATGTAGCCAACCCCACAGTAGAATAAAGGTTTGATGATGTTGTTGTTAATATAAAAAGCATGGATGATTGAAAATCAAGATATAGAAGTGATATATCATCAAAAAATTATCGTGATCGGGCATGAATCTCGACGCAAAATCAAGTTGGAAACTTAAAAAATTAAATTGGAAACCATTTGAACTCCTATTTCAGCAAACTTACAGTCGAACTGAAGGTCTCAAAAATACGAACCCAACCACACCAAATTCAACTCAATCCGAGCCCAAATGAGTTCAAATCAAAGACCCGAAGCGCATTTGGAGGGTTCAAACTATAATTTGGATTATTGAACGGTTTTCAAACGTAACATGCTTATAGTCGAATCGAGCGGCTCGACGAGACGAATCCAACGAGCCCAAGATTGTTGAATTTTGATATCATTAAGGCCTTCAAATGCTCAATAAACAGTCCATGATCAAGCGATTCAACATCGGCCGTCCATTCGAACCACTCCCAATTTGCCATTGATCTTCCTCTTATATACTGGCCATGCCACTCTCATAATTATGAATAGACCCCTCATTTCTCTTGAGAGGGGACCCAAACAAGAAGAGAAGAGAAAGAAGAAGAGAAGGAAGAGAACTCTCTCGCCACCCGACTCCTCATCGACCACCGCCGGACTTCCACCTGATAGCTGACTGAAGCCGGAGTTCTACCCGACAGCCGACTGATGCCGGAGTTTTGCCCGACAGCCAACTGACCCCGGATTTCTACCTGACCACCTAGTGTCACCGGATTTCCGATCTCTATTTGTAACTGAAGTTCAACCCAAGGGTTGATTAGTGTAATCTGATCGTTCTCAATTTTAAGGACAAGTCAGCCACTTGTAATCTAAGCAAACACTAGTGGAATCCTTTCAACTGGGCGTGGCCCCATGGTTTTTCCCTTTCCAGGGTTTTCCACGTAAAAATCCTGGTGTTCTTTCATTTTCTATTTGTATGCTGGATATCTGTACAACGCTGAGACGAAAATTTCTAACTCTATCGCCGCGTATATTCTAGCCCGCAACAAGAAGGTCTGCTTAAATTGCTGAATGAGGGGTCCATACTACAAATTCATTTGACAGAAGAGACATGAAATGATTGAGGTGGCTTCATGTATAACTCAAATCTTTGCTGAACAAAGACAACAGATCGAGCTGCTATGAAAAAGATACTGGGAGCAGTGGTTATTTTAGCAGCTGCGTAAATTTTGTTCCTCATGTACGATTTGGAAAAAAAAAATTACTGAATTCTTTGGACGATATTGTATCATACCTGTTCACTCAGTTTGTGTTTCTTTATTGTTTGTTTAAGGGAAATTATTTAATTTGTTCCTGTCTAGATTTTCAGTCTACATATTAGGACTTAGTCAGTCACAAATATCCTTTTAAACTCATATTCCTTATGACTTTTAAAAGGCTACTTAAATATTAATTCATGTAGGTTGGGTGTGATGTTTTTAGAGTACTTGATAAGTTCTTTAGCGCATGATGTAGTGGATTGTTATCAGTATCATTAACATTGTCTCAACTATTTGGGATAGGCTTTATGAATTCTCATTTGCAATTGCAAACATTTGACTTCAATCTTATTCAGAAATTTCTAAGTTTGATGTTATAGGATTAGCTTTCAATTGCTTGTCTGATCTTAGTTTTTTTGTTAGTCCTGCTCTTGTTTATTGTTTTAAGCTGCATCTGTGAACATTGATGGAGATAACTTGATTCCTTTTCAACGAACATAAACTTGATTCTGGATCTATTACTGTATTTTAATGCTTATAAGAATAAGCATAGCAAGATTTTGCAAAATAAATGTAACAGTATTAATCCTTTTCCCAGCTGATTTTGATGGTCCGTGAAAGTTGGTTTACAAGGTGGGCTGCTGCACTCTTTTCTGTTCATTTTTTTTCTTTTCTATATTGATTGGTGAAGTTTAATACTTTGTTCAAGCCTTTCTTTTCTTGAAGTCTGATTTTATATCTTTTATTATAAACATATTTTTTCTCATGTAGAGTTTGGTAGCGCTGTTCCAAGATGAACCATTGCAGCATCTCTTCATCAGCCAGAAGCTGGAGGCTTTTTGTATCAGCTAAGGACCAAATTTTGTTGTTGCCATTATAAGTGTTTCCAACTTGGATGAGGAGACACTTCGTTTTGTTAAATCTTTGTCTATTGAACCCTACAGATTTTGGTAAAATAAGCAATTCCAAATTTATCTATCTATTTTTTCCTTCACTGCCAATGTTAAATGTAAGTTGTGTGTAAGTTAATTTCATACTAGAAATTTAGCCAAACTCAAGCCCTGTACAATGTGATCCAACTTCCCAGCTGCTGGGAATCTGATATGGTGCAGGTGCTGATGGCCTGGACATTCATTCTTCTAATCTTATATGTCCAGTACTGCCTGGATAACTTTTGTGGAACTTTTAGGGAACTATGCCTTCAGGCTCAACTCTAAGAGAGATTATTATGTACGGAGTCCGGACCAGAGCTGCGTCCGATTTTTATTAGTGTGTACAGTAAAAGCGTGGTGGTGCACAATAACTGTGTTTTTACTATGCACACTCACAGAATCAGACAGTTCTTCGGTCCAGACTCTGCACGTAATAAAATCTCCAACTCTAAGGATGGTTGGGATCATTCTCAATATTCTGTTGGCTTTCGTATTTGTTTCATCACAGTGAAAAAAGAGAAGGATTCTGTTTTTTTTTTTGGAAAGCAATAGGCAATCTCTTGAGGGATTTTATTTCTGCCTCATTTCACCACTTGCCTATAGTCAATTGGTATAAATTCATCTGACATAAACACTGACACCAACAAACACAAAAAAATAGAAATTAGATAAAATACATTGATTGTGGAAGAGCTTTTTTCCCTCTCTTTTTAGCACTCTGCTAAACCTAGAAACTCTCCAGTTCCTTTGGTGGGTCTGGCCTCTTTTTCTCTTCATTAAAGTATTGTTTGGGCTTATTCTTGTTAGCTTTAGGCTCTTCTCTTGGGCTTGCTAACATCTCTCTCTCTCTCTCTCTCTCAATAATGTAGTTTAGTTTACATTCATTATTTACTTAGGATTTCAAAAGTATTTATGGTGAGTTATTTTTTACAACTAAAGTTACTATTTATAATATCTACAGTAGTTGCTTTCTTGAAGTTATAATACATTAGCAACTTTAATTATAAAAAGCAGCTTCTTATTATAGAAATTTATGAAAAATAACAATAAAGTATTACTCAAATGAAATTATCGTTGCGGTCTAAACCGCTTTTCAATTTTTAACATTGGCTCTATCAATCAAATTTCTCAAATGAGTAGTTTGATTATTTTAATTATTCAACCTAATGTTAAGTTCCTCCAATGATAGTATTATTAAATACTAATCATATTTCTTAAATGAGTAGTTTGACTATTCTCTTTCCTTGTTAATGATGAATGTAGCCCAAAATTATAGGATTTCATTTATAGCAGTTGTAGTTGGTTCTCTCTCACTGTGTCATTTTTATATTCTGTTAGTCATAAATTTATAATTTCTATATTTTAATCTATGGTTCTAACATAGTAATGAGATTAAGGTTTCGTTTGGGATAGCTTTTTATTGTTTTTTAAAAACAGCTGTTAAGTATAAAAATTTTTAATTTAAGAAATTCTTGTATTAAAAAGTTGTTTTAGAAAGCAACAAGAAAGCAGTTCCAAACAAAGCCTAAAAAAATTATATTAAAATGTTCACGTAAAAATTTAATGAATAAATCATTAATATGACTTGCATTTCAATGTTGGAAATTCAAAATGACAAGTAAAACCTGCAAATTTCAAAAGCAGATCAACCAAAATTCAGCAAATGATGTCAGTGATAAAGACATCCTTAGCTCCATTTAACATTTCAGGCTCTGATAGCTTTTATTCTCTTTGGTTGAGAGCTCACTCTTTGGACAAAGTAAAAAAGTCTTAGTTTGATTGCTTCAGGATTAAGGTAGATTAGTCAAATGCTCACTATGTACATCTTCTGGATGGAGAAGGTAGCTTTCTTTGTCGACATAGATATGTTTAGATATGTTTTTTCATTTGTTTATGAATTATTGACTTGGAATAAGATCAGATTTTCTTATGACTAGAGCAACTATCCGTTTGAGAGGACTGTAACTTTTTATAAAGCAGCTTCTTAACGTAAAAATTTTCTAAAAGTAGTGGAAAAAAGTTGTTAAATAGAAATCTTGGTTGCGAGTTGAAAAGCAAAGCAATAAGAAAGTTAGTCCCAATAATATCCAAAGTGATTAGAATTCCTTTTTGATTTAATAGATTCCTTAGATTTCTTAGATCTACTTCATCTAGCCTCTAGTGATTTAGTGGATCTTATTTTTCCAAACTCTTCTAGCAAACTCTAGTTAGTATGGAAAGTCCATCAAATACATTAAGATATTATAAAGTGGATAGAGCATTGACTTATTTTAAGATTAGATCTCTCTTAAAGTTTTTTTTTTTTGGCCGGTTTGGGGAATTGAACGGGAGCCGGCGGGAGGCAACGTACTGCGGTCAACCACGAAGCTGCCCCGCATGTCCTGTCTCTCTTAAAGTTCATAATGATGTGCCATTCACCTTAGAGTGAAGTGCACACATTATTATATAATATTGTACAAGAATTTAGATGGCAAAGATTCATCTTTTATTGTACAATAATCAATTACAAGTTTCTTCATAATCCTTAAAAGTATGACATATTTTTTATAATAAAAAATATAATAAAAGCTTTAATGGATTAAGCACTTATGTTGAAATCACTCATAGTGATAAATTTTATGTCTATAAAATTAATAAAGATTTTAATCATGATGATTTTCTTTTTACTTTATTTATTTTCTATTTATTGATATTAGATATTTATTTTAAGCATTATTCTATTTTGCAATAATCATATGTTTAATTTGATCCTTAATCACTTATATATGCCTAGTAGTAAATTCACTTGATCCAATATTCTGTTTAATTTACATGTATTAAAATTGCTAATTATGTTATTAGTATCTTAATTAAAAGGAATTACCACATTTACTGATATATATTATTTAAATTAATTCCTTTCAATCTCTATACAGGTTAACTTAACAAAGATAAGATAATTAATTATAATTACATCTTCATTTTAATATATTAGCATTATAAATTACTTTGAATTAATCAACTAATCATGATTAAGCTTGGTTAAATCCACAGGTTAATTAATAAATTCTTCTTACCTCAAGAAGCCATGCCAGCATGCACCGACCTTGAAAAAAAAAACATTAACTCTATCTCTGTTTGGGCTAGCTTTGCCGACCATTTACCAACTCCATGCATGCTGTGATTTCCATTTGATCTCACTATCATGAGTAAGTACACCTATATTCATTGAGTAAATTAATCAAGTCATTTTAAGGCGAAATTATTACGTGCAGTCATTGGAGGCCAATCAGGACGTGCTACGTCACCAAAACACTGTGTAACGTCACTGTGTACCATTGCGTATCGAATGACGCGGCGCATCCTGATTGGCCTCTGAACTGTCCGGTGACCGTATGTACTATTTTTTTTCATTTTAAGAGCTTGAATCCGGTTCAACAAGTCATTATCATTAATCTATTCATTAACATATAGTAATGTCTTGAAGATTTTGAGCATCTCTCAATCTTCTCATTTAAACACATCAAAATAATTCAAATGAGTACATAGCTTGTTATTGAAAAGAACAAAATTGATGCCAAAATGTTGTGAATCTATATTGAGATTCTCTACCATTACATATCAATATCTTCAAATTTCATAATTTTATCCTTAAAATTAATATTGTGAATATCTTCTTTTTTACTATTTATGCCACAACAAAAACACTTATAAATTTTGTAGAGAGATATATTCCCAATTTAAGACTTTTTTTTAAATAATTAAAAAATTATTTCATATCAATATCTTCTTCATATTTCATTATTTTATCCTTCAAATTTTACTACTTTATGCCACAACAAAAAAACTTGAAAATTTTATAGTGAGATATATTCCCAATTTAAGACTTTTCTTTAAAATAATTAAAAATCATTTCATAGTAATATCTTCTTCATATTTCATTATTTTATCCTTAAAATTATTGTGAATATATTCAATAAATTTTCTATTTTATGCCACAACAAGAAAATTATAAATTTTATAGAGAGATATATTCCCAATTTAAGAGATTTTTCTTAATAATTGAAAATACCTTCTTTTTCCTAATTTTTAGATCAGATTGAATTAATTAAAAATATGATATAAACTTCTAAATTTCAACTGCATAATTAAAAAAATAAATCATAATTTTTTCCTAATAAAAAACACATTAATTAAGCATCTTATAATAATACAAAAATTAATTAAAATTTATCACAAAAAATAAAATTAAAAAAAACCACATAATTTTTATATATTTAAATATCTAGCATTAAACTTTAATATTTATTTATATAACACACAAATCAATATTAAATCACCTAAAAAATAATACTAATATTTTTTTAAAAAATAAAATATATCTTTTAGTCCATATATCTCGATATCATTAGAAAATAAAAAATATTATATAAATAAATATCAAAATTAAAATTTCAAATATTGAAATATATAAAAATTATGTGATATTTATATAAATCCCTCAAAATAAAAATCTTCTATTAACAATAGATTATATCCTCTAAATTTTTAATCAAATATCTTTCTTTTTTGAAGTAATCCCATCTCCAAAAATATATAAATATTTTATTCCTATTTCCCCTTTCTTCCTCACCTCTCCTACGAATATCCTTAAAACCTTCACTCCCTCTCTTTGCTTAGACCACAGGACTCGCTCCTCCCTTTCTCCTTCATACTATCTCTCTCTCTCTCTCTCTCTCTCCGATTGAGGAGATGCAGATAAGCTCAGTGGTTGAGGGTGGAAGGTGGATGGAAGCCATGGTGGTGACCAGCTTGATCAGTGTTCAATTGATCATCGCCTTCTACACTGTCTTTATCTCCAGGTTCCTCGCCGGCGGCCTCCAACCTCTGTTCCTTGTTGCCGCCGGCGGCTTCCTCAATGCCTTTCTTCTCCTCCCCTTAGCTATTCTCTTTGAAAGGTATGTATTATATTCATTAAGTTTTTTAGCTGAAGAAACGAAAGAGTTTTTTTTTTTTTTCTTTCTTAGAAGTTTTGTAATTTGTTTATTGCTTAAATTAATTAATATTATTTTGAATTTTGATAACATTATTATTATCACTTAATAATATTATTACTTTTTAATTTGATTTAATTTCATCTCTTTTGGATTAATTAATTGTTGAATTTTTTTAGTTTTAGAAATATTTCTTAGCGTTTTTTTTTTGCTTAATTTTGTTTGAATTAGTTTATTTTTAAATGTTTTTTAATTAATATTATTTATATTTTGTCCTATTTATATATTTAAACTTTTTGGGTAATTTTTTAATTTAAAAATAGATAAAATCAATCTCTACAAATAACCGACATCAATGAAACCAAAAAGCCTAAATTATAAAATAATAATAATAATAATCACATCACAATATTTTCTCCTATATTAATATCTTTAAATATATATAAATAATAATAATAAATAAATTTATAATTAAATATTTATATAACTAATTTAATAATTGTTCTGTGCAGGAAAAATTGGCCAGAGAAAATAGGACTATATTTGACTATTCGGTTTGCTCTAATCGCAGTTGGAGGGTAAGACTTTCTCTCATATAGTGATAATTACTTCTTTTTATTTTTTTTAATGAATAATTAATCATATTTTAAAACCAAATTTCTATTTTTTTCAAAATTTACCTATCTCTTTTCTATTATATAGAAATATATTTGATAAGTCTCAAAAAAATTACTTGATCTATATGAACCTCGATGTAAAATTTAAATTGAAAGCTTTCACAATTAAATTTATGAATATCATAACTTCGATTTCGGCAAACTTATAAGCTAACAAAATGTCTTAATGAGATGAATCCAATAGCATTAGAAATTATCTGATTTGACTCTAAGGCTTCGTTTGTAACGGCTTTCTTATTACTTCTTAAAGCAGCTTTTCAGTTCAAAAATTTAGGAACGTTGCTTTAAAAAGCAGTAAAAAAGTCGTTCCAAACGAAGCCTAAATAAGCTTAAATCGAACACATGAAACATATTTTGAAAACTTCTAAAAATTAATTGAGAGAACAAACATTTTTCATATATTTCGTACTTTTAGTCAAATCGAGCGGCTCATCGAGAGGAATCTAACGAGTATTAGATCATTCAATTTTGATATTATTAAGACATTCAAAAATTTAATATACAATCTATAATATATATGATAAATACGAACCGTACGATAAAATACTTTGAATTATGGCCAAATTTATCAAACTAATCAGATGAACCATTCTTTATATAAGGAGAGTTTAAAAATTAAGAGAGCTAAAGAACTCTATATATTAAAGTGCTTGATTTTTATTTACAAATAATTAAAAATAATTTTACAAAATTTATAATAAAATATTAAGATATATATTAAATTAGAATAAAATAAATATTGAGATTAATTTTTTGTGATATTTTTATCAGAAGTCACATATTTTTTCCTTCATGTCAAAATATTAATTATATGCTACTAATTAAATATCCTCATTTAATTAAATTTTTTTATTTTTAATTAAATTAGTCAGAGGGTTAACTATTAAACCATGGTTAGGAGGGTTGTAGAAGCGGTTAAATTTGGACTAATTTTGTTTTTTTATGTCATTGATAAGGACATACCACTACGAGAAATTCTATAGGCTTAGTTTAGGTGGGATTCTGCTTTGTTGAAAAAAAAATTATTAATTATTTTTTTAATATGAAAAAATCCAATTTTTATGGAGAAGTTGCCACGTGTCGTTTGACCAATGGAATAAGGAAATTAGTTAAAGATAATCTTCTAGAAGAGAAATAATTATTTTAATTAAAAAGTGATAAACATTTCATTATAATAAGTTGGTAAAGAAATTAATCCATTTAAAATATCTAATTATACATTGAATTATTTTATCCAGAATTTATAAGAAAATATGAACATATTCATTGATATTTTGATGATAAAATATTAAAATTTTAAAAATATTTATGTTGATGAGATTTTTAATTATGTTGGGATTGAGGGCATTTATAATAGTTTTGAAGGAAAAATAATAATTTTTTGAGATATTTAACCAAAATATGGATAAAATACCACTTAATTGTGATTTTTTACTAGCTAATAGCATTTTTATTAGGTATTAATTGTAATTAGTCATATGATTAGTAATAATCAACTTGTGAATTGTGATGCCTAATTTCTTTATTATATAGGACACCTTTGTACCAAGTCCTCTTGCTCTTTGGAGTAAAGAAGACAACCCCAGCAGTAGCCACAGCCATGCCTAACTTAGCTCCAGGACTCATCTTCATCATTGCATCTTGTCTAAGGTGACCATATTGATTCACAAAACTATATTTTTATAATCTTCTAATGAATTAACATTATTTTACTTAGAATATATGTCTATAATTGTGATTATAGGATTGAGAAATTTGATATTAAGTGCAAGCATACAAGATATAAGGTGATGGGGACTCTGATGTGTCTGAGTGGAGCCATGGCCATGAGCTTCATGCAGGCAAATTCTGTAAACTTACCAGCAGAATCACCAAATTTAAGATCACTGTTCATGGGAGAGAATTTGGGCACTGATACCACCTCTAATGACTGGATTATTGGTTGCCTCTATCTCCTTGCAGCTGTTGTGGTTCTCTCTTGTGTCATGGTTTTGCAGGCAAGTTTTCAGACTTGAAGTGAGCATTCTCTGCATGAATATAACACATCTGTTTTCTTAACTAGAAATGATAAAATATTATTTGTTTTTTAACTTGCAGGCTACAACAATGGCCGATTTTCCTGCACCGATTTCTCTGGGGGCTATAACTGGCATGTTAGGCTCTTTTTTTGCTGTAATATTTCAGTATATCTTGCAAGGGAATATAAGCACTGGAGCTGCTAGCCTCGGCATCACAAGCATTATCACTGCTGTGTTAGCGGTATTATGATATAATTTCTCTCTCTATCTCTTTGGTTTTTTTTATATATAATTATAAAATATTTATTCAAATATTATGTTATTACAGGGAGGATCAGTGTCATTTCTGAATGCTACAATAGTAACAATGTGTGTTCATAAAAAAGGACCAGTCTTTGTTTCAGCCTTCAATCCCACACAAACAGTCTGTGCAGCAATTCTTTCAGCAGTAATACTGAAGCAGTTCGTCAGTCTTGGGAGGTATTAATCACTTGCATTTATGATTAAATAGAGAAAAGAAATTCATGAGATTAAGGCTCCGTTTGAGACAGCTTTTTAGTACAAAAATTTCTAATTCTAAAAAATCGTTTTAGAAAGCAGTAAAGAAGCTGTCCTAATACTTAATTTCTTTTATTAATATTGCAGCTTAATAGGTATGGGCCTCTTGTTTGCTGGTTTGTACATTGTCTTGTTGGCAAAGATGAAGGAAGCTGATATGGAAGAAGAGACGAAGCTGATCCCAGATGAAGAGAAAGCTCTTCTCTTTTAGGGTTTTTTGGATACTTGTAATTGCTACTAGTTATGTACACAAATGAAGTAAACTCTATGGGCTATAATTAGGTGAGAATATTATCATCAAAATATGTTAATATTATGTATAGAAGTGAAGATATCATACTTGAGAGGCATCATTAGCGTTTTCTCAACATCTGCTTTATTTATGTTTTATAATGAGGGTGTACTCCTTTATAATTGCACCATTTATCATACATAAAACCTAATTTTCTTAAGATGTTTAAACATTTAGGAATAATAATATAAAGGGAGATATAAATAATATTTTTAAGGAAGCCACTAAAAACCTAATAGGAGGAAGCCACCATGCTTTACCTTTTATAGATTTATTAACAAAAAAAATATTATTCTACAGTTAACTCGATAAATAGAATTTATTCGTCATACATTCACAGATAGAAATAGAAACATGGACAATATCACCTTCGCATTGCAATGAACTACAAAAAGTTATGCTCAAACATTCAACAATTACTTGTGACAACCTTGACAGCACAACTATTTACGGACATCATAGGGAGAATGTTGAAGCAATAATGTTGGTTAAAGAACATACGCTAATGAGATTGGAGTTGGTTTTGTGTTGGACAATAATTGAAGCAAAACTCAAACTGAAACTTGAGGCCTTTCTAGTCCGTTCTATTCCAAAACTTCCACTTCTTACCATCAGGTAAGAACTTCTTCATCAGATTCTATAGATGTTCAAAATAAACCCTCGTCACCCAAAATCCAAGGATAGCACAAAATAAGATACTCAAGATGAACTGGTGGCCTATGAACATCAACTAATTTACCATCTTGTTTTTCACACGTCATAGCTCATGATATCACTTCTAAAGAAAATGAGGGCCTGCCAGATGCTGATCTCGTTCCAAAAACTTCTCTTCCACATATTTCTATCCAGCAGCATTTATGCAATCACACGTCGTATTATTGTCTATTCTCAAAACTTCCGCGTGAAAACCCCAAAGTAGAGAATCCCTATTGAATGTCTAGACATGTATACAACAACGAAGAATTTTATTTGCCTTTGCCCTCACCTTTAAGGGACTATTAGAAGACATTTCCACACGGGCCTTCATTCATGTAGTTGCAATAGCCAATAATTCTTTTGTGGGTATGACGCGAGGCTTTTCAAAGCTCGGCCAATACATTGCGAAGACAACAATCACAAAACTTATATACTCAAACTTTTGAAAACAAGACCCTAAGGGGCTGTTTAATTAGTATTGAATTTGCCATGAGATTTAAGCAGGATTTAACGTAAAGCCAGCCAAATGATTTTCGGAGGGCTTGTAAGTCCCGCGATTGTGTAAATCTAGGATTTAGGGATTTGAGGCATAAATCTGAGTAAATCCGTGTAAATCTAAATCCCATCCTTCGGCAGATTTAACGGGATTTATATTAGCACGAGCTCTCTCTCGTGGCGCCCGTGTCTCGAAGTTCCGGCGAAGTCGTTAAGTACAACGAGGACGCAATTGCTTCACCCTCATCCTAAGCCCTAGCATCCAAGATTTTCCTCCATACATTGAACCTCAATGAAAGGTGAAAAGAGAGAATAGAACATCACACTATGCTTCTAAATATATAAAATTATATTACGCTCATATAAAAGGAGAGTGATTCTATAATATTACTTTATTGATGAATAATTTCTTTATTGGTTGGTCCAGCCTTTAAGATGTCGATGGCATAATATTGTCAATAAAGAAATAATATTTTTTTTTACATTTTTAGAATAAAATTAAAGTTGAATTCTTTTTAAATTGAAGTGGTGATCAAAATGGTAATCAATTACTTTCAAGAGAGTAATATTAACAAAATATTTTTATATTAAAATCTTTCCATTAATAATTGATAAATATATTCTTTCCATAATTTGATGATAAGGATGATGTGAATCCTTTTTTCATATTTATATTGATAATCAACTCTTTATATAATAATGACTTAACTTGCAAGTACCTCTAAATTAAATCAAATTCCTATAAAAAAAATATCAAATTTCTATCATGACCTTTGATATATCATCAAAAATTTATCTTGATTAGGCGCGAATCTTGATGCAAATATGAATCAGAAACTCCCAAAATTAAATTTGGAATCATCTAAACTTTGATTTCAATAAGCTTATAGTCGAATTGAACATCTCAAGGAAACGAACCCAATGACACTGAAATTGGTCCAATTCGAATCAAATGGGTCCAAATTGAGAGCCCGAAGCCAATTTGAAGCTTCAGAACATTAATTGAATGACCAAATGATATCCAAATGTGACATGCTTATATTCGAATCAAGTGGCTCAGCGAGACAAATCCAACAAGCCCAAGGTCGTCGAATGAATGAATGATCTTTCTTGCTTTCTAAAGCTTGCACCGCCCGGCCGCCTACCGCCATCAGACTTCCACTTGGTCGCCGATCGCCACTGGACTACCTTCCGACCACCATCGCCCGATTACAGTCCTTCCAACTACCATCGCCCGACTACGGTCCTTTCGACCATATTCGCTTGACTACGGTCCTTCCGACCACCGTTGCCCGCCGACTACGGTCCTTTCAACCACCGTTATCCGCCGACTACGGTCCTATTGACAAAATAAATATACTAGCATTCTCTTCAGAATTGCTGCCACATAATGCGCTCTATGCAATATGTATTTGCTGCATTAAATCAGCACCCTCCTCCAAGGAGGGATACTATTTGTAATCAACCATCAATATTAGTGGATTCATTCAAACTGATTTATGCCTCATGATTTTTTCCCTTTTCAGGATTTTTCACATAAAAATCCTGATTTTTCTTATGAGTATTACATCCTACTCTTTTATTTGTTTGTGTATTGGATCTTCGTATAAAGCTAGGATGGTAAATTCTATACCTCTCTTCCACCGTGAATATTCCAGGACACAACAATCTTCTTGTTCTACAATATGAATCGATAAAATTATCCTTTCTTAAGGCATTCGATAATGCAATCATAATTGTGTTGAATTAATTTGTGAACCTCCTATAGAATGTAGATAATCTATGAATTCCATAAATGCTATGAATAACATCCTTTAATGACTCAAGTGTTATCAGGTTCATCCTTTATAAGGGTAAGAAGGGCAAAGAAAAAAGTGCATGGAATTAGAATCTCCTTATTAAAAACTTCATTCAATTGAACATCAAATTGGTGTACAACATGTTATGAAAATGATCATTCAACAATGGAGTATACTAACAAAAAAAAAACATATCCAATCACTAAGTTAATAGTGTGTTGGATACTACTTAATGAAGGTACCTATATATACATTTTACTGGGATATAGATCTTAAAATTTAGCCATTAGTTTATTAATGTCAAAATGAATGATATGAGACTCATCAAAGGGAGGCCTAAAGGGTTCCAATACCCTTATGGTATAAACATGAATATCTCTACTCATACGTTCATGCTCATATATACTTAAGATGTGGGTAATTTTTTTATCAATAAGGACAGACAATTTCTTTGATTTTCTTAATAAACCTTCTATTGGTCGGGCAATATTCAACATGATATTTTTGCCTTCAAATTTAAATGCGTATGAGTTTGACCTACTAAAATTGGTAATATCTAAGTCATATAGCTATAGCATACTAAGCATAACATTGGATATGTCTGTGAGCAAGACATCAAACAAAATGTGATTAATATATGTATCCAAATTGATAGATAAAATGTATCATTGGGTAAAAGTGATGGATTTCTAAGGGTCGAGGTTGATTGGCATCAAGATTTCATCCATTTCATATTAATCATCTTAGGGGTCATTTAGTTGAATGAAAAAGAAATGCAGAGTAAAATGTAATATAGTATAAAAGAAATGTAGTGTATTTGAAATGTTTGAAATTGTTTGGATAAGTGTAAAATAAAAGGAGGTGATAACTTCTTTTTTTTTGCTTGAAGTTAAGTGAATGCAGTGTAAAACTCAAATATTGTGGTGATTAGTGGGCAACTAGTGGTGGATTATGGCAGCAACAATGAGCAGTGACAGTTGGTGGGCTAGTAAAGTTGATGGAGTTGGCGATTGACAGTGGCCGCAAAGACTGGCGGCGAGCGGTAGAAGGCAGCAGGCGATAGGTGATCAGTGGTGGCGATAAGCGATAGTGGTGCCTAGTGGTAGATGGTGGTAGCGACAGCGGCTTGCAATGATAACAATAAATGGTTTACAATATATTTGAAAATTGACCAAACATAATTATCTTCAAATACACCTAAATTGACCAAGAGGGTTAATTCCAAATATTTTAATTGTTTACTGGTATTATTTTTCAAAACCTCTGCATTCGGAATACCTTACACCAATGCTACACCAATTAGTCATTTATATCAACTGGTGTTATTTTATTCCTATGGGGTCCACCATATGATGGTGATTGTGGAAAACATTTAGAAATTGACACTAGAGATGGATGGGAAAGTGCTTGTAATACATACTACAAATGACAAACTTGTTAATACTTGAAATGACAAAGAATGATGTTATTAAATTTGAGATTTACTATGAAGATTTATCTATTAATCATTCAAGACAATATAATTTCAAAATTACCAATTTTTTTATAATTATTCCAAAATTAGCAACTTTTTATTAATTATGTTAGGTTTGTATTTATTACTTGCACTCCAAATTAATTTGAAAGTACATAAATTTATTTCAACCTTTTCATTAAGAGGTGGGTGATAAACTATATGTAATAACAATAAAATTTCTAAATTTTAATTTTAATACATTTAATTTATTATCTAATAAGTAATTAAATTATTATTATTATCTAATACATTTAATTCGATCGGTTTGACCGCGAACCAGCCACAAGTTCTGTCTGGTCCAGTCTGAAAACCGTCTCTGCATAGAACCGCATTGAACCGATAAGAGCCGTAGGTTGCAACCGACGAACCGGTCCGGGTTCCCTTGAACCGGCCGGTTCAATTGACATGTTTTTTAAATAATAATAATTAAAATTAAATAAATGATGTTTAATATTAAAGATTAAATAAATAAATGAATTATAATAAATATTATATGTATTTTAACCAAACCCTCATGAAGCATCTTCACATGCCCCACCACTCCATATGATCTCTAAACACTAGGAATAAATAATAGCAACAAAGAATATCTAAGTGATGTGGGACTAAAGAGAAGAGTTAAGAGATATATAAGGCTATAAGGTCATAACATATATAACATCTATGCAATTTATTTTTTAAACAGATTTTTTAATTAATTATTCATAATATGAATAATACTTATTTATTAGTTAATAATAATACATTATTTATTTATACATTATAAAAAATAATTTTATCTATTTATTAATGATAAATTATATTTACATAACTAATTTTTAGATATAAAGTTTTAAAATAAATTTGATATATAATATATACATATAAAATATATTTAATCATATAATATAATAATAATTTATATTAAATTTAAAAACTTATGTTATAATTAAATTTATATTAAATATGTAATATAAATTAGTAACATAAAAATTAGCATATTTAATCATATGTAAAATATATTTAATCATATAAAACAAAAATTAGCATGTTATTATGAATGTAAATTTTTATAATAATAAGATTTAAATTTTTTTGCTCTTATATGAGATTTTAAAATATTTTATTTACTTAATTATGTAAGTTTTATATTTTATAGTTTTTTATTTCATTTAATTTTTCTCTCATATTTGAAATGCTAAGATTATTATTAGTGTAATTTTATTAAATTTCAATAAAATTATTATTTGTTACATCATCTAGTTTGACTCCGGTTCGACCGGTCGAACAGATCGAACTATGAACCTCTCCTTCTTCCAGTTTATTGTCCGGTCCGATTTTCATAACTTTAATTATTATTTTAAAGTATGGTTAAATAACGTAATATTATTCTGTGCAAAATAAATAAAAATTCCGAAATAGTAAATTAATAACTGTGAATTTAAGGCACTCACCGTCTTCCTCCGCGGCGCTCTCCGCTTCTCCTCTCGATCGAACTCCCAAATCCCTCCATAAGGAGTTGTCCGTCCTCTCTCTCTCTCTCTCTCTCTCTGTGCTGTGCTTCTGCGAATTTCGTTTTCTCTCCTGCGTTTTGTTTTATTTTATTTATTTATTTTTTAAATTCTGTCGTTGGAAGTGATCAGTCTCAACATGAGCACCGGAGAGTTGCTCGGAATCGAGCCGCTAGAGCTCCAGTTTCCCTGTGAGTTTTAGTGGTTTTCCTTTCGTTTATACGAATTTGCTGTAAAATTCTGCACGATCTGTTTCGGTGGTTGGGTTTTTAAATCTTCTGACTTGATTTTTACGGCTGGTTTGATCCGAGAAGTCGAGCTAAAGAAGCAGATCTCGTGTTCTCTCCATTTAACGAACAAAACCAATGAGTATATAGCATTCAAGGTAGGTTTTAAATTTGTTGTTTTGTTTACGGATTTTCCTTGTTTTTTATGACGTGCCCTAGGAGATGGGGTAAAAATTAGATCTTTGCGTGTTGATGATTCAGGTCAAGACTACCAGTCCGAAAAAGTACTGTGTGAGGCCTAACACTGGGATTGTATTGCCTCGATCCACATGCGATATTGTTGGTAATTGATTTCTGTCCTGATGCTTCTTCGAGTTATTGTTTGTTACTTTCTTATTGCCTGTATAAGGATTTGCTTGTTTTGCATTAGTTACCATGCAGGCGCAACGAGAAGCTCCTTCGGACATGCAAAGCAAGGATAAGTTTCTTGTTCAGAGCGTGGTCACGAATCAAGGTGCCACTTTGAAGGACATTACTGCAGATATGGTACTTTTTTGTGTGGAAGAATATAGTACTCTATTTCTCTGCGTTTTTTGTTCAATTAATCACTCTATGGCTACAATTTGGGCTGTTTTGTTGGATTTTTTTTTAGTTCTCTAAAGATTCAGGCAACACTGTGGATGAGGTTAAACTGCGTGTAGTCTATGTTTCCCCACCTCAACCTCCCTCGCCTGTTCCAGAGGGATCTGAGGAAGGTTCATCTCCTAGGCCTTCTGTGTCAGACAATGGACATATTGCATCCTCGGAATTTGTTACTGTTAGTGTATTTGCTTTTGGAATTATATTTCTAAATCTTTTTCATTTCTCTCTGTGAATAAAGGCAATTACTGACATAATTTTTTGATCAGGCAACAAGGGCAGCAGCTACTGAGCCAAAAGAAAAATCTTATGAGGTGGGTTTTGAGTCCTTTCATATTAAAAACTTAAACTAATTTAATTAGAGGTAACCTATATGATTTTAGATATCTATCTCTAACTTGCAATCTCAAAACTTTTGTAATTTTAGCATCATTAAAAAGGTGCTTATGCCTTTTTCTTCTAATTGTAATGTCTCTTTTTCCTTCAAATTCAGTGGAAGCTTTCCTTTAGCTGAAGAGGTTTCTTAATACTTTGTATAAGCTTGCTCATTACACTATATTTCCAATATGTTATGAATCCCAATTCATGAGTTGTGTGTTGAAGTTGGGTAAGTTTGCTTTTGAAACATTACAATTTCTTTTTATATTTTGTTGATGTTGATACCTGACCAAACTCTTTGAGGATTTTCATTCGCCTTTCTAATGGAAGCCAATCATAGAAGTTTGGTTCTTCTGTGCAAGTACAAATTAGAAAAAGGGTCATACAATGGGCATCCCTTCTAAACCATTGGCTCTATCATCATAATTAGTCTTTAGTCTTTTCTTAATTATTTGGTTTCAGATTTATAAATCATTATTTCTGTACAATATGGCAATGCCCCACCAATTATTCTATCTCCCAGGCTTATTCGCGTGTCTTCAGTCAATCATTTAGATATATTTCCTCTATCCTTATTTTCGATATTTGCTATGCTTACTCCTCTAATATAATAATTTCTCATTCTAAATTTCCTATTTTTATCTAATTTACTTAAAAATGTCAATTCGAACACTAATTTTGGTTGCTAGCAACTTGCATGTTGTCCTAAGACATGGATATGTACGATATACCTGATCATATGGTAATTTTTTAAGAGTGATTCCCAAGTCTTCATGAATTATGTTCTCTCAAAGTTCAATTGGGCACCTCTCCATTTGATGAGAGATTATTACGTGTGGAGTTCGGATATAGAGTTAAGTCCGGATTGTGAGTGTGCACACTCTGTGAGTGTACACAGTGTGTATAAATTATGTACACGTTGTGTACACAATTTTGTATACACACTGTGTACACTCACAGTACAGACGGTCCGAACTCCGAACGTTATAATTTCTCGTTTGACAATGTGACTTTGGTTAGTTATGTCGTTATTTATTAATGAAATAAGTAATGATTGAGATTCAAATAATTTATAATATATTTTGCCTTAGTATTACTATCTTTAAGTCCTTTATCATTCAAAAACTTCATCCATCATTCTATTTTTAAATATACTTCAAAATAAATCTTCTCAGGATTATGCCATCTAGAAATAGCATGTACCATGTTACCATGTTTTGGAAATCTGATATAAGCACATCTATAATTTTTATTGAATGTTATTATGTTTGGGATTTTGTCCCTCTATAACTACTTTTCCTGCTAGTAATTGGTTCATCATGCATTTCTTTAGGAAGTTCAATCTGTTCTTGATAGAAAAACCTTTGTCTTTCTATGTCACAAGAATGAATTCTCATGGTAGTTCACCTAATGCTTTAATGATCAATGAACATTGAATGAAGATTTTTTTTTTTTTTTGCGATTTTATCATCCTGGAATATAAGGAGAGAAGGGGAGGATGAGGAAGAAGTGGAAGAAGAGAGGATAGAGAGAGAGAGAGAGAGAGAGAGAGAGAGAGAGAGAGAGAGAGAGAGAGAGATGCAATCTTGGGTTCCAATTCTTCACTATCATCATGTTTCTTTCAATCTTTGCTCACCAGTTTTACTAGTTTAGTAAGAGAGGTATGGAGGACGAGAGAAACTGAATGAAGATAAGGGAAGGAAATCCGAGATAGGTGAGACAATATGTTTCACTTTTATGCCACTATTTGCAGTCAGCCTATTATTTGGTGTAACCCAGTGCACGACACTCCCATTAGTGTGAGGTTTGAAAAGGGTTTGATGTACACAACCTTTTCCTTGCTTTATAGAAGGTTGTTTTCCATTTCATTGCCACTTTCTCATCTCAACCCATTGTTAGGTGCAACCAAGTGCTGAAGTTCCCACCAATTTGAGGTATGGGGAGAAGTTAATGTACATGACTTTATATCCACATTGTAGATAGGTTGTTTTCTTAACTTGTACTTTTAACCTATAGATCCGCAGTGGAGGCAACCTAGCCATGGTTTCCATTTGACCCTTTCTCTTAGTTCATCTTTACTGGCCCTATTTCATGGAACACAAAAGTGATGATTAGGAACAATTGAAAGAATGAGAGAAGTAGAGGGGCATGCAGTATTTGGTTCCAGTTTGCAATCAGCCTAATCCTTCAACCTATCTCCATTTCTTCCTCTTTCTCTTCAGAGAAGTCTTATGGTGAAGGGACCCAGTTGGTTGATATTGATATTGAAACAATAGGGAACTAGCAATTTATGGAATGAGGGACCAATCATTTCCCTTTTATATCAGAAGCTGCTAATCTCTTCCCCTCTTTTACACTGCATAGCATAATTTATCTTCTTGATAAACCTCATACTTGACTTTCTGGTGAGGACATCAGCAGGAGATTCCAGTGCGTCTATCATCGGAGGAATCGTAGATCGACGGCTACGATTCAGAGTCTTTATTTATGAGGCATTTTTATGTATTATTTTATTTTGTGTCTTAGTCTTTACCATTGTACCCTTATGAGGGCTTAGCTCATTATGTAGCCCAAAAGGCATTTTAGTCTTTGCATCTCTTTTTATTTTAAGACCTATAGATAGAGGTCTTCACTATTGTATGAGGTTAATGATTGATTAATAAAAATTTCAGCACTTCTTTTTTTTGTGAGCTCTTGAGAGAAGAGAGAACCTAGGAGAGGGCCAAGCAATACCTATCAGCCAATGGTAGAGGCCGGGCTCGCGGTTCGTATCCGTTCTATTTTCTTATTTCCCCTTCCTCCTCCCTATGCCGCCGGCAACCCACAATCCCCCTTCCAAATTCCGGCCAAGACTCCCTCCCTCCACCCAAACCCATCACCTAAGCCCTTCCCCAACCGCAACCACCGGCCCACTATTCCCCAAATTCCCCCACTGTCCGTCCCTCCACCCAAATCACCCAAACCGATCCCTCCCTAGCCACCGGCCTCTCCTTAGCCAACCCTAGCTGCCGGCCATGCCAACCCCAATCCCCATGATTCTATTTTCCAATCTCCACATTAGTGCTTTCCTAATTTATAGCTTTCTAATTTGGTAGATCCCTTAATTCAAATTCAAATTAATTTGAATTTTTATGCAATAAAAATACAAGTATTGCAAACTCAAGACATTATAAGATTGCCTAAAAATAAGACTTCCTTACAATATAATCATAACAAACTTACAACCATATAACTTATATTAATTTAGAGAAAAATGATACAAGTGAGGCGGGAACCATGGTTAGAAAAAGGAGGTAGAAGTCTGAGACGAAATATAAGAAGAGAAGGAAAAGAAGTTAGCTCCCAAGCTAACACAAACCCGCAGGTTTCATCCTTCAAAAATTTTCATCACTAACTTCTCTTAAACAACAACAAACAGCCCTAAAAATAGGGAAAGGAAACCAACAAACACTTAAAGCAGCCGCCCAAATCAGCCAACCAAACAGAGGAAAAAAACTAGGAAAAAGGATCGGCCAGCCCAAGAACCAAACAGACAAGCAGCCCAACAGCCAGCCCTAAGAACCGAACAGCCAGGAACCCAACAGACACCAAGGAAAAGCACGGCCAGCAAAAAAAAAAAACCAACAATTGAGAACTCAAAACACCAAACAGCCTAGGGTAAATGGGCCAAGCCTAATAGGAGACAAACAGCCCACAAATAAATGCCCAAAGAACCTTTGAAAGCTAGCAAACCAATAAGCTTGATTGTATCAGAATTTCAAATACTTTCCAAATTAGTACAAGCCTATTTTAGGAAATCTCCCAATCACCCCAAATCTAAAATTAAAATTCAGATTTGATTCTCCAATCAATATTTAATGCTTGGGGCCACATACATTGTATGTGGACACTTCCCCCTCTCCTTTGGCCGACCCCCTTTCTCTCCCTCTCTCCTAATTATTTCCTTCCATATTAAGGACTCCAATTAAGAAGATAATTAGCCGCCTCTCTCCCCTCTTTCCCTTTTGTGTTTTCTACAATTAATCTATCTAATCAATCACCCACTTTTAATTTCAGAAATTTGAAATTAACCTAGCCATTTTCTTACTTTAGCCGACCACACCAAGGCTCCTCCCTCTCCCTAGGCCCCCCTCCTCCTCCCCTAAAAGTAGGGAACCAACAAACACTTAAAGCAGCCGCCCAAATCAGCCAACCAAATAGAGGAAAAAAAAACTAGGAAAAAGGATCGGCCAGCCCAAGAACCGAACGGACAAGCAGCCCAACAGCCAGCCCTAAGAACTGAACAGCTAGGAACCCAACAGACACCAAGGAAAAGCACGGCCAGCAAAAAAAAAAAAAAACAACAACTGAGAACTCCAAACACCAAACAGCCAAGGGTAAATGGGCCAAGTTTAATAGGAGACAAACAACCCACAAATAAATGCCCAAAGAACCTTTGAAAGTTAGCAAACCAATAAGCTTGATTGCATCAGAATTTCAAATACTTTCCAAATTAGTACAAGCCTATTTTAGGAAATCTCCCAATCACCCCAAATCTAAAATTAAAATTCAGATTTGATTCTCCAATCAATATCTAATGCTTGGGGCCACATACATTGTATGTGGACACTTCCCCCTCTCTTTTGGCCGGCCCCCTCTCTCTCCCTCTCTCCTAATTATTTCCTTCCATATTAAGGACTCTAATTAAGGAGATAATTAGCCGCCTCTCTCCCCTCTTTACCTTTGTGTTTTCTACAATTAATCTATCTAATCAACCACCAACTTTTAATTTCAGAAATTTGAAATTAACCTAGCCATTTTCTTACTTTAGCCGACCACACCAAGGCTCCTCCCTCTCCCTATCCCCCCCCCCCCCCCCCTCATGCTTGTTACATCTGCAAGGAAGAAGACTACGAATCCCCTTGGCCTCCCTATCCATGAATGGCCGATCCAGAGCACGTTCATGGATTTGTGTATGATCTTCAAGCACGAGTAGATATTCTCTGGTCTCCTTTCTTCAACCTCAACTTGGAGATCGACGACTACGTCGACCGGATTCTCTTCACTTTGACGTTTGCCATCGACGAGCACCAAATCTCTGGATAATGGCGAGTTATTGGACATCCACCGACTTCTTCTCCTCCGGCTAACTTTTCGTTGGGCAATACTACAGGCGTCTTCTGCCTCTTAGTGGCGTCATTAGGTTTGCTGAGATTATTCTTCTGCTAAAACAACCCTCAAGAGTGACAGTGAGTGGAACTCAAGGTAAAATTTCTATTTGTTAACCTGTGGATTTCTGTTATTTATGCATTTAGCTTTACTATAATTTTGTTGTTATCTTAAATTGCCCTTCTAATCTAGTTTGTAATCGCATGCCAAAGCACATCAACAACTAATAAATCCTAGAATCTAGTCTAGTGAAACATTAATTTTAAAATTAGCAAGCTTAACAAACTTTTATTAAGTTCCTACAATTCCTATTATGTTTCACATCACTTTCCATCTTCTACCATCACTTTGTATTTATAACCAGTTGGAGAAGGCAATGCTGGAGAAATTTATTTAGGTGACTGGTTGGAAATGATCAAATCAAACTCATGCTTTGTTAGCATACTTTTGAACTTTTGAAATTCTATCTAGCTCAAGACCCTCACAATCAAGTACATGAAAATAAATAGATATATAATCAAATCAAACATGATACACAATTTTGAGTTTGAACAACAAGTTATGCTAATAAGCACTTTATTATATGCATCACCTTATTAGCACAAGATAAAATAAACAAAATTAGCATACACAATTGTAAGGCAAGTGTCTTATGATGCTGAATATAGTATTAAGCTCTATGTGCAAGCATTTAACTAATAAGCACAATTGTTATTGATTTACTCAAGTCTCAATCATAATAGTTAAGATAGCATTAACACATCAACTGCCAATGCCACTTAACAAATCCCCACACAACAATAATAATGGTGATGAAATATATCTACATTATATGTGAAAGTAATTAACTTTAGGACACAAGTAATTTGATCTTCTCGACACAAGATAACAAGCATGCAAAAGGATTCATAACAAGACACAATGAAGAAAAAGTATTTATATAACCGACCCCACGTAGTGGGATGAAGGCTTGATGATGTTGTTGTTGTTGACACGATAGCGAGCATGCAATGAAACAATCACCACATAACCATCTAACTATAAATAACAATTAAATAAATGTACAAAAAAATAAATCTAAGACTATAAAGGAAATTTGGCATGTAGGATTTTTATATGGCGACACCCAACATGCCTGCATCCATGGCTAAACCTTGCGCTCGCTTATTATTCTTCTAACAGTAGGTACCGTTAAACATACTCCTTCACCCAAAGAGTAGGTGGAGAAACTTTCAAACAAATTTATAGAGCAAGAGTGAGTACCTATTTTGCTGCAACAAGAGCACCTTACATTGATATCTATCCTTCATGGGCTTGGCAATCCAACTCTCTAAACAAAAGATGACTTCCTCCAAAGTGTTTCAACACTTTAGCAATAAATAAGGCTACCCCAAACTATTAATAATTATGCAATCTCTTACAAAGTTGATGGTTAGACGCATGATAAAAGAACAATGAAAATATAAAAAATATCACGAAACTGGATTTTATGCATGACCATCTCCTTCAAAATGATTTTACAATTTTGGCTTGAAACTTCACCATTTTATTCTTATTCTTGGATTGAAGAAAGAGGGTATTTTTAGGGAATGTAGGAAGGCTACAACATCCTCCAATAGATTTCTATAAATCCCAAAATTCCATCCTCAGCAACTAATCATTATGCCAGAGTTTAGGACAATCATATGTATGATCTTCAGTCATATACGTGATTAGGTCAATTTTTTATAAACTTTGTTCTAATTATATGTATAATTTACCTGTATGGAAAATAAAGTGGTTGGAAATTTGATTTGACATTGAACGTTCTTAAATAGATTTATAACGGCTATATTGAAATACTATAAAATACTACTGGATTATGAATCTTATTTTAAGGTTTTGCAAAGTGTTTTTGCATATACACACACACACACAACAACAACAACAACAACAACAACATCAAGCCTTTATCCTATTATATGGGGTCGGCTACATGAATCATTTTTCTTCATTATGTCCTCTTAATAAGGGTGTTAATAAATGACCCGGCCTGAAAACTTGACCCAAAAAATTTGTGTTCGGTTTGACCCGTTTATTAAATGGGTTGGGTTTAGGTTGACTGGCGAACTCGTTTATGACACGTTTAATATCTTTTTTTCTTTAATTTTTTTTATTTGTGGGTATGATCTTCATATTTTTTATTAAATATCCTAAACTTTATAGTTAATAAGTTATACTTTTTTTAGTTATAAAAATTTCCTTCAACCAAACGGGTTAATTTGTCAGGTTCGGATCATTTGAGTTGCTAGCGGGTCGGGTTTAGGTTGGTATTTTTTGCATGTTTATTAAACAGGTCGAGTTCGGGTTGACTGAATTCGGGTTTGGTCAATTTCGGGTCGAACCCGACCCGTCAACCCGTTTTGACACCCCTACCTATTAAGAGTCAAATTTTCATTTAAATCTAATAAAAATGTCATTCTTAATACTTTCTAACCAAGTCTTTTTAGATCTGCCTCTATCTTTCAACATGGGTCAAGTCTAATACATCTATTATTCTAACTGGGTCATCGAAAGGCCTACATTTTATGTGAACAAACCATCTAGGGGGACTCTCTCTAATCTTATTTGCCACTAGATCTACTCCAACCTTTTCACGTATATACTCATTTCGCATTTTGTCTCTAAGAGTGAAGTCACTCATCCACCTAAACACATATATATATATATATATATATATATATATATATATATATATATATATATATGTGGTAGTTATGAATATAATTTTTGATATCTTAAAAGGTTTTGTAAGTTTTTGGGCATTCATCTTTATATATTAGTAAAAGCTAACTCAACTAATTACAACAAAATTTAAATGCACAGAAAACTACAAAACTTTTGATAGATTTTTTCACTCTAGTCTTTATGAATGCTCATCCTGAGTCTATTTGATATGCTCGTGTGGGGGGGGGGGGGGGGGTTGGCGCACAGCCAGGAAGAGGGGGTTTTTTAGGAAGGTTCCTAATCAAGGGGTAATTATTTATGAAGGTTCATGATCAAAGGGGAGTTTAGGAAAGTTTTCTAATTGTGTTTATGCTATTTAGGAAGTGTTTAATTGTTTAGAAAGATTTTCGAAAATATGTTTAATTGTTTAGGAAGGGTTCCTAAATCATATTTAATTGTTTATGAAGGTTTCCTAAATCATGTTTAATTATTTAGGAATATTTCCTAAATTATGTTTAATTATTTAAGATGGTTTCCTAAAATATGTTTAGTTATTTAGGAAGGTTCTATCTATATTATTGTGGCTAGGGCTATTTAAGGGGGAGTTTTGATTAATGTTAGGTATGATGATATTGCTGAATTTATTTTCCTAGTGTTTCTTGTGAGTTCCTAGTGGCATCTAGGATTTATGGAAGAGCCAACCTACCTCTTGAATAGTAGATCAATTGTATCTTGCTTTATTATTGAAAGAGAAATAAGAAAATCAGCCTTATCTTTGTATTCTTACATTGTTCTTTTCTTTTGTTTGTTGTTTTTACTTCCAAGATGCATCAAATTGGTATCAGAGTATTTTTTTGGGACCTATGACAACAAAGAAGGTGGAGGCATTGGAGAGTAAGATGGAGCAAATCAAAATCGACGTGGAGAAAAGTTCTCAACCATTGAAGGAAGGTTGTCATCTATTGAAAGCGAATTTGGAGGGTTGAGGAGATGATAAGGAAGCTCATGAAGATGCAATAAAAAATTCCACCGATGGTTTCGATTGCCAACCTCAACCCAAAATTGACTAGGATTCCCTAGGCTGAAACTAAGGAAAAGAGATCGGACGTGAAGAGTTTGATGAGGCAAGCTTCTTTCTTCAAGAACCACCTCCTAGGGCTCCGATAAGGGGCGAATTAGGAGTTCCGGATGGGGGGACAGTAAGAAGGGGGTTTAATGGTGGGAGAGGTGGAGTGGCCGACTGCTATGGGAGGCCTTTTGGACAAAGAGAGCGGACGACTGGAGGAGGGGGATGGGCCGAACCATGGGGATCGGGTGATGTGAGGCGGACGGAAGAAATGTGTGATTCGTTCCCTCGATACATGAGTGAAATATGGAGGGATCATGACAATCGTTACACTGGAGGAGGAAAAAGCTATTGGCGCTGTGGCGATCCTATGGTGGCACTCCTAGGGTCACTGCATCCTAGTCTTGATGTGAAACAAGCTGAATATCTTGCAGCAAGAGCTGCACCTATTCATCTCGATTCTCAAGAATTTAGTTCGTATGGTGGAATAATGGATATAGGTCCACATGTTTTACCCATTCTTGGCAGTTCTTAGTATGGCA
This sequence comes from Dendrobium chrysotoxum, assembly GCA_019925795.1. NCBI lineage: Eukaryota > Viridiplantae > Streptophyta > Magnoliopsida > Asparagales > Orchidaceae > Dendrobium > Dendrobium chrysotoxum. The sequence goes on along the minus strand of CM034297.1, from coordinate 1,689,648 downwards.
CACCACATTCAGCTTCAATTTTAGGGCTCCAAGGCGAAATATTGATGATCTCAACTATACTCAAGGGTCAACTGCTGCTTATGGCGTAAGTTTACCCCCCAGGGTGTGATTATATGTCAAGGAAAGTCTTTCATAGTTTTGCTGGAACTGACTATCAAGGGAGCATTATTCCAGTTGACCATCTAAATCTTGGAGTCCCAACAATTTCTGAATGGAAGGATGATAGAGATGCTTTTCATCGAGAACTTGATATATGTGAAGAGGAGCTTCGTCGGGATATGTTGCGGGAGAGGGAACGAGGAAAGGAACGTGAAAGGGATTATTTGTCCATAATAAGCGATATCCTAGGTTATCAATATCTCCTGAATTTACAAGGAGTAATCCTATGATTGTTGTTTATGCAAAGAGACGAGATGGAACACTTGAAGAGATTGGTCGAATTGAAGTAGTATTGAATTCACTAAATCCTATACGGGTTGCAAAGATTGAACCAACTGTCCGTTTTGAGTGGTTGCATCCTTTGGTGTTCCAGTTATATGATGTAGATTCTCAGTTCCATAATGTTCCTGCAAAGACACTTAAGTTGGATGAGGAACAATTTCTGGGTGAAGCTATCTCTTTTTTTTTCAGAGGTTGCCACTAAACCTAATAGATCCTTGGTCCTTAAACTAGACCATAGAGAACATGGAAAAAGGTCTCAAAAGCTAGAGGAGCTTATTGCTCGTACTGAAGAGTGTTTTAGCTGAAAATTGATGCTTGAGATAATATTTCACCATGTAAATTTGGATAATAAGGATTTCTTCTCAAAAATTGATATTTTCTTGGTGATTTCTAGAACAACAGATGCTGAGCCTCCTATTCCAATTTATAAGACAGAAGTTATAAAGAATGATCTCAACCCCACTTGGAAGCCAGTAATTTTAAATCTTCAACAAGTTGGAAGCAAGGATACGCCTTTGAATATTGAATGCTACAACTTCAATAGCAATGGAAAGCATGATTTCACTGGCAAAGTTGTGAAATCTATGGCAGACTTGGAAAAGCTTCATCAGCATCTGCATGGGGAATATCTTTTCCGACCTTGTAATACTGGCCCTAATCATCCCAATAAGATATTGAAGGGTCGGTTATTTGTGCATAAGTTTTCTGAGAATAAGAGACAGACTTTCCTAGACTATATTGCTATTGGCTGTGAAATGAATTTCATGGTAGCAGTAGACTTCACAGCTTCAAACGAAAATCCTCGGCTCTCAGATTCTTTGCATTACATTGATCCCTTAGGTCGATTAAATGCTTATCAAAGAGCAATGTTAGATGTTGCGGACATTCTGCAGTTCTATGACACAGATAAGCGCTTTCTTGCTTGGGGCTTTAGAGCAAGGCCTATTGATGGGTCTGTTTCTCATTGCTTTAATTTAAACAGAATCACACACCACCCTGAAGTTGATGTGTTCAAGGAATAATGGCAGCTTATGCCAGTGCTCTTTGTAATTTATCCTGGGTTGGACATACCCTTTTCGGACCTGTTATTAACACTGCTGCAGCATTAGCTGGCCAGTCACTTACCAACAACCGGCATAAGTATTTTGTCTTGCTGATAATCATGGATGGGGTGATAATAGATCTTCAAGAAACTAAAGATGCATTGGTGGAAGCAGTTGATCTGCCTCTTTCAACCCTTATTGTCAGAGTTGGTGGCGTTGACTTCAAAGAAATGGAGATCTTGGATGTAGACAAAGGAGAGAGACTTGTCAGTACAACTGGAAAAGTGGCAACATGAGATATTGTACAGTTCGTTCCAATGAGGGATGTTCAGAGTGATGAATTGTCATTTGTACATGCTCTCCTTGCTGAACTACCTAGACACGTCATGACTTTTATGCAGTCTAGAGATACTAGAGAGCTCTTTTATAGCTTCCATCGAGATGATGCCCCGACTAAGTCTGTTTTGCATAAGTTTGTTGTACAATTTATTCCCTTTAACAAAAAGCCGTTAATTCATTCTCAACATCCTGAGTTTATTGTTCAGAAGGTACTTATCAGGTGGAACGATTTGTCGAAGCACGGAGCCACATGGAAACCCTACGAACTGATCAGGAGATAATTCTCATCCTTCCACCTTGAGGACAAGGTACATTTTTTGGGAGGGAGTATTGATACGCCATGTGTTGGGGGGGGGGGGGAGGCACAGCCAAGAAGAGGGAGCTGTTTAGAAAGGTTCCTAATTAAAGGTGTTTAGGAAGGTTTCTAATCAAGGAAAAATTATTTATGAAGATTCCTAAACAAAGGAGAATTGTTTAGGAAAGTTTTCTAATTGTATTTATGCTATTTAGGAAGTGTTTAATTGTTTGGGAAGGTTTCCTAAATTATATTTAATTATTTTTAAGGTTTTCTAAATCATGCTTAATTATTTAAGAAGCTTTTCTAAAATATGTTTAATTGTTTAGAAATGTTCTATTTGTGTTATTGTGACTAGGGCTATTTAAGGGGATGTTTTAATTAAGGTTAGGTATCATGATATTGCCAAATTTATTTTCCTGGTATTTGTTGTGAGTTACTAGTGGTGTCTAGAGTTTGTGGGAGAGCCGATCCACCTCTTAAATAGTAGATCAATTGTATCTTGCTTTATTATTAAAAGAGAAATAAGAAAATCAGCCCTATCTTTGTATTCCTGCGCTGTTCTTCTCTTTTGTTTGTTGTTTTTACTTGCAAGATGCATCACCATCTTCAAATTATAAAGCTTCAAATTAGTCTAGTAAATGCCTCCATTATCATCATGGTTGCTAGAATAATGAATTAAATCTAGAAACCTTTAGCAAACAGTAGATAACATCGCATAATGATTGTTATCATCAAATTACTAATAAGCCATACATGAGGAACTTATGCTCATCAAGATAAGTTGTAATATCCCATAAGATTTGTCAAAAATTCCAAGAATTTAATACTAAAACTTAACAAATAATATTCAGTTTGCGACTCCCTTCTTCATCATCATCATCTAAACACTATGAGGCCAGCATCACATTTCTCAAAAAGTTTTCTTGTTAATAATAATAGTTATTATTATTATTATTATTATTATAATTATCAAACAAAATAATTTAATATTGCTTTTCAAACAACATTTGGACCACATGTGCTTCCATATACCTCAGCCAACTTTATTTGCACTAGCTTCTTACAAAAGCTTTCTCGTAAAACCTTCTCATTCTGCTTTTTTGAAGCATCTTAAGCAAAAAAGGCCTTAAAAATAATTCCGCCCATCACATGAAATTGGAAAGTATGTTCGGCAGCTAGCTGTATGGTTTATGGGCGAGTGCTTCAAGAATATGTAATGAGTGGCAAGGATATGATTAGAAGAATGATTAAAATGGAAAATGGGCTGCAAAGATCTTGGTTTGTGTATTTGGTATTGCTTAGTCAGAAGTTCACGAGGTGATTTCTAGCATTTTATACCGGAAATTCTATGTTCTATTAGTATACACTGTTTTCTTGTATAAAATAGCTTTATAACACAGATACTTATTGTTTTTCTTCCTTTAGCACAAAACAGGATTTGTTTCACGTGTCTGTTATTTCTCATGTTATATGACTTCTAGAAGTTTTTTATGTCAGCAAGAAATATACCTTACTTTTTATTTAATTCTTGACATTCAATGCATTAGATTTTCTTGGTTTTTTCTTTCTGAAAGTGAACAAAAGTAATTATAAATATAAGCATTCCTTATATCAATAACTTTTTTTTATTCTTTTCAAACAACTTTCCCTACATTTTAGATTCAATTTTGTTATTTGTTTCTCCAGGCATCGGATTTACTATCAAGGTTGACCGATGAGAAGAACTTGGCTGTTCAACAGAACGCTAAGCTCCGACAGGAATTGGTAAGTCTACCAACCATTAAGGATATTCTGTGTTCTGTTTCAAGCGGGTTTTCGGATGTGTTTAGAAAGATTATTTAAAAATTGCCTTCAGCATTATAGAATTTAACTTGTCTTTGCGGCATGATACCTCCTCTTTAATCATAGCTGAATGTTTTGCTTCTGTTTTTTTTTTTCATGCATTTTTACTAATATTACTATTTTCCTTCATTTTTCTATCTTTCTTGCCCAAGTCACTTGCCGTTGTTTTGATGTTCCTCTGGAGCTTGTGGCTCTTTCCATGTGTCTTGTATTTGCTTTTTTTGAAGAACAGAAATCTATTTCATATATTCTATAAAATTTGCATAATTTTGGTTATGGCTTTTAAGAAGAATCACTGAAGGGGATAAACACTCGATAAAAGAGCCAAATGAAATGCGCGTCAAACTTTTTTCCAAGAAGGAAGCATTGTTGGGAGGAGCAGGGATAGAAACCATATAGTCATGGTTGGGAGCTGAGATATAAATCGCTAAGTCAATCGAGTGGTTATACATCTTTTAGGTTTAGGGTTTGTGTTGCAGCACCAGTGCTAAATAATGGAAGATTTTGAGAAGGTTAGTTACTTTGTAAGGGGTATGCGCTCGACTTGCTTAGAAGGGTGACCATTGTGGTTCTAAAAAAACTGTGTTTGGACAACTCCAACTTAGTGTGGGCTCCGAAAATTTGCACCCCGGCCTCTCCGCGGACCCCTCTCTTTCTTCTTCTGGTTTATTATTTTTTTTAGGGTCTTCGAGGAGAGTTTTAACTAGTAGGTCCGGGGTAATTTTTCAGAAGGCAGATTAGATTTTAAATAAGGCACTACCCAGATATTTTGCCCTCATTTTGCTAGGACTTTATGATCCGAGTTCTAGTTTCCTATAGGCGCAAGCCCCTATAGTTAATTACCCCTCCCGATAACGAGAGAGAACATATGATTAAGGCTAGTTATCAAACAAATACATGGTATCTGGCATATAATAGCAGCATGATTTAGATATTTGAGAATTTAATATTTAAAATTAGAAATTTCACCATCTCGTACTTAAAGCGGATGGTGGGGGAGTGATGATGAGCCCGATCAAGATCCCATGGTTCCGTCTTCCCAGACCATCATGGTCCCTAGTCTATTTAGTCAGAGGAGATAGTCGACCCAACCTAACAGAAGGATCCTTGTCGGCAATTATGGGTTGTGTCGTCCAATGGTACCTTGTAGACCTGGGATGAATATTTGTCTAAGGGAACAAAATTGAATCCACGTTAGCTAATAGAGAGCTTTGTGCCCTATTGATTATATTCTATTGATTCATTGCTCGATGATTTAACGCCGTTGGGGAACATATGAGCTTTGACCATGACCGTAATGTAATTGTGCCATTTTGCGGCAAAATCACCCGGTCAGAGGGTCCTGGTCTTAACCGTTTACCTGTGGTGCCATTTAACGGCGAAACCATCAGTGTGGTGCCATTTTGTGGCTAAATCACCGGTTAGAGGGCAAGAGACAGATTGAGAATAGATCATAGTGATATTCTCGACTAGACATTAGCTTTTTTGTGAGCTGAAGTAGTTTTCAAATTTGTCTACCTCGGCAAACTGTTGCGGAGGGTGGATGAGTATTTTTGCTTTAAGTAATTGATGATTAATTTTCATATTAAATATCATAGGTTATGGTATTTTTAAAATTTTTTGAATTTTTATGGGCATTTGAAAAACATTATAAATGTTTGTCCCTCTAGTTGAGACTTTCTGTCAACACGGTCATCATCGGGGTTTTAATGGGTAATTTCATTTTTTTTGTTGATTTAACTTTGTTGACTTTGTCTGCTTGCCGACAAAGGATCGTGTTTGAATCTAAATTCATTCCTTAACCCGCGCAGTATTTTCAGACGTCACGTGTGTACCTATGACACGCTCTTCGGGGCCCATACGGGTATATTATGTTATATGTATTTTGCACGATACATACGTATGTAGTGGATGTATACAACGCATCTTTGTATGTCACGTATGTTGGCATATGCATTTTGTATTTTGTGTTCGCATACTATATAGTTGCAGTGTGCGGCATTTTTGCATGCAGATAGAATATTGCATGATATTACTTGAATGAAATTCTCTGCATCTAGTAAATACATACAGGAGGACACTCGGCTGCGTATGTACAACATATTTGCATGTGAATATAATATTAAATGACATGCTTGAATGAAACTCTGCATCCTATAAATGCATGTAGAAGGTCACTTTAGATATATAATTGTAATGTTAAGTGACACACTTGAATGAAAACCTCTGCATCCTATAAACGCACGCAGGAGGTCATTTTGAACTGTGATTGCAATGTCAAATGACATGCTGGAATGAAACTCTCTGCATGTCATAAATGCACGCATATTATGGGATGCATATGAATGTGCATTGCAATGCATGAAAGGGGTGTTTTGCATGAATTATTATGTCGGCTGCAATGCATGTACGAGGGCTTTTTAAAATATTTGACACTAATCAATTGCTCGGGCAACTATCTTTTGAAAGTGCGCAATGTTCCCTGCTTTTGCTTCTAAGTGAATCATAGCATTTCACCCAGAATAGCCGTGAGATACTTCATTGTTCTGATGCGAGCTCCATCTTCTCGTCCTTTGAGAAATCAGATTCATGAATAATCCAATCTTTTGCTTAGACCAGACGAGGACATCCAAATTACATGAGGTCATTTTGTGATAGATGAGGTATCATAATCTGATGAGACTAAAGGCTTGACTAATGTACTATTAGACTTCTTTGTCTCCGTTTCATCATAAGGTAGTTTCTTCGAAGCATGAACAGGGCAAAACACCAGATAGTTTTCAGTATCCCAACGACATTCTAGCATCTGCTATGCATATAGGACGTGGAAAATTTCTCCTATAGTCCTTGACATGGCAACTAAGAGCAACTTTCTTCGATCTACAGCTACAACATTTAGTGGTGCATGTGTAGGATATTAGGTCGTGAAGCTTAACCTCCAGATATTTGTTCTCCATTCAAATAATACGGCATTTCTCCAGAAACCTCAGTATTTCTGAAGAGATAATAAAATGAGATATTTTTTCTTCAACTGCTCATTCTTTGACTCTATAGAATCATTTAATTTTTCATGCTTAGTGCCACAATTAGGACCTTCCTCTAGTAATACGTCGGCGGGCTTTCTTCTTACACCGAGTTTTCTTTATCTTAACTATCACTATCAAGGTCTCTAGAGTTGTTAATTGGAGGATTTAGTTATACTTGGTCGACAAAACCTTCAGGTTCAATGCACACTAAGTGTGCTTCTTCTCAACATGATTGTTAATTATGAGGGTTTTCTACAGCGGCTTGTAGGTACTTGCATTTGCTATAGTCCTCTTGTATTTGTTGTAATCTTCAGCCCGTGCTTGCAAATAGTATGCTGCCTGCATACTTATGTTCACAGAGGACCCAACATCCTTGCAGCATATATACTATCATTACTATTGGTGGATGTTTGCAGGGAATATTATCATTTGCAAGCAGGTTTAGTATATCCGTTTACATATTGAGGTGGGCCACTGGTTGAGCTGCGTTCATCACCAGTTCCCTATGTATGTTGGCCGGCAAGTTGTCCTTCAATGCACATCTATATCTCCTGCTCGCAGGGCATTACTGAAGTAAATATTATACATTGGTCATTTGATCTTTGCTTGCGAGAGGGTCAGTGCTTTTGTCTACTACTGAATGGATGCTGATAGTAGGGCATTATTGCATTCACTGCCTGTTGCTGACTATCACTGTTGCACAGGTCTTCCGTCATTGCCAGCAGGAGTTTGCACTCATTGCATACTGCACTGTTTATGTTTGCAAGGGGCTTTGTTGTATTGGCTGTATGTTACCAATCATTACTCATCGGTGGACTTATGTGGCCTGACAAGTCTCCTACAGTTTCTTATAGATTTCCATGTTCATAATTGGCTATTGATTCTTGCTTGCATATGAACTGTCATATCATAAGTCTTTCTACTTGTACCTCTGCTGCAGTCCCCTTAGATATGCTTGTAGAAGAGTTATTATACTGACATCATGTCCACTATCATCCTTCATGGGTGGCCTAGCGTACTTATCTACAGTAACATTAGTTGCATGCAAGACGTTGATGTTCACTGTAGGGCATCGCTGCATTCATCGCTTGTGGCTCTTGTGTGAGCTGTTGTATGCATGATAGGTCTTCTATCATTGTTTGCAAATGTCACTACTTCAATCTGCAAGCTGGTTATTGCTTGCATAACAAGTCTTTTATTTTTGCATGTAGGAAGTGCTTGTGTTTCTTGCAATTAGCAGATGTTGTTTATAATTTATCCATGTCTGAAGATTTCCTAGCATGAGTCCCCTGCTCGTTCATTTATACTTGTTTGCATGATTTGAATTATCACTTACCATTTGCATTGTTTAATTTAGTTGTGCATTTTCAATTTTAGGGTCTAGTTCCCTGTTGTTCTATATGTATGTTTTGTTCCCTGTCATTTAACTTGAATTAGGTCTCATGTTGTTCATTTGAATTTTGTGCATCTTATGTCTGAATTTCAGCAGCACCCCGGCATCTCTCCTGTTCAGGGAAATTTTGGGGAGTCTTAGCCTTCCCGCCATGTCAAAGAAAGACATGCACGGTCGGTGTCGGGTGATATCGCGGCTATAGTCTTCAATCCCACCCCGCCAAGAAAGGCGTGCATAGGTCTTCAGGGGTACTTGTTTGAAAATGCACAATTATTTCCCTGCAAAGGCACATGCACGGGGACTTAATTTTTGCCCCGCCATGCTAAGAAACACACACACAAGGCTTACTTGCCTCGCTGCAAGCACCACGACGAGTTCCCTCTCACCGCACTAAGAAAAGCGCGCATATGTGGTTGCTCGACGCACTGCAAGCGCCGAGGACAGGGTTTGGGTTCATGCCTTCGCGATCGGTTCTAGCGACGGCATCGACGATGTCAGCAGGAAAAATCACAAAATACATTATTTTATTTTCCTTATTTTTCTTCTTCTTATTTTTTTCATTTCCTTTTATTTTTCTTCTCTCTTTTTTTCATTTTCTTCTTTCTTTCCTTTTTTTTTAAATTTTTCCTCCTTTTTTTCCAAATATTTTTTTGAAATAAATAATAATAATAATAATAATAATATTATTATTATTATAATATTAATAATAATATTAATGGGAATAATAATATTATTATAATTGACAATAATAATATTATTAAATAGTAATGTTAACAAACTATTAATACTAATGATAATAATAGTAATAATAAATATTAACAATAATAATAATAATAATTAAAAAATTACCTTTGTTTCTGTCGGCTGGATCAGATGGCAATGAGGAGGAGATCGATCGAATGTTTGGTTTAAATGCAGGTGCTCCAGTTCGGTCCTTGGAGGTTTTTAAGTGCCTGAAGTAGGATCAGAAGCTGGGATCAACTGATTGAGTGTGAGAAAGTCGGATCGTGCTCGACAATAGGTCAAAGGCAGTGGAAGTTTCGACTTATGAGAAATTGAGCGTTGCTGAGGGATTAACACAGTGGATCGGTCGGATAGGGTTGTGGATTGGGATTGACGGGTATATATCGAGCAAGTTGGAGGGGGTTTGGTCGAGGTCAGAGGGGCGACGATGGATGTAGGAGCTGGACCGGACGGGAATGAGACGCAACTGCAAGTTGATTGGGTGGCTGAGGTCGATGGTAGAGGGCCGGACGAATGAGTTGGTTTGGATCGAGGGATTGGGCTTGCGGTTTGATGAGTTTGGGCGTTTGATCGCATACGGGAGAAGGATCGAGGCAGCTATGAGGAAAGCGGGAGTGAGAGGTAGATGGATCGGAGGTATTCGGCTGGGGTTTGCGGTAGAGGAAATCGGTAGGGGGAGGTTCGAGTTATTTGCGTGGATTTTGGAGGAAGGATCTGGTGCTGGGAGTTGACGGGAGGCAGGGATTGGAGGTTCGATCGGCTTTGGGAGTTCGACAGAGAGCAGAGGAAGAACGGAAGCCTCATTCTCATATTAACGAGTAGAGATCATGGAGCCGTGCATAGATTGTGGGAGGCAACATCGTCGACGTGCGAAGATCGTGCTTCGGACGGCTATAAGGTAAGGTGTTGACCTGATTTGATTTTTTTTTTTCATTGTTAAGGTCAACACTTAGCTATCTGTGGAGAGAGTAGTTATTATAACAAGTGAATCTTGGCATGTTGTACTTTACTCATCCTGATTGATCATTCAACATATGATAACAATAGCATAAGACTTCGTCCAGTTATCTAGGTATGAATTGTGGATTATTATTTTATTTTTTCCTATTAAGAGCCATGTTATGTTAGTTAAATTCTTTCCCAGTTTCTACTTTTGTAGTCTTTCTACCTCTATGGTTTTTGGGGTGTTCCCATGTCACAATTTCTATGTACTTCAGATTCTTCGAAGATATCTTTGTGAAGGAACATTGATGGTTTTAGCAATGAGAAATCCATTGAGGGTGCCTTAGCATAGTTTATGTTGACTTATCTCTTAGAAGGCTTTAAGGACAGATTTCCTGACAAAGTGAGTTTATATTAGCTTTTGTTTCGTAGTTCATTAAAAAAAGTTGGACTAAATGTCTCTAGGACTTAGCGAACTTCATTTTAACGCCATTAATTTTGATTTTAAATCTATTCTTTGTTGTTTTTAACCACTTTTATTTTGTTTACTCTTTCACAACGATGACATAGAAGCTTTTAGCAATAAAGCAGACGCTTAGAAGCTGCATGGAGGTAACCAAAAATTGAGCTTAAATGTAAAATACGGTTTAAGTACAAAACAATATATGAGGTTGCAAGTAGCAAAAATGATAAGTGGTGGCTGCTGGAAACCTATCTTAGGGTCTGTTTGGGACAGTTTTATCATTGCTTTGCTTTTTCAGACTGCACTACAGTTTTATTTGGCTACTACTTTCTTGTTGCTTTCTCGTCGCTTTCTAAAAATTTTTGTGGTGAGAAGCTACCTTTACAACCAGAGTTGCTTATATGTGGTAGCTTTAACAAAATAGCTATTCGATTTAATATATATATATATATGTATATATATTTATAATATTTACAATAATTTTAAAAATGTTATTTTCGTCAATACTCGCAACAATTTTACAAAAAGTCGCAACCATCCCAAATAGAGTTTGGCTTCTTTCACTGATCTTATTGCAATTGGTGAAGTCTGCTAAAAGCTGATTTTAAATTTACTGACGGTGCAGCTTTGTTTTGTTAACTGACAATGGATTTTGAATATTTTGGCTTTTCTTGTACTAGTACGTGAGAGAGCCTTTTTTAGGCTATGTTGACCGTAGAATAAATGGCAGAGGTAAGGGATGCTTTTTTCATTTATTTTCTATGAAAATCATCTAATGCAAAACATAAGAAAAACAAATGAGATACCAGAATCAACTACTACCTTTGGCCATTCTAACTGAAATGAGCTACACAAGCACATCCATGCAGCGTCCCTAAGGCCCGTATATGCTTCCAGATAGCGTACGTTTCATGATGATTTGGATGACGCTGTAATTTGTACCATTGAATCAAACTAGGTCAGCACTATTCCTAGGGCATGTACATCAGTTGTTGTCAATATTTGATCACGGCTTAATCACCATCATCATCATTAGCCTCCATGCATTCCTGCTGAATTGCTTGTGGCTATATGAAACAAAACAGTAGGTAAAAAATAAAAAACCTTTCCAACATATTCATTTATAGTAAAACTAATTATAGTATAATTTAAAGTCATTTACCCAGTGCCACGGGTAACTCTCATATATGTAAAAGAGGCATTATTTCTATTCATGACACTGGCCTTAAGTCGGCAAACAACACCCACTAGGTTGCAGGAAAGGCCTTGTCTAAAGCCATAAAAGGAAGCCAACTTTGTGTTTTTAATCCTTAGGGTTCATCTAAGCAGTGGGGGGTATGAACTGGTTTTAAAGCCTTTGATTCCTGTAGTTATTAATATCTATATATCTTGAGAGTATAAAGAAAACCGACACAAGAAATTATCTCTCTATGATAAAGGTGATGGAATTTAAAAGATGAGAAATTATTATCTAAGAAAGGTAAATTTGAGTTCTTTATTTGTGCCGAACCTTAAGGAGATTTGGTGGTGGAGTGAGGAGGTACTGATAGTTATTAAGGAAAAAATGTGTTTTAAAAAATTACGAAAAGTAAATACTACTAAGACTTATAATAATTTTAAAAAATCTTGAAGTCTTGAAAAGAGGTTGTTTAGTAAAGCATGTAAAATCCTTGTTAAGGAAGAAATTATTTTGGAAAATCATAACAAACAATATAATGAAGTATATTATAAATTGATTCCAAAAATTGAAGTTGAGTAGGCTCTGAAAAATATGCATAAAGAAAGAACTTTATGCTTAGAGAGATGCCCATTGAGATTTTAAGAGTTGTGGGGATATTGTAATTATTTGGTTAATAAATATTTTAAATAGAATTTTGTAAATTAATATGATGTCAAATGATTGGTGAAGAAGCATTTTGATACCAATATGTAAAACATAAGGGGTGTGGAAAATTAATTTGACACCAAAAGAACTTACTTAAGACACTTACACGTGAGTTCTTGCTCAAGGCGCTCGCCACTAATATTCATTGAGGGCAGCCAGAGCCATGTCAAATATGGGTGCCCAAATGTACACATCATGAACTAGTTAAGGTGTCTGTAATAGTTTGTAATTGTCTAGTGACTAGTTATGTGTTTTTTATTATTTCTCTTCATGGTCCCTTTTGTAGCCCTCTCATCCCTATAAATAAGGGGTTAAAAAGTATCTTTTGGATAGTATGCTATCTTTGCTATTCACAAAGTAGTTGGTTTGTAAGTTCTCCTTACTTGTCTACTCGTTCTCCTCTCTTCTTGCTCTACCTGCCTAGTTAGACTTGCAAGTATGTTCAAGGTGGTACATACTAAAAAATTTGAATCCAACAACTATGTTCTTGTATTTGCTCATTCTACTACTACTAAATCAAATCTCCTCGTGGATGGTGTATTTCTATGCCCTCTTTGAACTACTGCTATCTGTTTGCATTAGCTTACAATCCAGCAAAATATTTACAAAATGTAGCTAGTTCTATATGACACTAGACTCAATTGATGTTCTTGAGAGAAAGACTTATAGGCCCTGCTAATTTTGGGTAAAATTAGGTTTAAGCTTCGAGGATGTAAAAATTATCTGGTGATCTTGTCAATACAAGTGATAGGAAATACTTAGATCCAAGTATTCCTATCGCTCCGGAAGAGGAAAAACAGCAGAAAACTGCCGTTTTCAGTAGTGGACAGCAGCCAAACGCAGTAAAACAGAGAAAAATAGAAGAAAATCTGAAGGGAAAACCACACCAAAGCTTGTATTTCACTAGTAGAAGCAAGAAAACAATAAAAGATACAATGTTCTTCAATTCGAGAGGAAGAACAACTCTCCTAATCTCCGGCCATGCCAAGAGCCCAAGCAAGAAACCCTAGATATCCAAAATACATTCAAATTCAAGATACCCCTAATTTTCCCCCCATCATCCTAATTAACCATAAAGGAGTATTACAAAATGTCTAAACAACCCTTCCCATTCAAAATTTCCCTCCAATTGGGTCCACAGAGGCCCCGCCCCCTTCCAGGGCTTCCGCCCGCCAGGTTCTGCCCGTCCCTGGGCCGGCGGGTGTAGAACCGGACCGGTCCAGCCGGCCCCTCCTGGGCCGGCTTACGCCTAACATTACTCCCCTCCCAAAAACTCACCTTGTCCTCAAGGTGGAAAGAGGGGAATTGCTCTTTCACTCTTTCAAACGGCTCCCAAGTAGCGTCGAAATCCGGAAGGCCTCTCCATTTAATTAACACTTCTGTGTTGCCCCTTTCATCTGACCGGACTCCTGCCAGCTCTAGTGGTTCTAAGATCACTTCCAAATCTTCTGTCATAGTGGCTGGTAGTTCTGCACTCGCTGCATGATCCCCTATGGCTCTCCTTAGCTGAGACACATGGAATACTGGGTGTATAGTGGCTGAGGGGGGTAACTTCAATCTGTATGCCACTGCTCCAATCCTGCCCAAAACTTCATAGGGGCCAAAGTACCTTGGTGCCAATTTCTCATTCCTCCTTCTAGCCACTGTCCTTTGTCTGTAGGGTCGTAGTTTCAGGAACACCTTCTCCCCTACTTCAAACTGCATGTCTCTTCGGTGTGAGTCTGCCTGCTTCTTCATGATCTGTTGTGCCCTCATCAGATGTTTCTTCAGTTCCTCCAGCACCTTGTCCCTTTCCTCTAAGTACTGCTCCACTGATGATACTGGTGTACTACCTCTCCCATAGTGCATGAGGTGTGGAGGATCCCTTCCATATAGCACTTTGAAAGGGGTCATCTGTGAAGCGGAGTGGTATGAGGTGTTGTACCAATACTCAGCCCAAGGTAGCCACCTTGCCCACGACCGCGGTGTTTCAGAAGCAAAACACCTCAAATAAGTCTCCAGACTTCGATTCACCACCTCCGTTTGTCCGTATGTCTGTGGGTGATAGGCGGTGCTTCTCTTTAGAACAGTGCCCTGCATCCTGAACAGCTCCCTCCAGAACTGGCTGAGGAACACTTTGTCTCGATCAGACACAATTGACTCAGGAACCCCATGCAGCCTTACAACCTCCCTAATGAAAGCTGCTGCTACTGACACTGCGGTGTAAGGATGCCTCAAGAGGATGAAGTGTGCGTACTTGCTTAGTCTGTCAACCACCACCAAGATGACTGTGAACCCCTCTGATTTCGGTAGGCCATCAATGAAATCCATGGACACTTCCTCCCAAACAGAGTTTGGGAGTGTCAATGGTTGTAGTAGTCCCCCCGGAGCCATGGCCATGTATTTATTTCTCTGGCACACTTCACACCTTGCCACAATCTCTTCAACGTCTTTATGCATCCCCTTCCAGTAGAGCTCAGATGCTAGCCTCCTGTAGGTCTTCTGAACTCCGGAATGACCTCCCATTGCGCTGCAATGAAACTCCTGCAACAAGTGGGGAATATGTATGGAGGTTCGTGGCATCACAAACCTCCCCTGATACAATAGTCTCTCCCCTTCCATGCAGTAGCCCGGGTGACTACTCTTGTCCCTCCCCAGATCCTCCCTGATCTTTCTCAGCTCTTCATTCTGCATACTCTCTTCCTTGATGGCCCCCCAATCTAGCATCATTGGAACTGACATTGCTAACTCCTGCAGTTCCCAAACACATCTGGATAAGGCGTCGGCTGCTTTGTTCTCCAAACCAGGCTTGTATTGGATCTCAAAGTCATAGCCTAGCAATTTGGATAACCACCTCTGATGCTCCTCGGTCACCATCCTTTGCTCTAACAGGTATTTCAAACTTCTCTGATCAGTCCTCACAATGAAGTGTCTCCCCAAAAGATAAGGCCGCCACTTCTGAATAGCCAAGACAATGGCCATTAGCTCCCTCTCATAAACTGACTTCAATCTAGCCCTGGCTGACAGCACTTGACTGAAGTATGCTATTGGTCTGTGATTCTGCATCAATACTGCCCCCAGCCCATATCCCGACGCATCAGTTTCCATTATAAAGACCTGGCTAAAATCTGGAAGTGCTAATACTGGAACTGTAGTCATGGCTTCCTTTAGTTTCTCAAACGCCCGGGTTGCTGCCTCTCCCCATGAAAACCCATCCTTCTTCAGTTGCTCAGTCAACGGCCATGCAATAGCGCTGTATCCCTTCACAAATCTCCTGTAGTATCCAGTCAGTCCCAAGAACCCCCTTAACTCCTTGAGGTTCCTAGGCAGTGGCCACTTCTGCATTGCCTCTATTTTAGTCTGGTCTGCCGCCACTCCTTCTTGGGATACCACATGTCCCAAGTACTCTACGCTCGCCTGGGCAAAGCTGCACTTCTTCAGGTTGGCTTGTAACTGATGTTCCTGTAACACTCCCAAAACCACCTTCAAGTGCTCTAAGTGTTCCCCCTCCGTCTTGCTGTACACCAAGATGTCGTCAAAGAACACCAGTACGAACTTCCTGAGGTACGGTTTGAAGACCCTGTTCATCAAAGACTGAAAAGTAGCAGGAGCGTTAGTCAAACCAAAGGGCATTACCAGGAACTCATAATGCCCCTCATGTGTTCTCAAAGCGGTCTTGGGAATGTCTGCCTCCTTCATTCTGATCTGATGGTATCCCGACTTTAAGTCCAGTTTGGAAAATACCACAGCCCCAAATAGTTCATCCAATAGTTCATCGATCACTGGAATTGGGAACTTGTCTGGTACAGTGCCTTTATTCAAAGCCCTATAGTCCACACAGAATCTCCAACTCCCATCCTTCTTCTTGACCAGGAGGACTGGACTAGAGAAAGGACTTACACTTGGTCTTATGATCCCCGCCTCCAACATCTCCCGGATCAGCCTCTCTATCTCATCTTTTTGGATCTGAGGGTAGCGGTAAGGGCGAACGCTGATCGGTACCTCCCCTTCCTTCAAAGTAATGGCGTGCTCCAGCTCCCTCTGAGGTGGCAAACCCTGTGGGGACTGAAAAACCTCCCTGAACTGCTGTATGACTGGTTGCACTTCACAAGGAATGTCTCCCTCTTCCCCCACACTGACTCTCTCCAATCGTTGCAGCTCCACCAAATATCCACCCCCAACCTCCTGGATGGTTCGGATCATGGACTTGAGAGACCCCTGTCCTAGACAGGCCGACATCTCCCTGTATCACCATTCTCCGCCCTCCCACTACCAGTTCCATCCGCAGTTCCCCCCAATTCACCCTGGTTTCCCCCAAAGTTTGCAGCCACTTCATCCCTAAAATTACATCCGTACTCCCCAATTCTAAGGGAAGAAAATCCTCCCTCACCTGTATTCCCTGAATAGATAGCACCACTCCCCTACAAACTCCTCTTCCCATCTCTACCTTCCCAGTGCCCATCATTACCCCATAGCCTCCCGTATCCACTAATTTCATTCCAAGCAACTCAACAATCTGGGTGGAAATGAAATTGTGGGTTGCCCCACTATCTATCAAAACCACCACCTCGTGGTCAGCTATCACCCCTTTCACTTTCATAGTGTGACTCGAAGTGAATCCCACTACGGAGTTCAGAGAGACTTCTGTCACATCTAGATGCAACTTCTCCTCCTCCTCCACTTCGGACCTGCTCCCACTTCCCTCTTCGTCTTCCTCGTCTTCGCAAACGAGGAGAACCTGAAGAGTCCGGTCCTTGCACCTATGACCCGGCATGTACTTCTTATCACACCTAAAGCACAATCCCTTTGCCCTCTTCTCCTGCATCTCCTTATCAGTAAGCTTTTTAAAATTTCCCCCAGGCCCTCCTCCTCCAGACCTCTCCCTTGGTACCTCTCGTGTACCCCCCGATGCAGCTCCCTTAGGAGCTAGAAAAGTGGTCGTCATCCGGTAGGATCCCCCGGAGTTGCTGCCTCGGGCCCCTCTCTCCAGATGCTTCTGGTCCTCAACCAGCTGTGCCAACTCCATGGCCTCCCCCAGGTCGTGTGGCCTCATCACTCTAACGGCTGCTCTGATTTTTGGTTTGAGCCCCTTCATGAAGTTCCCCTCCAGCACAGTCTCCGAAAGACGATCCAACCTGCTAGCTAGGTACTCAAACCGGTCACGAAACTCTGCCACTGTCCCCTCCTGTGTCAGAGCAAAGAATTGTTCGTAGAAGTCTCCTCCCCGACTGGTTCGGAAACGCTCTAGCAAACAGTCTTTGAACTCCCTCCAGCTCCTAATAGGTCGCCTCATGTCTCGCCACTGGTACCACGCCAGTGCCTTACCCTCCAAGCACAGTCCCGCCGCTGTCAGTTTCTCCTCTTCCGTCAACCCATTGACGGCAAAGTATCGCTCTACCTTGTAAATCCAGCCATGGCCATCCTCGCCTTCAAAGATGGGCATCTTCAGTTTCCTCACCTTGGGATCTCCCCCGTACCCTCGGTACCCTCCATAACCTCCCATCCCCCGAAGGGGAGGTGCTCCCCAAGTGTCCCGATCGTCCCTTCGACGATTATACCCAAATCCCTCTTCATAGTCCTCCCTTCTACCTTCAAAATCAGCACCTCGGCGATGAAACTCCTCCCTTTTCCCACCAAAATCAGCACCCCTTCTGTCATATCCCATGCTCATCTCCTCTCTAGAGAGCGGTTCTAGAGGAGGCATGTCGTTCTCTCCTTCCAAGATCTCCACCTCTGGCATCCTCCTCCCCCGGGGTGGGTTTGGATTTCCTCCGATGCCATGGCCGTCGGAGGTCTCTCGTACTTCCGATGTCGCCAGATTGGTCTTCATTTCAAGCAGTTTCTTCATCATCTCCTCCATAGCAGAAAACCTCCCTTCCAATCTTTCATTATTAGTGGAGATTTCAAGGACTTCCCCTCCAAATCTGATTTCAGTTGTCCGAATTCGCCTTCCAACACTTCCACCTTCTTTCCGGCCATCTTTTTCTTCCACAAACCACAAGTAAACTTCCTTCGAAAGCTCCCAAAACCCGCTGAAATTTCAGATTTTCAGCCGCCAAAGGTCCCACGACGATGCTCTGATACCAATTTGATAGGAAATACTTAGATCCAAGTATTCCTATCGCTCCGGAAGAGGAAAAACAGCAGAAAACTGCCGTTTTCAGTAGTGGACAGCAGCCAAATGCAGTAAAACAGAGAAAAATAGAAGAAAATCTGAAGGGAAAACCACACCAAAGCTTGTATTTCACTAGTAGAAGCAAGAAAACAATAAAAGATACAATGTTCTTCAATTCGAGAGGAAGAACAACTCTCCTAATCTCCGGCCACGCCAAGAGCCCAAGCAAGAAACCCTAGATCTCCAAAATACATTCAAATTCAAGATACCCCTAATTTTCCCCCCATCCTCCTAATTAACCATAAAGGAGTATTACAAAATGTCTAAACAACCCTTCCCATTCAAAATTTCCCTCCAATTGGGTCCACAGAGGCCCCGCCCCCTTCCAGGGCTTCCGCCCGGTTTCCGCCCGCCAGGTTCCGCCCGTCCCTGGGCCGGCGGGTGTAGAACCGGACCGGTCCCTGCTGGACCGGTCCAGCCGGCCCCTCCTGGGCCGGCTTACGCCTAACAACAAGCTACAACGATTTTATATCTATGTTCTTATTGATCCTGCCTGCGCGTGTGGGAGCTATAAGTTCAGCTAGCTTGTTTTGAAATTCTTCATAGTTTATGATTCAATTTGATTTTGATGTTGGCTCTATTGCAAGTTCTGGCTTTTCTGCTTTTATGATTTGAAAGTCATTTAAAGTATGGATAAAAATAATAGCGTCTTGGACCGTCACGTATCATTTATGATGAGAATGCCCCAACTGATGCTTAGTAGTCATGAGTGTGCGTGAATCTATGTACTTCTCTAAATAGTTAGCACTTATGAACGTGTTGTCAATTTTCTCCTGGACAATATCTAAGATTGGAAACCAAATCTATACCTAACAGTTTTGTTTTTTTAAGGATAGGAATCTATGATATATTTTCATTAGGTGGGCCAAAGGCCGGAGCAGATATAAGGTGGGAGATAGCCAGTTACAGATACAAGTAGCATACAAGGTCAATTACATATTTTAAATCTATATTGAATACGAAGGAATTAATCAATGTTGTGTCCGTTGAGATTGACATCTGAGATCACTAAGTTAAAAACGAGGAGCATACTGGTTGAGCTAAGGCCTTTTGGTCCATACCCAATAAGCAGTTAAACTTCTATTGGGCTTTAAAAATACAAGTGTTCATCATCCTGCTGTTATTTCATATTTTTCTTTAGATTTGCTTTGCATCATTTGATCAAGTGAGTTCGGAATTATATTTAAACTTTATATTAACATGTAAGAGCAGCGGAAAATTGAAATTTGCAATCATAATTATTGCTTGTTTCCTAAAAACATAATCAGCCAAGCAACACATTTCCAGAACAAATGTTTCAGGAGCTCCTGATTCAAAAATTCATCAGGAGTGCAAAACAGTAACTTAAAAACAGGAAGACATTTTATAAAAACTATATATATATGAACTATAAAGCAATCAAAATCATGATTTTCCTAGGATTACAATTTGACTATTTTATAATTTTTTACAAAATGCGTTGTTGTGAGCAAATGTCTTGAATTCCTGATGAATTTTTATATGAGGAGCACATATCCACCTGAACATGAACACCTTTTTCTTCTGCTACTAATCTATATCCCCTATGAATATTTTGTGCAGGAGCTCTTGAAGCGGGACCTGAGCAAAAAGCAAGGTGGCTTCTCCTTCATTGTTGTGCTGATCATAGCTTTTCTGGCCATTTTTGTCGGCTATCTCGTCAAGTCATAGCTCTCCCAAGCTTTCCACTTAGTCAGCCATCAGCAAAGAAATTACTCAAATAAAAAAAAAAAAAGAAAAGAGAAAAGCTGACTCATTTCTGAAGAAAATATTTAATGTGTTAGTTGCTTGTAGATTTTAGAGCGCATTGACTGAGTGAATGTTCTGCAAAAGAGTCTACAGGGCAAACCAGTTATGCCTAGTTCCAAATCCAAAGCTTCTTAATTATCTATTTCTTAGAACTTCTTCACTTCCTCTTTTTTTTCCTTTCTCTATTGATATTTAGTACTTAGATAAGCATTATTGAGTTGTTTGTGTTAGTTCTTGTTATCCTTTTATGTGGATACTTTGTGTTTAAGCTAAAGATGATTGCTATCAAATCACAATTGCTAATTTCTGAAGTGGCTGTGTGCTGATAGAATTAGCTGCTGGAATGTCTGTCTTTGAACATTTTTAGTAGTTTTACTGTTTATAAGGAGTAATTCTTATGATGGCTTTCAGTCTCTGGTTTGTGTGTTGTCTACTGCTGTAAAAAAAATTATATATTTAACATCTAATTTAAATATATAATTAGTTATCTCATCTATTAATAACAATGAGAGCTAATAAATTTTTCAAAAATATAAAAATAGTGTAAACAACTTTTATTTTATTAAAATTAAAACATTAAATAATTAAATGTTGGATTATAAAATAATATTTTAGGAATTTACATTCAAAACTTTGCTTCTACACATGATCTACACATATATGATTTTTATCTTTTCTTGGAACATTAAAAGAGTAGAATAAGCTTAACTGGCACAGTAGATTTCTTCTCATATTCCTCATAGCTATTAATATTTAATGTAATGATTAAAAGATGATAATTAAAGAAAAATGTAAAGACTTACAAATTAGTCAAAGTATAAGCAGAGCCTGAATGTTTCAGAGTTCCAGTGTATACCTGATCTCAGGGTTGACACGTATATTTTTCTAACCCCTTTCATAGAAGTTTTGGGAGGTTGTATAGAATACTTATTTTTTTAGATTTGCTTGCATTTCATTTTTGCTTTTACTTTTCAAATAAAATTCATATAGAAACTCAGAATCTATTGAACACATTTTAGAATATTTCTTAAACTTAATTAAGTAAAATATTAACATATGAAATGCATTGCTTATCATGCACATGTCCTGATGTTTGCGTATATCTTCATTTTCACTTATGCCTCTTTTTATCTCTCACAATTGTCTCTAGCAAGTGGAGTCATAATCCCTCCCATATTTATATAAGGCAGATGGGGCTAGAAGAGCACTTACAATGTTGCTTAATCTTCCACATTTACTTTCAACAAGTGGGGTCAGAATTCCTCTTACATTTGTATCAGACAAATGGGGACATAAGAGCACATTTAGGACCCTTGAAACATCACAAAAAGTGCACTTTTCTACATATTAGAACAGAACTTCTCCATTGCCATGAAATGTAGAATGTAATAAAATGCAATAGTACTTAATGTTAAATATTCAATACAATATATAGAAAAGGCATAAATTGCTAGTAAAGCCACAATTGTTGTAGAATAGAATGCTCACTGAATTTTTTCTTTTTAATTTATAATTTCAAAGGAATATTCAGCTAAACATTCCTAGACTTTTATATAGCTACTACTATTGTCAGCAAACTCTTAATTCAATAATATATTAAGAAATTTGTACGAAAAAAATTAACTGTTGAAAACTCAATTGCATATAGTCAAAATGCCCATAATAAAGAGTATACTAACATATCAAAAACCACATGATGAAAACTTCATAAAACTTCATAAATTTACTTGAATTGAAATCAGAGGTAGGGTTTAGGAGTTTATCTCGAGCTCTACAATTTCTTGAACTGACCCAATGGATGAATCTCGTACTTTGGCCTCCGAATCTCTCTCCATCTCTTTCTCTTCCTCCTCTTCGTCTCTTCTCTAGCAAGGCTGGGGTGGTGAGTGAATGAGCAAATGGTTTGAGATATTTTTAACATTAAATTTTCATTATTTTGATCTAGCATTGTGGCACCCAACTTTCTCAGTGCCGCAATACCCAACTTTCCCATTGTTGTTCCCATTGCTACCATGCTCCATAAAATCTTCTAGATGCTCTCTGAATATGCTCACCTAAGACAACACCTCGGCGATGCTTCCTGGCACTGACGTGTTTGCACAAACCTAATTATTTTGCCCAAAAACTAGAGAGCTCAGCACTTAGGCGCCGTATCCCCTAGCATCGTGGCACCCATAGAAAAAAAACCCAAACTTGAATTTTCACCTTTTTTTATTCCAAACCCTTGTTACTCTCTACCCCATTCAATATTCTAAGACTTATAAGTGCCAATTAACTTAGAAATTAATGATTAATTATAGAAAATTACATGAATTTGATGACAAATATTACATGTGGTAGGTTGGTGTGATGGAGATGGGGATCGACGACAAAAGGCGATAGGGCAATAGGATGGGTGAATGCTTTTTGATGGTAGGGGTATTATTTTATATTTTATTTTGAAGTTTTATATATATATCATTCATTCTTAAATAACAGTTATTTATGATTGCACATGGGCTTGCCTTTGCATTTATCATTGATCATTATATAATGATTATTTCAAATTTTTAGGAATTTTATTCCATTTGTTCATATGATCTATGAGTCATATGCAAGATTTATAGTTAATTATATAGCTAAAAGTTATCAAATCTAATTTGGCAAATACAACAATGAATAGTCTCCAATGGTAGAACATATTTAGAATGTTCATATAATTTTCAATCCTATGCATAATTAGGATCATATGTACAATCTTATAAAATTTCCAAACTCCAAAGGAGTTGTTGGGTCTTTGAAAGCGGGTTTTGAAAAATTTAGTTTTCTTTGGAAAATTTAATTTGATGTTAAAATTTTTAATAATAAAATCGAACATCCCATTAGAAAAAGTAAATCACATCGGGAGGTGAAAATAAAATTTCAGGATGTGGTTCAGATTTAGAATTGAAAATTCTATCTTGAATATCATAACCAAATTTAAGAGAGAACTTTGTATGGCCCCGAAGGGTCAAAATAAAGTTCAGTCAAATATCAAGCTACGATAATCAAGGGAAGTGATCGTTAATTTCATATTCGAAATCATTTTAACAAAAGATATATCTCCCTGAAGGGAGAAGATATCATTTGTTAATAATCGTTCAAACATAACGATAACGATAATCAATAATTTAATTTTCCCAATGAAGACTAATTGAATTTTGAAAATCAATTTTGAAAATCAGTTGTGGGTTCTAAATCTCCTACGAGCGCAAGCCCTCGTAGTTAATTACATCGTGGGAGACCGGAGTCCCCTACGAAAACTTTTGATTAAAATAATGGCAGAAATTTTATTTATAAATTTCTAGGAGTGATACCAAAGAGGTGAATTTGGATTTTGAAAAGGGATTGAATCAAATTCTGAACAATTATTTTTGAGTTAAGGGAAGAGGGGTAGGAGACATTTTGAGATTCTGAAACAATTCAGAAGTGTCCCGACCTAAGCTAAGTGTTGGGTTTTAAAATTTGGATTGGAAGAATATTTAGTTGGAGTTAAGTGTTTTATTAGAAATTTGGGATTATATTCCCAGATGTTGGGGTCTTATGACTCAAAAAGAAATCTGCCTCGGATCCTGACTCTAAATTTGGACACTGGAACACAGTGATCCGAACCTAACTAATGCAGTGCAAAATCTGGGCTTATCCCGGCCTGGATTGGGGAGCCAGCTAAACCACCTAAACGCCTCAAAACCATGAGTCCGGTCTTTTGATGCAGAGTGATCAGGGACGTTATTTAAGATTGGTTTAAGAAGTTGGGGTCGACATCTAGAGCAGATCCCTAATTGACCCCTTGACTTATGTTGGGTGGAATGCTTAGACTAAAATGCAATTAAAATTTTAATTTAATTAGTTTCTAATGCGATGCATGCTGGTTAAAATCTCTAAATCAGGTATGCATGAAATTTAAAAAAGGCTTATAAAATATTTTTTTTTGAAAAGACTAGACTTCTCCAGATCCAGCACCTCATCCTCATAGGTCAGATTATCTGGACTCTACCCGCAGGCGGGGAAGTGTCTTATAGCAAGGAGGGAGAGAGATGCAGTAATATGCATGCGACCCTGGATGATTCTGGCTATTCCCTAGGTCGTTAAGTTTCTATGTTATTTAAATCTTAAAATTTTAAATATTAGTTATGAGTAAAAATACTTTTGGTCCTTAAAGAGCTTAACGAAGTCCAGGATAAAAAAATGACATGCAAGCGTCAAAGAAATAGGAAAAACAAGCAATCATATACGCAATCAAATTAAATCACAACACATTAAATAATCAAATTAATTAAGTAAATGTCCATAGGCAAATTTCCTTGCTTATTATAACCCATATTTATATAAATTAAAAGTGGCCAGGCACCACTGACGACAACCCGGATTCTACTCCTAAGATTCAAGTGACTTTGAGAATGGTTCTTCTCGCTCTTCACTTCTTCATCTTCTTGGAACTCCTTGGATCGTCGGGTCTGGATATCCAAATGGAAAGAAACTCCCCCTCGAAAGGGGTGTTATCTTTCCTCTTTGGATACTTGAAAGGTCATCCTAATTTGGAGCTCCAAATGGATAGGGACTCTCCCTTAAGGGATGCCCCTTCCTCTTTGAATCCCAAATTAAATGTTTGAAAGATATCCTAACTTAGCCTTCCAAATGGAGGAAGACTCTCCCCTAAGGGATGTCTTCTCCTCTTTGGAATCTAAGTTGGATATTCATATTTCATTCTCTAGTCACTTGGCAATTTACAACTCAAATATGACATCAAATTACATTGCATGAAAATTAAAATCTAGACTCGATCCTGCAAGGTTATCCTAAGCATTTAAATATTAAAATACATCCCAAGCAGTTATATATATGTGCATATAAAATTAAACACACTTGGCCATATTTTTTTTATTTGGGGGCTAAGCAGCTGAAGCACCTGTAGCATTTATATTTATTATTTGTTTAGCCCTCTTTATTGCCCTGCATGAGCGTGACCACCTGCAGAAAATTCAGTGAGCATCTAGATCATTCCTAACCTAAGGGTAATCTAGTCGCCCATCACATCACTCCACAGAGTGCAGTAAAAGTAAACAAACACATCAATCAATTTCAATCACAACATGCAACGAAAACTCGAAAAACCCGGCACATAGTAGAAAAGTAAACACCGGCCTAGCCTAGATCTAGAGTCGGTTGTCCTAGCAAACCATCTAAAGTGTGTGTAGAAGGTCGTGTGGCTGGGGTAGATCCTAGGATGGGTAATTTGTTCAAATTATCTAATATTTGAATTTGTGGAAGGCTCAAAGAGAGGTTTAATTAAAGTTCAAATATTAGTATATTAAAATTTAAATTAAATCCAATTTAATAGTTAAATGATTACTACCTTTGTTGCTCACCGAGGTCATGAAGTTTGTTTCACCTTCCTTGGGGTTAAGTTAATAGCCTCGTAGGCCTGGGTTACCCAGTAGTAATCGGGGTTGATTAAGTTATTTTAGTTTGTTGAAAATTAAGGATCAATTAATATTAATTAATTTAATTAATTACTAATTTTTAAAAGTTAAATTATTTTATGTTTTTCATCAACAGGTTCGTGGCGTTGTGCTACTAGGCTCGAGGAACCAGGCCTCCTTAGGACACTTAGCCCCGTAACCCGGAGTGGTCCATCCTAAAAATCTTGATGATGTAGTTGAATTAAGGGTTTTAACTTAGTTAAGTAATTAAAAGTAACTTAATTTTGATGTTTAACACCCCATTGAATTCATTCGTGGCGTTGTGCCACCAGGCTCGAGGAACCAGGCCTCCTTAGGACACTTAGCCCCGCAGCCCGGAGTAGTCCATCCAATAAACTTCATCTTTGGGGTGATTGTTATGCATTTGAGTGTTGGTTAAATATTTTATTAATCAAATTAAAGTTTTTTGGAATTTTGATGAATTATTGGATTTTTAGAAATTATTGGAATTATTTAATTATGTTAATTAAGGGGTCCAAAAGTTGACTTTTTAAATTAAAATTAATTTTGTAAGTTTTAGATTTTTAATAAATATTAGACCTTATGATGAGTTTTTAGACTGTTAGCATACTCAATTTGGAGTTTTCTATGAAAAGTTATGATTTTTTGAAGTTTGGGCCTAGATTTGAACTACGGTTGACCGAAAAGTTGACTTTTTGACATTGACCAGATTTTGGAGGTTTAACATTTTTAAAAAATACTATACCTTAATTGGAGTTGATTGACACTAAGTTTTCTCAATTTGGATTTTTCTATAATTAGTTATGCATTTTCAAAGTTACACTAATTATTGAATTTTTAAAATTGCCTAATTAGGAAGGTTTTGATCAGTTTGATCCAAACTCATCCCAAACTATATGGAATCACTCCCAAAGTTCAGGGATGACCCATGGTAGTGTTTCCAAGTGTTTGGAAATTATTTGGGATTTTAATAATTTTTAATTAATTAATTTAATTAATTATTAATTTTCATTAAAAGTCAAATTAAAGTTGAATTAGGAGTCCAGTCAAGAGGCTTTTATTTTTCCTAGGTAGAGGGCTACGTTCTGGTAAATTTGAGATATTATTTGTATTTTTTGGAGTTAATTTGGATTTGTTACATTTTTTTTGAATTTTTTGGGTCATTAAAAGGGCTGAAATTTTGGGTAATTAATTTTCTAACCTAATGACCTCCAAATTCAATGAAATTTGAACCTAAGGTTAATCATATCACTAGGTTTTCTATGTTCAAGTTTCATCCCTATTGGGTGTGTGTAGAATCCCCTAGGAATTTTTTAAGTTTTCTAGACTTTTTCTTAATTATTTTTCCTAGATGTCTCTACTATTCAAATAGGCTTGAAATTTGATGTGTCTAACCCTAATACATATGCAATCATACCACACAAATTATGCAACCTAATTCTACAAAAAAATGGAGATATGAATTTTCAAAGTTTTGGGTCCAAAATGGACCCATTACTTTTAAAATTCACATCACAACAATTCAATGGGTATCTGAACCTAAGAAAATTATAGTACATGCCTAAGATACCCAAATACCTTCCACCAAAATTTGGGGCTCAATTGACCACCGGATAATGAGAAAATCATAAAAAACTGATTTCAATGAAATAAAAATATCTCACAATCCAGTAATCAAATTAACTTAAAATTAATTTTAATAAATACTAGGCTAAATTATCTTTCCAACGAGCCCAAAAACACTTAATTTGATGAAGAATTGAATTTACTATGAATTTTGAAAGTTATGACTATTTTTTTGAATTTTTAAGTCCATTAATAACCAGCGCCAATCATTGGCAATGATCGGCGCCAAAACAGCGGCGGTGTGTGGAATTTTGATATGCAAAGTGCTGTTTATCAATCACCTATCCATGCCATCACTAACCCCAAGCCGTCCGATCGAGAAAGATAGAAAATCGGACGGCCGAGATCGATCAAGGCCGTTTTAGTTCAAAATGAACTAGAAAATTGAAATACTCATAACTTTCAAAATACTCATCGAAATTTAACAAAATTTGAAACATAGGCTCATGGGAACATTAAATTTCATTGCCTAGAGTTTGGAGACCCCAAACAATGAAATTTTTGAGTAGTTTCAAATTGAAATTTAAACTTAAAATGAGCATAACTTACAATCCAACAGTCGGATTTTTGAGATCTTGGGCTCATTGGAAAGATGCAGTGATCCTCTACAATTTTGATGAAGACACCAAGAGCTAGATCTTTTTGGACCGAAATTTGTGTTGGAAAATCCTCTTTCTCTCTCTAGAATGCTCTCTCCTCACTAAAATAGTGATTTGAGGCTTGGAAATGATGGGAAGAAGCTTGGGAAAGCCTTGGAGATGGATGGAGAGGATTGGGAAGGCTCTAGTAAGGTTGGAGGCTAGAGGAGAGTTGAGGGAGAGTTGAGGGAGAGTGAATAATGAATATTGTTTTCTCTTAGGTTAGGTTTCTCCCACCTTAACCCTTAGCTTTTGGATTGGATGGCCTTGATTTGTTTGGAGGGAGTTTGGATGCATGACAAGTGTCCCCTAAGCTACCCAAAGATAGGTAATAGGGTTGGTGGTGAGTGTGACCTCTCTTGGTTCATGGGAAAGGGGACCACAAGCCTTTTCCCCCATTTGGATGAACCAATGCTTGGCTTGGTTTATGGTGTTGGATTAGGGCTTCTTAAGAGAGGAAATGGGTCAATTTCTATTAGGTTTGAGCAGGTTTTGGATTAAGCCATGGATTTCCAAGGTGGCTTGGTGATGTGGCCATGATTTGACCTCTTTCCATAGGCTTAAAGGGGTTTGGAGAAGGTTTTGACTCCTCCAAATGGGTTGAACAAGTCAACCCAAGGGGGAGCTTGACTTGGAAAGCTTTGGATATGTCAAGGGTGTCCAATTGAATGATTTTGAGGGATTGATTTGATTTAAAATGGGTTCAAGCATTGAAATTGACCTTAATGTGGGTTAAAGGTTGATTTGGTCAACCTGGTCAAACCATGGATTGACTTTGGGTCAAAAGGTTCAAATGAGTATTTTGAGATCAATGGAGGTGGTTTCATACATTGGTAAGGTCATTTGGATTGAAATTGACATTTGAAACCTTAAGGGGCATTTTGGTCAACCTTGGTTGACATGGTCAACCAGGTCAAACCAAGACTTGAGTTTGGATCCAATATGTTCCTAATGATATTTAGGATCCATTGGGATAGGTTTTGAAGGTTTATATGGGAAGGTCATGTTAAACTTTGGGAAAAAGACCAAAAACCTCTATAAAGGACATTTTGGTCATTTTGACCCCTAGTCAACATTGGGTCAAACTAGGTCCAGCAAAGTATAGGTTATTTTTCAAAAAGTCATAACAAAGGTCATGGATATGGTCAAAAGGTTTGGAAGGCATCCCAAGGTCAAATTCCACCGGATGGCAAGTTTAGTGGTATAGGCTGTAAATAACTGAAGGCTTTGCAGCCTTTGGGAAAAGATTCAATTTCTGGGGTTAGAAGTGTCAGATTGAGCTCAAATTTGGAGGGTTAGTCCTAGAGACATATCCGGACAATATGAAATTGATGGATCATGATTTGGAGGTCACTTGACTGGGTTTCTAGATGACAGAAAGTCCACTCATAAAGGGTTTCAGGACCTAGGTCATTGACCTTGAAGGTTTGATTTGGAATGTTGGATTTGGGTTGGATTCAAGAGTTAAATGATTGACCTTGAACCATTCATACTAATGGAAATCAAATGAAAGATTGAAATTAATTTGATATGATTTGAAATTTGATTGAATGTTGATTGAAGGCTGGATTAAAGATTGAGTTGAAAGGTAGAGCTGTGTTTGATTGGGATTAAATTGGGTCTTTATTAGGACCTTTATGACTGAGGGGTGGACATCTCCCCATCAGTAGGTCACTAAAAGGAAACTCAAGTGGGTCCTAGTGACCTCATACAAAAATGAGGTCAACAGGAGTTAGGCCCTACATTATCCTATAAAAGTTCATGTAAGGGTTCTAAATAGTTTTTAGAGTTCTCTAAGAGCAAATGGCTTAATGAGCCTTGAAGTTAACCATTAAAAAATTGCATTCTCCCAGAAATAAATTTTCAAAGAAAATACAAGATTATAACACTTAAGCTCCGTTTGGGATAGCTTTCTTATTGCTTTGTTTTTCAAATTGCAACCACTTTTATGTTTGGACACTACCTTTTTACTGCTTTCAAAAAAAATTTGTACTAGAAAGTAACTTTCTACAATAGCTTTAAAAAGTTACTTTTTCTACAATAGCTTTACAAAACAGTAAAAAAATCGCCCCAAACAAAGCCTCCGTGTAAGATTTTTAATTTTAACCTTGAGCTCATCTTCTATATCTATATCTTATTAATGTTGTATAGTCATTACATCATGCCTCTTATTTTAATTATTTTCATTATTATCACATTGTATTCTATTCATCTTACAATCATTTAATTAAAATATTAATACCTCTAGTCATAAATTTACTATCATCAAAATAAGTTAATTAAATAAATCATAAGGTAATGAACTCAATAAAAAAGGAGTTTAGTTTCAAGTGAAATTATTTCTCTATCATTACCTTTGACGCTTAAGCATTTGCTTACAAAAGTAAAGTAAGGCTTTCATGATAATTCATACACTTGCAGGCGTTCTTTGGTTTGCTACATTAGGAGTGTAATATATTTTAAATGTAAAAATTTTAGAAATATTGATATTTGATTTGAAGTAAAAAGAATGTAGGGTAAAATTTTGAAGTAAAAGGAATTCATCCTCTAGTTCAAATCCAGTGTATTTACTATTTAGAATTTTTCAGATTTGAACTATTTTCAAATACACTGGAAACTTATCGCAATTGCCACCGTCGTAGCCAGTTGCCAGCCGAAGGCCATCGTCTACCACCCTCTTGCCCTCGTCGGCTGCCGTCCTGCAAGAGCCACCACGCTTTCACCTGATATACTGTATTGAGCCGGCTGGTCTGGTCCGAGCGTATCAAAATTGCAATGAATTTTTAATCATATTTGATGAATATATTTTTTCAATTAAAATAATCATGTGGTATATAAACTTAAATTATGGGCACACTTCACATTAAAATATCACACCTATAAAGCTGTATGTGTCTCGTAAGTTTCTGCTTTCGGGACCAATATTTCTCTTCCTTACCGGTTCTCGACCTACTTGAACCCGTCTCCACCGCACGCCGTTCGCTGTCATCTATGCCGCCGCTCTGATTTGTCGCCGGCGATCCGCTTTCCATGGCTGTCACGACAGTCTTCGAGGCTGATCACTGCGCATTCTTCCCTCTCTCCATCTGCCCATGTCACCGCCGTGCCGCCCCAAAAGCCGTCGCCTTTGCCCGTCTCCCATCGGCCCGCCGCCTTCGCCTCTCCCTCCTCTGCACACGCCGCGTTTACTCCGCTTTCGTTTCGTCATCTGGTGGTACCCAGCTGGATTCCCACGAGCATAAGCCCCAGACAACCGAGGCATTCTCTTTTCATTCGATCATTTCATACTCTTCTTACTTATTTTACTCTTGGAGTTGGTGTTAGGGTTATGATTTGGGTTATATGCAGGCTACGGAGGCATTGTTTATCGAGCCAGAGCAGCAGAAGGATGGGGGCCAACTAAGGAAGCGAGTTTTTTCCGGGCTCGCTATTGGGATTGGAGGGGGCGGCGTGGTGGTGGCTGGAGGATGGGTGTTCACTGTTGTTGTGGCTGTTGCCGTATTTGCTGCTGCTCGTGAGTACTTTGAGTTGGTGAGAAGCCAGGGGATGGCTGCTGGGATGACGCCGCCTCCCAGATATGTGTCAAGGGCTTGCTCGGTTATCTGCGCGTTGATGCCTGTGCTAACAGCGTAAGTTTCTGGTTGTCAATGTTCTTTCTTGCGGAGATGTCGTGTGCCGGTAGAGTATAAACATCATGCATGTTGAATTGTTTCTGTGTACACGCTATAAAATACATTTTAGTGCCCAACCTGAGGGTTAGTCCTTTGGGAGGAACCTCCAATGCTCAAGTTAATGAACAAATTCTTGAAATCTAGTATGACCATCTTACTTAGTCTTACTCTATGTTATATCTTTATTATGGCATATCCTATCCTCTGAGTGCTGAAACGCATGAACAGGGGCAATATGATAATGGGTTGAGAGTGCGAAAAATGAATTGGCCATAGAAGATAAACATGATCATCCATGTCTTCAATATACTTATGACACAGCTTTATTCCTTTTATGCACCGAATTTATTCTCATGATTCTTGATCACATGCCTTCTCGAGATCAATACAAGTCATATGAAGATCTTTTCTCAGCTCTCTATATCTTTCATTGATATTTTAACACAAATTGCTTTCATATATCTAACCATATTTTTTTTCAAAATTTGTATAGTTTTTCTAAACCATTGTTGTTGGCCCAAAGCCTAGTGGAGAAATGTTGAGGCTTGGTGTTGGTTGGGTAGCCAATTATAAAATATGTCTAAGCTTATGCAAAAATTAAAATGTGAATGCGTGCATGCATGAATGCATTTATGTAAGCAAGCATATACATATACTTAGGCTGTAGTGCAACTAATGATATATATATATATATACACACACACACACACAAGATTTCATTCTTGTGCATTCATGTGTGTGTGAGGAAGATGTGCGGCGGCGGGTGTGTGAGCTGGAGAGCATGGACGTGCGAGCGTACCGGTGCCAACTTATGTGTGGGCACATGCATACTTGTGCGTGACAAAAAATTTAATGCTTAATTCTCCATAAAAATGCTTATTGGAATTATCAAACATGTTTGAAGCCATAAAATCTTTCTATTTAATGATATCCATCAATAAGAAAATAATTTTATAATATATGAACCATTTTGAAAAATTTCCAAATTCTTTTGAAGTACCTTTCATCTAATAGCCATGGTAAAAGTTAGCAATGAGATTCGAGTGTTTAGGAGTTTATATGAAATTACTTTGAAATAGCAACTTCATTTAATTAAGTAGTTTTTTGCACAATCTATGGAGAAATGAACTTTTGGTGGCTACAAATTTTTTTGTAAACTATTGTCTTTGAATACTAATTTATAAAAACTAGGTAAATCCCCTAATTTAACCTTCATTGACATAACCAACATGCTTGCTAAATAGCCAATTTGAAAGTTAGCATTGCATTATAAGGTGTTGATGCATATAAGGGTTCCGTTTGGGGCAGTCATTTGTTGTTTGGTCAGGCTGCTATGCCACTGCTGCATCTATACTAATAGCCAAGACGCCCTTATTCTCAAATGCTCATATAAAAAAGTTAATAATCATCAAAATATTTTTTTTTACAGAAATGCTAATACTATGATATATATGATAATGCAAAGCAGTTATAACTTAATAAAAATATAGTTTTTAAGATAGTAATTTTAATAGTGAATGAATTAAAATATGTAATATTACCTTCCCCTCACAATTAGTTCAATAGTCAAATAGAATAAAACTAATAAAAGCTAGTAATTTTAATAGAAAACTAAAAAAATATTATATTGAAACATTAACTTGGGTTTTGGGGGAAAATATGTGAAATTTCTTGCCTCGCCTGATCCTTCTAGAGAAGGAACTTTGATCGTTGTTGTTGTAAGAGCTTTAAGTCGCCGTTGGAAGGAAGCTATTGGAGTTTGAGTTGATGAGGGGACGCTACTATAGGAGTTTCGAGTTGCCACTATGAAGAAGGTTTAGACCTTCTATAGATCATCAAGATATAGTCTTTGGATCTTCTAACCTTTTATTTATAACAAAGAGGATTTCACTGGAGTGCATATATATATATATATATATATATATATATATATATATAGAGAGAGAGAGAGAGAGAGAGAGAGAGAGGAGTGTTCGTGGAGGTGTGGATAAAGTTTACTAGAACATTTTGGCTGAGAGGGGAGAAGCTATGAGTTTTTGGTGTAGGTTTAAGTCATAGAGAGGAGAGGTGCTATTGGAGAAAGTTAGGGCATCTTTGACTTTTATCTCATATGATTTTGGTAAAAACATAAGCCAAAAAATGTCATAAAAATTTTTAGAAATAATTGACCATAGTTTTTAAATGACCGAGTTGTAAAACTCATTTTTCTGTTCCAAAATTTTGAGAGTTAAACAAATCAAAATAATATTGTGGCAGTGTTTCTTCAAGCAAAACCAGCCTTTTGGCTGGGCGGAACTAGGGGCAGCAGAGGGGAGATTTCGGCCCCCTTTATGGGGCTAGCGGAGCTATTATTTATTATGTAAGGAGGAGGAATCAAGGGGAAGTTGTTTAGGAATGTTTCTTAATTGTGTTTATGTTGTTTAGGAATGTTCCAATTGTGTTTATTGTGTATAAGGCTATTTAAGGGGGAGTTTTGTCTAGGGTTAGAGGGTGTGCTGAGTTTATTTTTTAGGATTTTATGTGAGTTTCCTAGCGGCGGCTAGAGTTTGTGGGAGAGTCGATCTATCTCTCGAATAGTAGATCAATTGTATCTTTCATTATTGTTGAAGAAGTAATAAAAAAATCAGCCCCCATATTTGTATTCTTGCATTTTTTCTTCTATCTATTTTGTTATTTTTACTTCCAAGATGCATCATTATCTTATGGTTCTTAGTTCTTCAATTTTGGTAGGGAGACATAATATGCACACCAACAGGGCAAAAAGGTGACATAACTCTTGATAGCTTTTGTATCCTTTTATTGCAACGAAGAGCTCACATATTATTTATATTTTTAAAAAAATATGAAGAACTATAATTAAAAAGGAATAGATGGGCGTGTTCACAAAAGAAATGATTTTTTGACACATGGATTGGCTGTGATACATGTCACATAGACACCATAATGAACTACACTTTTCCATATATTCTACTGATACTATGTTTTGTGCTGGTGTATAATTTCTTTTTGCAAGTTCTCTCAACTGATGGCTCCAAAATATTTACTGTTGACGTTTTCTCTCAATTTTCTAGGTACTTTGGTCACATAGATGTATCTGTAACATCATCAGCATTTTTAGTTGCAATGGCGTTAATTTGTCAGAGAGCAATTCCTCGTTTTTCTCAGCTAAGTAGTACCATGTTTGGATTGTTCTATTGTGCTTACCTTCCTTGTTTCTGGGTTAAGCTTCGTTGTGGTCTGGCGGCCCCTGCATTGCATACAGGTAAGTTTTAAAGCTTGCATGTTGATCACTTATCAATATGCGGAGTCATAACTTATTCAATTTCTATTGTGATTTTATTAAGTAGTAAAATGTTTTTTTTGTTAAGGTTATTGTAATTATTTTTATTATGTTAAGGTTATTGTAATTATTTTTATTATTGTATTTTTGGGGTAACCAAATTACAAGTAAATGCTATGATAACCTGAAGAAGAAACCAACTAATAAAACTTATCAAGAAAAGTGCACCAAAGCACCTGAAGAAGCAACAAGCAACAAATATTAAACCAAATCCTCCATAATTAGTCAAATGCAAGATATTCAAAATTTGATGTAGTGATAACCCAGTTGATCCATTCTTGCAATCCAACCAGCAATAACGTGATAAAGGTTGTAGCAATATGCAACCTTGGAAAACTAACACCACTGCAGCAGCAAAATCCTCTTCCTTTTATGTTCTAATCTTAGCGAAGTCCTCGAAGACTTTAGCCCTTGGACATAATACAGGAACCTTTGCATCTGGCTATAACATCCAATTAATACTTGAAAAATGTCATTAACTTTAACGCTAACTTTAGAAGAGCACATCAGTAATCACCACTAAATACCAAAAACATCAAACATATCCAAAATCTGATTTGAAAGTGGGCGTTAATTTCTTCGTTATAGAGGAAGCTGGCAGATTTCCATTTAAGATGGCAATTTTATGCCAGATGAAAATGAAGAAACGTTAGTATAGGGCTTATTGGAATGATATAGAACGGCATGAAATATGGTGAGATTTCTTACCGAAGGGGTTGAAGATATTGGGATGAATATTAGCTTGGGCAACTTTAAAATAAGTAATTGTTGGAGCAGCAGGAGCCTAATCAAAACTAGAGGAAGGAGTAGAGATATCAAAATTTAATGTTGAGGGAGTAGGTTGAGATGGAATCGAAGAAAATGACATGACTAACATAGAGATGAGAAAACCAAATCATAGACACTAATCAATGTCAATGCTCGATGATGTTGGTACTAGAGGAAAGCCTAAGATGAAAAACTTAAACCATAGTTGTTGGAGATGGCAAACTTGAGAGATTTATAGCGGTGGTTTTGACCAAGAACTATAAGAGCAATTAGGAGCCTCTATGCTACTAGAGGACAATCAACTTAACCTCATCAACAATTATGTTCTCATCATAAGTTTTACCACAACACATATCAGTGTGATGACATGATTGTGGAAGATCAAGTGCACCTCTTCATAGAAAATCATATCTGCCCAGCAAGAGAAACTTTTCATAGATAAATTAACTCTTTTCATCTTTGTTTTGTTAAGAACTTAGTGTTAAAATGAACTGCCTTTTGTACAACTGAGAAAACCACAAATTGTAATGTGATTAGATATAAAATTATTTCCTTTTTTGTATTTGGTCTTATTAGAAAATGTAATTAAGAATTTCTTTTTTGATAGATCTTAAGGGCTCTTTTCTTGATGTAAGATTTGGTCCTGTGTTGAGGCTAATTATTCAAATCAATAATGTTAGACCAACAAGTTCTGATGTTAATGAACTCTAAAGAGTCATGATCAGAACAATACACTTAATGACCTATTTACAAAAAGTTGATTTAAGGGGAATTATTAAATTTTGTAGAGAAGTTGGTACAAACAAGAATGGGTGCTCCATCAAACTACTTCTCCTAAGTACAACATTGATTCCAAACTTTCCTTAGAGGTGTTTTAGGGGTGTTTGTGTGTTCCGTGTTAACGCTACATATAACAGACAAGTTATAGTTTTTGTTTGTGAGAGCCTTGAGCATTGAATGCTTTTGATATTCTTGGTTTAGATTTGAAGAATTTATATTATTTTTGCTTGTCAGCGATAATTACATAAGGACCACTTTTGATCTTGATTGGATATGCTTGCATCATCATATCGTCATCATTAGCTAATCACAATTATTTGTGGTCTACCTTTTGCATTTGTAATCTCTGTTTTGCTTTACCAAGTGTTGCATGAGGTGTTAAGCCTATTCTGTGTAAATCTTTAATCACGAGTAGTAACCCTTTCTTTTTAATCATTTGACATTAATTTTACTTGCCCATTTTCGTTGTATTTCCAGTTTAGTTGCAATTTTATATAATTTAGGGCCTTTAACTCTAAAACTTGTATGCTAACTTATATCCAAGTTTCTCTAAATAACATATTCAAGATATTTAAACTTATAACGCCTAATTATCATTTCATATTTTAATAATATTATTCAGCAATTGTTAATATCACACTTAATAAAATTGAATATCATCTAGTTTATTTTTGTTCTATTAATCTTAAGACATTTATCTTTTAATCATTTTCTTTGCTATTTTAGCTCTTCAATTTTTTCAGCACTTATTCTGCCTTGGAACTATATCATTTGTATAAGATATATATCAAAATACCCTTCATTAACTATCCTTCTTTGTAATTATTTCTTTTGCTAACGCAAAATTATACACACTTTCTCATTCTTGATGTAATCTTAATAATGTGTTATATGTGCTTAAATCATAGGTAAAGTTCTCTTTAAGCATCTCTTTTGGGGAGTTGTGGGCTTCGAAAATTCGGCCCCAACCTCCCCGTTGCATTTTTCAGGGGAGTTTTAACGGAATTAAGTTCTGGGGTAAATTTTGGGAATGCAGACGGGTTTGTAGATAAGACACTACCCAGATATTTCGCCCTCATTTTTGCGAGGATTTTATAATCTGAGTTCTGGTTTCCTATAGGCGCAAGCCCCTATAGTTAATTACCCCTCCCGATCACGAGAGAGAACTTTCAATTAAGGCTAGTTGTCAATCATATACATAAAGATATGTGTTATCTGGCATATAGTAGCAGCATAGGTTTAGATTTTGGAAAATTGATATTTAAAATTGAAAATGTCACCACCTTACACTTAAAGCGGATGGTGGGGGAATGGATGATGGACCCGATCAAGATCCCATGGTTCCGTCGTCCTGGGCCATCATGGTCCCTGGTCTACTTAGTCAGAGGATGTAGTCGACCCAACCTGACAGAAGGATCATTATCGACAGCCATGGGTTGCTTCGTCCAAGGGTACCTTGTAGACATGGGGTGAGTGTTTGTCTAAGGGGACGAATTTGAATCCACTTTAGTTAACAGAGGGCTTTGTGCCCTATCGATCATATCCTATTGATTCATATCTCAAGAATTTGATGCCACTAAGGAACGTATTGGCTCTGGCCATAATCGCTATCTAGTGGTGCCATTTGGCGGCAAAATCACTCGGTTCAGAGGGCCTCGGGTCATAACCGTTTATCCTGTAGTGCCATTTGGCAGCGAAACTGTCGGTTAGAGGACACGTACCACATCCTTACTGGCAGGGGACTGTTTTGAGAATGAATCCTAGTGATATTCTCGACCAGGCATTAGCTCTTTGTGAATTGAAGTACATTTCAATTTGTCCACCTCGGCAAGCTGTTGCGGAGGGTGGATGGATTTTGTGCTTTAAGTGTTTGATGGGTGATTTAAAATTTTAAATATCTTGGAGTTGGAATGATTTTTGAATTTTGTGGGTATTTAGGTTGAGCTTGAAAGGCATTTGAATAATTGGAATTAACCCCTCCGGTTGAGATCTTCGTCCAACGCGGCCATCATCGGGGTATTTGGGGTCATTTCTATTTGTGGATTGAACATTGTCGACTCTATCGAGCTATCGATAGAGGATCAGGTTTCGTAGGCTTTGTGCCTTTATTAATGAACTTTCTTTGTTGAAGGCCTAATATGAACTATAAAATAAATATTCTGGTCGATCTCACGACCATATATCTCACGACCATATACTTGTTTTATGGTTCGAACCATGTCGACTCCTATCTACCCGCATAGAAGGATCGGGCTTGAACTTGGGTTTATTTTCTGATCCGTGCAACATCCCTAGACGTCACGTGTGTTCCTATAACACGCTCGCCGGGGCCCATGCTGGTGTTTGGGGACATTTTATAATTATTTGTTGAACCTTGTCGACTCCTATTTACTTGCTTAGGAGGATCATGTTTAAATTTATTGACTTGCGCAGCATCCCTAGACATCACGTGTGTACCCATAACATGTTCGCCAGGGGCCCATGCGGGTTGTGTGATTACACATGCTCTTCTGTGTACCTATGTGCATACAAATTAAGGTGCATGTGCGGGGGCATTTTAGACATTCGACGGGTCTTCGACGATGGCTCGTAGACATCTACGTTTGTTGTAATGCTTCAATATTTGCTCGTAAGAGATGTTAGATGCATAACCCTCATTCATCAAGAAATTTATAAACCTCAATTTTGTCCAACTCGATGTTCAGAATCTGGTTGAACTGAGGTTCACTCACTCCATAATGATTTGATCTGGTTTTCTCTTCCCAGAGCTTGTATAGGGATGCTATTATACTCTTTCATCCCTGCCCCTTAACAAATTTGTTGTTTATGGGCAGTATTCATCAACTTCTTTATACTTGCCAACTGGTAAGCTGTTGTATTTTATATTTGTTATGCATGTTGACATTCAGTATTTGTAGAGGACCGTAACATCCACTTGCTAATTAATCGCTGTCATTTGAGGGGACATTATAGCATCCATCATAAGTTGCATTATATATGTCTGTGGGAAGCTTCATTGCTCTGATCGTCAAAATGCTGCATTTGCATGCGTATCTTTCAGCGCTTGCGGGAGCTATTGTATACATTCCCAAGACAGTTGGCATTAGTTGTAGGAACTTTCATATCCTCTTGCATGACTTGTGTAAACTCCACTCATCAAAAATCAAGTGACATCGGTTGCATGAGAACTGCATACCTTTCAGTGTTCACAAGGAATTGCCACGTATATCTACAAGATAGCCGACATCAATCATAGGGGCTTCCATATGACTTGTATGGACCTTACATATTGACTTCCATCATTTACATGTAATTCGTAGTATCATTTAGAAGCTTTGTATATTTGTTTGAAACCAAATCTCCTCTTATTTTATTACTTGCAAAGTTGACTATAATTGCTTGTACTTTGACGTTGATTGTAGGACGCATTCACGACAATTGGATGTCCACTGTCATTGCTTGTAAGTAGACCAACATATACATTTATCAATTGACTATCATTGAGTGTAGGTGGACTACAGTATTCATAGCTTGAATGTTGTCGTCATTCATTAACGAATCAATGCCTTTACCCTATCAGCTAACCACTATTAATTGCAAGTTAGCTAATATCGACTATAGGGACGTCATGACATTCTTCGTGTGTCCCTTTGAGAGCATTTGTAAGGTTATTGGCATGGTCGAATTGCCATTATTATCTATCGACATTCATATTCTTACAGATATAAACAACGACATCTACTGAAAATTTCATATCATTGCTTATGAGTATGTCACCACATTCCCTTAAGAGTAGCCTGTAGCTTGCATGACTGATGTGAATGTCACAAATCACTCTTCATGCTTCACTCACGAATATCCCCTTTACTTTCATTACTTGCAGGCTGATTTAACTAAATGCTCCGAGTTATTTCAATTTCATCCTTCCTCTTCTGTGTGCATTTGAGATCCTTTACTGATGTATTTTCTTGGAGTCGAATCATTGCTAGTGATAGGGACATAATTACATTTCTTCATGTTTACTTTCTTTGTAGATCAATTGCTTGTGTATGAGTTATGACAAGCATCACAAGTCTCTCATTATTCTTGTAG
Organism: Dendrobium chrysotoxum; assembly: GCA_019925795.1. NCBI lineage: Eukaryota > Viridiplantae > Streptophyta > Magnoliopsida > Asparagales > Orchidaceae > Dendrobium > Dendrobium chrysotoxum. Next base: position 1,648,934 of record CM034297.1, on the reverse strand, counting down.
CTTGTATGTTAGACTTGCTTTGTAGGTCTTCATTTGCAATCACACCATTTATTGTGATCACCTCCACCATCATCACTTGCAAGGGTTTGCATCTACTACAAATTTTATATTTGTTCACTTGCATTCAATTAAGAATTTATCATTTTCACAAATCATGATTTCATTTAAGCATTGTATCACATTCCTTATGGTCACATTGAGTTCAGGTCCAGTTCAGGTCAAGTTCAGATCTCTGCTGTCCAAATTGAGTTCAAATCAAAGTCCAGTTTGAGTTCACTTAAGTAATTTTTTGTTCAATCAAGTTCAAGTACGGTCCTTATAGTTCATGTTCAATTCACCGTTGGTTCAAATTCAAGTTCAAGTACGGTCCCCTGTTCAGTTCAAATTTCGGTAGCTCCCGGCGTCTCCCCCGTTTAGGGGAAAAGCCAAGAGTCATAGCCTGCCCACCACGTCAAGAAAGACTCGCAAGGTCGGTGTCATGGGACACCGCGGCTGTAGTTTTCGTCATCCACCACGTCAAGAAAGGCGTGCATGGGTCTTCGAAAGTACCTGTGTGAAAAAGCAATTTTTTCCCGCGTACGGGTACTTATGTTTTTGCCCTGTCGTTCTAAGAAAAGCGCGCACAAAGATTGCCCGCCTCGTTGTAAGCACCGCACCAAGTTCCCTCCCACCACGCTAAGAAAAGCGTGCATGGGTGGTCCCTTGGTGCGCCACGAACACCGAGAATAGGACTTTAGGGGGATTACCCGCCTCGTCGCTAACACCGCAACGAATTTTCTCCCACCGTGCTAAGAAAAATGCGCATGAGTGATCTTTCGCCGCGCTGCGAGCACCGAGAACAAGTTTTTGAAGTTTGGAGGCTATACTTTGGCGAGGGAACGTCGGTGGTGTTGGCTCATAGTTCGAGGCGAGAGACGGGGCATTTGCATTTTCTTTTCCCTTCCTCTCTCTTCTTTTTTGATTAATCATAATTAATCATGATTAATAATAATTAATTATAATTAGCACTAATCAATTATAATTAGTTATAATTAAAAATAATTTATTTTAATTAATTATAACTAATTAACTTTAATTATAATTAGTTATTTATAATTATTAGTAATTAATTAGAATTAAAAGATAATTAATTATAATCGATTTTAATCCGTCATAACTAATTAACTCTAATTATAATTAATTATTATTACTAATAACTAATTAAAATTAAAAGATAATAAATCATAATTAATTTTAAATAATTATAATTAAAACTAATTATAATTAAAATAATTAACTATAATTAAATTCAACTAATTATAATTAAAAAAAGATTAGAGAGGATTAATACAGGGTTTGAGCTATATCCGTTAAATAGCAGGATATGAGTGGGATTTGTGCTCGATTAGAACAGGATTTATGTTAAATCATTTAGACATCATAGCTAAATCCTTAGTTTCCTTCTTTTGCCTTAAATCCCCATCGGGTTTAGGCAATTTGGCTGCAGAAGCATGCGCAAGGGAGAAAGTTACCTTAGCAACGGGCAAGCTCCCGTCGTTCCCCCCGGTTCAACAGGAAGAGGTGTCGTGGAGGGAGGAAATTGCGGCTAGGGCTGGTATGTTCGGTAGCTTTACGGGATTTGGCCGAAGAAGCATGTGAATGGAATGAAGATGGCTACCTTCATTGCGAGCAAGCTCCTGTCGCTGCCTCCGATCCAAATGTCGCAACTTCCGTATCGACAAGAAAGGGACATCCTCGAAGGAGCGAAGTCGGTCGGCTAAAGGCAAGAGTGGTGGCGTCTTGAGGTAAGAGGAAGTCAGTTGCAAAGGTCGGAGCAGTGGAGTTGGGTTGGGGCTTCGGCTCGGGCTAGGGATTTCGAAGAGAAGTCGGATGGGAGTTCTGGCTTGCAAACTGGATAGGGTCGGCGGTGTATTGGGCTGCATGGTCGTCGGAGGCTTGCGAATCGAGAGAGGAAGGAAGAAGGAACCAGTCATCTCTCGCTCGCCTTCTTTTTATAGATCGAAGACGGGGTGCGATCGAGATACGTGAGGTGACCTTTCGGCGCCGTTTGCAGAGAGCTTTAAGTACTGTAGCGAAACTTGAGCGGGATTTCTTGCAGAGAATCGGGATGGGCTGCCGCAGAGGTATGATTTTATATATATATATATTGATATTGATTTGCTTACATAGGTCAACAGGAGTGTAGGTGCATTAAATTGCATGCTCTTAAGTTTGTATTTTGTTAAATGGACAATTGTGATCTATTAATCAAATAGTGGAATAATCTTTTAGATTTTCCCATACGGTAAGGCTGGTCATCCTTCTCTTTGTGCCTTCCCAAAGGTGGAAAGGTTATTTAGAGTTTTTCAATGGGTTCATAAGAGAGTACATTGGATTTTTTTTAAGGAGCATACCCACCCCCCTTTTTCCATATCGAATGTGGTAAAACTTGTATGGTTACAGATATTTCAAGTTGAATTGGATCTAATAGCTAGGTACTTTGGATGAGGAATATTGCTTATTGTTATATTTCAATTGTTTCTTGATTGAAAGTCTTGTGCATATGACTAACAAGGCATTGGTGGAGATTTGTAAGGTTTAGTCAATTAATATCAGCAGTAAAGTTGGGTGTGAGTATGCATTTATTACATTTGTGTATAAATAATTGTTAGTACTAGTCTTTTCCTTCAAGATTCGTATCAAATACAAGTTTGAATGATTATGTTAATGCCTCTACCAGGAAGTCTTGTGGATGCAACTACATTAACCTATTTGAGACTTGACCTTATGGACAAAAGAGATTAATATAAGCGTGGAAAGCTTTGATGAATATAATAGGATAGGATCTGCAAAAATACTTGAATAAAAAAAAATATTACTCTAAAATACACTCAATTGAACTCTTATTTAATTACTTAAATTAATTAATCAACCAATATAAAGCTTTTTAAAATGAAATAAATGTATAATAAAAATATTTGCACTAATCATGATTTCATTTAAGCATTGTATCACATTGAGTTCAGGTCCAGTTCAGGTCAAGTTCAGATCTCTGCTGTCCAAATTGAGTTCAAATCAAAGTCCAGTTTGAGTTCACTTAAGTAATTTTTTGTTCAATCAAGTTCAAGTACGGTCCTTATAGTTCATGTTCAATTCACCGTTGGTTCAAATTCAAGTTCAAGTACGGTCCCCTGTTCAGTTCAAATTTCGGTAGCTCCCGGCGTCTCCCCCGTTTAGGGGAAAAGCCAAGAGTCATAACCTGCCCACCACGTCAAGAAAGACTCGCAAGGTCGGTGTCATGGGACACCGCGGCTGTAGTTTTCGTCATCCACCACGTCAAGAAAGGCGTGCATGGGTCTTCGAAAGTACCTGTGTGAAAAAGCAATTTTTTCCCGCGTACGGGTACTTATGTTTTTGCCCTGTCGTTTTAAGAAAAACGCGCACAAAGATTGCCCGCCTCGTTGTAAGCACCGCACCAAGTTCCCTCCCACCACGCTAAGAAAAGCGTGCATGGGTGGTCCCTTGGTGCGCCACGAACACCGAGAATAGGACTTTAGGGGGATTACCCGCCTCGTCGCTAACACCGCAACGAATTTTCTCCCACCGTGCTAAGAAAAATGCGCATGAGTGATCTTTCGCCGCGCTGCGAGCACCGAGAACAAGTTTTTGAAGTTTGGAGGCTATACTTTGGCGAGGGAACGTCGGTGGTGTTGGCTCATAGTTCGAGGCGAGAGACGGGGCATTTGCATTTTCTTTTCCCTTCCTCTCTCTTCTTTTTTGATTAATCATAATTAATCATGATTAATAATAATTAATTATAATTAGCACTAATCAATTATAATTAGTTATAATTAAAAATAATTTATTTTAATTAATTATAACTAATTAACTTTAATTATAATTAGTTATTTATAATTATTAGTAATTAATTAGAATTAAAAGATAATTAATTATAATCGATTTTAATCCGTCATAACTAATTAACTCTAATTATAATTAATTATTATTACTAATAACTAATTAAAATTAAAAGATAATAAATCATAATTAATTTTAAATAATTATAATTAAAACTAATTATAATTAAAATAATTAACTATAATTAAATTCAACTAATTATAATTAAAAAAAGATTAGAGAGGATTAATACAGGGTTTGAGCTATATCCGTTAAATAGCAGGATATGAGTGGGATTTGTGCTCGATTAGAACAGGATTTATGTTAAATCATTTAGACATCATAGCTAAATCCTTAGTTTCCTTCTTTTGCCTTAAATCCCCATCGGGTTTAGGCAATTTGGCTGCAGAAGCATGCGCAAGGGAGAAAGTTACCTTAGCAACGGGCAAGCTCCCGTCGTTCCCCCCGGTTCAACAGGAAGAGGTGTCGTGGAGGGAGGAAATTGCGGCTAGGGCTGGTATGTTCGGTAGCTTTACGGGATTTGGCCGAAGAAGCATGTGAATGGAATGAAGATGGCTACCTTCATTGCGAGCAAGCTCCTGTCGCTGCCTCCGATCCAAATGTCGCAACTTCCGTATCGACAAGAAAGGGACATCCTCGAAGGAGCGAAGTCGGTCGGCTAAAGGCAAGAGTGGTGGCGTCTTGAGGTAAGAGGAAGTCAGTTGCAAAGGTCGGAGCAGTGGAGTTGGGTTGGGGCTTCGGCTCGGGCTAGGGATTTCGAAGAGAAGTCGGATGGGAGTTCTGGCTTGCAAACTGGATAGGGTCGGCGGTGTATTGGGCTGCATGGTCGTCGGAGGCTTGCGAATCGAGAGAGGAAGGAAGAAGGAACCAGTCATCTCTCGCTCGCCTTCTTTTTATAGATCGAAGACGGGGTGCGATCGAGATACGTGAGGTGACCTTTCGGCGCCGTTTGCAGAGAGCTTTAAGTACTGTAGCGAAACTTGAGCGGGATTTCTTGCAGAGAATCGGGATGGGCTGCCGCAGAGGTATGATTTTATATATATATATATATTGATATTGATTTGCTTACATAGGTCAACAGGAGTGTAGGTGCATTAAATTGCATGCTCTTAAGTTTGTATTTTGTTAAATGGACAATTGTGGTCTATTAATCAAATAGTGGAATAATCTTTTAGATTTTCCCATACGGTAAGGCTGGTCATCCTTCTCTTTGTGCCTTCCCAAAGGTGGAAAGGTTATTTAGAGTTTTTCAATGGGTTCATAAGAGAGTACATTGGATTTTTTTTAAGGAGCATACCCACCCCCCTTTTTCCATATCGAATGTGGTAAAACTTGTATGGTTACAGATATTTCAAGTTGAATTGGATCTAATAGCTAGGTACTTTGGATGAGGAATATTGCTTATTGTTATATTTCAATTGTTTCTTGATTGAAAGTCTTGTGCATATGACTAACAAGGCATTGGTGGAGATTTGTAAGGTTTAGTCAATTAATATCAGCAGTAAAGTTGGGTGTGAGTATGCATTTATTACATTTGTGTATAAATAATTGTTAGTACTAGTCTTTTCCTTCAAGATTCGTATCAAATACAAGTTTGAATGATTATGTTAATGCCTCTACCAGGAAGTCTTGTGGATGCAACTACATTAACCTATTTGAGACTTGACCTTATGGACAAAAGAGATTAATATAAGCGTGGAAAGCTTTGATGAATATAATAGGATAGGATCTGCAAAAATACTTGAATAAAAAAAAATATTACTCTAAAATACACTCAATTGAACTCTTATTTAATTACTTAAATTAATTAATCAACCAATATAAAGCTTTTTAAAATGAAATAAATGTATAATAAAAATATTTGCACTAATCAACCCTAAAATATAAGCTATACTGAAATCACACTCCTAAATCTACAACTCAAACAAAAGAAAAACATCATCTCCAATGCTCCTGCAAGCTCTCCAACTCTCATGTGTAGGCTCCAAAACAGCACAAGCTCCTACAACAAGCAAATAAAATTCATTAGCATCAAAATTAAATTAATATCAAAATACATGCTAAAGCGGAAAAAAGAATAATTGCTACACTAAGCTACAGACAAAAAGTAGAATATGCTACTGAAAGCAGAATATGCTATTGGTAAAGTAACTACGAGTACAGTCTACAACACTGAAAAGAAAAAAAGAGAAACTATTGTAGCAAAAATTACTAGTGTCACACAACAACAATAACTGGCTAGTAAGTGTTGAGCTAGTAAACAACTGAAAACTATAGTCTAGTGTCAAGCTCACAAACAACTGCTGTCCACTCAAACAAACAAACAAAACCAAATGGGCATTTTAGCCTATAGGGCTAGATTGTAAGACCCATTAATGGGCTACTTCCAAAGGAAAGCAGTAAGATCCGTCCTACCCAAATAATTAGACAACTTCTAATGGGAGTCGTGAGACCTATTATTTGGGAAATTTTTAAATAAAATATCAAACCCTCAAACAAAAATTAACGGGCATCTTAATCTAAAGGCTTAAATTGTAAGACCCACTTTTAGGTAACTTCCAAAGGGAAGATGTAAGACCTACCCAAATAATTAAATCCTCGGGCAGCCATGCTATAGAACTAGGTTATAAGACCCATCTTTGGGCAACTCATAAGTAGAGCTGTAAGTCCCACTCAAAATTAAACCTACAGGCAATTTCTAAGGGAGTCGTAAGACCTGTCAATCAAATTCAAAATTAATAGACAGCTTAGCCTATAGGGTTAGGTTGTAAGACCCACTAGTGGGCTACTTCTAATAGAAGTTGTAAGACCCGCTTTACGGGCCACTTTCAATGAAAGCCATAAGTCCCGACCTAAATTCAAACACTCGGGCTACTTCCAGAAGAAGTCGTAAGACCCGTTTCAATTCAGACTTCTGGATAACTCCTAAATGAAGTTATAAATCTTAAACCAACTTAATTTCTAGGTATTCTAGTAGATGTAAACCCCAAACCACCTTTTTAAAACTATAACTTACATTTAACTGCCTCAGTTTACTCGGGATCCCTGAGAAGAGGCAACCCATGATTGTTAATCAGATTCCCTTGACACTATGGTCAATGATTGTTAGTATTGGTACACTGAAACCTATAGGTTTACCTTCATTTTTCTCACAATTGAGACTAAAACACCTAAAATTTATTTATCCTTAATCGAGAATTCTCTCTTACATGTTAAGAGGGGTAATTAACTATGAGTGCTTGCGCTCATGGGAAGTAAGAACCCATATCTAATTAAACCCTGATACTGTCTTTAGGAAAAATCTGATTAACTACAATCTGACTCAAGTAAGATGAAATCTTACAGCTGCAAAGCGAGATTCATGCCGACACGCCGTTTTTTCTTGAGCCAACAAAATTCTTTATTTTTTTTCCTTTTATAACCATGTGTACTTTTATAGTTAGTCTCCTAATTATTATACAATCTATTTCTAAATTTTCTTAAAACTTCTACGATGATCTCCATAATGGAACTAGCCATCTTATCCCAACTTTGATTTGGCTCAACTAAAGAAATCCAATTTGCCTCTTGTATATAGTTTGAAAGATTAAGAGTTTTTCTCCTTTCAAATTCCACCACTTTATCCCGAGAAAATTACTTCTTTCTAATGTAATCTTTATACTCTTTATACATTTATAACTATTATTTTATGTTGTGTGGTCAAACTCTGTTATGGAGTCACCTTACAATCTCAGCATTTTTTTTTTTCATTCCCTCCAATTCAAAGGAAGCCTGCTTGTGATTATGTGGCTCTACTTTTGAATGTAATTAAATTCTCTTCTCATTGCTTAAAAGATGTATTCAGTATTATGAGATCATAAGCTACTACAAAATCAAGTGTAGCTTCTCCTATTACATTTTTATCTCTTTTTTCATATCCATCATGAATCCGTTCACATCCCATCCTTTTATAACCTGTATATTTGTTTAAGATTACCCCAATAAATATATTTTCTTCCTTGATATTTATTGCGATTGTTCATACGTACCTTTTTTAAATTGATTTTCTTAGACTTGTCTGGCTAAGCATAAGCACATTTGTAATGTCATCATCAAATATTAACTTAATGAAAATCACCCTCTCACTAACTTGATTAACTTCAATGATCATATCTTTCAGCTCTTTATTCAATACCATCATAACCCTATTTTTTTATAAACATTTTCAATACATAATATCTTTTTACTTCCATAATATGATTGTATTTTTTTTCCCTTCCCTTTTATAGTTTATTGCAGCAGCAGCAACAACAACAACAGGCTTGATGTTGTTGTTGTTGTTGTAGTTTATTGCAAATAAGTAATATTTATTTTGGTTCTAATTATTGTATTTACTAATTCTCTTTACTTTGCATTAAAAGTCACCTCATTCCATGTAGCAAATCTAGTCTTAGGGGATGTTTGGTTAGCACTAAAGCACCAAATAATGCTTTTCTTATCCCTAGCTTTTCTCATGACTTAAGTGCATCCTTTTTCCTTTAGTGCTCCTAAGATTGATTTGAGCAAGCTTGCGGAAACCCAACCTTAAAAGACAGCTTAACTTTATAAATGTGAAATAATTAATAAACATAGAATTAACTTTAAAGGCATAATTACATTAATTTAAATTAATTAAGAATTATTTAGAGCCTTAATTAAGAAAATTAAGTTTGTATTGCTATTTATTTTATGATAATTAAGCATGGGTTAATTAATTAATCACTTAATTACTCATAATAAGAAATCAACTATGATTAATTTTTTTAATTATGATAGTTATGAATCTTAAGTGTTTGATGATTAATTATTCACTTAATAACTTATAATAGTAAAAAAATTAACTTTGAATAATAACATTTTCAATGAAGATAATTATGTTATAGTTAAGTAAGTTTATTGGTAACATTAATTAATATTTAAAAAATATATAGTGAGGATAATTCATGTTTGATTATAAATTATGACTCACTTTATGTTAAGCAAGCGAGCTTTACTCAAAATATGACCAAATAATTTTCTCAGCTCTTCTCGGTATCTTAAATATAGGTTATTTATATTTATATTTTTATTGAATATGATATACATCAATTTATTTTTTGATTTGAAAGGGAGTAATGGCACAATGACTGGAGGTCCTAGTGGACCATATGGAGGCATCGGTGATATGCGCAGGGTTGACCTACAATGAGTGTAGTGGCTAGACAACAATATGCATGGGGCGGGCTGACGATGGGTACAAGGTGGGCCATCATTGTTTGAGAGATTGAGTGGTTGAGAATTCATATTTTGGAAACACTGAAAGGCCTAAAAGTTTTTTTAGTTGTTTTTAAACGTGATTTGTTTAAAAAGCAAAACAAAAATACTAGCCAAGCATGTTTTGCCCAAAATAAAAAGAAAAAAAGAAAAAAATCAGAAAGTGATGCCAAATAAGAGCCCTAATTTTAGACTTAGTCATCTCTTGCTTCTTACCTTAACAAGGCTAAGTTGTGGCGTGTCACTAAAGGTTGGCCTTTTAGCCAACTGTTATTTATTTTTCATCACAATCGGATTAAGTTTTGGCGTGCCACTTGTGGGCGACTGCCTAGCAAATCCTTACCTACTTCTCCCCACAATTAAGTTAGGTTGTAGTGCTTTCATTTGGGTAACACTACCATTAATATAATTCAAACTGAATTCATTTTAATGGTTTCACTCTAATTTTGTGATTAACCATCGATCTAACATCAATTCTCAACTCTTTTTCATTTGGGTATGGGACTGATAACAATAATCTTATACAATAGCTATAATGAGCAAGGAATGTATTCAAGACTTATACTATAGTCTGGTGCTCACCAAATTAAATCATTTTTCAGGGAACCATCAGCTTCAAAGTCAAATGAGTAATAACGTGTTAAGTTATGAGTATTTTTAATCACCAAATTATAAGTATTTTGATGGTTTGAAGGGACAGCCATGAAATTTAAAGCATTGCATCAAATATTCGCTTCTCATTTGACTAATCTTAAGCTTATGATAGTATTAATGCAAACAGGGACTCTATCGGGCATTGATGTAAAGGGCTTAGGTGGCACCTTTGATTGCTAGAAACTCACTTTTGCTCGCCTATGTTGACAGGAGATTCGTTCTTATTGTATTCCTTCCCAGCAATATGAAGGTCATAGCTTTTGTCTTATCCTCTCTCAATTATGGTGCTTCCACGTCATCTACAGTTGCACATCCCTGGTCTAGCTCTAGAAGATGGAGTACTGTGGTGAGGGTGGAGAATGTAGTCATACATGTGTGCTTACAATATGAAGTAATATAATAATAAATTAAGTGTAATGGTCCCCAATTAAATGTTTTTTTTAGAGAAACCATGTGATGGGATTGTGGACATCTTGACAAGCAGTTGATAATTCAAAATTTGAACTTTGTTTTTTTAAGTAAAATTTTGACTTGGGTGTTGACCAGAAGTCATAGGTCTGTTGTTGAAGCGTTTTCATTTAAACATAATTGTAACATTCTTCTAATCTTTTTTATCTTGCTGTTTTTGAATTTGTTATTTGGAGCTATTGCTTGGTTAAAAATAAATTTATGGGTTTATTAATGTCCTTGCTCTGTGATATACTTTTGCAGAATTAGGCAAATATTGGCCAATTCTTCTTGGTGGTCGTGCTCATTGGACTGTTGGACTTGTAGCAACCATTATTTCTGTTAGCAGCATAATTGCGGCGGATACATTCGCTTTTTTGGGTGGAAGGGTAATCTCTAGAATTTTATGACTGCTTATGCAAAGTTATTTGAAGCTGAACTTATTGTGCATTTGCCTAAATTAATGGTTGAACTGTCAAGATGTGATTGTCTGATAGCTATGAGTTGCAAGTAAACGAACTGAACTTTTAGTTAGAAGGACCTTTATTTTTTCCTTTTATTACTGAAATTATATAAATTACAATTAAAATATTATTCTTATTTGTATCCTTTTAAGTTTCCTCAGCAAATTCGAAAGCATAGATGTAGTTTAGGTCTGGCTATACTTAAAGATAATCCATAATCACAACAACAAATCCAAATAATAGATATTGCAGTAAGGTATAACACCTCTTGTATTGGCTCCGTCATAGCCCTCGATCTGAAACCATAAAGCCAATCACAGTTTTTAATATGAAATGACTTCTATTACATGCACTACTTCTATACCTATAGCCTACTGTAAAATGAGCACCTACTATAAAATGAGCACCTACTGTCACTATTTTTAATGTGATGGAATGTAGAAAAGTTATCTTCTGCTCTTAGCCTTCCTCTGCTCTCATTGATGCATACAAATGTAAACTCCCTTCTTTCTTGGTATTAGAGCGTACACCGCCTACCTTGCTCCTTCCTCTCAACGTATTCATCTTATGGCACCTACCTTGCTCCTTCCTCTCAACATATTCCTCCTCTGAACTATAAATCCATCCATTACTTCCCTAACAAACAACTCTAGTGAAGGGGCAATCCCTCCTCTCATGTTGAGTGACACTCCTATCCCCCCTTAAACTCAAGTTTTCGATATTTAACATAAAAAACATCATCAATTTCCAACCCACTCTAGAGAACTGCTACCATGGAGGTCTCAAATCCCGTAAAATCTTTGGGCAAATGGCTTCGATGGATATTTAGGTGGCTAGGTTTCCTAACCCACAGAACAACTAATTCAAGCATACCACTCCATCATGCCCAAGCCGCTCATTAATCGTAATCTTGCCATAGCCCTCTACTCCATCTCCCCACCCTTCTTCTTTATATTCTCTCTCCAGACACCTGCGTCAAAATATGGGTAGTCGAGCGCAAACATTGCCACCTTATCGAAATGATCGGCACCTGCTTGGATGATGCAGCTTAATTCACTTATTCTGGGTGGATGCTCTCCTAACCACATCTTACCTCATCAACTAACTACCCTCATTAATTACCAAAAATTTGTATCCATTTCAATTACTTCACAAAAACATGCAATTTAGAACCACCTTAAAATTTTTGGATGTCTGCTCCCCATGGCTATGCTCACACTCTATAAACAAACTATCTCTAGGATCATCCATCTGCATCTTCCTTGGCCTCACAGAAGGGCTAAAAATGCCATGTTTTGAACTTAGGTAAGAATTTCATCTCACATCACGTATTGTTTAACAAAAACATATTCCCTTTGTACAATTATTCTCCAAACACCCAACAAACCACTTCAATAGCTGCCCTCCCTCCCCACACTCATCACGACCTCGAGCATAAAGCCCAAACATATACTACAATTGCAATTGGCCATCCAATGATCACTTAGCCTAAAGCCCAAACATATACTAAACATGAACCAAACTACAACCTCCAATGAATCTATGTGCTAGTTGCTACTCTACAACTGCCTGTGAAGTTTACTAACACATGGCTATGTCACAAGATTTCAAAGGCCTAGAGGAGCAAGGCACTTGGGTACTTGTCACCCTATGACCCATGCAAAATCTCTTGGGCAGTAAGTGGACTTTCAAAATAAAAAACAACTAAGATGGATCTATGGCTCAACATAAAGTTAGGCTCCTGGCACAAGGCTACAAACAAGAACATTACATTGATTATATTGAAACCTTCAATCAAGTTCCCAATATGCCCACCATACATTGTTCTCCTTATCGTTGCCCTTACTCAGAACTGGTTAATCAACAACAACATCAAGCCTTTATCCCACTACGTGGGGTCGGCTACATGAATCCTTTTTCTCCATTGTGTCCTGTTAAAAGTCAAATTCTCGTTTAAATCTAATAAAGAAAGATCATTTTTAATATTTTCTAACCAAGTCTTTTAAGGTCTACCTCTACCTTTCTTAACATAAGTCAAATCTAAGACCTCTACTTTCCTAACCGGGTCATCGGGAGGCCGCCGTTTTACGTGACCAAACCATCTAAGGCGACTCTCTCTAATCTTATCTTCCACTGGAGCTACTCCAACCTTTTCACGAATATGCTCATTTCGTATCCTATCTCTAAGGGTAAAGCCACTCATCCACCTGAGCATCCTCATCTCTGCAACACTTAACTTAGAATTATGCTTCTCTTTTAATGGCCAACATTCGGCACCATAAAGCATTGCAGGTCTCACCACCATCTTATAGAATTTTCCCTTAAGTTTGAGAGGTACTTTTCTATCACACAATAAGCCTGATGCATTCCTCCACTTCAACCATCCAACTTGGATTCTGCTGATAATATCCCCATCTATATCACCATCACTCTGAACAATAGATCCAAGATATCTAAAACGTGTACTCTTATTAATGACTTGATCGGCCAAAGTCACAATGCCCTCACTAGGTCTATTATTACTAAAATTACACTCCATATATTCCGTTTTAGATCTACTCAAGCGAAAACCTTTAGACTCTAAAGTTGACCTCCACAATTCTAGTTTACCTTCAACTCCCTCTCTAGTCTTATCAACAAGAAGAATATCATCAGCAAAAAGCATACACCAAGGTACATCCTCTTGCAAATGTCTAGTGAGAACATCCATGACTAAAGCAAAAAGATATGGGCAAATTAGAACTGGTTAATCACTAAACACAATTTCTCTAATGATTTCCTCCACGGTCGCCTCAACACAATAGTCTACACGGCTCAACCTCTCAACTTTCAAGATCGACAGCACCTTGAACCATGTCTATCTCCTTAAAAGCACTATATGCGGTCTCAAGTAAGCCCGTCAACAGTGGTTTACCACATTCGCTAACCACCTATAGAAACTCAGGCTTGTCCCTAGAACCGCTGATCGCTCCCTACTACTCTACAAATTCCACTATGACTGCATGTACATCTTGATCTATGTAGACAACATCCTCTAAACTAGAAACAAGCCACAATAAATCTCTAAACCTCTATTGAACTTGGCAGCATCATTCCACATGGGAAACCTCGGCACTCTCTCCCATTTTCTTTGCGTCACTGCATCATAGGCCTTCTATTGCCTTCAGTTAAATCAAACTAGCTATGGCATTGAGCTACTCCAATGCTCGGGAATGCATGAGTGCAATCCAATGCAAAAATCCATCCTAGCTAAAACTCCCCTCATAGAAACCTTGTAATTTGAATGTTCCAATCCTACATGATGTTGTCAACTCTTTGGATCCCTTTACTATCTCACCATGACAAGGCTTGACCTTCTTGTTGCAATCAATCACTTGTGCTGATACATGCACAAACCCCTTGACACTCATTATCAACACCTCAAATGTTGTCATTACATTCATGGCACAACGCACTATGACCTTTCCATGTACCACGACCAACTACAACTTAGTGTATATGCCGACTCCAACTAGATCAGAGAGACCCTAATGACATAATATCAACCACAGGTTATTGCGCCTTTCTCGGCCTAATCCTCGTCTATTGTTGTGTCAAGAAACATACCACAATGGACAAATCATTCATTGAAACAAAACATAAAAAACTAGACACCATAGCCACATACCTTATCTGATTTCATCATCTTTTTACAAGAATTTGACATCCCCCTCTCCAACCCTTTTATATTGTGACATCATTGTGATGTAGGCAAGGATTCAAAGGAACCCTTGGCTACAAAAAGAAAATTAAATAAAAAAAATTAGGTCTCCACAACACATTGGAGACCTAAAAAAAAGAAAAAATTACAACCATATAAATAAAAAGACATGACATAACAAAACATGACTTTGATAACTTGAAAATGACGCTTACAAACTTATACCAATAAAACACCTAAACCAGCTTTTCATTTAGAGAAGAAAGATACAAGTGGGGTGTAAACTTGTGGAGAGAAGAAGGAGGTAAGAAGCCAAGACGAAGTAGAAGAGGACAAGCTCGCAAGCTTTCCTAGAAGAGAGGAGGAATGGAACAAGCTCGCAAGCTTTTCCAAAGAAGAACAAACCCTCAGGTTTTTGGCTCCAAAAATAACATCATAATCTCCTCTTAAAACAGCCACAAACATCTCCTATATTTAAGTTACAAAAAGGGTAGCCAAACAGCCCCTAAAATATCTTTAATATCATAATTAAAAGAGTGAAATAGAAGGCCAAAAAATATTCCAAACAACAGCTGAAAAAACATCCCAAATATCAGCCAAATTCATCAAATCAAGGCAGCAAGGGGGCTGCACCTGTAGGAACCGAGGAGTCCAAGGAAAAGGGGCGGCATCCCCAATAGCAGCCCACGGGAACAGCAACAACCAGGGGAAAACCGAAGGGACAAAGGGGAAGGGGAAGGGGAAGAGCAAGGACCACAATTTAATGAGCTACCAACTTCTCCACATAAATGAGCTAAATACCAGCTCATAATGAGCTAACCAGCAGTTCCAAATAATGAGCTTACTCCCAACTTCTTAGCTCAATATCTTAGCAGCCAAAGCCCACCCGAGATCATCAAAAGCCCAAAACCGAGAGCAGGAAGGCCCAAACCGAGAGCCAGCAAATAGCCCCAAAAAACAAAATACTTATTTTGTTTTGACCCCCGCCACCCCCCCCCCCCCCCCCCTGCCTACATCACATTGCCATTGCTCTCACCAACAACCCTATATTTCATGCTCATGCCAATCATGCCAAACATATTGAAATCAACTGTCGCATCATATGCAACTGCATCCAGTCAAAGGAAGTCAACGTTCACCGTGTTGCCTCTCAAGAGCAACTCGTAGACTTACTCACTAAAACTCTACCAACCAAACATTTTTGGTTCTCTAAGTGCTAAATTGATGATCCAATTCATGCCCATCAATTTGAGGGGAGTTAATAACAACATCAATTCCAAATCATAGATATTGCATGAAGGTTCAATACCTTTCGTAGCTCTCTGCTTGAAACCATAAAGCCAATCACAGCTCTTAACATGAAACGGTTTCTGTTACATGTACTGGATCTATACCGTTAGCTCAATATAAAAAGTGCACCTATTGTAGCTGTTTTTAATACGATGCATATAAAAAAAGTTTATCTCCTCTCAGCCTTTCTCTGATCTCATTGGCGTATACTTCTTTAATGTAAACCCTTATTTATATTCATAATCATGGTGTTGCATTAAAGCTCTACTATTATTTGTGAAGGATAAAGTCAGCTGCTGTTTAAAATTAAGGAAAATAGGAAAATTAATAAGATGTGCTGCACTGTGAGCTAAAACTAATAATAGTTCTGGGGAAGTTCTCTCTCCCCTTCTTACCCAAACTTTAACTATATAAATTAATCTGCAATTAATTGGTTCGATCTAATACCACGCATGGTGGAGTGGCGTTCTGGTTTACTTGTAGAGGAGATAACTCTGCTGCTCTTTTCAGGCAGAAAATTATTTGCTCTTGATTTCGTACTTGTGATTCTTCGTGCTATTTGACAAGTTAAATTGGAAGTTTCAAACTGTTCTTAGTGTATGGTACTGGCTTGAGTTGAAAACATGAGATCTAATGAAAACCCTGAGCTCTCATTTTCTGGCATAATCATATTTTAGTACGATTGTCTTTCCATTAAGCTAGTTCAATTTTTATGCTAGATGCTCCTTCCTGAAAGACTTGAACTTATATCATTTTTTAGTCCATGAAACCATGCATTTGGTGCTGCTTATCGAGCAAGCAATCTGCAATCCTGTTATGCCTTTTTCTGCCATCAGCAATATTGTAATTAAGCCTATTTATTGATGATCCATTCTAGCTCAAATTAACCCGACATTGTTGGTTTCAAGCTCAAATTAAAAAGGTGGAAGGTAGAGGGTTATGGTAGGTCAACAGTTAATCATAAAACTTGGGCTAGATATTATGAAATAAATCAAGTTTCTGATGTATACCAAGTGTGATTGTTTATCATAAAAGATAAAGTGGAAGGTATTTGTGCCTGTAGGCATGCTTTGTGTTATGGTATTTGTTTACTACGGGAGGCTTATTGCATGATTCATAGTGCGATAAACAAGAGATTTGTCTAGTTCTTGTTTACTTGTGGTTCTTGTTCATGATTTACAATGATGAAAATACTAATACTTATCATTTCTTTTAGTTTGATTACCGTTAGGCATCATTATCTTTATTAATTTTTAATTTGTAATGCTTTGTTATTAGAATATTGAATGAAATGAGTTTATGTACTTTGTAGGCATTTGGTCGGACTCCATTGACTAGTATCAGTCCAAAAAAGACTTTGGAGGGTGCCTTTGCTGGTTTAATAGGTTGTGTAGTTGTTGCAATTTCTCTGTCAAGAATTTTATCTTGGCCTTCATCTTTATTAAGGTAAATATTTACAGATGCATATTTTGAGAATCACCTGCTGACAGTTGCTGCCAAATGTTTAAAGCATGGATGGCAAAGTTTCATCTGTTTTTTTACTAAACATGCAAAAGGATACAGCTCTGACATTTTTTTATTCTGTTGAGGAGAACTAGAAGTTATGTTAAAGATTTTGGATGTTTTAATTAACTTTCCGAGAATTACTGTAGGATGTTGTGGTAACATGCATTCTCATTGTTGCACCTTTCATCGGAGCATATTTGTTTTTGTTTTCCTTAGTTGTGGATGAATGGTGGTTTGCCATCCCTTCATTGCAGCCTGATTAAGTAATTTAATTAAATTTTTTTGCGGTTATCCATGATTGAGATCGCTGAAATTTTTTATAATATTGATTTTTGGTATAATATAATTTTCAAGGAACTATTAAAACGCTGCTTTGAGAAAAAAAAATGAGATTTTAAAAATAAATATTTTTGAAAGGCTTTCATATACAAAATAATGAGGTATATAACAGAATGGTCCAAAGAAGTGAGGTGGAGTTAACTCTAGGAAGATACATCATAGTAGAACTTTAGGGTTCTAACAAATTGCCTAGTGAAATTTTGAGAGTTATAAGTTATATTAAATTAGCTTGGTTAACAAACTTTTTTTAATGGATTGTGAAGATTAAAGGGATTGTGTGGTTTCCTGTATTTAAGTGTCTATATAATAAATCCCTGCAAAGTTAATGTGAACAATTTGATTGCATTTACTTTATAATAGTTTAATGAAGGAAGTGAAGTATGCCAATCTGATCTCTGATGGGCTAATGAAAAAGGGAAAAAAATGGGCTAGTTAAGTACCTTTATTATACTTCATTAACTTTTAACCAAACACAAAAGTTAGTTTGCATATTAGAACTTTACAGTAAGTTTTCACCCAACCAACCAACCTTTAAGGGGTGTTAAATGATTGGAGAAGAAGCATATTAATACCAATATTTAGGAAGAAAGGAGACTCTAAGGAGTATGCTGATTAAGAAGGGAGTCAAATTTATGAGTATAAAATGAAGTTGTGGAAGGGGGTGAATGGAAGATTGAATTAGGTCAATCTCAATGAATTAGTTTGATTTTATGCTAGGGATATCCATTATAGACATATTTTTTCAAGGCTATTATTCAAAAAATAGAACAAGAAAAAACATTCATATGATTTTTGTTGATCTAGAGTAGTAGGCATATGATTAAGTGTCACTGGAATGATTTGGTTTGCGTTCAGAAAAAAAATATTTGTATCAAAGATATGTTGAAGTTATTAAAGGTATGTGGGCTAGGATCTACAGCACCTTTCATTTTGAACCATGTGTGAGAATTAGTCTTTAGATACTTCGCAGAAATTCTTTTTTTATCTTTTGCTTTCTATCAAAATTAATGTTCTTTCCTTGCCACTTGTTTTAAACTTTCATTTGGTGGAATGCATAGTTGTTCCAATCAAACAACTCAATTAATCTTGATATGCCTTTTATATCTATTCAAGAAAAAGTAACGGAGAATTATTGGTGGAGGCTTTCATGTTTGTGTCAAAATGGTTAAAAAGTTCAGCATGTATCGAACCTGTTTAAAACTGCAATATGAATGTTACGGTAGTGAAGGCATTTTCTTAAGTAATTATTTGATTTTTCACAACAATTGACATGTATTTTGATACTATTTGAATGTATTTTGAAGTTCAACTTTTATGCCATGTTAACTTGTTCACTGATCGCATGGGAAATCCATTGGGAATACATGGTCTTTGCAAACCGATGCATACATAATATATTAGCTTATTTTAAAAAATGTGATATTCTATACTTCTGATGTTTCCACATATTTAACATAAGAGGTTTCTGCTACATTAAGCTACTATGTTCTGTTTAAATTATACAGGGAAACATCCTTCCAAATGTCAAGTTTCACATGTTTTTGTTTTCACGTCTTTTCATTTTTTGATAGGAATTTGAAGAATTGCTTCCCTAACATAAGTTGCATGCTGTAGTTTTCATTTTCTATGTTGCACTTCAAATGATTCTCTTAACTTTCCATTTCTAATTACTTTAGAGTAGGGATATCTTCAAATCCTTTGATAATGGATTCATTTCAGTACTCAATATTTTCTGCTAAACTATGATTTATGTTTTTCTTCGGAAATATTTGTTGGATCAATTTTAAGTTATTTCATAAAATTCAGTGCTTCAGCTTTTGGAATTCTGAATTTCATTAGTTCTCTCTTTGGGGATCTCACTGAGTCAATGATTAAACGTGATGCTGGTGTTAAGGACTCTGGATCTCTGATACCTGGGCATGGTAATCATAATTTTTACTGTTTTAGTTTTCTGCACGGAATCATGACTTCTCCCTGCAAACGTCAGTTTATTGTATGGAATAATTTATAATGAAAAATGTGTATGCCCTTATCATGTCTGAATGTTTTCATATGTCCAAATTTCCTAAAATATATGTGCCTTTTGAGCAGCACTAAATTCATAACAAGTTTAAATGTGTTGCGCAATAATAGATATTTTAGTTGTACCGACTACAATTATCAGCATTGAAAATACTAACACCGGTGTTTTAGTTTGTACTGGCAACAATAAAAAACTGTCAAGGAACGATCACCACGTAAATATAGAATATCATCCTCAATTAAATTATATGTGTGGTGGGCTCCACTGAATATTAAGGAAATCAGAAAAAAAAAAAAGAGCTTATTTTCCCTCTTAGTCCTTCCTACCTTACCAACCTCCCTCTACCTCTCTCTCTCTCGCCCTCTCCTGCCCTCTCCTGTCTCGTCCCCCTCTTACTTTCACTTCCTCCCTTTTAACCCTAATTCTTCCATGTCCCTCCCCTGTATGTGCTCACCCTCCCTTCTTTCCCCATCTTCCTCCCCCATCTCTTTATCTTTGTCTTTGTCTTACCCTTCCTGACGTAGTAGTCTCGCGGGAAGGAGAAGTGCAAACCGAAAGAACTCAATAGAAGAGAAAGCTGCTCTCACAATACTGTAGATTATATTTTTGTATATCCTTTTCTTAATACATTTCAGCTATATATATCACTTGTGCTGTCTATAGTCTATTAAAAGCTAAACAAATAAAAAGGTAAAAAGGGTACCTGTAATTAAAAAGGGCAGTGGGTGGCAGAGGTAGTATTGCTTGCACAACTAATTAAAATAGAAATACGAACTAAATGTGAAAAGGTTCATACTAGAAATGAGCTGATGCACCGCATCAAGTCTCCCCTGCTGCAGAAGAATCTGACTAAGACAGATTTGAAGCAGTCTGCTGGATGAAATTGGTAAACATCGGCGATGTTGAATGTAGATGAAGTCTGAGTACGGGCAGGCAGATCAACGACAATGGCATTGTCGTTAATCCTCTTATAAATAGTGATAGGTCCAAGCTTTCTCGGGCTGAGTTTGGAGTACATGCCAACAAGAAATCATTCCTTGCACAGCCTGACTAGCACAAGTTCCCCTTGTTCATATACTTAGCCTCTCCTATGCAAATAAGCTTGTTGTTTGTAACTGCTATTAGATAATTCAAGCTTTGCCTTGACATCTTGCAACATATTTGAAAACTGATTAGTCATGTCAGCAACAGCCTTACTTGTGCATTTTGGTAAAACAGCAAAATCAACAACATGGTTTGGGATTTTCGTGTAGCATTCACAATGCTGAAAGGGCAGCGGCCTGTCGACCTATTTGGCATTGAATTGTATGCAAACTCAGCTTGCCCCAAGAACTCACTCCATTGTTTTGGATGCTCGCGGACCAAACAATGGAGCATATTACCTAATGTTCTGTTCACCACTTCGATTTGGCCATCTGTTTGAGGGTGGTAAGCAGAACTTAGCTTGAGTTCAGTTCTCATCCGTTTCCATAACTCATGCCAAAAATGGCTGATAAATTTGACATCCTTATTTGAAGTGAGGCTGCAAGGAATATCATGTAAACGCACAATGTTATGGAAGAACAAACGGGCAATATCAAGGGCATCGAATGTCTTTTTGCACTCTATGAAGTAAGCCATCTCGGAGAAACGGTCTACCACAACCATAATAGAATCCGACCCTTTTTTTTGTTTCGGTAGGCCAAACACAAAATGTTGACTAAGGTTCTCCCATATGGAGTCGGGGACGGGGAGTGGTGTGTAAAGCCTGATATTTTTTTCCTCCTTTGTATAATTGGCAAATTGCACACCGCTCAATGAATTTGGTTACATCTCTCCACAGGTGTGGCCAAAAGAATCGTTTCTGTAGTTGAGCTATTGTCTTGTCTCTTTCCATATGTGCGGCTAGCCCTCTACCATGGATCTCTTGAATCAGGTATTGCCTCCAAGATGAGTCAGGAATGCATAACAGGTTCTATTTGATCAAAAACCAGTCACGTATTGTGAAGTCCGGGGCCTCCGGGCTACCATTATGGTTGTTACATGCTGTCCAGATGCTACCAAAATCAGTGTCTTCAGCATGGAGGTCTTTCAAATATTGTAAACCTATAATTTCAGTTTGTAATTGTGTTAGCAATGCTGATTTGCGGCTCAGAGCATCGACAACCCGATTTTGTGTTCCTGATTTGTGTTTTAACACAAACGAAAATCGCTGCAGGAATAAGATCCATCGGGCATGCATCCTATTGATGTTCTTTTGACTGTTAATGCACTGCAACGCTTGATTATCACTGTTAAGCACAAAATCCTGATGTAGAAGGTAGTACTCCCATTGTATTAAGGCTCAAACAATAGCATACAATTCTTGTTCATATATTATCCACTTCTGCCACGAATGAACTCAGCTTTTCACTGAAAATTTTGACAGGCCTTCCATCTTGTGAGAGCACCGCACCTATGCCGGTCATGGATGCATCCGTATCCACATGGAAGGGTCACTCAAAGTCTGGGATAGCCAAGACGGGAGTTGAACTAAGAGCAAATATGATCGAATCAAAACTTCTCTGTTGAGCATCAGTCCATTGGAACGTTTTCTTCTTTAGTCCATCAATTAGTGGTGCTACTAGAATGTTGAAACCTCGCACGAATCGACGGTAAAAACTCGCCAACTCATGGAAGCTGCTGATGTCTGAGATCGATCGGGGTACCGACCATTCAACTATAGCCGAAACTTTGCGAGGATCTACATTTATACCTTCAACTGAGACAAGGAAGCCTAAGAAATACATTTGTGATTTTGCTAAGTCACACTTAGGGATGTTCAAATAGAGTTTGTGTTGCCTCAAGGCAGTAAGTATCGTCGTCAAGTGCTGCAAGTGGGCTTTGAGATCAGGACTATAGAAAAGTATGTCATTAAAGTACACAACACAAAGCTTATCCAAACAGGGCTTCAGAACTTCATTCATGAGTCGAATAAATGTAGATGGGGCATTACATAATCCAAACGGTATCACCTTCCATTCATACAAATCTTGTCGAGTCTTAAAAGCCGTCTTCAATTAATCCCCTTGGCGAATGCATATTTGGTGGTAGCTGCTACGAAGATCAAGCTTGGAGTATACGGCTACTCCGTATAACTTATCCAGCAATTCACTGACCCTTGGAATTGGAAATTAGAATTTGATAGTGATCTTATTGATTGCCCTGCTTTCCACACGCATCCGCTAGCTTCCGCCCTTCTTCAGAACCAATAGAGCTGGAATCGCACAGGGGCTTATGCTCGGTTTGACCAGTTGCTTTGCCACGAGCTTATCCACCAGATTCTTGTAACTCCTCATGCTCCTTGGGACTCATCTTATAGTGGGGAAGGTTTGGTAGGACTGACCCAGGAACGAGGTCTATTTGATGTTGAATTGATCTCAAGGGCGGCAAGGTGTTCGGTAATTCAGGAGGCCCTACATTAGCAACTTCAATACAACTTCCCAATCTAAATAATCTCTTAAATACTTTTTGCTATTTAATTCTCTCACCTCTGAAATGAAACAACAACAACAACAACAACATCAAACCTTTATCCCACTACATGGGATCGGTTACATGAATTTTTTTCTCTATTGTGTCATGTTAAGAGTTAAATTCTCATTTAAATCTAATAAGAAAGGTCATTTCTAATATTTTCT
Source organism: Dendrobium chrysotoxum (assembly GCA_019925795.1). Lineage (NCBI taxonomy): Eukaryota > Viridiplantae > Streptophyta > Magnoliopsida > Asparagales > Orchidaceae > Dendrobium > Dendrobium chrysotoxum. Next base: position 1,625,684 of record CM034297.1, on the reverse strand, counting down.
AACCAAGTCTTTTTAGGTCTATCTCTACCTTTTTTAACATAGGTCAAATCTAATACATCTACTCTCCTAACAAGGTCATCGGAAAGCCGCCGATTTCACCTCTGAAATGAAAGCACAAACAAATTTCAAGAAGAAAAATAATTTTAAGGATGAGATCTACATCTACTATCCTAATGCTTTTCTAAAGGACACTCATTATTCTCATTCGAAGTCGCACAAAAATGATTTGCACATCATGAACTTGCCCATCTTTACATTGAGCTTATGATCACGATGATCCCCATATAAAGATAAAAGTTTATTGCTTCTCATTTGATGATATAAATGTCCCAACATATTAGATAGCGTACAAAGTATTATTTCAAATTGATGAATACATCTGAAAATAATGAAGTACATTTCCCGAATGTTAAAATAACTAGGTATAATAAATATTTTTTGAGATAAGTTTATGATAAAGAAATAGTTAGCTGACAAACAACCATTGAGAATTGAAACATAGGTTCGAAAAAATGCTTTCCCATTGACCAGATCTATAATTTACTTCAATTTTCTTTTAATGTGATTTAATATTTAAACAAATTTTAAACCAACTTAAGATTTGAAGTTAGGTAAGTTGATGTAATGATAAAAATAAATTTATGAATGAATTGAGATTTAATATTAAAAGTGAAATATAATTTAATCAAATTTATACATCAGACAATACTTTTCACATGGTCATATAAATAGAAAAATACTTGAAAGAAAAATGATAATGAATGTATCTCTTTTTAGACCACTTTCTAGATTTAATATTGCCATACTTGCACGTCCTAAGTAGCATGCTAAAGAAACTGTTGACTAACTAAAAAATAAAAAAAAATTAATTAAAAGGAGTTCGAATAGATGCAAGCACCAAATCTGCCTCCGAGCCGGCCCCACCGCGAGCAGTTGATTGCCAAAAGACGCGAGGTTTCGCTCCCGTAACCTCCATTCAGTCGATAAAAAGAGAGGAAACCGAAAAAAAAAAAGAAACTTACGATTCGCTGGCCACGCTCCTTCGACTCCAACATCGCTGTTCGACTTCGTTGCTTCGAAGAGACAGGTCTAGGGTTCGCTCTTCATCTTCCCTCTTCGTCGTTGCTGTTCGGCTTTGCTTCGCAGGAGGCGAAGAGATCGCACGAGATGCTTCTTCGGTTCCTTGTTGCCGCCCGACGTCACTACCTCGGTTCCTTTGCTGCTGTCCGACGTTGCTTCGCAGGAGGTGTAGAGATCGCACGAGCCGCTCCTTCGACTCCTTGTGGCCGTTCGGCTTCGTCGCTTCGCAGGCGGTGTAGAGATTGCACGTGCCGCTTCCTCGGCTCCCTTGGTGCCGTTCGACTTCACTCCTTCGCGGGAGGGAGAGATCGCACGATCGCTTCCTCGGCTCCTTGTTGCTGTCCGACTTCGATCCCTTCGTGGCTGTTCGACTTCGGCTCCTCCCCTGCTGTTCGATTTCATTGCTTTGTAGGAGGTATAGAGATTACACGAGTTGTTTCTTCGGCTCATTTGCTCCCTCAACGACTATCCTAGCCGAACCCAAGCCAAAGCCGAACCCGACCATACCCTAAGCCGACAGATCTGGCTCTTTTTTTTATATATATATTTATGTATATATAATAATAAAAAAAACATATTATTATTATTATAAAATGAATAATAATAATAATAATAATAATAAAAAAGAAATGATCTTTCAAACAGGTAGTCGAGACCCGCGCCGTGATCTTAGATCCGGGCGGATGGTTTTAATTTGAAGACCTCACGCAGTCGATCTTAGATCCTGGTGGGATGGTTTTAATTCGAAGACCCTACGCCGTTGACCTTAGGTCCGGGTAGGAAGAAATTAGGGCAAGTGCCCTCCCTTACCTCCCGGCGCCGGGGAGGGGACGCCGGGAGGTTGCCGAAATTTTCTCAAAATTTTAAAGGATAATTCAACTCAAATTCAAGTAAAATATTAAAAATCAATTCCAAATATTAATTAACTAATTAGTTGATTAATGTTTAATAAAATATTAATTGATTAAATTAATCAAAATGATTGGTTAATTTGGAAACAACCAACATTATAAATGTGAGTCCCGAATGGATTCAGAACAAGATCATCGTCTTCTTAACGACGACTTCTCTTAATCCTTTTCTACTTGTAACAAGTAAGAATGAAAATTATCTTGATTCTCATCTTTCTCCTAAATGCCATTCAACATGAGTAGGAGCTTGTTGGATATCATTTCAATCAAAAAATGATTTTTGAGGTGCATTGAATGTCTCTAAATAAGATTGTTTTTGAATATCTCTAAATGAGACCTCTTTAAGAAGATTCCAATATAAATAATGTTGGATAGAAGACTTTGAATTATTTTAGCATTTCAAATGTTATTACTCTTGAAATATTGGAGGTCTCTAATTGTTGAAACATCATTTCTCTTCCTATAGCTAATGAGATGGAAAAACTTGCAACGAGTCGTCTCATTAATTGAGTAGTCAAAATTAATTAATCAATTAAAATTAGTTGGTTAATTTTTAAATATGAGAGCATTTGAAATTCGAAAAGTTTCAAAATACGAGAGCTTCAAATTTTGAGAGTTTTAAATCTGAGAACTTTTAAAATTTGAGAGCATTGTAATTGAGCAATTGGAGAAATTAAATTAAATAAATAAATAAAAAATCAAATGAAATCCAAAGAATGTTCACACTAATTGACTCTGTATAACTCACACTAAAACTCAAACTCCTAAGAAAGCTAGCCAAAACACAAAACTGAAAGAAAATCTCCAAAAATCCTAATCTAAACCCTGCCCCTGGTGGGCTCCGGTCCCAGCTCCTGGCAAAGCTCCTAGCAGGCTCTAATCCCTGCAACTGCATCACCCCTGGCTGCAGGTTCTTGCTACTGTAATTACTTGCTACGAACTCTGGATCAGCACGTATCTGCACACAAAACAAACAAATATTAGTACATCATAAATAGAAATCATTAAAATGCTGGATAGTGATAAATCTAACTACTAGTAAAACAAAAGTACTGAGAAGCAAGAAAAGCTAAGTACTGGAAAACTAGTAGAGTCACAGTGTAGTAGGGAAAAGACTATGAGCACAAAAACAACTAAAACACTGACGCAAGTGTCAAAACCTCAAGGTGTCAAAATCACAAACTCAAACCAACTCAAACAAGTACAAGAACAAATCTCTAAGCATTGTAAAAGCAACCGCTGTCAAGTTTCAAAACTACAGTCTAGTGTTAAACCAGCAAACAACTAAAAAATCCTGGGCTACTTCTAAGGGAAGCAGTAAGACCCGCGTGTTAGGGAATTTCTAAGTGAAGAACCCTAAATCCCAAATCCAAACAAATCTTTGGGCAGCCTTGTTTTAGGAACTTGGTTGTAAGACCCACTACCGGCAGCTTTCATAGGAAAGACGTAAGCCCGACCCTAGGGGAAAGTTTTTAGGTAAAATCAACCTAAAACCCAAACCCCAAATTAAAACATCCGGCAACTCCTAATAGAAGCCGTAAGTCCGATCTCTGAGGGAAATGTTTAGGCAATAACACAACCCTAGACCCCTCACTCGGGCATCCAAGTCTATAGAGCTTGGCCGTAAGACCCACAACTCGGGCCACTTAGCCTACAGGGCTAGGCCATAAGACCCATCATTAGGCAACTTCTTAGGAAGCCATAAGACCACCCAACCAAAATCTTCGGGCTACTTTCTAATGAAAGCCATAAGTCCCTACCCAATTCTAACCATGCGGACATTTCTTGCTTTAAGAGAGAATGTCATCTTTAAATAATGCTTTAAAATACAGTAATTACAATACTGATCCTATGTTGAAAGCATGTGGAATTTCTAAGATTTTCTACAAAACATATAAATCCCTAGGCAGCCTTGCTGTAGAGTTAGGTTGTAAGCCCCATCTCTGGGCAACTCATAAATAGAGCAGTAAGCCCCACTCCAAATTAAATCTACGGGCTACTTTCTATGAAAGTTGTAAGTCCTGACCCAAATTTAAATTTCTGTGTAACTTCTAAACGAAGTTATAAATTCTCAAATTAAATCAACTTCTGGGCATTCTAATGGATGTAAGCCCCAAAACTCAAATATAATTAAAACCCAAACCTAACCACCTCAATCTACTCGGGATCCTTGAGAGGAGGCAACCCATGGCTGCTAATCAGATTCCCTGGACATTACGGTCAATGATTGTAGTGTTGGTAGACTGAGACCTACAGTATACCCGGGACGACGGAACCATGGGATCTTGATCGGGTTTACCTCCATTTTCCCCATAATTGAGACTAATCACCTAAAATTTATTCATCCTTAATCGAGAGTTCTCTCTTACGTGTTAAGAGAGGTAATTAACTATGAGTGCTTGCGCTCATAGGAAGTAAGGACCCCAGATCTAATTAAACCCTGACTACCCTCAGGGGAAATCTGGTTAATTCTAATCTGACTTAAGGGAAATGGAATCCTACAGCTGCGAAGCGGGATTCACGTATTCGTGCCATTTTTCTTGAGCCAACAGTAACATAATCTTTCTCAAAGACAATCACTATCGCCTTTAAGGAAACACCCCCTACTATGAATTCTAGTTGACAAAAAATGATTTGAATGTAATCAAATGGGTCATTTCTCACCTTAATGCGCTTATCATACTTTGGCACTCTAGTCTTTTGGGCAATTTAGTTCATCGGTTATACAAAATTAATCCCAAATAGTCCTTTGTGAAGAAATTGATGAAAATTGTTATGTAAAATTGATCCCAAATTAGTAGTTATTGACATGAAGGAGGATCTGAAGTTGAGCTTAACCCTGCTGAATGCAGAAGAACCACTGGTAAAGAAAAAAGATCATGTCCAGGAGAGAAGAGAAAAGTTGCTTCCTGGATCATAGCAGTTACATACAAATATAACGATTCAGTTCATCTTAAACATATCTTTAAAATATTTGGACATTTTGTTGTATTGTATAATCAAATATTACATTGGTTTTTTTATTATTTTTATTATTTATTCAAAAAAACAGCATAATAATTATAGAAACTAGGAAAATTAAGAGTATACCCATGCTTTTTGGTTTGCAACTTCTAAAGAAGAAATGGCTATGCTAAACAAAGTTGTCAAGATTTTGCTAAGTCATGTTTTGACTGGATTGAGAATACATTTTGGGTACATGATGTGATTTAAGCCTTATACCACTGGATTTTCCAAATATATAACGATACTTTGTCCCAATTCGCTTTTTTATTTAATGAAAAAAAATGATCAAAATTGTCCTTTGACTTTTTATGAAACACTAAGCTAATTCTCAACTATATTAAATGATCATTTTGATCATTCAACTCTTTAAAGAGGAATAAAAATAGTCATTTAATATAAAGACTTGAGTGACCAAATGATCATTTAATATAATTGGGATTATTTTGATCCTTCATAAAGAATCATGGGACCATTTTAATTTTTTTCTCTTATTTAATGTTATGTTAACTAGTCAACTCACTTCATTAACTATCAATTGGATCATTTGTATTGAAGTCTGGACTCTCTATTCCTTTTGCATCTCGAATAAAAGCCAATAACTTGTGATTCTGTGTTTTTGGCAGGAGGTGTGCTTGATAGACTGGATAGTTATTTGTTCACAGGTGCTCTGTGCTATTCATTTGTGAAGTTCGCTCTACCCGTATTTGGTGTTTAATTTTATCAAAACTTCAAATCTTATGAGACTGTTGAAGAAACAAGTGTGAACTTCCATTGCTGAGAAACAAAGAAACACTTCAGGTAAGGTGGAGATTTTTCAACACTCTTTCAACACTCTTTCATCATTTGTTTCTTTATCTAACTCCATTTAAATAAATTTCAGGTATACCATCACCTAATTTGTTTTAACAAAGGGAAATAAATGTATATAAATCTGGTCACCAAGGTAACACTCACTGCTATCCTCTTAACAAGTTCTTTTTCTGAAAGATCATAAAATGCCATTGTTATTTAAGAAGCCTAATATATAAAGCTTTATGTTAGGGGTTCTAAAGCTTTTAAATTATGGTGCAGTTGCAGGAAAATTTTAAGTTAAAGCTGCTTATGGGTCTATTGTTTGATTATATTCTGAGCATACTAATGTCTTCTCTATGCTATTTATTGTTGATAATTAGTTATATGTGTTGCTTATTTTTTATAATTTTGAGGAATTTCAGAGATTTAGGCTTCGTTTGGGACGGCTTTCTTACTGCTTCTTAAAGCTGCTTTTTAATATAAAAATTTTAATTTTTAAACTAGAAAGTTGTTTTAAGAAGCAGTAAAAAAGCCGTCCTAAATAAAGCCTTAGACAAAATATTGGATTTTTTTTTTCTCAAAATTTTTCGATAGATTTTCATTTAGCTCATTTAGGCATATTGAAAATTAGAGAATTCTGAATATCTAGAAATTCTGGAATTTGATGAGCAACACTGATCCTTTCAAGCATTCTTATGATTATGATGTCGTATGTGCAGTAAGACATACATCATGTTCTGTTATAATATCTATGTTACAATCTCGCATTATATTACAACCGTCTTGTTCTAGTCCATCATCATCATAATCATCATAACCTTGCATGTGTTGTTGTATTCATCTTCCTTTAACACATGCACCATAATCTTACTTGCAGCGCAGTATCTCTCGAAAAATTTATGGTCCTGCGACCACCATTGTATCAAAACTTATTTTGCAATCTTGCTCGCATCATAACCTCATTTTGACAAGATCTATATTCAAGGGCGGAACCCCTTTTAGCTCAGGGGGGCAATTGCCCCCCTTTATAAAAAAAAATTATTATATAATTTTTTAGGTAATTTATCTTCCTCCATCTATTTTTTAGTCTTTATTATAAGATTTTTAGATAATTTTCCCCAGCAAATAGTAAAGAGAATTCATCATTTTATGTATTAATTTGAATTTCAAAAATATCCTTACAACCAAAATTTGTTGTCCCCCTTCATCATTTTATCATCTTTAGGTCGAGCCCCGTTAAGGGATGCTGCCCCTTTGGACTTCTGATATATCTGTGAAGTGTATTACGATGAAAGATATGAATAATAGGGGTCGAACCAAACTCAAGTCAACTCCAACATACATTTTGTAGAAATTGAATAATTAATCAATTACATCATTTTGATTTTTTTTGTCGCTATTGACTCATTTTTTTGTAATGAATGATCGAGTCAAATTCGAGGTAACATTAAAAGTTACTTATAAATTTGCCCCCCCCCCCCCCTTTTGAAAATTAAGGCTGGCTCTGCCTCTGTCTATATTACAATCTTAACCGCATCAAACCTTCAAGAGCTTCATCGCAATCTTATGTTGCGTCTATAATAATTGTCTTAGGCTTTGTTTTGGACTGTTTTCTAAAGCAAATATAAAAAATTCTTGAACTAGAAATTTTGATATTAAAAAAATTATTTTAGAAAACAGTAAGAAAGTTATCCCATTTTAAACTTTACTCCGCAATCATCACCTACAAGAATTCCAAACCATCTACCTCCTTGGATGCTGCAAATCTATCCTATTTTACTGTAAATAATTCAATATTATTATTATTTTTGTTAAAATTCAAAATTATTATTATTATTCTTTGAATAGGCAGTGAAATGGGGTAGGTGAAGCAGGCGGATGGACCGTTGAAGGGGAAATCTATGAACGTTTTACACGTGCCTTTAATATATCGCAATCCAGTGTAGAAATAATTGCATTGACTTAGAGAGTATTTAGTATTCTGATGAAATTTTATTATCAGAATATATTTTAAAATTATAAATTTTATTTATGATAATTGCATATTTAAATTTTAATTATTTTTACATATTATAGTAGTTTTTAAATTAATTTGATAATTATTTAATTCCAATTCGATCAGAATATTTTAAATTATTATATTTTTTTGTACAGATATGCAGTACTGATTTTTGTGAGCCATATCAGTAATAAATTAAAATTAATAAGTCTTCATATTAAATTAAAAATTTATCTAATCATAATTTATGGGATATGATAACTTATCAAATTTTTTAATATATTTTTTTATTATTATTGTATGTATGTGTGGGTTTTTTTTATTTAAATGAGGTCACCCTCTTTTTTTATTTCTGGGTGGGTAGATAGCACGGGTAGGTGATAGGCCGCTCTCCTTATACTTAAAAGTAGGAAATTTTATTTTTTTTAAGTTAAAATTATTATGACCGTGGAGAAAATAATTTAACTATTCTATTTGCATGAAAAAATAATTACAAAAAAGGTTGACAAATAATGAAAATTTAACAAATAGACTCTCATGATTTGTTCGGGGCATTTTTGTCATATAAAATTTTGTTTGCATTGTCAAAATGGGACTTCTATGATTTTTTTGAGATAATTTTTTTTAATTTTTTAAAAAATTTGTGCCATTTAATTGTTTTTTATGACATTTTTTTCTCATCTTTATAAGAAATTATAGCCATCTCATAAAAATTTTTAGATTTTGTTCGGGATAATTTCTTTGCTATTTTATAAAGTAATTTTTAAGAATAAAAAAGTTTGTAAATAGAAATTTTTATATTGAAATTATTTTAAAAATCATTAAGAAAATGATCCCAAATAAAATAAAATCCTAAGCATTCACATCTACACTAGTAGATAATATTATTTAATTTAAAAGATATACATAGACAGCTAAGTTATTAGAAGACAAAAGAGTTAGAATATATGAGAATCCTCAGAAAACACTTATGACAAGGGGACTAAAACAGGTGTCTACATAAGAGTCCCATTACAGATACAATAAAAGGGTTTGGTGGCCTGTGGCAAAACATTTTGGGCCATCCTTATCTTTATGGATTTTTTTTTAATTTTAAAATGGGCCTTTCAATATTAAGGATTATTTCATAAAATAATTATATGATGAGAGATTTTCAACATTCTCTTTGATAATAAGAAACCCACACATTATCATATTTATGTAGAATATAATGCATGGAGAAATATTTTGTTAGTTTAGGTTGAATCATATCATTTCTTAAAAAAGAAAATACAATTATGATATTTTTATTTTTGTAAATATTAGAACACTTATAATGAAAAAAGAATCAATTTCCTTTAGTGTAATTTAGGACATGTTTGGGACTATTTTAGTTTTTTATAAAGTTAATTATAAAATTATTGTAGAAAAAGATACTTTTTTGAAAATTGTTATAGAAAATAAATTTCTAGCAAAAAAATTGAAATTAGTGAAAAAAATAGTGACCAAATAAAAATTGTGATTTTAGTCTAAAAAAATTAATAAGAAAGCTGTTTTAAATAAAATATTAGGGTTCGTTTGGAATAATTTTTTTAGTGCTTTTTAAAGTAATTTTTTAATATAAGTTTTTATATTAAAAATTTGTTTTAGAAAGCAATTAAAAAAATTATACCAAATAAAATCTTAAATCTTAATAAAAATATCATAAAAATTCAGAAAAAAAAATTAAAACAAATAAAATGAACGAGTACTAACTTTTTCTCATAAAATCATACTTTCAATGCATCAAATTTTTTTATTAATTCAAAACCACTAAGTTAATTAATAAAAAAAAAATAAAAAAAATAATAACATATCAACAAAATTTTAAAAATATGAAAGAAATTTTACTCAAACATCCATAATAAAATTATAATATATAAATTTCTCATCTTTAAATTAATAATAGATATAAGCTTATCTATAGTTATCCCCAATCTTCAAATCTTGGACTGCATGAAAATTATTAATTTTGATAAGCATAGCCCTATCTAAAGACTTTTCTTCTTATTATTTATTTCTTTCTAATAGGCCAAAATAAACCTGGTAATATTCCATGTGAACAGTATTAAATAATAAAAAAACAAATACTTTACTATTAAATTATAATAAAACAAAACATGTACTAATCTCATCATTTCAAGCCCGTGAGTAGCTTACGTGTGGTGCCACCTACTTATTTTCTATCAATTCTTCATGTTATTATATTTTTGATGCAATCTCATCTATATTTGTTGGCCGGGAGATTTGACTATCAATTAAAGAGAGATTATTATGTGCACAGTCCGGATGTGTCCGGAGGCCAATCCGGACACTTCATGCCACCTAATGTACTGTGTATTGGGTGACGAGTCGCATCTGAATTAGCCTCCGGAATAGTCCGAACACCGCACGTAATAATTTTTCTCGATTAAGAGATTTTTGATTTGAAGATTACGTATGTGATGTGAATGAATTTGCCTTAATTGATCTAAACATCCTGAAAAAATATTATTACAATTTTGTCATCTCTAAGATGAAAGATAGAAAATAGTTTTAAAAAATTTAGTGTCAATTGTGCTCTTTTTATTTGTCCGTGTGCTCTTTTTATTTATCTGTTTGTGTGCTTGACGAGATTTGTCTCATCATAATTCGCTATAATGTGGTGTTGTATTCATTATGATTAGAATTAATACAAATTTCATCAATATTTTTAATTTCAAGCTATAGAGATAAAACATATTTATCTCTAAATCAACTTTAATTGGATCTAATTATTGTACATTTGATGCTAATAATATAAATATATAGCTTAATTATATTTATATATTTTAATAAATATTGATATAATTCCTTAGGAGTTATTTAAGTTGTTCGCTAAATTTAAATATTAATAAAAACATATTTAAATATATTTCTTTGACTATTTTTTAGGTTTTTTTATCATATGTCTAATAATATACATAATTTTGTAAAGAATAAAAATTATGGAAAAATTGATAAAAATTATAGAATAGGGCTTCATTGGGGACAGCTTTTGGTCATTATTTTTTCAAAGAAATTTTGTACTAAAATGTCATTATAGAAAGCAGTAAGAAAGCTGTCCTAAATGAAACCTAAGGCTTCATTTGGGATAGCTTATGGCCATTACTTTTTTACTACTTTTATTGAATTTTTTTGTTAAAAAGTTAATTTGAAAGCAGTAAGAAAGCTGTATAAAATGAAGCTTAGGTCATTCAATAAAAAATTAAGCCATCATTAAATAAGTATTTTATTGCACTCTTAAACAAATTTAGATGTTCATGAATATAAATGAACAAACAAGTTAGTACTCAAATTTATTTATTTATTTGGAGCTTTTAAAATTTTATTCATATTATGCAAACGAATATTATATGAATGAATATATATGATTACAAATCTATGCTTGTTGCAGACTAGAATATACGCAATGATAGAGTTAAAAATTTCCGTCTCAGCGTTGTACGAATATCTAGCACACAAACAGAGGAGAAATAACAACACCAGAATTTTTTACGTGGAAAACCCGGAAAGGGGAAAAATCACGGGGCCACGACCAGTTGAAAGTGTTCCACTAGTATTTTCTTGGAAAACAAGAGGCTGAATCATTTTTAAAATTTAGAACGATCAGATTACAATGAATCTCTTTAGCATTGAAAGTCAGTTACAAAGTCAAGTAGAGTTCCTACGACACTAAGTGGTCGGAAAGAAATCTGGTGTCACTCGGATGTCAGGCAGAATTCCGGCGTCACTTGTAAGTCGGGCAGAACTTCGGTGTCACTTGGAAGTCGGACAGAATTTCGACATTACTTGTAAATCAGGCAGAACTTCGGCGGTGGTCGAGGAGGAGTTATTCCCTCCTAATCCTCTCTTCTTCTTCTCTTATCTTGCTTGGGTCCTCTCTCATGAGAAATGAGGGGCTATTTATAGTTTTTTGAGGATATCATAAGTCGTAAATAGATGAGAGATCAGGGGCAAATATGGAGTGGTTCGAATGGACGGCCGATATTGAATCCTTTGATCGTGGACTGTTTATCAGACATTTTGAAGGTCTTAATGATATCAAAATTTGACGATCTTAGGCTCGTTGGATTCGTCTCGTCGAGCCGCTCGATTCGACTATAAGCATGTACTGTTTGGAAACCGTTTGGTAATCCAAATTATGGATTTATATTTAAAGATGGAAGCTTTTTAGAGAAAAAATATATATATTTAATTGTATTTTAGAGAAAAAATATATATATTTAATTGTATTTAATGGATAAGAATAAAAAGGGTGAAAGGACAAGAGAGGCCAAACTATGGCTGGACAATGAGACATAAGCACTACACTCAAAACAAAATAATTAATTTTTTAAGTTAGATGGTTCCTACCTAATTTTAATAAAAAAATAGATTATTAAATTTACTTTAAGATAAGCATAATACATAAAATTTTAATAGAAAATTCACTTATTTTTAATAAATAAAAAATTATTTTGATCAAATTCTAAAATCATTTTTTTAATGAATGTAATATAAATTTTAATTATTTTTTAATATATTATATTAATCTTAAAATAATCTAATAATTTTAAGATCACTTATAGTTAATTACACGTTTTATACTCTACAAAAATAAAATTTAAAATAAATTCTACAAAGAACACAGTTTATTTTTTGTCTAATAATATTATGTAAATATTTGAATACAATGTATATTCAATGTAGAGTTTGATAAATAATTTTGATTAAAATCACCATTAAAGTCATCAATATTTTTATTTCAAGCTATAGTGATAAAAAATATTTTTCTAATGCATTGGGATGGTGTCAAATACATACTAACATTTATGATGATAAAGAGAAATACACTTTAGAAAATCACAAGTTTTTACTGACCAAAAAATATTTCATCATAATTATTCTAAAAATTATTTATTTTTTAAAATAAACGTAATATATATTTTAATTATTTTCTCATATAATATGTTTTAAGGTGTAAATGAGTCGAGCTGATTCAACTCGATAATAAGCTTGTGGCAGAGCTTATCGAGCACAAGCTAGAGCTTGAACGCAAATAGGCTTTAGTTTGATCTTTATGAGGTCAAGCCATCACACCTTCTCTGGGGATGCCACCCCGACGCCTTCTACACGTTCTTTTATTGCAATCTCACGAGCTAGCTCAAAACTCTACTTCTGTTGCCACGGGCCGAGCTTGTGCTCTTCCACTGAGCTCTACTTGAGTTTGAGCTCGTCATTTGGCTGACGAGTTCGACTCATTTACACCTCTAAAGATACTCATCTTAAATTAAATCAAATAATTATAAGATTAATTTCATCAAAATTCAAGTAAATATACTCAAAAAATTTATTAGATGAAAAAAAAAATACACAGCTTTATATTTATTATGTACTCCAAAAAATAGAATACAAAATAAATATACCCCCAATTAACAATTTCTTGAATTCTGACCCAATTTTTATTTCTGAATTTTCACAATAATTCTAAAATTCATCACAGGGAAAAAAAATTTTCATTTGAACACTTTTTTTTTTATTATTTTAAAGATCGCCACCAAGCTTCCCCGAAGGTACAGAAACCGAGTCCAAGAACTCTTGATCGAGAAGCAAAGCCGCCATGAACGAAGGAACAAGACAAATCTCCAAGTCAACGCTCCCACCTCCTTCCCTGCCAGGAAAAGCGGACACCTTTCCGTCGAACTTGTTCGCCGGGCCACACCTCACCGCCGCCGCCTTCCCCCACCCGAAGTCACAGCCGTACATATCGAACCTCGGCGAACTCCCCACCATCACGCTCTTCGGATCAAACATCGTCATCTTATACACCACCGGCGCCACGTGATATTCTCTCAGCTTTTGACGTATCGCCTCGTCCGTATGCTCTGTCACCGCTCTGTTCAGTTGCCTCGCCGCCCATCCTATCCCATTGGCCTCCAACTCCCCCGCCGCCACCGTAGCCGCCACCGCGTATATCGAGTTTCCGAAGTACGCCGGGGATTGCGGCGGCCGGAGTCTTCCTCGGTTCTGTATAGCTAAACGGCAGCTCGTCAGTTGCTCTGGTGGGAATCCTCGAGCTCTGGTTATCGCCCTCCATATCATCGCGCTCAGAGCTTGGAAAGAGGAGATTATGATTCGATTCTGATTCTGATTCTCCTCAGTTTTAATCTCATTATTCGCTTTTTCTTTCAGCTTCGCTATAGATTCCGTTGAGAAATGGAAGAATCTCTGCCGAAGAACCGGCGGGGAGAAGCTTTCGATGAATTGGGAGGAGTCGGAGAAGGGGAGATGGATCGGTGGGTTTTCGCCGTCGATGAACCATCTGGCGTGAACCGGCGGGAGAGATAAGGAATTTGTTCTGGTTATCTCTGCCCAAGCATTGAAGAAATTCCAATAGGAGGTGCCGTCACCGACGATGTGGTTAAAGCAGCAGGCGAGGAAGACGGCGCCGCCGGCGAGCTCCGTGAGTTGAACGGAAAGGAGAGGGGAGGAGTGGCCGTCATGGCTGATGGCGCCGTTGAGAGGGAAGAAAGAGTTGACGAAGGAGGGAATGTCCTTGCCTGGGGAGAGAAAGTCGAAAGGTGTGATTTTTACGGCGGCGGCGTGGATGAACTCGGCTCCTTGATCGTTGCAGTCGATGGAGACGTGCAAGGATGTGACTTTGTCGCCGGTGAGGTGTTTTTGGGTGACGAGGCGGCCGGCGAGAGGGTAGAAGTGTTGGAGAGTGATAGAGAGGGAGGTTTGGAGGGTGGTGAGGAGGAGGGGGAGGGGAAGAGAAGGCGGGAGATTAGTGAAAAGGAGACCTTTTTGGATGTAATGAGGGCAAAGCATGGCGACGTCCCATGGAGTGAGGTGGCAGAGGCGGGGATGGGAGGAGTTTGGAGGAGGTTTTACTGTTTGTTTGGAGAGGATTTCGATCATGGCAGGGGAAGAAGGTATGGTCGAGGGAGGAAGAAGATACGGGGATGGCTGTCTAAGGGCGGTTGAGGACCGTTTATAAAGAATTTTCTCAAAGAAATTTTTGTTAAATGTGATTTTTTTACTTCAAATTTTGATCATAAAATTATATTATTTTTATTTTTTAAATACTTAAAAGTAATGAAGAAATAAAATATATGATAAAACAGTGTAATTTATATATAATAAATAAATGCACTTGCATTTTGATAAAAAAAATTAGGATGTTCTGAATATTTTTTGAGTATTTTTTTTTAATTTTATACATATTTTAATTTAAAATTTCAAGTGAGAAAGCGAGAGAGAACGATTACGAACCCCTCTTATTCTTCACATATCATTGCTCTTGTTGATAGCTTCCTCAACTTCTTTACCGTCGTAACTTTCTTGTTGTCTTGCCATTAGGGTTTCGAGAATTTGGGGCATAGAATTTGAAGGAGAAAGAGACAAATAATACATGAAGTATTCGCCGAGCTTTGCTATCAATGATATATTGTGTTAATTCTTATATTTAGGATTATCTTTGGGTTAGGTTGCATAATAGTTAACCAAACCCAACTTTAGTAAAGTTGGAATTTTTAAGCCTTTATGATTTCATGCGCTTTCAAATTTTCAACATAGGAATAGTTTCCCAACAACCTCTGGTACAAAAAAAAAGAATAACAAATGCTTGCATCTCACGTCTGTTTGTCTATATAAAAATTGATTGATTATTCTTATTTTAAAATAAATTTGAAGTTTTAAAAATCAATCATGATCGATTTATACAATAAGAAAATTTGAAGAGCCTTCCTCTCTTTTGAGAGTCGCAAAAATATGTATGAAATTAAAAAAATATATATTTTTTTTTGAGTTTGGACAATTATATTTATTGAAGACGATCAAAATAGTTAAAATGTTTATTCTTCAAAATCAAAAAAATATACTTTTGGGTGGGTGTGCAGTTTCTTTCTGGTTCCACCTCTGTCATGATCAATCACCTTCTTGGAGAAAGAAGAATTTGTCTAAGCGGGCTCTTTCAACTCCCGTTAGAGGCAACTGAACCTTACCAGGCTGTAGTTAAGAGTACAGGTAACTATGCTCAATTACCATCTATGTCTAACCTTCATTGAGGCTATGTTTTCATCCCTGTTGTTTACAGATGGTATTTACTCAACAACTTTGTTCTTCCACTAAACAAAGAAAAATGATCAGCCAGCTCAAGTGAAACAATGAACATCATCTGGGGAGAAGATTAGAATACACAGTGATTGTACTATAAAACCAGCTGATGCTACTATGAAATAGAGACTCTTGCCTCAGCACAGATCAGTAAGGAAAAGTGTTTGCCGTTCATAAATTTACAGGTATGCTGACTTTTAATAGTAAGAAAGAAATATGGATTTACAAGTTTCCTATCCTCTTCTATATACAATATTACGAAAACTTGAATAACCATCAATGTTTTATGAGCATTGCCTCCAATTTCTTCCTCCTTGCTGCGTGCTTGAGCTTCTCCATGGCAACGAGTCCCACTTGCCTGACTCTCTCCCTCGACAAACCAAATCTGATTGGTGTTAGTATAGAATTAACATTATAATGATATAGAAATAAGAGAGACCAATGTTGGAGGAGATGCTTACTGTTTGCCAATATCCTCCCATGTCTCACTTGCCTTGTCTAAACCATAGTAGCGGCATATGATGTCCCTCTCCCGTTTGTTAAGGGCTGTACTAAGAAGACTGTGAACCTCATCCTGGAGCAGAAAAGAAGCAAAGCTTTAGCATGCATCCAGGAAATGAGGCCATTACAATCATTGAAAGCATGTTGGAAAATATATTTGAAGACTCCATCCAAAACAAAACTATCTAAAAGCATCAAAAAGCAACTCCAAACACTAAGGCTTCGTTTGGAACGGCTTTTTTATTGCTTCTTAAAAAGGAGTTTTAGTACAAAAATTTTAAGGGGAAAAAAAAGCTGTCCCAAATGAAGCCTAATTTTGCATTTGAACCATTATCTCGACCTCACTTTCAATTAAGAAACTAATTGATATCTAATTCAATCACTGAGAATTAAGGGAAAAAAATAAAGCAAAAGAGATCAACATGAAAAATATATGAAGAATTTTTTTATAAATGAAGGGAAGATAAAAACACAATATAATAAGTTATAAATGGAAAGAGAAGAAATATCTGCCCTTCATTTTAAGCAATTTAGCATGTATACCTTGAGGGACCATTCTTCAAAGCCATGCCAAGGATTGTTGTCAACATTGTTATCTGCAATATACTGAAAAGAGAGAGATTGGAAATATAAATGAATGAAGTGAACGGAAGAGCTTTTATGCATTTGTGAAAAGCTTGTTCTTTTTACAATTATAGAAGTTTAATGATTGAACAGTTAGGATGCATACACTGTGGAGAGTATCCCCAGGAAGTCCATTAAGTGATGGAAAAGCTTCCCTATCAAGGGAGACAACTCTACTGACTGCCTGTGTCACTCATCATACTCAGAAAATGTGGTTCAAAAAGGGGACACTACTGTAAAGACACACAGAACAATCTTAGTTGCTTTACCTGAGTAGCATTTCTCACTTTCTTTGTTGAAATATTCAGGCTCTCTGCAATATTCTGGAAAAGACCAAAAGCAATTACCATCACTAAGAGAGAGGCTTTTGAACAGATCAATAGAAATTCAGGAATATGCAATTGATATAAACAAGAAAGAGATAAAGAACAGCAAAAAAAACATTTGTTATATGAGTAATTTACATCAATAGATGGCGTGATTCCTTTCTCTTGCAATCTAATCTTTGCATGGTGAATCGAGCTTAATCGCTCATGCAAATGAGTTGGCAATCTCAAGGTCCTAGAATTCTCAGCCAACGTTCGAGAAACACCCTGCAGAAGAGAGCGAAATCTTACTGAATCGGCGAAGCTTGATTCATCATCAAAAGGTTAAGACACCTTTTAACGTTGAATATAAACATGTTCAGTGGGAATACAATTATACATACCTGGCGGATCCACCAGTATACATAGGTTGAAATTTTACAGCCCTTGGAAGAATCAAATTTCTCTATCCCACGAAGCAGTCCAATCAAACCACCCTGCAAAATCAAAATAAAATTGAAGTCCAAGACTTGAAGAGGTCCATGTTAACTGAAAATAATGATTAGAAAAATCAAAGAAATAGAAAACTACAGTTTGGAAGAAAGAAAGTTATTCCAGATCTACCTGAACAAGGTCGGCCATCTCAGAACCCAAGTTATCATATTTTTGGGCAATGGACATGACAAGACGAACATTACTCATAGCAAGCTTCTCTGTTGCTAAAGAACATTCCATCAGTTTTGAACGCAAGCTTGCACAAGACATCTTCAATGAAAAGGCAAGTTGCTTATCAGATGGTTCAAAGCCCAACCTCTCCTTCAATCTGAAATTCATATATTTGACAAATCATTATAGATATAATTATAGCTCAAGTCAATGAGTAGATCAAACCACAACTATATCAATACACAGTTTATTTTAATTACTAGTTGTGGGATCTTTGAAGGCCTGTCATATTCAGTAAGCTCATAAGAAATGAACTATATCACCAAGATCGCAGAGGTGACTATGAAGAAAACTTCACAAATGGCTATAAGATGTATGAAGAAAAATTATTAAAATAGTCTCCTATATGTGAGAGAAGGTTATTACTTCATTTTTTGTTCCTCCAACAAAAGGCCAATCTTAATTTTTCTGGACAAATGCACAACTTCTGAATGTCTGAGCAAAGCGTCACTTGGAGTACCCCTTACATAACTTCCCAAACTAGTTTGCAGAAACTCAGCACTAAGAATAGAAGAATGCTGCTTCCCTTTGTTCAAGTGTACTTCAGAAACATTCTGATCAGTAAACTTCCTCCTCCTATCGGCTCTTCGTTGCTGAGCCGAAATCCCAGAACGAGTAATGCCAGGCGTCATACTGTTCTTCTCAGGCCTAGTTACAGACCTCGCATGATTGAAAGAAAGTTCCCACTGCTTTTCCAACATAGATTTCTGCAACAAGATGAGGACTTCAAGGGAAGATTCGATATCACTGTCATGATCTTCCACAGTGTTCGACCTTTCGAACAAGTTATTAGTGGCTGAGGGAGCAGAAGTATCAATATGTGTCATAAAAGCCTTAATGGGTTTTGTGTGTCTATAAGTTGAAGCATCCATTCCAAAATTTGATGATTTTTGAGCAAATATAACACTCTTGCTCGAGGCTGTCGTTGGTTGAGTTGCTCCATGATCAGGAAAAAACTTATCAGCAAAATCCGGTGAATAAAAAGAGTTTCTCAGAAGCCTCTTTCCAGCAGCCAGCCCTACAACTGCTGCCATCACCATCATGCATCCAGCTGCTTTTGTCTGCAGCAATAAGCAGTACATATTTGTCAGTGCAATTTCAATCAAATTTACTTTCATTCCAAACAAAATCACTAATGCCACTTTATGAAGAACAGCTCAACCAGGGGCGGAACCGGCCTTAATTTTCAGGGGGGGTAAACTTATAAGTAACTGTTGGTGTTGCCTCGAATTTGGCTCGACCCTTCACTACAAGAAAATGGGTCATCATTTCTTGTAATTGATTAATTTGCAAAAAAAATCTCAAAATGATGTAATTGATTAATCATACAATTTCTACAAATATATGTTAGAGTTGCATTGAATTTGGCTCGACCCCTATTTGTTCATATCCTTGATTATTATACGCTTCGCAGATATGTCGGGGGTCCAAGGGAGCAACGCCCCCGCCAAAATGATGTAATTGATTAATCATACAATTTCTACAAATATATGTTAGAGTTGCATTGAATTTGGCTCGACCCCTATTTGTTCATATCATTGATTGTTATACGCTTCGCAGATATGTTGGGGGTCCAAGGGAGCAATGCCCCCTGGCGGGGTTCGACATAGTTACGGGCGGTTCCCCCCCCCCGACAACTACATAGTTCCGCCCCTGAGCTCAACGCACAATAGAAGATAAGCACATTAACCTATATAATCAATTTTCTTATGGGTTCTTTTGGCTGCAAAATTTAGTTAGAATTTATTCTAAATCTTGCCAAATAGTTTTTTGAGCTGCATAAATCTCACTTCCTTTTCATCCATTTTAAGCTAAATCTCAGTTTTAGTGTTCCTCTTCTTCTCATCTTTCATTTGAATCCTAAATCTTAAAAATATCAGCCAAACAATTTACTAGGATTTAACCAGATTGAACATCTATCATGCCCATCAACTTTCAGAATTTAGGGCCCTCCAGGATTTACCAAATACTCAATCCTGCTTGTAGCCAAACAGCCCCTTAGAATATAAACCACTTAGTGGATTTTACTAAATACTCAGAAGAGAAACTAGAAACTCCTGCAGACTCATTATTATCAAAAATGATGAAAGAAAAAGTTCACAAACTCATTCAAATCAAAAAGGAAACGAGCAGAAATGCTGAATATTTCAACCATAGACAACCAATCCATTAATTATTCCCATGGTTTCCTGCTTATCCCTCCAAAAACAGCCAAATCAAAATCAATGGAACTTTTTTAACCTAAAAAAAGTCATTTAAGAGCATAAAAAACCATCCATTTCATAGACAAATCTCATCAATATAGACTCATTTACAAAAAGCAAGCTAATAGAACTTGTGGCGACTGAAAATTAGAGAAGTTCTCACAGCAAAAATTATAAAGCTCTTATTTTTTTTCATTATGCATGCACAGAGATGAAGAGGAAGAAAAATACCTTAGCTGACGCTTTGGATGAGCAATGAAAGGCTGGATTTTGAGATTTCCAATGGAGAAGAGAGTGATCTTGGCTTCTTTTTTATTTAATTTTACTCTGTAAATTTTCCACTTATTCCTGTTTCTTCTTACTTGTAACAGAGAGAGAACGAGCTGTATTTCTCCTTGCTGTTGATGGGGGAAGAAGATAGGGAAGGAAGGAGACCATTGGTTGGAGGAGATATTATGTGCGCCTTATGTGGGTGATCTTGTGGCGTGTGGCTTCAGTGGGACCCACAATCATACCCCCGGGGGAAATTTTTTATTTTTATTTTTCAGAATTTTCTTGAAAATATTACATATTATATTTAAAATTTAGGATAATGTATTTAATTAAATTATATTTTATTTAAATTTTACTAAAAAATGAAAGATATCTTATTTATAATTTTTTGGAAATAAATATTAATTTGTAATGTTATTGTACTTAAGATTGTGAAAGCTGGGCCGGACAACGAGCTAGAAGAAAGAGAGGTTCATGGTTCGATCAGTCAAATCGGAGTCCAGTCGGATGATGTAATAAATAATAATATAATTAAAAATTAATACAATTAACATAATAATATAGCAATTTAACCTTAAACATAAATTCATCCTATTATGCATATCAAGTATCCAAACTAAGAATGAGTTGAAGGTTTAAAATCACACTTTATGTTATATATTTCAATATGATTTATATAAATGATATAATATAATTATTAATATAATATAAATATATAAACATTTAATAATATTTATAAAATTTTAAAAATATATAATAAAAAATTATAATTATAAATATTATTTAAGAATAATACATTTATAATTAAATATATTTATAAGAATAATATTTAATATAATATATAAATTTATAATATTAAAATTTTATATTATTAATTTTTTATAATATACATTATAACAAATTATAATACATATTAAAAATTTTTGCAGCCCAACCAGCTCAAATTCATAGCCCAGCTAACTCAAATTTGCAGCTCAACTAAGCCTAAATTCACATTCTAATTCATATAGCATTCATGCAACTTTTTTAGTCCCACATCATAAAAGAAGTTTGAGGTAGTTATTTTTAACCCTTTTATATAGTGTGAAGTATACACTCTTTACTAAACACATTATATGAGATATGTGAGATAACATATATATATTATTGTGTAATTAATCATCATATTTAATAAAAATATTTAAAAAAATAAAAAGAATTTAATAAACTAAAATATATTCTTTAAAATATAATTAAAACAAGAATAAATTTTTGTATAGAACCAGCCGGTTCTTTCCAACCCGAATCAGTTCAACAGTTCACTAGTTGATGCTAGTTCAATCTGAATCCAGTTTTTAAGATGGATCGGACCGGCCACCTAACTAGTTCACGATTGAACTGACTAGTTCGATCTATTTTTTAAAACCTATGACTGTACTTGTAATTTTTTATTTTATATTAAATATTTAATTAAAATATTTATAATAATTAAAAAAATAAAATAATAAAATTTGAAGATATTTATATAAATTGTGAAAATTTATTTTTTTGGTCTAAATAGACTTAACACGATTTTCATAAAAATATATATTTAAAAAATTTTATATCTAAATATTGAAAAAAAAAATTATTTTAGGATAAACTTACAAATTCTTAAATCTGCTTTATGATTAGTATAAATTTTAAAGCTTATCCTAATAAAAAAATGATCCCTAAATATTATTATTTTATCATAAATTAACAAATGTTTTTATATTCTACTATTTATAATTATTATATTTGCAAAAAAAATATTCTAAATTTTATAATAGTTATTTTGATAATTATATTTAAATAATAATAATTTCATATTTTATTATTATTTATAATTTTTTATAAATATTTTTATTGCTCCCGTAATTTAGATAATTTAAATATAATAAAAAAACTGTATCTAAATTTATGTAGAAAATTGAGTCACGAATATTTGACTTGTTTTTTTTTTTAATGAAATTTTGTACTTTCTTTCAATTTATGTAAATTTATGCTTATACACAAATTGTTCCGCTTATCGTCACCCACTCATGCCAGCGATGCAAGAAGAGGGAACCGGTGAGCAGACTCCCACGTGGAGAACACACGTACAAGGTGACAAAGCGGGCTGGGCCAACATGGGCCTGTTTTTATTTTGAGAGGATTTACATGCAAACCCTTCGAGTTCTTATGTTTTTATCCATGCAAAATCTAAATTTTTATATTTATTTATAAAATGTTTTAGAGTCTCAATTATATATATAATTATAAATATTTAAATTTTGTAGAAAAAGTTTGCAGAGAATGGGGCTAATTTTATTATATGATTTTTAAAAAGAAATCATAATAATATTGAATTATAAGGGCCATATTATTGACCAATTTGGACTGATATGACGCTCATTAATTTTCATAAAAAATAATTAATCTGATTGAATTGATTTTTCTTTTGAGAAATAGGCAGATATTCAACCAATAATATTATTAAATAATATTTATGATTGAAAAATAATACAATTGTAGCAGGAAAAAATAGCTATATATATATATAGCCTCTCCTAAATTAAAAATGGAACTTAGCTTAATTTTATGCTATCTAATTGATATTATTATACCCCATTGGGCTTAGCTGGGTTGATAGGCAAACGTGATTGAAAACTCCACAACCCAGATTCGATTCCCCTTTCAAACAGTACGACACCTATGGGGCTACTTGTCGCTAAGCTCGCTGACGGATTAGTTATTCCGTCAAATATCTCCTCTACAGGAGTGACAACGGATAAATACCCTCGTTCTTAAAAAAATTATATTATTGTTTCAACAAGTACGATTAAAATAGGAGAAGAATTATAGATTAACATCAAAGTGCATTAAAAACTTATACAGTTGAGGTATTTTTGTGTTAATAATTAGGGTTTTTTTAAGTTGAATGGGTGTAAGGCTTTTCAAATTGATGAGTTTTGAAAATATCTATATTTGATTTGAGCTGAAAGAAAAAATTCAGAGTAAAATTTTAAAATATTTAAAATTTATCACTAACTTTTAAATACACTAAATTTCTTCCATTATCGCCGCCTGCCACTACCCTTCAGGTCAAATAAAAAATTACCTATATTTATTTTACACTTATCCAAATAACTCAAAATATTTCAAATATATTACATTCTTTTTTTGCACTACATTCCCTTTTGTGCATAAATATGCCTTCTCTACTTTAAAATCACTTAAAATAATTACCTATACCTTTTCATAACATAAAATCAATCAACAAGAAATGTAAATTGAAATACATTCAGATATAGATCTGACAAAAATCTGATAAACACAGTATCCATCTGATTTTTTTTTTTCCTGAAAAGTTTACAGAATAGAGTTTTTCTTACAAGTAAAAAAAATATATATATATATTTTTATCATAAAATCAATACAATGAACAGAACAAAGCACATCGAAAGAGAATTTATGTAAAAGTAAGAAGGTACCAACTTGAATATTTCCAGGAACTTGAAATGTCCAGTTACCAGTCGTCAGATCTTCAGCAGTTTCCCATAGAAAAGAAAATTATAAAAGAAAAAAACCTGAAACAACAAGAATGTAAGTGAATTTATAATTTTGTACAACAAGGATAAAGAAGCATTATGTACAGCATGGAAAACTATACCTGTTGACGCATGCAATACTGAATTCTGTGAGAGATCTTAGGCTGAAGGGAGGCTTCACTGAATAGCAGTCTGCTCAACACAAATTTACAGACCTCAAAGTCTTCGAATTTGCTTTGGGACGAGTATAATATATAAATAATTAATTTTGTATTCATCTCAAATCAGATCAGAGGGCTTTTAAGATCTAATACAAACGTTTTTTTTCCTTTTATAAATCATCCTGTATGAGCTTATTCAAAAGTGTGGTAAGCAAAGCATCTCTCTTCTCAGCCCTGCTCTCTTCCCTCATTCTCCTTTGTTCTTCCCTATCCCTCCAAGTCTGTTCAAGCATCAACCTCTCTCTCTCCTGCTTCTCCATGGTACTCCTCCATTCCTGATCAAACCTCTGCCGTTCCTGAGCTCTTCTATCCATAATCTCCCACCAATGGGCCTCTAATTGTTGCTGCTGCTGCAAGAATTCATGGAGTAGGTCATGAATGCTATTAGCTGGTCTAGATTTCTCAGGAGCTGTTCGGGTTTGCTGTTGCAGAGTGCTTCTCTCGGCCTTCTTCTTCTTGCTTCGTGTCAGTTTCTCTTCCTCGCTGTCTTCTTCGTCTTCCTCATCATCATCTGAGAACTCATCGGATGATCTATCACCGCTAAGCCTCTTCAATTTCTTCTTTGATTGTAGGGCGCCTGATTCAGATTCGAGAAGGAGACGCTGCATATTTCTGGCACGTTCTGTGAACAAAGCATGCAGTTCTTCAAAGAACGGGCAATGCCTTCCACTTTCAGCATCGGCTGTCTCTTTACCCTACAAAATATTGAAGTACATAAAAGCGTTCGATTATGAATGTTTTGTTATTTTAACGTCCCAGCTGGGAAGGGGAACCAATAAACATTTAAGTTATCCATGTCATTGCTCAGATATCATCAAAATATATCCTTTAGGGGATCTTTTCATACAAATAAGATTTAATCAATCATGGAAATTAAGATTTAGTAAATCATGGAGACGAAAAATCCTAAATATTATTTGACATGATAGATTAAAAATTTGATTAAATCTTAATAAATATTTAGCAAATATTTTTAAGGTTTAGGATTTAAATGGGGGAGAAGAACTTGTATAATAAAAATAAGTGTGTGGAACTCTTAAATCATATTTCCCTCTAAAATCATGCTTTACTAAAATTTGGTATTTAGTCCAAAACAGGAGGAAAATGGGATTAAGATGATAGTAGGACTTGCATGACTCAAAAAAATTTTCAGCAAGATTTGCCCTAAATCCTAGATAAATCTTGCAACCAAACAGCACCTCAATAATTTTGATGCACTCAATCAAAGATGCAAAATAGTATGGAATTAGCACCTATTATTCACATAAAATAGTGAAAAATCAAGTTAGGTTGTTTAAAAATGAACTATGGAGAGAAAATGCAATAACAATAAGCAGATAAAATTAACACAAAATGAAGAGAACGGAGTGGATTGAAGATATCATTACTAAAATTTATGAAAAAGGATTTACTCAAACTAGGGTTTCATGATGCCAACAACAAAAACACCATTTTGAAGAAGCTTGGACGGCCAAAACTATCAAAGTTCATGCATTTTTGTCACGTTTTTACAATTTTTATTATAAAAGGGAATGCTAACTAGAAAATTAATCATGCATTAACATGAACCGTTTCACCTAAACTTGCGAATATTCAGCACATAGGAACAACCCTCCATTGCACATAATTTGCTTAGGCGTGAACCATCACATCCTATTCATTGGCTAGAAGAGGTTGGAAGTTCGGAGAGAACTTGTAAAATACAAATGCCTCCCTTACCCCCAAGGTGTGGAAAAGCTATATTTTCACACTAATTATACTTCCTGAGGTCAATGGTGTGATCTGGTCACCCAATCACGAAAACAAATCCTCTCTTTAATATATAAATAAAACAACTAAGGCCTATAATTCATCCTGTAAGTCATTGAAGCTTTTTTTATGTCCGAGCCTCTGAGGTGGAGATGCGCGCATAATATCACCTTTTTTTTATCAAGATTCTGTTAGACCGGTCCATTAGACTGGTCCAACCGGTCCGACAGGACCGGCTTACGCGAACAAAGTCGGAAATGTCCACCTCATATATGAGCCGAACGTACACCCGGGCATGCATGAGCTGTTTAGGAAGGATTTTTGAGGGAGCTAGGAGGAAAATTTGAATGTATGGACTGTTTAGGGATTTTCTTTTAATTTGTATGCATTAAATAATTTATTTTCCTAGGGTTAGGGCATCTTGAATTTGACTGAAATTTGAGATCTCTTATATTTAGGTTTTCTTTTGGGCTCTAGCGGCGTCTAGAGATTTGGGAGAGATGGATCCTCCTCTCGAATAGAGGATCAATTGTATCTTGCTATTTTTCGTTCCCCTTTCATCAAATAATACAAATTATCTACTGTTTTCGTAATTTTGTACGGATTTTTGTGGAGAATTCTCGCTGTTTTCTGAAGATTGATAGGAAATACTTGAGATTTTCAAGTGTTTCCTATCAAATTAGTATCAGAGCAGATCTGTTTGGGGGAGTTTTCGGAGAAAATCAGCGGCTGAATTTTAACTGGAAGGGGGTTGTTTTGCTGTTTTTGAAATCGAGATTCAGATTTTTGAGTCCAACAAAAATCAGGGTATCAATGGCGGCTAAGAAAGTGGATGTGTTGGAGAAACACCTGGAAGGGGAGATCGAACAATTGAAAACTAAAATTTCAGATCTCTACGCTCAACTTTCATATATCAAAAGTCAAATTTGAGTCATCCACGAGAAGATGGATGAGAATTTTTCCAGCCTGAGAGAGACGTTGAAGAAGTTGCTCGAGGGTCAATCCAAAACGACGTCGTCAGAGGCGAAAGAAACCTCCGGCAAACCAGGAAGCGAGGAAAACTCTAATCATATAAGTCAAAGGGAAGATCAGGAGGTGGAGATTCAGAAGAAAAAAGAGAGAATACCCCTCCTAGAGCCTGTTCCTAGGGAGGAGATGAGAGGGTATGGGGAGAGGCGTGAGGAGGTGTAGCATGAACAAAGGGATGCTGAATTTGAGAGAAGAGGGGCGGAGTTTGAAAGGTAAGGGGTAATTATGACCGAAAGGGGATTGAAATTGAAAGGAGAGGGATTTATTATGATCCAAAAGGTGCTGAATTTGAAAGGAGAATGTGAGAATTTGATGAAAGGTTTAGTTATGAGCGCAGAAAGGATGATTGGGACACTTGGGGGGAACCACCCCCTTGGGGAAGAAGAAATTATGAAGGGAACTGAGGAAACGGATGCGATCTGAGGGTGAGGAAGCTGAAGATGCCTATTTTTGAGGGAGAGGATGCCCATGGGTAGATCTACAAGGTGGAAAGGTACTTTACCGTCAGCAGGTTGATGGAGGGGGAGAGACTGATGGCAACCGGGATGTGCTTGGAAGGGAAAGTTTTAGCATGGTACCAGTGGAGGGATACGAGATAGCCAATAAGGACCTAGAGGGAGTTTAAGGACTGCCTGTTGGAACATTTTCAAACCAGCAGGGGATGAGACTTCTACGAGCAGTTCTTCGCTTTGATGCAGGAGGGGACAGTGATGGAGTACCGTGAGCAATTTGAGTACCTTGCCAGTCGATTGGATCAGCTTCCAGAGATTGCACTAGAGGGGAATTTTATGAAGGGACTGAAACCAAAGATCCGCGCAGCAATTAGAGTGATAAGACCTCGGGACTTGGGAGAGTCTATGGAGCTAGCTCAATTGGTAGAGGATCAGAGGAATTTGGAAAAAGGAGCAGGAGGCAGCAGTTCAGGAGGCTCGTACAGGATGACCACCACCGTTTTGGCACCCAAGAAGCCAACACCGGGTACTCTTAAGGAGACTTCGAAGGAGAAGACTGCTGGAGGGAGACCTGGGGACAGCTTCAAGAAGTTCACAGAAATAGAATTACATGAGAAGAGGGCGAAGGGGATTTGTTTTAGATGTGACGAGAGGTATATGCCGGAGCACAGGTGTAAGGACCGAACTCTTCAGGCTCTTACCGTTTGTGATGAATAAGGAATAGAGGAGGGTGTCGTCTTTCCACCTTGCGGACAAGGTGGATCTTTGGGAGGGGAGTATTGTTAGATCGGTCCAGCCAGTCCGACGGGACCGGCTTACACGAACAGAGGCGGAAATGTCCACCTCCTGTACGCGCCGAACGCACACCCACTCGCCCGGGCGTGAGCTGTTTAGGAAGGATTTTTGAGGGAGTTAGGAGAAAAATTTGAATGTACAGACTGTTTAGGGATTTCCTTTTGATTTGTATGCATTAAATAATTTGTTTTCCTAGGGTTAAGGCATCTTGAATTTGGCTAAATTTTGAGATTTCTTAGATTTAGGTTTTCTTTTGGGCTCTAGCAGCGTCTAGAGATTTAGGAGAGATAGATCCTCCTCTCGAATATAGAATCAATTGTATCTTCCTATTTTTTGTTCCCCTTTCATCAAATAATACAAATTATCTACTGTTTTCGTGATTTTGTGAAGATTTTTGTGGAGAATTCTCGCTATTTTTCGAATACTGATAGGAAGTACTTGAGATCTTCAAGTGTTTCTGATGAGGACATCGGAGATCAACGGCTACGATCTTGAGTTATTTATTTATATGATTGATGTATTAGTTATTTTATATTGTTGTTTTTCCCTTTATACCCTTACGGGTGGTCATGTAGTATTGTAGCCCGAAGGGCATTTTAGTCTTTTATTTCTTTTCTTTTCATGAGGCCTATTTATAGGCTAGTTGTTTTGTACTTGGGGATGAATTATTGATAATGAAAATTTTATGTTCTTGTTGATCTCTTAGTGAGTTCATGTTGATCTCTTGGTGAGTTCATGAGGGGAGAAGCCCGAGGAGGGTGATTTGCAATACCCGTCAATCTTGGTGGATTCCAAGGTTCGCGGTTCTCTTATCTTACTTTTCTTTTTATCTCCTTGCATCGAATTCCCTCCTCCTTTGGAGCCACCGCCGCCGGCCACCTAATCCCGTCCCTAGGCCGCCTCACGGCTCCGCCCCTCCATAACTTCACCACCGCCGGCCACCCAATCCAGGCCCCTTGCCACCTCCACCCGACCCTCCTCCCCTCCTCCCCTCCAAACCAAGCCGTCCACCTACCCTTAGCCCACCCGCCGGCCACCTTTGGCCAACCAAGCCGCCGGCATCACCCAACCCCCACGGCCGGCCCTCCCCAACCCCGCCGCCCATCTCCCTCCACTCCCATACTGCCGGCCACATCATACCCAAACTTGATTTTCAAATTTCAAACCTCTCCTAATTACTTTCCTAAATCATCTCCACATTATTTAGGAAAGAAATTACTCTTGGATTCAATCTATTTGAATTTCAAATTCCTCCCATGAAAGCTTGAACCCCACTTGGAAACTTTCTTAATTTAAATCAAATCTGAATTAAAATTTCAGATTTGATTACAAGAGCATTAATTCCATTGGGGACCACATACATTGAATCTAGACATGCTCCTCCCTTCCCTTATGGCCGCCACCCCCCCCCCCCCCCTATTTTCCTCTCTCTAATTAATCCCACTCCACCAATTAAGCCCCTCAATCTCTCCCAATTGCCGCCCCCCTCCTTCATGATTTAGTTTGAATTTTTTTTTAAAACTAATTCCCTCCCAAATTAGTCAAAATCTGAATTAAATTTCAGATTTCTTGAATCTTCCTCACAGCTCCTCAACCCTAGCCACCCCCTTCTTCTCTTCTCCATGATCTCTTGAGATTATTGCTGCCAATCTTTCATGTCCAACAGCAGGACCCTGCTGTTCTACACCTCGGAAGGCCACATGTTAGGGCGCAAACACCCTAGCCCATCCAGGAGCTGTCCAAACAATTTTCCAACAGTGCAGTTTGCTGTCCAGTTAAAATTTGCACCTGTTTCTGGCTGTCCAACCAATCAGAAGGTCTTCCAATGCTATCCGGTCATGTCAGGTTGCTGATCACGCCTTCAAGAAGGATCTTGGTGGTCACCTACTTCCTTCCAAACCTTCCTACAGCCCCCGGAACTTCGTATCCTCCGTCTATTTGGGTAAACTCTCCTCCAAATCTCTTAATTTCTTAGTCGCTGCTCAATGGTGGTTTATAATTGATTCACAATGAATCTTGTTAACTTCTCCGCTAAGCTTAGTAAAGTTAGAGAGTTGAGTAGGTGGATACCTGCATAGAAACTCATCTCGTTGTTAATTGAGGGATTTCCTGTTGGAACCAATCATGAATGCAACATCATATTAATTGACTAGTTTTATGATCTCAACTCCTATGCATGTGATTTGGCCTAAGCTTATTTTACCCCTCTTTGGTTTTATTTAGTCATTTGAAATCACTTTAAAGATCTAATTATTGTGCTCTAAATATTAAGCATGCAAACTTCTTAAGTTACTCATTCTTGCATGTACGTTCTACATCAGTTTCCTATCAGATTCATGTAAAAATCTTGAGGCATAAGGAAGAAGTCCAAAACCTACTAAAGAAGCACTTGGAAGGATTAAACCACACGATGTGTTTTAGAGAGTGCCAAGCATCTTCTTAAGCCATCTACATACGAGTTTTATTTTTTTTACAAGCAAGTAGTCTGCATACACGTCAATGTTTCAATCGTTTGTTCTTTGAAGGCAACATCCATCATTCACTAGTAGGTCATCATAACATTCTTAAACATGAGCAGCATGATGTTGTAGCGGTATAGGTAATCATCCATGATAAAGGTTGTCTTCATGTAGTCAACAGAAAACATCTTTATTTGATGATAGCCTAAGATGCATCTAAAAAGCTCATAAAAAATAATCAGAGTTAAACAAAGCATCAATTCAAATAAGCAAGCAGATATCTTTCAAACAACTATGATTAAGATTGGCGAAATCAAAATGCATTCTTCATTTTACATTTGACATATGCCCCATATCAATATAAGAGATCCAATATTAGTATAAGACTTCCAAGAGACACTCGGCTTCCAATAGTTTATGCACCTCAGCCCTAATAGGCTCTGCCAGAGTAGTGGCAACTTGACTTTTGTGGTGTTTGGTTGGGTGAGTTGTTTATTCAATATTTAATTTATGTGGATGTTGATGTTAACAACAAGCATGCCAATAACTAACTATGTGAACATGTCAAAATTCTATTCCAAGCAATCGATTGATACTCAGCATCGAATGTAAAATAAACATGCATAGAACTTGGATAGTCAATAGAGATGGTGACTTCTTCTTCAACTTCCTCTATGGTTTCGAGGGCAACTACTTGTTCAATTTTCGAGTTAAAAACTTCATGAATAGACCCCATCGCCTTCAAATAATATGCTCAGTAGTGCACTAAACCTCCCTAGACAATGAAAATGCATCATTGTACAGAAAAAAATTCATAATGATGCAATTGGCCAAGATGATCCCTCATAAAATTTTAAGAAGATACTGATTGAACATTGCATTGTAGGATGTCAATGCATTGAATATCATGAAGTCTAACCTAGCAATGAATTATTTTCTACAACCCCCCCAAGTGATCGACAAAGCAATCATTCCTACTGGTTCTCATCGCACCCTAGAGAAGTCTTAAAGGAGTCTAACAATGGGGGACAACTAATAAGGATGGATCAATGTGTATTTAATCAAAAACACATTTAAAGATAATGTTTATTTGTCAATCAAAATGTTGTCAATTTAATAGATGGCAATCAATGCAATGACTACGATGGCATCATTGTATGTGTTCCCAAAGGTTTGTTGATAGTTGATCAACAACTAAAAAAAATGTTTGGAACCTCAAAAGCGGAAGAGCAAGTAGTAGAGAAAACCTCTCTCGACCAAAGTCCTTTACGACTTGTCTGTTTTAACATCTCGATTCTAACGCTGTCAAGAATCATTAAAACTCCTGCAATATGCATTCCTTGAACTAGGATAGTTGGTTGTCCTAAACTACTAGTGCCTTGTTGGAAAATCAACCTAAGTCAACAAGGACAAAATTATTTTATCTTCTCGGCACAAATTGGCTCTTCAACAAGATCCTTTAGGTGTCAAACAAACATATGTGTGCCATAACCCTTATCTTTGTGAAAAATACAACAACTGATAGGATCGTATGTTGATAATATTAAACACATTGATAGCAGGCACATATTCCTTATAATGAGTTGGGGAAATTTTCGTTTGTGACAATCAAAAAGAAGTATAACTCTATCAAGTCCATTAAAGTGGCACGCTCTCCCTCTTAAGAGGTCTCGTAAAGTGACATTCCCATTTCTCTCATGCTTGCAGCTTCATGTTCGACATGTTGAGATGCTGGTGCGAATTATTGCGTGATTTACAAGGATGTTTACATCGCAGCTTGGAAGATTTTAAATCAAAAGTCTCACACATAGAACATGATTATATTCTTTAGTATTAATGTGATTCTTCGCAAATTCCAGTAAATAATCAACAGTTGTGATGGCTTCATTCCAAGTGCATCGCAAAAAGGGCCTTCTCAAAAGCCCAAGTCAATGTGAACCAAGCAACAATGGGTTAAAGATATTGAATCTCTAACATCTCATTTTGGAATAAGTCATGAACCGCCTAAGCGACTCATTTAGCCCTCGTCTCATGTTCAACAAAATTGAGTAATATACTATCATTTGAAGTCCACAAAAGATGTGATACTCTTAGGAGGCAAGCATGAAAACAGCCCACATGATGCCTCATTGAAACTGGTTAAGAGGAGATGACACTTAATCACATCATTAACAGAGCGAAGTGAGATTGTTGACTCAAACTGAGCAACATGATCAATGGGGTATGATTTCACCTTGTGAGAATTGAGTACAACCACAACAATCTCCAAAGAAAAATCATTAATTGGTTGAGCACCTAGGCCATTCACTTTACAACTAGGCAATCAGGAGCATCGACAATACCCTCCTGATTTCATCATCTAAAGATGACAAAAATGTCATGGTGCATAGTGCATCCACATCGTCTAGACGACATTAGTAAATATTTGACAAAGTGTCCTGGAGGCGAAGATTGAATGAATTGAGGAATTCATTTAATAACATTATGAATCATGCAAGTCAAACAATCCTCAATTCGATCAAGTTGTTTGGAGGTTACAAAATCATTGTATTTCTCACTCTATAAGGATAACTTAGGCATAGGCTGTTATGCCGGCCCAGGAGGGGCCGGCTGGACTGGTCCAACCTGGACCGGTCCGGTTCTACTCAAGGAGGGGGCGGAACAGAGAAACAGGGAGAGAGGGGGCGGAAGCCTAGTGGAGCCCATGCTTGGGTTATTTCAATTGTGGGAGGAAAAAATTTGAATGTAAGGGCTGTTTAGGTATTTTGTAATTGTCCTTTGATGTTAATTAGGAGCTTAGGTGGGAATTAGGGTTTTTATCTTGAGATTGGCTAAATTTTGAGATCTTGTCGTGTGCTTGGGCTCTAGGCTTTGCTAGAGAGTTTTGGAGAGATTATCTTCCTCTCGAATTGAAGATTATTGTATCGTTTGTGTTTTTGATCCATCAGCTAGTGGAATACTAGTCCTTGCTTGATTTTCCTACAAGTTTTCTTTCGTATTTCCACTATTTTGCTACTGTTTGGGCTGTTTTCCTGCTGTAGACAGCAATATCGCTGCTGTTGGAGCACCAATTTGGGCTAGGTTTGCTTGCGAACTCAAGTATTTCCTATCAAATTGGTATCAGAGCATCGTCTTGGGACCATCGGCGGCTGAAATCCAAAAAATTTAGCAAGTTTTTGGGCATCCGGAAGAGAAATCCTTGTGATTCGTGTAGAAAAGATGGCCGGGAAGAAGGTAGAAGTCTTGGAGGGAGAAATCGGACAATTGAAATCAGATTTGGAGGGAAAATTTTTTGATTTTCAAAATCAAATCACATCCGATAATGAAAGGTTGGAAGAAAAGTTCACCGTTGTGGAGGAGATGTTGAAGAAATTAATGGAGATGAAAACAAATCCGACGACATCGGAAGTAAGAGAGAGCACCGACGGCCATGGCATAGGAGGAAATCCGAACCCGTCTTGGTGGAGGAAAAATCCGGAGGTAGAGATCCTTGAAGGGGAGGATGACATGCCACATCTAGAACAGCTTTTTAGAGAAGAGATGAGCCAAGGGTACGAACGAAGGGGTGCTGATTTTGTAGGAAGGAGGGAAGAAATGCATCGCAGGGGTGCTGATTTTGAAGGGAGAAGAGGGGAATATGAGGAAGGGTTTGGGTACAATCGTCGGAGGGACAATCGGGACACTTGGGGAGCACCTCTTTTTCGAGGAGCGGGAGGTTACGGAGGATACCGGGGGTACGGAGAAGATCCCAAGGTGAGGAAACTGAAGATGCCCATCTTTGAGGGCGAGGATGACCATGGCTGGATCTATAAGGTGGAGCGATATTTTGCCGTCAACGGGTTGACGGAGGAGGAGAAACTGACAGCAGCGAGACTGTGCTTGGAAGGGAAGGCACTGGCGTGGTATCAGTGGCGAGACATGAGGCGACCCATTTGGAGCTGGAGGGAGTTCAAAGAATGTTTGCTAGAGCGTTTTCGAACCAGTAGGGGAGGAGACTTCTACGAGCAATTCTTTGCTCTGACGCAGGAGGGGACAGTGGCAGAGTTTCGTGACCGGTTCGAGTACCTAGCTAGCAGACTGGATCGCCTGTCGGAGACCGTGCTTGAGGGGAACTTCATGAAAGGGCTCAAACCAGAGATCAGAGCAGCTGTTAGGGTGATGAAACCGCATGACTTGGGGGAGGCCATGGAGTTGGCACAGCTGGTTGAGGATCAGAAGCATCTGGAGAGGGGGGCTCGCGGTAGTAGCTCTGGGGGATCCTACCGGATGACTACTACATTCCTAGCTCCCAAAGGAGCGGGACCAGGAGGACTACGAGAAGTACCAAAGGAGAAGTATGGAGGAGGTGGGCTTGGAGGAAACTTTAAGAAGCTGACGGAGAAGGAGATCCAGGAGAAGCGGGCTAAGGGGTTGTGTTTTCGGTGCGATGAGAAGTATATGCCATGGCATAGGTATAAGGACCAAACTCTTCAGGTTCTCACCGTCTGTGATGACGAGGAAGCTGAAGAGGGAGGTGGAAGCGGGCTAGAAACGGAAGAGGAGGAGAAGATGCATTTGAATGTGGCAGAAGTATCCCTAAACTCAGTAGTGGGGTTCACTCCAAATCACACTATGAAGGTGAAGGGAGAGATAGCTGATAGAGATGTGGTAGTGCTGATAGATAGTGGTGCTACCCACAATTTCATCTCCACTCAGATTGTTGAGCTTTTGGGGGTGAAACTTGTGGATACAGGAGGGTACGGGGTGATGATGGGCACCGAAAAGGTAGAAATGGGTAGAGGAGTTTGTAGGGGAGTGGTGTTGTCCATTCAGGGAATACAGGTTAAGGAGAATTTTCTTCTCTTAGAATTGGGGAGTACATATGTGATTTTCGGGATGAAATGGCTGCAAACCTTGGGGGAGACCAAGGTGAATTAGGGAGCATTGAGGATGGAACTGGTAGTGGGGGGAAAGAGGATGGTGATATAGGGAGATGCCGGTCTGTCTAGGACGGGGGTATCTCTCAAGTCCATGATGCGAACCATCCAGGAGGTTGGAGGCGGATATTTGGTGGAACTGCAACGATTGGAGAGAGTCAGTGTGAGGGAAGAGGGGGACATTCCTCTTGTCGTACAACCGGTCATACAACAGTTCAGGGAGGTGTTCCAGCCACCTCGAGGGTTACCACCATTCAGAGAACAGGAGCACGCAATTCTGCTAAAAGAGGGGGTGTCACCGATTAGTGTACGACCCTACCGCTACCCCAGATTCAAAAAGATGAAATTGAGAAGCTGATTAGAGAAATGTTGGAGGCAAAAATCATTAGACCAAGTGTGAGTCCTTTCTCTAGCCCCGTTTAATTGGTCAAAAAGAAGGATGGTAGCTGGAGGTTCTGTGTGGACTACAGAGCGTTGAATAAGGAGACTGTTCCGGATAAATTTCCCATTCCGGTGATTGACGAGCTGTTGGATGAACTGTATGGAGCAGTGATATTCTCCAAGCTGGATCTGAAGTCGGGGTACTATCAGATCCGAATGAGAGAGGAAAACATCTCCAAGACAGCGTTCAGGACATATGAGGGGCATTATGAATTTCTGGTCATGCCATTTGGGCTTACCAACGCCCCTGCGACGTTCCAGTCACTGATGAATAGGGTGTTCAGGCCGTATCTCCGGAAGTTTGTGCTGGTGTTTTTTGATGACATCTTGGTATACAACAGAACTGAGGAGGAGCATTTGAAGCACTTGAAGCTGGTCTTGGGAGTTCTACAGGAGCATCAGCTGAGAGCCAACCTGAAGAAGTGTTGCTTTGGCCAGACCAGTGTGGAGTACTTGGGTCACGTAGTATCCAAAGAAGGGGTGGTAGCGGATCAGTCAAAGGTGGAGGCGATGTTGAGGTGGCCCTTACCTAAGAATCCGAAGGAATTGAGAGGATTCTTAGGGTTGATAGGATACTATAGGAGATTTGTTAAAGGGTACAGTACTATAGCATGGCCGCTAACAGAGCAGTTGAAGAAAGATGGATTCCTATGGGGAGAGGCAGACACAGCAGCATTTGAGAAATTAAAGAAGGCTATGACCACGGTACCAGTTTTAGCTCTACCAGACTTCACTCAGACCTTCATAGTTGAGACAGATCCTTCAGGGTATGGATTGGGGGCAGTTCTCATGCAAAACCGGCGACCCATTGCCTACTTCAGTCAGGTATTGGCAGCCAGGGCCAGGCTGAATTCAGTCTATGAGAGGGAATTAATGGCTATTGTCTTAGCCATCCATAAGTGGCGACCCTATCTGTTAGGTAGGCATTTCATTGTCAGAACAGATCAGAGGAGTCTAAAATACTTGTTGGAGCAGCGGATGGTGACTGAAGAACATCAGCAATGGCTGTCGAAGTTGCTGGGTTATGATTTCGAAATTCAATACAGACCAGGAGGGGAAAACAAGGCGGCTGATGCCTTGTCCAGATGTATGGGAGAACTACAGACAGTGGCGGTGTTTGTTCCTTTGATGCTAGATAGGGAGGCCATTAAGGAGGAGAGCCTGAAAGATGAGGAGTTGGGAAAGATCAGGGCGGATTTATTGAGGGAATGTGATAGCCACCCAGGGTACTCAGTAGAGGGGGGCATGTTGCTGTATCAAGGGAGGTTCGTGATGCCCAGGACTTCAATCCACATCCCAAATATACTCCAGAAATTTCATGGGAGCACGGTTGGGGGTCATTCCGGGGTGCAGAAGACCTACAGGAGGATTGCTGCGGAGCTTTACTGGAAGGGAATGCATAGAGATGTAGAGGAGATGGTGGCCAGGTGTGAGGCTTGCCAGAGGAACAAGTACATGGCTATGTCACCAGGGGGACTACTACAGCCGTTGGCATTACCGGGACGGGTTTGGGAGGAGATATCCAAGGACTTCATAGATGGGCTGCCCCGTTCAGAAGGTTTCACGGTGATTCTGGTGGTGGTGGATAGATTGAGCAAGTATGCTCATTTTATTCCCCTCCGACATCCTTATACTGCGGTGACAGTGGCTTCAGCTTTCATCAGGGAGGTGATCAGATTGCATGGGGTACCAGAGGCAATAGTGTCAGATAGAGATAAGGTGTTCCTCATTCATTTTTGGAGGGAGTTGTTCAGGTTGCAGGGGACAGTGTTGAAGAGGAGTACCGCTTATCATCCACAGACAGATGGCCAAACAGAGGTGGTCAATAGGAGCTTGGAGACCTACTTGAGATGCTTTGTGTCAGAGACGCCCAAGCTGTGGGCCAAGTGGCTATCATGGGCGGAATACTGGTATAACACCTCATTTCACTCGGCTTCGCAGATGACACTGTTCAAAGTATTGTACGGAAGGGACCCTCCTCACTTGGTGCACTTTGGGAGTAGCAGTACTCCAATTTCGTCAGTGGAGGAGTACTTGGGAGAGAGAGATCGAATGTTAGAAGAATTGAAGAAACATCTACTGAGAGCACAACAAATCATGAAGAAACAGACGGCCTCACACAGGAGGGACATGCAGTTTGAAGTGGGGGAGAAGATTTTCCTAAAATTACGACCCTACCGGCAGAGGACAGTAGCAAGAAGGAGAAATGAGAAATTGGCTCCAAGGTATTTCGGCCCATATGAGATTTTGGACAGGATTGGAGCAGTGGCGTACCGGCTGAAGTTACCCCCATCAGCCACCATACACACAGTGTTCCATGTGTCTCAGTTGAGGAGAGCCCTAGGGGAGCATGCAGTTAGTGCCGACTTACCACCTACACTGACTGAGGATTTGGAAGTGGTATTAGAACCACTGAAGCTCACCGGCGTTAGTTCAGATAAAGAAGGCAACAAAGAAGTGCTAATTAAATGGAGAGGCCTCCCCTATTTCGACGCTACGTGGGAGCCATTTGAAAGGATGAAAAATCAATTTCCTTCCTTTCACCTTGAGGACAAGGTGAGTCTTTGGGAGGGGAGTAATGTTATGCCGGCCCAGGAGGGGCCGGCTGGACCGGTCCAACCTGGACCGGTCCGGTTCTACTCAAGGAGGGGGCAGAACAGAGAAACAGGGAGAGAGGGGGCAGAAGCCTAGTGGGGCCCATGCTTGGGTTATTTCAATTGTGGGAGGGAAAAATTTGAATGTAATGGCTGTTTAGGTATTTTGTAATTGTTTTATGTTAATTAGGAGCTTATGAGGGAATTAGGATTTTTATCTTGAGATTGGCTAAATTTTGAGATCTTGTCGTGTGCTTGGGCTCTAGGCTTTGCTAGAGAGTTTTGTAGAGATTATCTTCCTCTCGAATTGAAGATTATTGTATCGTTTGTTTTTGATCCATCAGCTAGTGGAATACTAGTCCTTGCTTGATTTTCCTACAAGTTTTCTTTCGTATTTCCACTGTTTTGCTACTGTTTGGGCTGTTTTCCTGCTGTAGACAGCAATATCGCTGCTGTTGGAGCACCAATTTGGGCTAGGTTTGCTTGCGAACTCAAGTATTCCCTTCGGGTTACTTGCGAACTCAAGTATTTCCTATCATAGGCTCACATCATATTTGCTAGTGTTCAATATGTTCCATGCACACAACACTTGAAATGATGCTAGATCCAAAGCTATTTGATGAAATCTATCCACGTCTAATTGAGACTAGAGCAAAATCAAGAGAGGTGAAACAAGAAGAGTGCGTTGATTCAAGTTTGAGCATGTGATAAACCATATTTGGGAGGTGTTTCATTGAACCTTTTAATAAAACTGCAACTCAACTTAGACAAAAGAGATTGTGCTAGAGAAAGAAAACTGTCCCTATTTGTCTAAAAAGCATGTATTTTAAGATATCTGCATCCAATACTTGATCCTCTATTTATAGGTGAGGATCAAAGTTGACACTATGGAAGAAAATACAATCCTTAAGAGAGCCAAGCACCTTGTTGAAAGCCCATTATGTAGCAAACGTGAGGTCGTTCCCCTATAGTGGAAACTTGGCAACTTAAGCCTAGAGGAAAATAAGTTTCTCTAAAAGGCAGACAATTTCCATTGTAAACGATTGCCGACCAAGTTTGTTTTAGCTAAACTTCTGAGTTTGTCAGGTGACTTT
Organism: Dendrobium chrysotoxum; assembly: GCA_019925795.1. Lineage (NCBI taxonomy): Eukaryota > Viridiplantae > Streptophyta > Magnoliopsida > Asparagales > Orchidaceae > Dendrobium > Dendrobium chrysotoxum. Next base: position 1,585,847 of record CM034297.1, on the reverse strand, counting down.
ATTAATTGGGCACTATGAATAGGATAGGCGTCCTGTAGTTCAGAAAGCTTTGGATGACTTCTAAATTAAGCAGTTTTTAGTCTAGATCCACGTTAAACCTATAGGAATCCAGTTTAAAGCTCAACAATTTGTGCGCCATAGTCTGGAACCTCAAAACGCTAACTTGATCAACCAAACCCAGCCAAATATGGGCATAGAACACCGCTAACCATTCTCTTATAGTTCTATCTGCCTTTTCCAGCCAAAACAACTTTCCCGGCCAACATCTAAACAAGCATATATCCAATCCCAGTAAATTCATGTATAGAAATAAAAATAAGTAAGAAAAAACTCAGACCAACTCAACTCAAACTAAAATCAAATCATCGCAGCCAATTTTTAACCAAAAATGGAAAAAAATTCTAGTGATTAGAACAAGAGAACAAAGAGACAGCTTACTTTGTATCGATTGACAAGGTTCTTCCACTTGCACTTGCACTGTTCGGACGTCCGGCGATAACCTTTCTCCCTCATCCGCAACGCCACAGCCTCCCACACCGTCTTGTTCCGACGCGACACCGTGAAGTCCCGCTCCAGATCAGCTCTAATTGCTATCAACTCCCTAGTCTCCTGCTGACCCCACTGCGGCACCTTCTCCTCCTTGCCCCTCTGTCCTCCACCACCCACCCCACCGCCGCCGCTCGTCCCAACAAGCTCCCCCGACGCCGGCATCATCTGCAGATGAAAACTCGACACCATCCCCATCCTCCCCCCGAGGGCATCTCCCTCCCCTCCACCGCCCATCATCATCCGTTCCAACCCTAACCCCACCGTCACCCCCTCCGATGTCTTCTCCAGCAAACGAAAATAATGTAAATCTAATCGGTAATTCGATTTGGACATCGAGGACAGGATCCCTTTTATATCTCCGTCGAAGTCCACAATTGCTGCTATACTTTCATTAAATCACAAAAATGCCACTTGTCCTTCTAATACTTACCGCGGCAGCGGGGAAGAGCGGCAGACCCGCAAGTAAAGGAGTTCTGGTACGGGGGGCCGCATAGAAACCAGTGTGAACAAAAGAGCCGCGTGACGCCGACTTACACGATTTAATCGCCGCCGTTCAAACGGTCGTGCGCGAAACGAATTTCTTTTTCTTGCGTGCCGTCCGATTTGGGTGTGAAATCATATTTGTAGTCAAATAATTGACCAAAAGGTCCAAAAAAAAATTTATATACATAATACCTAAAATTATTATTATTATATATCTAATATCTAAACTATTATATTTATTTATATGCCACCTAAAAAATATTTCTAATATCTGAAATATCACTGAGTGTTAGAATAGATGAAAAATAGGAGTTTTAGGTGGTATATAAGTAAATATGATAGTTTAGGTGTTAGATATGTAATAATAATAATTTTAGGTGTTATATATGTAAAAATCCCAAAAAAAAGAGAAAGCACTTTGCTTGTTCAAAATCCAAAAATTTATGCATATCTGCTTATTTATTGATTGAAATTTTTAATTACTAACCAAAAGATTATGAATTTGAAGCTTATATATATATAATCTATGTGAGTTTGATTTAATTGACTCAAAAATCTCAAAAAAATTAAAAATTATTCTTAATTTCTTTAGTGATTAGAAATTATTTTGACTTTCATTTTTAATGAGAGATAATTAATGAAAAATATATAATCTTGATGAGAATGATCTCGGAGGGCCATGATACTTGTCTCGGATGATTGGTGTACTATTAACATGTAAACTTCATATTGATTTTACTTTTAAATGTGCATGATAAAATCAAAGTCTTTAGTAACTTAATTGCTTGATTTTTAGCAATATTTTGGATCCAACACCTCGATGTTCTACCGTTTGTAGAAATTAAATTTTTTATAATTCTATCGCATTATCAGGGATTGTGTATAATAGCAATTTGAAGTTTTACCTGAATTAAAGCAATATTTTTAGATGTTAAAATGAATTTCTAATTTGATAAAAATCGACGCATTTCAAAATCACCCCGTGAAAAATCTCGAATAAATACTTAAAACGATCAAAACAGTCATACCAACAACATATTAAAAGTTACAGGATGAAAGTTACCAAAATGGGAGAAAATAACATTTTTGTAAAACCAAATTATAAATTTGATTAAAAAAGTCTTAATTATTGAAAACTGAGATAGGTAAAAAAGTAACCTACCTTGACTAGAATAACTTTTTGAACTAGGTTGCCAGCTAAAAATGACCTAAAGCGACCCAAATCCTCCTCTGTCTCTTTAAAATCCCACTTCTTATCTCTCTAGGTCGGTGGCTTGCATGAGAAGAAATGAAATGAATAATGGAAAAAGATATCTTAATGCAGAATTTTGGCCTAGAATAAGGGTGCCACTATTCTAGCGTCGGGGCACTAGTTCATTTTCCACATTCCAAAGATCACAACGACGAGGCATAACTATTCCACCTCCAAAGCGCTTTAGAGAAAATTTTTCAGATTTCACAAACATGCATTCAAATCCCTTGAATCCACTTTAGAACATATACATACATTTTTCATGCACATAGATCATTCTCAACACATGCAAGAGAGTTCAAATGCAAAAATTCAATAAGTTACTTGGCTTCTAGTTGGGTTAGAATGGTTTGAATAGTACTCTAATCTTAGATGTCTCACATCATATTTTTCTAAATTCTAACCAAATTAAATTTTAGGAATCCTATAGAAATCAAAATCATCTAAAATAGAGGTAGGGTAACGATAGCCTATTTTGAGACTAACAATTTTCTCAAATGATCTGACAAATAGAATCAGCTTGAAAACCCTCGAACTCCTCTTCTCTCTCCTCCACTTATCTTCTTCCACTCCTCTTTTTCCTTCTTCCAGCTAAGTGAGGAGAAATGAAATGGTTTGAATTTTTAATGGGTCTTCTTAATATATTTAGATATTTTTCTAAAATTCTGTCCTAGTTTTGTAATGCCACTTTTCCCAGCACCATGGTACTCAATGGGGAGGTTTTCAGAACTCAAAATAGAGAGCTTGACGCCATAGTGCTACTTTCCAGCATTGCAACACCATACTTATAGCATTATTACATTGATAAGCGTAGAGGGCAGTGCAACAGCACATCCTTTACAGTGCAAGAATATCCTTAGTGCAAAATCAACTTGATAATTTTTCATTCCAAATTCAACTCACAAGTCCCGTTTCAACCATAAATAAATATAAACTTAATTGTAAACAAATTACATAATACTAATAATGTCAAATAAAACTATAAATCTTACCTAGTCTAATTTAGGTCATCAGGTGGTCAAATCACTATAGAATTAGTTATTACACTAACACTATCCCATATGTCAGCACCTAAGGGCAAAGGCACTCAAGATGACCAAAATTATGGATTACATACTCAACAAACTCTACCTTCTTCTTGCCCCAAAAGTTCAACTCTTCAAGGTCCATCGATCATAAATTTTCTTCCACATTCTTGACAAAAGCGCTTCAACTCATCTTAATACTCCATCAATCCATATAGCATCTCATACAGTACACAATCTTATTATGAATAGAGGCCACATCCAACTTTACTGTAAACATTTGATTAGCTACCCCCACCCTTTTATGCTTGTTAGTCGGCTCAATATACAAAAGTTATATATTTCTGTCCATATCAATCACATTCACTATCATAGTATATGGTATGGGAAACGTGATACCCATACCTACAAAGTCTCCTTTGGCTGCTCGATAGGGTGGCATGTCTCAAAGGATCCTCTAAAAAATGCCTCTCAGTGATATCTCTAGAGAACTCTTCAAAAGATGTCTCTCATTATTTTCTCTCTAAAAAATCTTTTCAACAATTTATCTACTTCACCCAACTATCCTCCCTAGTCATGAATCTTCTCAGCATACATTTTAGACATTTTTCCATTATTACTTGGATTTGAAGATTGAAGGCTATTCTCCATCTAGCCACAATGAAGATCTACTTCCTTCTTCTAGAGAGAGCGAGCATTAAAGTAACGACGCGAACAATAAGTGGCTTTTGATTTCTTCAAAGAAGGAAAAGACTAAAATAATTATAAAATTTTTAATGAGAGGTAAAAGGAGAGCTAGTCTCCTAGAAAGTGAGAGCACACGCTAAAGGAAGGGTAGGGATTAAACATTGATCTAATTGTGCCTTTATTAAATATTTTTAGACACATGATTTTATGGTGTCATAATTTACATTTCGTTGTAGTCAACTTTCTCAATAACTATGACTTAAATTTATGTCATTAGTCATGCAATTGACCTACTTAAAGTGTAACTATTACTAAGTATGTGTGGCTGCAATTCATTAACATTTTTTAAAATAATTATTAAAAGGGCATCTCTAGTCACAAATACTATTAATCATCTAAATATAATCATATTTTTTTTATAAAATGTACTAAAAAAAGATACCATCATATTATTAAAGAAAAATTCAATCAATATTTAAGATGCATACACACACAAAAAATACCTATAATTCCAAATTCTAATAATGTGTGCACAAAATCGTACTATCACATATTCACATTCCTCAAAAATATTTCATTATTTACAACCATAACCTCCAAACTATCACAAAATCAACCAACTTAATTATCACTCAAAACTAAAGTAATATTTTCTTCAAGAACAAATTCCATTTGCATGGAATGAGTGTAAGCCACTCCATTCCTCCTCCAATATCTCCTACCAACAATCTTTCTCTTCAATTTAGCTCTGAAACAAATGGTTCCAAATTTAGATCTCCTCTTCCTTTCTCTTCTCCATGGCTCCCTTATTGCCTTCATATTACTTCTCATCATTTCAGTTCTCTTAGCCTGTCTTCTCTTTGCTTCCATTCTTCTTCTTCTTGTCATCATATTCATGGAAGTTTTCTGCAAATTTCAGTCATTTTCATGGCTTATTGGTTCCTTGAGAGACAATCTCAAGTTGGGATTAGTGTTGTTTTTGTGTATTGTGATTGATAGATTTATCAGTGCTAAGTCAGGCCTTATTCTATAGCTTGGCTTAATTGTTCTTTATACTTATCATTTTTTTTTATTTGTTTAGATCATAACATATTATTTAGTGAAATAATAAGATTGATTGGAGTTTTTTTTAATGATTTTGTTTCTTTTATTGACTTTCCTTGCTTAATTTGACTTTGGAGATAAGAAGAATGTATTAGGAAATTGACTTTATATGCTAATTATTTTTTTGGAGAAATATGTTTGAAAGTTATTTTTGAAAGAAATTATCTCGTGGACTGCTCGTTGAAATTTGTTGTAAATGAATTCGATTCGAATAAAAAATTTTGCTCGAATCTGACTCAAATCTTATTTGAATTATGGATATTTAGAGGTTTGTTTGATTTGATATTATTAGAAACTAGTAAATCGAAATATATCAACGCAATGAAGTCATAAATCCTCAAACTAATGATCAATGATTAGAACAACTTTTTAGTTACTTTGTTTTTAAAACAAGAATGACAACTTCGTTTGACTACTATTTTCTTGTTATTTTTAAAAAATTTATGTGACGGAAAGCTAATTTTTGTAATAAAAGCGATCAAGTTATTTTCTCCATAGCTACTCACAACCAACTTTATAAAACTCTCCGCCGTCTTAAATTACAATGTGATCTCGTTGGAAAGAGTATCCATATGACCAACAATATGTGAATGAAGAAGGACAATGTAAATTAGATCTCGTCGGCAAATGGTGATGAGACCGCCAGAAATACGAGAAGTTTAGCAATGGGAATTATAATAGAGAGGGCGAGAAGAGTATTATTTCTCATGTTATTTAAAAAATTGAGTGTTATATGAGGAAAAAATAAACTTTAGAGTTAAACATACAGATATAATTATTTTAAGTGATATATATATGTAAATATCCCAAATAAATATTGTACCCGGTACTACATTATTCAAAAGAAATATGGGAGGGGAAGGAGCTGTGGCCTGTGGGCAAGCTCATGGAGCTGCAACCATGAACCAAATAAAGCAAATCCAAGCACACGCCCTCCAGCGCGGCGCCGACCAGACAAGCCTCCTTCTCGACCTAATCCTCCGCATCCCCGATTTCTCCTACGCCCGTCGCCTCCTTGATGCCCTCACCTTCCCTCCCTCCACCTTCCTATGCAACAAGCTCCTCCGCGCCTACTCCGCCTCCGACGTTAACTTCCACCATTGCATCACCCTCTTCTCCTCAATGTGTCGCCAACGCTGTTGCAGACCAAACCTCCATTCCTTCACCTTTGCGATCTCGGCCTGCACCACCTCCTCCAGTCCTTTCCACGGCCGTGCACTCCATGCTCTTATCTTCAAGTTCGGTTTTTTACCAGACGCCTTTGTTTTCACTTCGGTCCTTCATATGTATTCCAAGACCAGTCATCTCCCTTCTGCACGTAAGCTGTTCGATGAAATGTCCCACCGAGATATCGCAACCTGGAACTCCATGATCATCGGGTACGCAAAGAGTGGCGATCTTAATAGTGCAAGGAAGCTGTTTGAGGACATGCCTGCGAGGAATGTGATATCGTGGACCTCGATGATTTCTGGGTATTCCCAGAATGAGATGTATGAGGAGTCCATTGAAATGTTTCTAAGGATGTGGGAAATGGGTGAGGTGAGGCCGAACGAGGTGACCTTGACCAGTATCCTCCCAGCTTGTGCTAATGTTGGAGCCATGGATTTGGGTGAGAAGATTGAAGCTTTTGTGAGGGAGAACAATCTTTTAAGCAATGTGTTTGTGGGAAGCGCATTGGTGGAGATGTATGCTAAATGTGGTAATATTGATAGAGCAATGGCGGTTTTCCGAGAAGTTGGGGAGCAGAAGAATGTTTGCTCCTGGAATTCGATGATTATGGGTTTAGCTGTACATGGGAGGTGGAAAGATAGTCTTCAACTCTTCCATGAGATGAAGGTATGTTTGCTTTATTTGCAACCTACTGTACATGCTTCGGTTGATGAATAACCTTCAATGGTGTGACTTGTGATCATTAAGAGCTGAGTATCCCTACTAATGGATTCAACCAATTAATGGTAATGGGTTCCATAAGATTGGTAATGATTCTAAATTTATGAGCGAATGGTCACTTTGGGTTACTTCTACAATCGTGCTATTTCCCTTGAAACAATTTGTTCTAGACTTAATTATGCATTTGGGATAGTTTTATAGCTTTTCTTTGCAGGATATAGCATAGTTTATTTGGCTACAACTTATTTGTTGTTTTACAAAAGTTTTTGATGAAAACGAGCTTCTCATAATAAAAAAATGCTATAGTGTGACAGTTGTAAAAAGTTCATTCAATTTATTTTTACGAGATAAAAGGTTTATAATAACAACAACAATTTTTAGAACTCAATTTTTATTTTATTTTTGATAATAGCTTCACAATTAGTTTTATAGATAGCTGTAGCCATCCTAAATGGACCATAGTTGCCTTAACATGGCCTATTATCTAAAGAGTTTAAAATGTGTTCCAAGTGAAATTTCAATCTTTGAACTTGAATTCATAAATTTTAGAAATGGTTATAGAGGTAATATTAAATGGGCATGCATTAAGGATTCTTTCACAAACAAGAAAATGCTATGTATCATGAGCATGGGTAATAAGCGCCAAAAGTACTATAACACATACATCTCCATGACTTCACAACCATAATTCATATATTTTCTTAACAATATGATTGTCTCTATGAGTCGGCAAGAGCTTTAATTTATACCATAAAATATAGCATATTATTAGTGTCGTCATGGGTGGATCCAACATGGAGGCACTTGTTAAATTTGCTCTTAATTGTAATTTTCTTTGGAATAAAGATGATAGCACATTGTTACCTTCCTCTCTAATGAATTTGTGAGGAGAGGATATGCATTTAGGATTGCATCTTTAGGTGCATTATTTGTACTTTTCTTGCTTTTTAATAAAATGCTCCATGCACTCTTTTAAGGATCTGGTCCACCCCATTTAGTGCCTAATTAGGTGAGACTCAACCCACCCATTTGCTTCTCTTTATTTATGATTATGTATTAAGAGAATTGTAGAAATTGATGCATGCAGAGTTGGAGCTTAAAACAGTGATTGTGAAACAAAATTTCATAGACTCATAAAAAATATTTTAGAAACCGATGCCAACTTGTCACTAATGTTGTGTCGGCTGTTATTGAGGTCATCCATTTCAAATTTTTTTTAGAGGAGTTTTGCCTTTTATGTGATTAAGTTATGTCCTGCTTCATATGAAAAAGTCTAAATTCACGCTGAGTGCCGCATTCACAATTCAGCAAGAAACATAAAGACCAAATTTTTATGTGATACAGTCCACCCCACCCTTTATAAACAATGAAGTCAAAATGCTTATTTCTTCTTCGGATAGTTATGATATTAAGATTAGTTTGAAACATGTATCTCTTTGCTGTACTTATGCTAAATTGTTTAAACATTGCCTTGATAACAGAAAAAGGGTATCAGACCTGTAGACATAACATTTACTGGTGTTCTCATGGCATGCACTCATGGAGGACTAGTGGAAGAAGGGAAGCGATTCTTTCAGCATATGGAGAAAGAACTTCTCATCCCCCCAAAGATCCAACACTATGGCTGCATGGTTGATCTTCTAGGACGTGCAGGATATCTAAATGAAGCCTATGACCTCATAAAAACAATGCCAATGAAACCAGATGCTGCTATATGGGGAGCTCTGCTTGGAGCTTGCAGTTTCCATAGAAACGTAGAGCTCGCAGAAATAGCTGCAGAGTTTCTTTTCAAGCTGGAGCCATGGAATCCAGGTAACTATGTTATTCTTGCCAATATTTATGCGTCAGTGGGGTGCTGGGATTGTGTTGCTACAGTTTGGAAGCTAATGAAAGGGAGACAGCAGAAGAAGGAGGCAGCCTATAGTCTGATTGAATTGGCTGGAAACATGTACAAGTTCTTAGTAGAAGATAAATCACACCCAAAATCTGAGGAAATATATACATTGCTAGATGAGATTTATATCATTATGGGATTAATTGGTGCAGATTCAGGTACTAATAGACAAACTGATTTATATTATAAACTGGAGTTGAGCGGGTGTAGACAGTTTTCTATTGATTATGGTCTCAGTTAGGAGTAATTATTCTGTGCGGAGATCGGACGGCGAGAACCGTCCGGATTGGATGCACTTTAGCTGTCTTTTTCCTGCGTTTTTGCAAATACTCAGCAAAAGGGCAGCAAATATGCATTCATTATTGCACTTTTGTTGAGTATTTGCCAAAACTGGGCTTTGTCTGCCCCTTTTGCTTAGTATTTGCAAAAACGCAGCAAAAGAGCAACTAAAGCGTAACAAATCCGGACGGTTCTCGCCGTCCGGTCTCCGCACAGAATAATTTCTCCTCAATTAGAAACTAAGGGACAGGGTGTTAGCAGAGGTTGGTATTTGTATTCAATTCATTGTGCTTGTCAATAATATGATTAATAACTTGTATGTTGGCATCATACAAAATTTTATCTTTGAGATCACAAATCTTAATACACACAAATCTCAAAGCTTGTTAAGACTGTCCGATTGCTGACCAAATAAGATCGGAATAGCATGACAACCCCCATATAACATCTGATGCATTGCACTAAACTGTGGGCCTATAACCTGCTTGAACCCTCATCCCCAAGTTATTCTGCATCATTCAATTTGTTCTTTTGTTGGAGATTTGTCAAATCTTTATTTTTTAATTTCTTCATTTATTTATACTTATTTTTTAAGTGCTATATAAATACAACAATTCTAGCAAGATATGCTACCAAAGCTGTATGATCATTTCCTTTTTCCTAAATCTATTTTGACTTTCATCATGGCTGCTTTATAGTTGTGATGGTTTTAAGACCATCTCCAACCGAACTGCATACCACCGTATGCCGTCCGCCATTCACTGCATTCGAACCCCAAATCTCACGCCAAGCCAAGTGGCGTTGGACTGTTCACCTACGCCAAAAAATTGGGTTACAAATTTGCCGAAGAAGTGCGCGAAAGAGGAGAAAAGCGCGTGAAAGAGGAGAGAGATGGTTACCTTCGCAGGAAGCGCGCGAAAGAGGAGAGAAATGTAGTTCGATTGGAGATGAATTACGCCATTTTGAAATTTTATTGTATTTTATAGTGGAAAATGAGTTTTTCGGTTGGAGATGCCCTAATTCTTTAAGGTTTAGAATCAAAGAGATTATGATTTTGTTTGGGACGGCTTTCTTACTACTTTGTAAAACAGCTTTTTAATAAAAAATCTATTAAAAATAGGAAAAAAGAAGTGGTCTAAAACTGTCCCGAACAAAGCCTCCTCCAACTAATGCAAAGCAACCATAGGGAAATAATATTTCAATAACACTTAATGCAAAGCTTTATATTTGAAAAAAACTTTAAAATGAAGCTCTACAAACCTCCTCCAACTAAACATTTTCCTTGAAGTCTAACTAAATATTTTCCGAAACACCTACTGAGTGACCAACTGCTCCGCCTCGATCCTGATAATTTTCAGGATTTTAAGCTCCATTAGTTGTTATGAGAAGATAATCAGAAGATCTTTTACAACAATGTCTATTTATAAGAGAACAAGACGAATATAATTTGCGAAAGTGCAGCAAAAAAACAATAAAAACACACAGAATAATTTCCGCACAGAATAATTTCTCTAAAATTAGAGCTCTAAAGCTCTTATAGAGTTTAACAATGGCTCAAATATCCTAAGCAAAAAGAATAAACTGAAATTCCAAAGCAAAAACAGAGTCAATTATTAGAATAAAAAATAGTTGTGAAGTAAAAGAGAATGGTTGTGAAGTAGAAGAGTATTTTTGATGGGAGCTTGCTTAGGATATTTATAGGAGCGATGGCATCAAACATGTGAAGGAGAAAGTATTTCGTGATGGGAGCTCGTTGATATAACAATGTGGGATTGATGATATGTAAATGAGAAGAGATGTTCGTCGCAAGAGCTCATCGATGCTAAGCTCAATGGGACTGATGTCGTGTGAAGAATAGTATTAGAACCTTGATTCAATAAGTAGCCCGCATATGCAATATAGGATAATTTCATCTAAAACAAATTTTTATATATATTCTCAAAGAAAACAAACTATGAGAATATTTCTCAACCGTGAACCGGTCGGGTGGCTGATCCTATCCAGCTTACAAAATCGGCTTCGCATCGAACCATATTGAACAAGCAAAAATTATTGATTCAATCGGTGAACTGTTGAACCGGTCCGGGTTGGAAAGGACCGGCCAGTTCTATAAAAAAAATTAATTTTGTTTTAATTAAATTAAATAATATATTTTAGTTTTTTAATTCTTTTAACTTTTTAAATATTTTTATTAAATATGATGATTAATTAACTATAATATATACATGTTATCTCAAATATCTCACATAATATGTTTAATAAAAAGTGCGTAATTTACACTATACAAAGGGTTAAAGACAACTACCTCAAACTACTCTTATAATGTGGGACTAAAAAAATGACATGAATAATTTGAAATATGAATTTGAGCTTAATTGGGCTAGTTGAGCTGCAAATTTGGGCTTAGTTGGGCTCCAAATTTGAGCAATGTGTGTTATAAATTTATTATAATGTATATTATACGAATTAATAATATAGATTTTTAATATTATAAATTTATATATTGTATTAAATATTATTCTTATAAATATATTTAATTATAAATACATAAATATATTATTCTTAAATGATATTTTTATTTATAAATTTTATTATATTTTTTTAATTTTTATAAATATTATTAAATGCTCACATACTTATATTATATTTTGTTAATTTTATTAATTTTTAATAATATTATTTAATAAAATTATATTACATCGACCAATAGAACCCTGAATCTCTCTTTTTTTTTAATTTATTGTCCGATCCGATTTTTAAAACTCAGCTAATATGATGGCACAGTCAAATTTTTAAGAATAATTATTACTATTCTAGCCTAAACAAATAAGTAATTTCGCTTTCAACCCTTCATCTTCTTCTGGTGCCGTGATACGCAAGGATATATTTCCACTGATCAGCGTTAAGAAACTGCTCTCTCTCTCTCTCTCTCTCTCTCTCTCTCTGCATATATTTCCTCTGCGGGGAGATGAGAAATTCGCAGGGATTAATACAAGAGCTGGTGCTATACGCGGCTAGCGCGGCACTGAGCTGTCTTGTCCTGTTCGCTGGGCTGCGCCAACTGGATCCCAACCGCGCCGCCTCCAAGAAGGCCCTTGAGCAGAAGAAGGAGATAGCCAAGCGACTTGGCCGCCCCCTTATCCAGACTAACCAATATGAGGTTCCGCTCAAACATATGGCTTTGTTTTGCAATTTTGTTGCTTCGTAGCTATATTTGGATCGATTTGTACCGATTAGGGTTTCTTTGCTTTGATGTTTACCCTGCACGTGGATGATTCGCTAGGGCAATCCACTGACGAGCTTTAGTTTCCAAATATGCGAGGGTTCTTACTCATTATTGATTTGCGTAAAGTTGGTTGTAAGGGACTGTAATTGCTCTCAAATTAGTAAAAATCTTTGTTTGGCTATAAATTTTTTTTTTAACCTTTGCTGCCTATTTTTGAAGTCTCATTTGTGGACATGGCTAATAGTTATGAGTGATATAGTTTCCTTTCATTATGTTTTCAAATCATCTATCCTTCTCTTTTCCTTAGAATTTTAGAGGTCTGCGTAGATTAGGTGAATCTCCTTCCTACACTCTATTTTAAAATTTGTTATAGTATTATAGTTTTAATTATGAGGAATTAATCTGGATTTATCTCAACAATGGTTTATAATAATATTGGATAGTTATTTATTGAAGTTACTGAAGTTCATATCTTGAAATGATATTTTCATTGTATGCTTTTTTATTGTCTTTCAGGAATCAGGGAACATTTGAGCCTGATGTTTCTCCTGATACATTGTGCCTCTTACATTCATGAGATTACTTTGGCCAATGCTTTTTATCTTGCCTTGTGATATTGTTCTAAGAAATTTGTACTGATGAAATATTATCTGGTCAATGCAATCATGCGGTTTTTTCTTATGTAGTTTTGTAGGCACCCTTACTATATCATTTATGTTTTTTTGAGATTAAATTATAATCAGGAAATTTCTTCAATTTGCCACTTTCATGTGCCTTATGTTGCAGGATGTTATAGCCTGTGATGTTATAAATCCTGATCATATTGATGTTGAGTTTGATTCAATTGGAGGGTTGGACAACATCAAAACATCATTGTTTGAGTTGGTTATTCTTCCTTTGAGGCGACCTGAATTGTTTGCACATGGGAAGCTTCTTAGCCCACAAAAGGGCGTCTTGTTGTATGGACCTCCAGGCACTGGGAAGACAATGCTTGCTAAAGCTCTCGCCAAGGAGTCTGGAGCTGTTTTCATTAATGTGAGAGTATCCAATTTAATGAGCAAATGGTTTGGTGATGCTCAAAAACTTGGTAAGAACAAGGAATCTGGCATTCTGGCATTTTGCGAGTGGTGACATGCTATTCCTTATTAACCAACATGCTTATGTTAATTTACAAGTATTTTGCTGAATTTCGATTGTCAATTTATTGTATTTTCCATATGCTATTTTGCTTTTCACATTTTTCATATCTATTTGTACATGCTCATGCTAGATGGATGCAGATACTTAATGTGTAACGACCCTTGCAAGTTTGATGTCATGCAGTAATTTACATGAAACCTTATGATCTATTATCATCTTAATTGTGAGTTTTTCTTATCAAATATTAGTATGGACCATCAATGATTTAAGTTGATTAAGCATTTTGAAAGCAATCACCACTCCTTTTTTTCTGATATGTTTATCTTAATTGAGTTCCTCTTTTTAGTGCTAACTATTTTAGAAGCAAATAGGAATACAGAGCCCTCATATAAATATTAGAACACTTTGCAGGAGGGGAGTTCGTTATCCTTGCAATTAAAATACCACTACCATGGAAGGGCTCCTTGAGTTACAATAATTTGGAGTGAAAATTATTTGATTAATGAAACATCAGTAGCACACAACATCAGCTGCATAGATCAGCATATGGCCTTTATAGAATCATGCAATTTTATGATTCCTATAGCGCAACTGAAGTAGGGGTCTCTCTGTCACTTGCATTTGTGTAAACTTCCCTCATAATAAAGATTGAAAGTGCAAAGCAAAGCTTATGTCCGTCTATTTTGGCATGATAGAGGGTGCTCGTGTACATTATTATTGACATGGCGGGTAAGCTATGGTCTCTTGTACCCTACCCATGCATAACATTTTTGCCTTGGCAAGCAGGCCTAATGCGTCTATCAAAATTTTCTTAAAATTCATTTAAATGATAAATCAAAAAAGATTTTCAGGACAAAAACATGACAAAACTACAAGTGAATAAGATCAAAATAGATGCTCAAAATATGCGACTTGTCATGTTAAAAAGATAAAATTGAACATGAACTGGGCTTAACAATGAACCTGGTAGCTCACCAATGAGCACAAAGTCACACACATAATCTCTTATTGACATCTCTAAATACCGTGAACTCAAGAGCTGAATATGAAAATAACATGCAAGAACCTTTATTTATAGGAATAAATTATACCTTATGGGACCTACTTGGACATCAATGTGAATTAAATATAAACATTAAATGCGCTACAAAACTTTAAGTTGCGACTCCTGCGGCCACACTTGCTTATAAAAGCAAAATGAACTTGTGATAGGAAATACTTGAGTTCGCAAGTAATCCTATCGGATTTACTTGAGTTCGCAAGCAAACATAAGCAAAATTGATAAAAACAACGGAAAAACACACGAATTCGGAGCAAATCAAACTAGGAACGATATATTGCGTCTTGGAAATAAAGCAAAGCAAACTTGAAAACAAGATACAAGAGATCCTCAATTCGAGAGGAGGATCGTTTCTCCCAAATCTCTAGACAAGAAGGTCTAGAGCCCAAGCCTCCAAGAAACCCTAATTTCAAATAATCAAAACATAAAACAGCCATAATCCCTCCTCCTCCTCTTTAATATCAAAACTTTCCTAAAACAAATCCCTCCTAAGCCCAAATCGCCCCCTCCTTTCAAATTTCAAACTCTCTACTTGAAGTGGGGCCCACTTGTGGGCGGAATTAGGAGGAGGAGGCGGAAGGCCTCCGCCTCCTATACACTTGAACCGGCCCTTGGGCCGGCTGGGCCGGTTCGGTTCACCTGAACCGGCACATCAATACCGCCCTACCAAAGAATCACCTTGTCCTCAAGGTGAAAACAAGGGAACTGCTGTTTCATCCTCTCGAATGGCTCCCACGTGGCTTCGTAGTCAGGAAGGTTCTTTCACTGGATCAACACCTCCTTAGTTCCATCTTCTTTCTGGCGAACCCCTATCAGCTCTAAGGGTTCTAGGATCACCTCTAAATCCTCCGTGAGTGTCCCTGACAACTCAGGGCTGGCTGTGTAGTCACCAATAGCTTTTCTCAACTATGATACATGAAAAACCGGGTGTATAGTCGCTGTTGGTGGGAGTTTCAGCCGATATGCTACTGCTCCGATCTTCTCCAGCACTTCATACGGCCCAAAGTACCTTGGAGCTAGCTTCTCATTTCTCCTGTTGGCGACTGTCTTCTGTAGGTATGGTCGGAGCTTCAAGAATACTCTCTCCCCCACTTCAAACTGGATGTCCCTCCTATGCCCATCCGCTTGTTTCTTCATAATCTGTTGAGCTCTCAATAGATGTCTCTTCAACTCCTCCAGCACTCTGTCCCTCTCCTCCAAGTACTCCTCTACTGAAGAAACGGGAGTGCTGCCACTCCTAAAGTGCACCAAGTGGGGAGGATCCCTTTCGTACAACACTTTGAATGGAGTCATCTGAGAAGCAGAGTGAAAAGAGGTGTTGTACCAGTATTCCGCCCACGATAGCCATTTCACCCAAAGCTTGGGTGTCTCTGATACAAAGCATCTCAGCTAAGTCTCCAAGCTCCTGTTTACTACTTCCGTTTGGCCATCTGTCTGTGGGTGATAAGCTGTACTCCTTTTCAGAACTGTCCCCTGTAACTTGAACAACTCTCTCCAAAAATGGCTGAGGAATACCTTGTCTCGATCCGATACTATCGCCTCTGGTATTCCATGTAATCTGACCACCTCCCTGATGAAGGCTGAAGCCACTGTCACTGCTGTGTAGGGATGTCGGAGGGGAATGAAGTGTGCATACTTGCTCAACCTGTCCACCACTACTAGAATCACTGTGAAACCTTCTGAACGGGGCAGCCCATCGATGAAATCCATGGATATCTCCTCCCATACTCGTCCCGGTAAAGCCAACGGCTGTAGTAGTCCTCCTGGTGACATAGCCAGGTATTTGTTCCTTTGACAGATCTCACACCTGGCTACCATCTCCTCTATATCTTTATGCATCCTTTTTCCAATACAGCTCCGCCGCTAGCCTTCTATATGTTTTCTGTACTCCTGAATGGCCCCCAATGGCACTTCCATGAAACTCCTGGAGTAAGTTTGGGATGTGGATCGAGGTCCGGGGAATCACAAATCTCCCCTGATATAGCAATTTGTCTCCCTTCAATGAGTACCCGGGGTGGCTCCCCTCTTCCTTCAATAGATTTGACCTGATCTTTCCCAAACCTTCATCTCTAGCACTTTCTTTGCTGATGGCCTCCCAGTCGAGCATCAAAGGAATAGATAATGTCACTGTGTGCAGCTCTCCCATACATTTGGACAAGGCATCTGCCGCCTTGTTCTCTACTCATGGTCTATACTGGATCTCAAAATCGTACCCTAACAACTTGGACAGCCACCTCTGATGTTCCTCTGTCACCATCCGCTGCTCCAGTAAGTATTTCAAACTCTGCTGATCTGTTCTGACGATGAAATGCCTCCCCAGTAGGTAAAGCCGCCACTTCTGGATGGCCAAAACAATGGCCATTAACTCTCTCTCGTAGACTGATTTTAGCCTGGCTCTAGCCGTCAACACCTGGCTGAAATAGGCGATGGGCCTACGACTCTGCATCAGTACTGCACCCAGCCCGTATCCGGACGCATCTGTCTCCACAATGAAAGTCTGAGTGAAATTTGGCAAGGCTAGGACCGGTACTGTAGTCATCGCCTTCTTCAGGCTCTCAAATGCTGATGTGGCCGCTTCCCCCCATAGGAACCCGTCCTTCTTCAATTGCTCAGTGAGTGGCCATGCTATGGTGCTGTACCCCTTTACAAATCTTCTATAGTAACCAGTTAGCCCTAGAAATTCCCTCAGCTCCTTCAAATTCTTTGGCACTGGCCACTTGAGCATTGTCTCAATTTTGGATTGATCTGCTGCCACCCCTTCTTTTGATACAACATGGCCCAAATACTCTACACTAGCTTGTGCAAAATAGCATTTCTTCAAGTTGGCCCTCAGCTGGTGTTCCTGCAGTACTTTCAACACCCTCTTCAAATGCTCCCAGTGCTCCTCCTCTGTTTTGCTGTAGACCAAGATGTCATCAAAGAATACTAATACGAATCGCCTAAGGTAAGGTTTGAAAACCTTATTCATCAGTGCCTGGAAAGTAGCGGGAGCATTGGTGAGGCCAAACGGCATCACTAGGAACTCATAGTGTCCCTCATGAGTTCTAAAAGCTGTCTTGGGCACATCTTCCTTCTTCATCCGGATCTGGTGGTAACCTGATTTCAAGTCTATCTTGCTGAATATCACCGTTCCACTCAATTCATCTAACAGCTCGTCTATGACTGGTATAGGAAACTTGTCAGGTACAGTTTCCTTGTTGAGAGCTCTGTAGTCCACACAGAATCGCCAGCTGCCATCCTTCTTTTTCACCAAGAGAACTGGACTAGAAAAAGGACTGATGCTGAGTCTGATGATTTCTGCCTCCAGTATTTCTCTAATCAACCTTTCAATTTCATCCTTTTGGAACTGTGGGTAGCGGTAGGGCCGTACACTAATGGGTGACACTCCCTCCTTGATCACGATGGCATGCTCCTGCTCCCTCTGCGGTGGCAATCCCTGGGGTGGCTGAAACACCTCTTGGAACTGCTGAATCAATGGCTGGATGGAGAGGGGTATGCCCCCTCCTTCCTCTACTCCTGCTCCCTCCAATCTGTGCAGCTCCACCAAGTACCCTCCACCTGCCAACTGTATATCCTTCACCATGGTCTTGAGAGAAACCATGGATTTGGATAGCCCCGCATCTCCCCTAATCTCCACCTTCCTTCCATCTATCACCAGCTCCATCGTGAGTGATCTCCAGTTCACCTTGGTGTCTCTCAAAGTTTGCAGCCATTTCATCCCCAAGATGACATATGTGCTCCCAAGCTCCAGTGGAAGAAAATCTTCCCTCACCTGAATCCCCTGGATAGTCAGTAGCACTCCTCTGCAGATCCCCTGGCCCTTCTTCATCTTCCCTGTACCCATCATGACCCTGTAGCAACCTGTATCCACCAATCTCATTCCCATCTGGTTGACGACCTGAGTGGAGATGAAATTGTGGGTAGCCCCACTATCAATCAGCACCACTACCTCTCTGTTCTCGATCTCCCCCTTCACCTTCATGGTATGATTCGTCGTGAATCCTACTACCGAGTTCAAGGATACCTCAGCCAGATCCAGGTGCATTTTCTCCTCCATCTCCTCCTCTGTCTCCTCCTCCCCTCCCTCCTCAGTTTCCTCGTCATCACAGACGGTGAGAACCTGAAGAGTTCGGTCCTTGCATCGATGCCCTGGCGTATACTTTTCATCGCACCTAAAGCATAACCCCTTAGCTCTCTTCTCCTGCATCTCCTTCTCTGTCAGCTGCTTGAAATTTCCCCCACTTCCACCTCCTCCTGTCCTCTCCTTGGTGGTCTCTCGATTTCCCCCTGTTGCAGGAAATTTCGGTGCTAGATGGTGGTCGTCATCCGGTAAGTTCCTCCTGTGCTGCTACTCCTGCCCCCCCTCTCCAGATTTCTCTGATTCTCCACCAGCTGGGCTAACTTCATAGCCTCCCCCAAGTCGCGGGGCATCAGAACCTTCACTGCTGCTCGGATCTCCGCCTTCAACCCTTTCATGAAATTTCCCTCCAGTACTGTATCTGAAAGTCGCTCCACCCTGCTAGCTAGGTGCTCAAATCGCTCCCGGTAGTCAGCTACTGATCCCTTCTGCATCAGAGCAAAGAATTGCTCATAGAAATCTCCTCTGGTCTCTCCACTGATACCATGAAAGGGCTTTTCCTTCCAAGCACAAGCCCGCTGCTATCAGTTTCTCCTCCTCCGTCAGCCCATTAACGGCGAAGTATCGCTCCACCTTGTAAATCCACCCATAAGCATCCTCTCCTTCGAATATGGGCATCTTTAGCTTCCTCACTTTCTGATCCCCACCATGTCCTCGTAAGCCTCCATAATTTCCCCTCTCCCATGTGCTCGAGCCCCCCCATGTCTCCCGATCCTCCCTTACTCTACCATGTCCCAAACCCCCTTCGAAATCCCTCCTTCTGTCTTCAAAATCAGCACCTCGACGGCCATAGTATCCCTCATGGTGCTCCCACTCCGCACCTCTTGGCTCCACGCCTCCATAACCTTGTCTCTCTCTGTATCTCCCTCCTCTCTCCTCCCTCTGGAAAGGCTCCAGATGGGGTCTTCCTCTTCCCCCTTCCACGATTTTCACCTCTTCTTCCTCCTTATGGAGTTCAGATTTGGTGTTTTTCGCTTCGGGGTCCTTTGCCTCAGATGCCGCCGTTTGGGTTTGGAATTCCAACATCTTCTTCATCATATCCCGTAGATCGGCCACTTGCCCTTCCATGGAAGACATCCTTTCCTCCACGGTTTCCTTGATTTGATTTATCTCCCCTTCGATCCTTTCTTTCAAAGCATCCACCTTTTTGGCCGCCATCGCAATCCGGAGTTTGTAGATTCACGAAATTTGATTTTTGAAGTAAAAAATCAGCAACTTCCCCCCTTTCCGACCAAAAATCTGCTGCAGGAATTTGCCGAAATTATCCCTCCACCGGTCCCAAGACTTGCTCTGATACCAATTTGATAGGAAATACTTGAGTTCGCAAGCAAACCTAAGCAAAATTGATAAAAACAGCGGAAAAAACACACGAATTCGGAGCAAATCAAACTAGGAACGATATATTGCGTCTTGGAAATAAAGCAAAGCAAACTTGAAAACAAGATACAAGAGATCCTCAATTCGAGAGGAGGATCGTCTCTCCCAAATCTCTAGACAAGAAGGTCTAGAGCCCAAGCCTCCAAGAAACCCTAATTTCAAATAACCAAAACATAAAACAGCCATAATCCCTCCTCCCCCTCTTTAATATCAAAACTTTCCTAAAACAAATCCCTCCTAAGCCCAAACCGCCCCCTCCTTTCAAATTTCAAACTCTCTACTTGAAGTGGGGCCCACTTGTGGGCGGAATTAGGAGAAGGAGGCGGAAGGCCTCCGCCTCCTATACACCTGAACTGGCCCTTGGGCCGGCTGGGCCGGTTCAGGTTGAACCGGCACATCAACTTGCTAATATGCTCTAAAAAGTCTCATAAGTGGACAAAGTGCAATCAAATGACCATTAACGGCGAAGTATCGCTCCACCTTGTAAATCCACCCATAAGCATCCTCTCCTTCGAATATGGGCATCTTTAGCTTCCTCACTTTCTGATCCCCACCATGTCCTCGTAAGCCTCCATAATTTCCCCTCTCCCATGTGCTCGAGCCCCCCCATGTCTCCCGATCCTCCCTTACTCTACCATGTCCCAAACCCCCTTCGAAATCCCTCCTTCTGTCTTCAAAATCAGCACCTCGACGGCCATAGTATCCCTCATGGTGCTCCCACTCCGCACCTCTTGGCTCCACGCCTCCATAACCTTGTCTCTCTCTGTATCTCCCTCCTCTCTCCTCCCTCTGGAAAGGCTCCAGATGGGGTCTTCCTCTTCCCCCTTCCACGATTTTCACCTCTTCTTCCTCCTTACGGAGTTCAGATTTGGTGTTTTTCGCTTCGGGGTCCTTTGCCTCAGATGCCGCCGTTTGGGTTTGGAATTCCAACATCTTCTTCATCATATCCCGTAGATCGGCCACTTGCCCTTCCATGGAAGACATCCTTTCCTCCACGGTTTCCTTGATTTGATTTACCTCCCCTTCGATCCTTTCTTCCAAAGCATCCACCTTTTTGGCCTCTATCGCAATCCGGAGTTTGTAGATTCACGAAATTTGATTTTTGAAGTAAAAAATCAGCAACTTCCCCCCTTTCCGGCCAAAAATCTGCTGCAGGAATTTGCCGAAATTATCCCTCCACCGGTCTCAAGACTTGCTCTGATACCAATTTGATAGGAAATACTTGAGTTCGCAAGTAATCCTATCGGATTTACTTGAGTTCGCAAGCAAACCTAAGCAAAATTGATAAAAACAGCGGAAAAAACACACGAATTCGGAGCAAATCAAACTAGGAACGATATATTGCGTCTTGGAAATAAAGCAAAGCAAACTTGAAAACAAGATACAAGAGATCCTCAATTCGAGAGGAGGATCGTCTCTCCCAAATCTCTAGACAAGAAGGTCTAGAGCCCAAGCCTCCAAGAAACCCTAATTTCAAATAACCAAAACATAAAACAGCCATAATCCCTCCTCCCCCTCTTTAATATCAAAACTTTCCTAAAAAACAAATCCCTCCTAAGCCCAAACCGCCCCCTCCTTTCAAATTTCAAACTCTCTACTTGAAGTGGGGCCCACTTGTGGGCGGAATTAGGAGAAGGAGGCGGAAGGCCTCCGCCTCCTATACACCTGAACTGGCCCTTGGGCCGGCTGGGCCGGTTCAGGTTGAACCGGCACATCAACTTGCTAATATGCTCTAAAAAGTCTCATAAGTGGACAAAGTGCAATCAAATGATCATGTTAAAAAGTAATACACACATTGCAATTATGGCACACCCCCCAATAATGCCAGGAGTAATAGAACTTGAACAATTTTAAATGATTTATGCTCGTCACGTGACAAAATTCAACTCAAGTTGATGCACATTGAAAGTTGCACAAACTTGTTGAAAAGCATTCACATACTCTAAATGCACGTCAACTTGCTAAAAGGTAAACTCTTATGTGTGTTCACAAATATTGCAATGCCAAAATTAAGGTCTAGACAACTTCAAAGCCCCAAACCTAGTCCTTAAAAAACAAATACGAATTGAATTAAATTGCTATGTAAAATGTGTTGATAATTTCAAAAAGCATGTCAATTTACTCTCTAGCACTAACTCATCATCATGCTACGCACTTGCTTGAGTGATGTGAGAAAATTAGTAATACTATTGACATTCTAATTTATTTTTGAATAAAAAAAAGAATAAAAAAATAATAATAATAGACGAAATAGAGAAGAATGAAAGAGTAGAGAAAATAGTAATGAGAAAAGATATCAATGGAAATTCCACAAATAATTTTGTGCATCCTCGAATCTTTTCACTCCTATTGAGGTACATGATCATCATTCATGTCTAAAAGATATGCATACTTGTTAAAACTCTTGAAATGATGAAATATGATGTAATCTTTGTGAAATTAGGGATCATTCAAGCCCAATCATGCGCGAAACAAAGATATAGTTGACGATACTTGTGTCTTGTTGGTGGTTCAAATTTTAAAAAAAAAAAGGAAAGAAAACTTTCTGCATCTTGCTTATAGAGGACGATAGTAAACCCCAATTTATTGTTGCGATCCTCCATATGTTTATAGTGGAGTTGACAAGATCTACATGTTGATAACTCATGGAATTATAAATTTTGGAATTATAAAAATTTTAAAAGAAAACTCAAATGGGTACTTTGCCTATAGGGCTGTGTGACCAGTTTTTAGATATGATTCCCTTAATTTGGAGCAGAGATAATAGGGACTACGTCTCAATAACTCACAAAATTTTTAAAAGAAGACGGGAGAGGGCTACTGTGCTTATAGTGTAGGGGCATAAGTCCCAAATCTTTGGATTCAATGTTCCATGTTTTGACAGGGCTTATATCCCAATATTTTTCAAAATTATTAAATTTTTAAAGAAATTGAGTTGGGCTACTCTTCCAATAGTTGAGAGTTTCAAATTTTAGGTTTATTCTTCCATGTTTTAAAGAACGAAGTTGACAGGTCCTACATCCCCAATAACTATTAATGTGACAAAAGAATATTCATAATTCTCACCTCTGTTCAGTAAAACTTCGCTTAATTACAAGCTTAGAATCAGAATACTTGATCACAAATATCTCTATGATAATTTGATTTACATTTGCATATGAATTTCAAGGTTACCCCCTCATGGAAAAATTAATTTAAAAGAGAACTCTCGACTCTTGATGCCACCCTACCTATGGTGTAGGGTCGTAAATCTCATTACATTTTGGTCCAATTCTCTTTCTATTGGCGGTACAATTCAGAAGATGTACAATATGATAAGTGTTCAAATGAATTTAAATGCCATACACATAAATCTATAGACTTGATCTGCTACACGTGAGGGTAGAGTTGAGAAGGTCCACATCATGATAAATGTTTTAAGTAAATTCAAATGCTACACATTAATTTATGAACCCAGTCATTTGCAAATAAGTAACAGAGTCAATAAGGTTCAAAGCAACAAATTCTATACACAAAATTAAAGATATCATACCTTTAGCCCCATGATTGGCGGGTAATCGCACATTAGACCTTGCGGCAATCATTCCCAAAATCATATTTTCAATCATAAACATAAAAGGCCCTCATATATATGTGTTGGATCCCACTATTTAGGTGTGAATACTGCTGATAACACTGGATTCGCTAGAGATTGTCAAATTGAAGGTTGATGGAGGGTCTTTGCATAAATTAGGGTTTTAGAAGGGGATTATGCATATAACACATCAAAACTTTAAAGGTGTATGATTAAGTATGTGAGAGCAAGGGTTTGGGATTAGCAAATCCCTACCAACCCACAGAATGTGACATTGACCTTACAGTGCTTTGCAGATGGCCTGTTTTTGTAAATGTTTTCTAGACTTCTATAAACTGGATTTCTCTCGACTAATGATCAGAACATTGTCTCTCTTTTATTTTTTTGAAATTAATCCTGGAGGTACTTATGAATATGTTTGATTTTATTGTTACTAGTTGGATATATTTCTCCTACTAGTCATCAAGTATGGAGAAATTATACTGTAGTAATCTGAAGGCAGCTTACGTAATATGCTTGATTTTTCTATTGATCTAATATCAACTGCTTTGTTAAGTATAGGGATACCATTTTTTATGCTTTTGTTAAATCATGCATTCATGCGGTTCTATTTGTCTTATGATATTGATATCTATTACAATATTTCGTGCTCAAATGCCTTCTCTGGAATTGTTGCAGTGGCTGCAGTATTCTCTCTAGCCTACAAGCTCCAGCCTGCCATTATTTTCATTGATGAAGTGGACAGCTTCTTGGGACAACGTCGAAATACTGATCATGAAGCTATGACTAATATGAAAACTGAATTTATGTCTTTGTGGGATGGTTTCACCACAGATCGTGAGTACTATAGCATTGCTTTTCCATTCTGTCATTTCGTCTATCTCTATTTATCATTACTTCTGTGAGTGCAAATTTATATAAGCCTATATTTGTGATATTGGTGATGTTTTTTAAATCTTTATATAATACTTTTAATGATGATTTCATATCATGGTTTAAAAAGGTGTTCGAGGCGCACGCCTCACCATTAAGCATTCAAAAAATGCCTTGAGGCTTACACTTTTGTGATATGAGTGGGGCTCGAGTTATTATTATTATTTTTTTTTTCAGGCTTGCATCTTGAGACTTCATGCCTCTGAGCTTTTGAGGCGACACCTCAAATTAATACCTAATAATTTTTTTTTTTCTTATATGATATACCTAATATAATTTAAATCATGGTTTAAATTTTTAGGTCTGAATTGTGAGAGTCAATTGATAAAGAGAGAGGGGGTTATAATTTTGCAAGTAGTAAACGTGTAATGAGTTTGTGAGCAGCAATAAGTGTAGGAGGGAGGGGGGAGGTCTGTGAGCTGGTAGGGATGTGATTGTTCGCAAGTGTCAATTACGAGCAAGGAGATTTGCAATTGCAATATGAATCTTGATAGACCGGCTTGAGTTCGACTCGTTAACGAGCTTACAAGTCAAACTTATGGATTGGGTTCATCATCATTTCCCTTATCACCCACTTTGAGTTAATGGTAATAAATTTCCTCAAGCATAAAACCTAAAGCTACTATGTACTACTATTATAGGCTAAGAATTTAATAACTAACGGCTGGTCTTAATTGAAATTTCTCTCTCATCATTGGGAGGGATAGTCAATCATATAGGGGTTTGTGCCTATAGAAAACCTTAAACCAAATTACAAGGTCCTCACAAAAATGTGGGTAAAATCCCTAGGCAGTGTCTTACTATAATTTAATTTTCTTCTAAAAAATTTTCTCATAATCAAACTCTCCAAGAATAATTGGGCACAAATTTTCAAAGACCACCACAATGATATGATTTGCAAAGTACACTATGGAGAAATATGTTCTTGAAGTTACTAGAATAGAAAGACTGTAACTTGACTTGCCAAAAATAAGTTGATAAGCATATCAATTAAGCTTTTTACTCCACATCCATGGATTTTTTTTCCCTGTTTCAGTGATTGGGCGCCATAAAGTACTGCATTGAATTCCGGTAATTACAACAAAAATGATGCAAAAATATAAATGATTATTGATAATAAGATTACAATTCAAAATCTTGCATCAATCATCTAAGGGGTAAAAAGCTTTTAAGTTAGGGATGGGTGAAGAATTTATGGATTTTAAGTTACTATAAGTTGCTCATTTCGATTCTTATATGGCCAAAAGTTATATCCATTTTCATTTTGATAATCTGCTATATTGTTATGGGACCTTTTGTTGTACCTATAAAATGTTGGGTATACTTCTAGAACATCAGAATTAATCATGATGTCTCTGTAACAGAGAATGCACGTGTGATGGTTCTAGCAGCCACAAACAGGCCAAATGAGCTCGATGAGGCAATACTAAGGCGATTTCCCCAGGCCTTTGAAATTGGCATGCCAGATCAAAGTGAGAGATCCAAGATTCTAAAGGTGATTTTGAAGGGTGAAAATATTGAAGAAAACATTGAATACGATTATATAGCGTACCACTGTGAAGGATTTACAGGGTCAGATATTTTTGAGCTTTGTAAGAAAGCGGCCTATATTCCAGTTAGAGAGTATTTGCAAGCTGAGAAGAATGGAGAATACCCCAACGTAAGAATGATTACCTTCCATTTCTTTAGATGTGGATTACTTCTTAATTTTTTCCATTTGAAGAGATCTGTATTACACGATTGTTTGGTTCTTATTTCATCCTTGTTAAAGCTGACTAAATTAGTTGGAATAACGTATTGATGATGACTTTATATTTATTACACATTTAATGCTATTTTTTTCCTATATTGTTATGGACATGAACTTGTAGGTAGAATTTCCGGTTTCAATCACAAATCACATCATCATTCTGCCTTTGGATATGTGAGAGAAAAAAGGGAGCTCATGCAGTGGGTGTGTGAACTAGACCTTGTGGGAATCCCTTTCCTCTAGAAACTCTTCAGCCGACCCTGTAGTCGATGTAGGTAGTACAAGCGAACTACTATAAAATAGTGTACTTTGTGTGTATTTTCTATCATTTATCTTCACCTCTTATTGTTGTAAGGGTAAAGAATACTAGTTTTGCAATTTCTGTACCGTGTAAACCGTGAATTATGTATTCTTCCTCTTGTCTTCCGGAGTAGATGAGCTTATGCTGTTCATACTTTGGCGGCCATCCATGGCAAAATTTTTCTATTTTTTTGGGAGAGAAAGAACCATGGCGGTTGATGCATGTTGGCTGCAGAGCGGTGCCTCTGAACTTCAGAATGATGTGGAGAGGGAGGCGAGGTCCGCCACCGCGACGGGCGGGGTGTTGCACATTTCATAATTTCCGACTATTTTAATAGACACCATAAGATAGTTATAAGGTGCATTGTTAGAGATTTCCACTGTTCTAGCTGTTGACAGAAGTACTCTCATTGAAAAAATTCACTCTCTATTATTTTCCATGCCTTTTTATTTCTGCTTTTATACAGGGTCCAAGACCATTGCAGCAGTCAGACTTAGAGAAAGCTCTATCATCCTTCAGAAAATCAAGAAAATCACCTGCTGGATATCAACCTACCTACCAAACTCCTCCATGGGTCCGTCAAACAGATCCAGACAATGATCAGGTCCAGAATGCCATCTCGGAAATCTCTGAGCTAATGTCTCATATAATGAACCGCCACTCTGAAGCTCTCAATCCTTAGCTCTGTCGTTTCATCGAACCTAAACATTGTGGATATTTTGCTCACAGGAATTAGAGGCTCATCGTTTTGGTTTCGATGCTGCTGACTCTCTGCATTTTGCAGGAATGCGGCATTGAGATTATGAAAGTTTTGGTGGCTTTATGGTTTCAGGTTCTCCCTTCATAGAAGCTCCCATGTTTTATCTGAACTATTTATTAAATGTATTGATAGTGGAGAAGCTGCTGATATCTGATCTTTTGTAATCTTCCTATTAGCTATTTTATTCCAAATCAAATTGTGTTTTCCTGTAGAGTTTCAATTATCTTTCAAGAACTTTTTTTCTGGGAGCTCCACCAGTTGTTCTCCCAAGGCTATTATTTGTTTTAAATGCTTTATTGAAAGAAAATTATACGCGAAAAGGTTGGAGCAGCTCCAGTGACAGATAAGATTAGAGAGAGTTGTCTTAGATAGTTTGGATGTATAAATTGTCGGCTTTCTGATGACCGGTTAGGGGAGGAGGAGTATTAGATTTAATTTATGTTTTCTAATATTGAGGTAGACTTAGAAATTTGGTTCTTTGATATTAGATAGTTTGGTAACAGTAAAATAAAGTATAACATAAATGTATCATATTAGAAATAATTTAGAATTATTTGATTGAGCATAAAATAAAGGTAGGAGATTAATTTTTTTTAAGTTTTATTTGAAGAAAATGAACTTAGCATGATAGTTAGTGGTGGCGTCGGCGGGGTTGGTGAAAATGGGGTTGACATCGGTGGTGACTTACAGTGGCAGCTTACAGTGGATGGTCATGGTGTTGGCCGACGATGGCAGGTAGCTGCATTAATCTACTGTATAGTGTTAGTGGTGGTTGACGATAGCGACAACGGCAGGCGGTGGCAAAAAGTGGTTTAAGGCCAATGTCTAAATGCAGAAAAAATGAATTAGGGTGGAATTAACCAATGAATTAAGTTGCATATGAAATGCACTAAAACAAGCACATTTCAAAATGAATGGATTTGATTAACATTACATCAATAACACATTACACCAAGCAAATTTTTAAATTTTGTTTGGATAAGCTTTTTTATTGCTTTCTAAAATAATTTTTTATTATAATTTTTTTTTAAGTAACAAAAATATAATGATCAAAAGTTATCCCAAACGAAGTCTTAATTTCTCTCAGCCATGGAGCTATTGCTCAACTGGCTTCCACACTTATTCA
Source organism: Dendrobium chrysotoxum (assembly GCA_019925795.1). Lineage (NCBI taxonomy): Eukaryota > Viridiplantae > Streptophyta > Magnoliopsida > Asparagales > Orchidaceae > Dendrobium > Dendrobium chrysotoxum. The sequence continues at coordinate 1,557,299 of CM034297.1, read as the reverse complement.
AAATTTATCTTCCACCAGAAAAATGGATTTTTAGATTAATATAATATATAAATAAATAATTTATTTTTAATTTTTATATTACATTGATTTCAAAATTTATACTACTATTATAAAAGTGCCTTAAATTTCCTTCCACGTAAAATCTTGGCTATTCATTTTATTTTTTTGAAAATTATATTATCACTTCATTGTATTATAAATAATTAATAAATATAAAAATATATAATAATTATACAAATTAATGCCTATTACATACACCTCCATTTATTTTAGGAAAATTTACATACATATCACTTTATAACAACCTATTTACATATCTAATACCTAAAACTTTAATATTACATGCATACCACCCTATATTATTTTAATATTAAATATACCACTTATATTTTTTTCTTACCACTTATATTTTTTCATTTTTACCACTCATATTTGATATGAAAATGAATTAAAGGTGATATATATGTAATATTAAAATTTTAAGTGTTAAATATATAAATAGAGCAGTATAAAATAATATATATATAAATCTCCCTTTATTTTATTGCATTATATATTTTTATTACTTTCTTATTATATTTAACCAACAGTTTATTTTCCCATCCTTCGTATTCCCACGGCAACCCCTCGTATTCATCACTTTATTCATCTTATTCCTCTGTTTCGCATTCCACGCTCTCAGGAAGCCTCTTCCCGGCCTGCCCTCTTCGGAGGCTAAACCCTCGCCTTCTTCTCCTCCTCCTTCGCCTTGTTCTCCTACTGTAGGATCGGAAGTCGCTCGGGCTTGGCATCACTCTTGTCAAGATGACGATCGGAGAGCAAGCTCGCGAGCTAAACCGCCTGGCTTCCCGTCACTAAAACTGTGAGCTTCAAATTCTCCCTCCTCCTTTGTCTTCTTCTTCTATTGCACTTCTTTCCTTCTGTCGCTTTTCTTATAGTTATCCTGCTTCTACTTGCTTGATCTGAGACTTACAATCCTTCAATTTTTGAGGGACTGCTTCTACTTGGTTGATTTGAGACTTGCAATCCTTCAGCTTTTTAGGGATATTTTGTTTTTTTTATTCTTTTGAAGCTTTCTGTCAAGGACAATGATGAATGACATTGCTTTCATGCTTCTCTTCTTGTGATGGTCGTTTTGGCTGCCTCTGATTGACAGGGGTTCCCTCTGTGATTCTGATCATTTCTGTAATGCTGGATGTAATTTTGGTGTTCTAAGTCTTTATTGGGACATTTTATTTTTCATTGTTTTTTTATGCCTTCATGCGTTTCTTTTTGCTCCAGCTTTTAATGGCTTATGGCTTATCCCATGTGTTGTATTTTGAGTTTCACCTTTGTAATTAATCGTTATAGTCAAAGAATTGGGCTTTTCCCCTAATTTCAAAAAAAAAAAAAAAAAGGTTGATAAGGAAACTAATCTATAATGATGTGATGTGATCATCGATTTGAACTTGTGATGAAGAATCCATTATGTTTCCTATTAAAGAATTGCTTTGCTCTTCTGAGTGATGAGATAGGTGATAATGAGGTCAGTAATTTTGGCTCACATTCATTTTAATTTAAGCTACATTTCCTTTCAAGTCAGATAAGTAAAATTATTCTCATAATTATTCACTCCGTAATATGACCGCATTTATTGTCTTTATTGGTTTTGGCATGTTTAAAAGAAAACATCTAATGAAACAATATTTTGTTTAAAAGAAAAGATCTTATTAGACTTTTCTACAACAACAACAACAATATCAAGCCTTTATCCAACTACATGGGGTCGGCTACATGAATCCTTTTTATTAAAGGATTCATGTTATTATTTTTCGACAAATTTTACGCTGGCTGTCGACTACCTAACACAACCGTCCACTTGCCAGGCAGTGTTTCTTATTAGACTTTTCTCAAATTGAAAAATATTTTAAGAAAAAATCCTGTTAGGATATCATGGTACAATACACATTATGATAGACTTCAAAACTTCGGTGGTCAACTAATTCTGTAATTCTCTAATATAATTTTTTTAATTTTATTACTAATCATTATCACTCTTTATATCCTAGCCTTTCATTTTCTTACTCAAATTAAATTCTAACCTTTTGTTTCAATTATTTTAATTATAATTGATTAATAAATGTAATTTTATTCATATCAAATATATTGTATTAATTATCATAATGATATATTAATCCTTCATCTAATCGAAACTCTTCATCTTCCCTTAAACAATGTTGACCATTTTTAATCATACAAATAGCAAAATCCTATTCATCCTTCCATCAACCTATTAGTATTCTGTTGCAACCCTTCGCATTCTGACTTTATACATTACCCCAAATTAAACTCTAATATTTCATTTCAATTATCTATACTATTATTATAAAAGTGACTTGAATTTCTATCCAAATAAAATTCTGACCTTTCATTTTAATTTTTCAAATAAAATCATGGCATTTCATGTTAATTAACTAATTAATATATTTAATTTTACATTTCATTTTATGTGCATTAATTACAATATATAACTATTCATCACTTGTTGGCGATTATTAAATTCAGATTTCCATGTATAAGAATAAATTTTACATTATTGTTAACATCTCTTAAAATTAAGTAATTAACAACTCCATTTGCAACTTTTCATATTCCAAAAGGTAACATTCCCCATCCAATTGAAGGAATGTGAAACGGTAGTCAACTGACCGCCTGCCCTAACCTACTAAACTTGGAGGAAGGCGAAATGCGTTATCATTCCCACGCCTACTAAAGTCGGAGGAATGTGAAATGATGGTCATGTCGATCGTCTCCCCCATCTGCTGTAATCGGCTACCGTAAACCAGAATTAAGTGTAAGCCACTCTAATAAATTTTCAACGACAGTCCTCTCAGCTTCCTCTGACCTCTTCGCCTCATTTCGAAATCGATCCGTCAACTCATTTTTATTATATATAATACTGCTGCCTGTTCAGGGGAAACCTATCAAATTTCCCTTTTCTAAAATCTGATTTATTCTTCTTCTTCTCAGCTCTCTATTTCTCTCTTTCTTTTTTGTTCCTTCTGAATAAATTTGATGAATAAGAATCATGAAGAAATTATTGGTGTCCCTTTCTCAGCATCACATAGAGTAGAGAGACCTCATCAACAACAGTTCGTTTGTCCATCTTTGAGTAATTAAGCAATTAATCTTTATCTTTTGTTCTCTAATAAGCTTTTTGTTTGAAATTAAATAGGGTTAGGATAGTTTAGTTCCGTGTTAATACTAATGCACCTTTCTTATATATTATAGATTTAGCTTTTTTTGTTTAATTACTCTCTAAGTAATTAATCTTCTTTTACTCTTCTGTAATCATCTTTTTTTGTTTGAAATTAAGGAGGATTAGGATGGTTTAATCATGTGTTAATACTAATCTGCCATTCTTCTGGATTACATTTAGTTATTTGTTTAATTACTCTCTGAGTGATTAAGGGATTAATATCCTTTTATTGTTCTAAACTGTGTTGTTGTTTAAAATTAATTGGTAGGATTGGAATTTATTGTAACCAAATCATTGCTACACCTAATGACCTTCTGAATAAGGATTTAATTTGATAAAGCTACCGATCCCAACTGCTATAAATTTTTTTTGTAATTTCTTCTCATTAACTCCTCCTTTTATTGAAACAGTAAATATGGTATCTGAAACTAAAGAACCTTATTTTAAACTCCTCTAGAATAAAGCTAATTCGCTATTTCTTACCTACCAAGCAAAAAAAAAAAAAAAATCCAAGACCAATGGGAGATCCATGAATTACCCACTTCACCCTCTCAATTACCACAAAATTTCATATAATTTAATTTTATATAATATGTTTTGTCCTTTAAAAAATAATGTCACTAAATGTTGAGAATATTTTGGGCAAAATAATATGATCTCTTACTCTCTCCTCATCTTTGAGCATTTATGTGAATTATAATACATTATTGCATAAAAACATAAAATTATAATACATTGTGGCATACTTGAAAACTATATTTTTTTGCTAAAGCACTACTTGAAATTTTATTAATATTATAAAATGTACTATGAATTTTAATTTTTTATAAGACCTCAACAGTTAATTGCGACGAGTCTTTATTTTTTATATATAAAAATATTATAATATCCATTAATATTGTATTTTTATTATCTTATTGATTTTATTATTATCTGGTTGATTTTAATATTATAATACAACATTAAAAATTTTCTCTATATGTATGAGATATTAATATTTTAGGGGTATAGATATTTTATGACTAAAGCAGATAAAAGCATTACAATCACACTATTAAATATTATCTTATTGAAGAAAATAAAGAAAATCAAACATGACTATATCACACTAAAATAATTAGGTATATATAAAATAAAATTATATTCATAATTTTATAATTTATTATAGTAGATGAAACACTTACTGTAACAAGTACAAAATATATTTTATTAATTTTTAAAATACTATTTAATATTAAAGATTCTAAACTGATTTTGACTTATCTAAAGCTTAAATTATTTAGATTTATTTATTTTTTTAACATCAACTCTTAAATTATTATTCTTTTATATTATAAAATTTTTGTAACGTGTATTTTATATGGAAAGCAAATGCAATTAACAGAAATATATTAAAAGGTACACTACTCCTTAAGGTGTACTATAATTATGATGCTCGGCTTTTTCTTTTTGGGACATTTAGGCCAATTAAGACAAACTCATACACACACTGCACACACAAAGACTCGAACCCAAGACCTCTTAGTTGGAAGCATAAGCTCTCAATCAATAAGCCAAGATGAGCTGCGTATGATGCTCGACTTCAATAAGTCTTCTATAGCTTTTAACACTCATCTTTATAGGCTTTGTAACATTAGAGGATTTTAAAATGTAGTTAACAAGATTGTTGAAGTCCTTGATAGCTTTTGACAGCTTTGTACAGCTTTTATCAGGGGCGGAATCAGCCTTAATTTTCAGGGGGGGCAAACTTATAAGGCATATATGTCGGGGGTCCAAGGGGGCAGCGCCCCCTGGCGGGGTTCGACCTGGGGCAGCGCCCTTGCGGGGGTTTCCGGGGGCAGCGCCCCCGGAACAAATTTTAGTTTGAAGGATACTTTTGGAATTCAATGATGAATTCTCTTTACTATTTACTGTGGGCAATTACCTAAAGATCATAGTATTTTAAAATTTTTAGGGGTGGCAATTGCCTAAAAACTCTTGTAATAAAGATAAAAAATGAACGAAAAGAGACAAATTAACTATAAAATCATATAATCAATTTTTTTAAAAAAAATTTGAGGGTTCCGCCCCTGGCTTTTATCAACTTTATACTAATTTTAATAGCTATTTAATTAAAGCTTTTTGCAGCTTTATATAGAATCAAATTTCATCAATCATAGCTTTCCTGAATCTTTCAATCAGAATTTTGTACTGTCCTTACAGATTGCTAAATGTTTTGTTTTATTTGGCTATTTATATCGTATCCTGCTAATTGTCTTCAACTCCAGCAAACCTTCAGGCTACATCTTCTTCTGCTCTTGAATCTCTCACTTGAGTTTTATTTGTTTTTTTTTTTTTTTTGTTTATAGTAGATGGCTTGACAACCAAACTATAGGAGAAGGATCATCTGTAAACAGCGCTTATAGCTATAAGGTAAAATGAGTTATTTTTTAATTTGTTACGCTTTAAATATATTACATTCATTTTATTCATTGTGCTCAAGAAAATAAGCAGTGCTTATGGTACTAAACACAGGCAGTGGGACAGTGCAAAGAAAAATAGCAGGCCTCGAGAGGTGAGCAGAAGAAATGGTGAGCTGAGCTTGGTCAGGGAAGGCGAATCGACTGCTACAAGTGGAGATTGGGAGTTCGGACGGTGGAGAGGGCTGTTGGGTTCCCAAGCTTACCCTGATATAAATTGTGTTTGTAAGATTGCTTGATTCTCAGTTTTTTATTGTCAAGATAATGTGTGGCTGTTCATGTTCTGATTGTACATTTTAGATGATTTTTATCATCTGTATATATTTTTTTAATTTCCGCTAGACTAGAATGGCTTTTGTGTTGTTTTGATCCTAACAATTCCCAATTAAATGCTGGCATTTAGTTCTTCGAGTCCCCAACAGTCACCGGAGGAGAAGTATTTAGTGTGTGTTGAAAACAGCTTATAGCACTAGCAACAAGACAATAATCTTTTCTTTGTACGACAGGTACCCAACCATCCATGGCTGATGAGAAAAGATTATCTTTGAATGCCTGGGTGGACAAGGACAAGAAACGTGTGGTGTTTGCAGAAGCTGACAGCGGCTTCGTCGATGTACTCTTTAGCTTCCTGACTCTACCTCTGGGTACCATAATAAAGCTCCTCTTCAACAACTCCGGCTTGGGATGCATTGACAACCTGTACGACAGCATCAAGCAGCTCAGTGACCAACACTTGTCCACCAAGGCTTGCAAGAATATGCTGCTCAGCCCTTGCAGCGCAGCCGCAGAACATTATGAGAAGTTAAAACTCAACATTTATGGCCCAAGAGAGTTCTATCGCTGCAAAATGGATGACTGCATATCACGCACCAGATGTTATTACTCCTCCGTTTGGCAAACAAGGTGCTATCATTGTGGCAAGTTTATGGATGAAGTTGTGCAGTGGAGAAATGACGGAACAACAGATGGAGTATTTGTTAAGAAGAATGGCACCAAGTTTATGATAACCGATGATTTTCGTGTCACACAATCATCCGTGTCAGAATTCTATGATCGACTGAAAGAGTTGGGTGTAAAAGATATAAATCACTTGGAAGAGTGGATCTTGGAATTTGGAAGAGAAGAGGTACTCTTACTCTTTTTTCTTTTTCTTTTTTCAAAAGTGTTTTTAACAGAGCCATCTAGTTTTGATTCTTTATGAAAATGATAAGAATGTTTAGACCCATAATACTCAAACCAATGATATTTAATTTTGTCCAACATTATTTGATTGATTCAATTGAGGTTTCCTTTTATTTATTTTTTGTTCTTCGCGCACAGCATAAATTTTCTTATTTGGCTGAGTGACCTTTTCAGCTCTTGAATTTGCTCAAGGAGTCCCTAAGAACAAATGAAGCGTTGACAAATATTTGCTTCCCTGATTTGTTCATTCAATACACTAGCCCTCAATGTAACAATTGGATGGAGATGATAATGAATAAAAGCAAAGGCAATGCAGAGTTTGAAATACAAGAAATGCTAATCAGACTAATCGTGAATAGAACTAGCAATAAGGTGGTGTGTGCAGAGGTAGGAAAAGAGTTTGCTGATCAATTACTTAGCTTCCTCACATTTCCACTTGGCTCCGTGTTGAAGCTCATTGGTTATTCTGATTCCTTTAGATGCATGAGCAACTTATACGACAGCATTCATGAATTAGAAATTAAATATTTCAAGTCAGAGAAAGCCAAAAGCATGCTGATATCACCACAACTTGCTCCCTTTTTTGGATACCGCAAACAAATATTATATATGGAAGAATCGTCTCCATTAGTCCCAAGTTCTTTATCTGGTTGCCAGAAGTGCTACTGGGATAACAATAATTCACCCTGTAGTACTGTCAGTTGCAAGCATGGAGTGCAACAGTCACACTTCTTAGAAATGGATCCAATGTTAGCCAAGGCAAATATAGACATGGATGAAGGATTTGTTAAAAGTGATCAAAATTTTCTGGTGACAGATGACCTCCATGTTACTCCAATGTCTCTTCTCTATTTCATCCAGATTTTAAAAAGGCAGGGGTTACATGTTGACCACCTTGAGTATGGGGAAATGGTTATAGAAAGGGCTCAGGTGAGAAATCTCCAGGGTTATGCTAAATTCTAAGATGCTTGTAGTATTATTGTTTTTGTTAGTTTGATTTTCTTTTGTTTTGTTGTATTAATTATGTTGCAGGTTTATAATCTGCTTGAAGCCATGTTGATCTCCAAAACAGCACTCAGTGATGCACTTTCTTCTCGCAAGTGGAATAGCGGAATTGTGTGGCAATTATGACCAGCTTTTACTTTTATGTTTTCATGTAAATGTGGATATAAAAAAAGACTTCGGTCTATAGCTCTTCATGATCAATAGTTGCTTCTTATGAATGCTGAATGTTGTTAAATGCCTCTTGTTAGGTAGGATAAAGCTTTCTTTGGGACAATTTTTTTATTGCTTTCTAAAGCAGATTTTTAATAGAAAAATTTTTAGTTTAAAAAATCTTTGTACAAAAAATCTACTTTAGAGAGCGGTAAGAAAGCTGTCTTAAACGAACTTTAATTATGATAAATTGAAATATATATATATTTTTTGATCAATTTTTTAGTCAGGCTTTAAAGTTTTTATATTTGTCTTGAGAGGAATTTGATAGGATTTATTTATGTATTGCACTTATCTCAAAGTAGGTTAATGATTTTAATGCTCACCTTGATCAATTTTTTATCAAGACGTACGTTTTTTTTTATATATTAATTGAATGCTCCAAATATATACCTAAATTTAGTGAAGCGACTAAAAATGGTGTCATCTTTTTTGAAGCCATGCACCAAGTTTTTCAGCACCGCTGGATGCCCTTTTGGTGAGGGTTGTCACTTTCTCCACTATGTACCTGGGGGATATAATGCTGGAGCACAGATGTCGGCGAACCCTGCTCATGCCCCTGCTTCAAGGAATCCCGTTGGACTGCCACCCTTATCTGATGGCCCTCCAACACCAGCTGCCAAGACTCGCTTATGCAATAAGTTTAATACTCCGAAAGGTTGCAAGTTTGGGGAGAAATGTCACTTTGCTCATGGTGAAAGAGAACTTGGCAGGTCCTTACTTTCGGGTCATGAAGCCCCAATAGCTCCATCAATTGGTGGGAGGCTTGGTGGCAGGTTTGAGCCGCCTCCACCCCCTGGCCTTGGTGCAGCGGCCAGCTTTGGTGCTTCTGCCACTGCAAAGATAAGTGTTGATGCGTCATTGGCTGGTGCCATCATTGGGAAAGGTGGGGTGAACACAAAGCAGGTAGGCCATCTGACTGGCGCTAAGCTTTCTATTCGGGATCATGAGAGCGATACAAATCTGAGGAACATAGAATTGGAAGGAACCTTTGATCAGATCAAGCAGGCAACTGCAATGGTACGGGAACTGATTGTCAACATCAGTTCATCTGCTGTGCCTGTGAAGCCCGGTGGTGGTCTGGGAGCTGCTGTTGGCGGCGGCGGCGGTCCAGGTCATGGCCCTGGTAGCAACTTCAAGACAAAGCTATGTGAAAACTTCACCAAGGGTACATGCACCTTTGGAGATAGGTGCCATTTTGCCCATGGGGGTAGTGAACTGCGCAAGGCAGCTGCTTAAAATGTTTCATGTTTTGTAAGTTCATTTAAATTGCCAGGGAGTATTCTGCAGCGCTAGCTTGTTCTCACTGTAGACCATCATGCTTCAAATCTCTTGAAAGATGACAAAAGATAAAATTTTTGGTCAATCACGTAGCTCATCTTGATCTGTTGCTTATGAGCTTTGGCTATCAACTAAGAAGTCTTGAATTTGAAACTTGCATATGTGATATGTGTAAAATTTGCTATCAACCAAGAGGGCTGCAATGCCTTCCCAATTTTAGTTGCATGCAGTTAGGCCTAATATTTAATTGTAGTTTGGGTTACTTCAATATTGGTATGTAGTTTCACGAGAAATATGTGGGCTTAAAAATAGAAAGACTATCAAATTCAACTAAATGGGAATATGATGAGCTTAGCTCACAACTGAAATTTTAAAATATTTGAGTTGGCATGCATTAAGCATTAGAAGAAATGATTTATAAGTATTCTTATTAGGAGTGTAAATAAGTTGAGCCGAGCTCAAGCCACTCTTGGCTTGAGCTTGAGCTTAAGTTTGATTAAGTAAGCAAATTCGAGTTCGAGCTTGAGCTTTATTCTACGAGTTTAGGCCGGCACACGAGCCGGCTCGTTCATTATAAAAGAGATAAAACAGTTATGATGTAAGCAATTATTAAAATAAAATGATAGAAAAAAATGAGAAATTATAAGAAAGATAAAAAAAATCTATTAATATATGAAAGTGAGATAATTTTAAAACTTTTTAAAAACTTTGTAATTAAAATTTTAAATCCTAAACGTTTTAAATATATTTATATTAATATCTTTAAACGAACTAGCTCATGAGCTAACGAGTCGATTAAGGGCTGGCTCAAACTTGACTCGTTAGTTCATCGAGCTCAGCTCATGAGAGTTATTTATTGAGCTAGCTCAATAGTTGACTTAACTCACTTGCACCTCTAATCCTTACAGTAATATCTATACTACTATTATAAAAATCACTTAAATTTCTTTCCACATCAAATCTTAACTATCTATTTTATTTCTTCTAAAATTATCTTACCTCTTCATTCTATTTTTATAATTTTAAAATTATAATAAATTCATTAATTTTAATATTTATTCTATATATAATAAATTCTTAACGGTTAACCTTCCACCTATTCGTGAGCGTGATTTCGGGCTTCTTATACATAACCGTTATTTCTCCTGCTCAGACTCTTCGGTTTGCCCTTAAACTTCCCACTATCCGCCGTCTTCTCCGCCGATAGGGTTTCTTCTTCAATTACTTCCGTCTCTTCAATTTTTATTAAAACGATTCTTCTTTGCCTACATCTGTTTATTAGTAGAATTGCATGGTAACATTTTGTATTCCGATTTTCGTATCCATGCGCACCTCTTCTTCTTCGCACAAATGAGCCAAAAAAGTTCCCTCTTTTTCGCACATATGAGTTTCACCTCTTCGGTTTTTCGCAAGATGTGGTCCGTAGCCCTCCCTTTGTCTGTCACAATCCCAAAGGATTTTTACAGCCCGATTTCTCTTGATCTTATGAGAGACCTAGTGATTACTTCTTTCGGCCAGACCTATGATCGAGCTTCCATCACGCAATGGATTGAGGAAGGGCACTGCACTTGCCCTAACTCAGGCCAAATGCTCTCACACACTCGGTTTTTGCCTAAAAGAGAACTGTTTGATCGTCGGCGGAGCGGAACCATGGCCGCCGGGAGACTTGCCGGCTTCTTCAAATCTCTTGATCGGATCATCTACCCTGGGAACCGGAGTTCTAGAGCAATCAATACTCTCGTTAGTGAGCACACTGCCAAATGGATGCAGGATAGCAGCAGGAAATCTCCCATGCAGTTGATTAATGAAGTTGAAGGCAGAATAGTAACCTGTGAAGGAGATTCGAACCCTGCCCTTGGCCATCCTATTGAATTCATATGCCTCGATCTAAAAGATCCAGCTATATGCAAGTACTGCGGCCTCCGCTTTGTTCAGCATAATCACCATCATTAACAGAATACATCAGCTTGTTTTGTATGGTATTACAGCATAGTCTCCTGACTCCTATTCTACAAAGTAAAATTTCTTTGTTCTCATCCATGCAATTTGCCTTTCCAATAATCCCGAGTCAAGATTATTTGTTTCTATTAAAGCAATGCATTGTAAGATTTTATTCAATGGAGAATGGCAGCCTGCCGTGCGGCCTTCTTTGCCAATAAAAAAACAGCTGAGATTTTGTTGGGAAAGCTTGCATTGGGTTCTGAATCAGAGAAGGCCGTTGCATCTCTTGAGATAAGTTTACTGGCCAAGACAGGGAAGGAGAACCGAGCTTGCATTGCAGAGTTGGGTGCAATCCCATTGCTTGAGAAGCTTCTCAACTCATCAAATTGCCGCACCCAGGAAACACAATGACTGCCATACTTAACCTCTCCATACTTGAAAATAATAATATGAGAATCATGGAACTGAATGGCTGTCTAAGTTCAATTGTGTCTGTTCTGATCAATGGATTGACTACTGAAGCAAGAGAGAATGCTGCTGCCACGCTGTTCAGCCTTTAAGCAGTTCATGCTTTAAAGAAGAGAATAACCGATGAGTGTGGTACTGTTGAGTCACTGGCATTGTTGTTGAAGGAAGGAACACCAAGAGGGAAGAAAGATGTTGTGACTGCTTTGTTTAATTTGTCGACGCATACCGATTGATCTACAAGGATGGTAGAATCTGGAGCAGTATCAGCATTGGTGGAGGCTTTGATGATTGAAGGAGTTGCAGAGGAGGCTGCAGGAGCCACAGCTTTGCTTGTGAGGCAGCAAACTGTGGTGGAGGTTGTTGGGAAAGATGATGTTACTGTCGCAAGCCTTGTCAGTTTGATAAGGAGGGGCAGTGCAAAAGGGAAGGAGAATACAGTTGTAGCATTGCACGAGCTTTTTAGGAGTGGTGGGGTGGCTTTGACGCAAAAAGTGGCAGGGTGGCTTATACAGACTATATTGTTCAGTGGCACAAAGAGGGCGAGGAGAAGGCAGCCTTGCTTGTCAAGTTGTGCCAGAGAAGAGAAATAACATCGACGACTGCTTTGCCCCTTGGTGGTGGATGGGAGTATTCGATGACAAGAAACAGCTCGATGAGACGGAGTTCCGACTTTGTTACAGGGGATGTATCAGTTTCAGTCTCTGTAGGCATATCAGTGCCTGTTCTGTAGATTATATAAAGTGAGCTGATGCATGGATTCTTTCATTCATGTGTGGGGGAAAGTAAACATAAAATTATGAGAGGGGGTCCATAACTTTAAATCTTACTAGTTTTATTACACGTAAATGCACGTGAATAAAATTTTAAAAATAAAATTTATATTATGAATATTTTAATATATTATCTTTCTTTAGAAAGAAAAAAAATATTAAGTTTATAAAAGAAGAAAATAAATTCAAAGCTAGAGGCAGTTATTATTGATAGAAATGAATTTATATAAAAATTTAAACAAAGCTATTATTAGGTTGAAGATGATTTAGCTTAATTTATATGTTTTTCAAAATAGCTTCGAATTTATATAAAACATAAGAGTGAATTTCAATATAGTGTATAAATCAAAATAGAAAAATATTACATATTTTTGGCATAAAACCAAACTTCACAAATAACAAATGTTCACTTTCTTGACAAGTTTAGGGTTTAGGGGGCAGTTATTTTTGCAAGATTCTAACGTTAGTGAAGGATATTAGGACTGAAGAACTGAAATCTTAATTATTTATTAAAAAATTTTACAAAAAAAATCAGAATAATTGATTTGAAAAATTCCGAAAAGCATCTATAATACATCCAAAATTTTAAATGATGAACAACGGATTTAGCTGATGTTATATTACTTAAAATATAACAAATTTATAACATATACAAAAAGAGAGATAATTATTACCAAAAAAGAGTAGCCATTAGATCATCATGAGCAATTTTCTATTTTAGGCATTTAGGATGGAAGAAAGAAATATTTCCAATAATATTAAATCAACAATATGAACCTACACTAATTTTTTTTTTACATAACATAGGACAAGACGTTTTGCAACACTTACTAAATAATATTTAGATTTAAAAGAAAGTAGATAATTAATTTTATGCATCCAAATGAACCTCTATCTAATTAATAGGGGGTGGAGAAAGTGATATCAAGAAATTGAAATAAAGCAATTAAGCAAAATGCCTTTTCAATCACATTCATATCATGGCTAGCTATGAACATAACATAGCCCCAGTAGATAGGATAGAATGTGAGAAAGAAAAGTTTTAAAACTCATCTGAAGCTTTTCCTTCCATGGGGGCCTGAATTGTAGCAATTGGGTGTTGGTACATTAGCACCTTGGTTATAACACCTAACATTGACATTCAGTATATTTTGCACATGCATAAAATGCACCTGAATAAAATTTAAAAATTCAAAATTAATAATTTAAAATCATAAATAATATTAATTTATTTAAATTTATTGCTTATAAACAAACATTGAAATAAACAAAGGTGTTATTTTATGATGAAAATTAGTAGCGTGATGAAAAAAAAAATCCTACACTTTATGATCTAATATATTATCAGATTGCTTAATACATATTGTAGCATTAAATTTATACAACTGTTTATATGGCAACATATTATGATCATAGCTAGCTAATGCATCAACCAAACATTACCTGTTAAAGCAATTTACTTAAAGAGATTAAGGGCATTGAGATACTAATGAAAGCTTAGAAGTTTTAAAACAATATTAAAAAGTAAAAGCAATTCATAGACCATATTGAAATATAGCATTACCTACGCCTGCAAATATTAAAGTTTTCATGCTAGCATGGGTAGCCACAATGTCAAGAAGATTTTAAGACAATAAAGAGTTTAACAAAAGCTTTAGCTTGATTTTGTTTATGCTTTCAGATCCTTTACTAAAAAATTAGAAAAAAAAAATTAATGATTTGTATCAAGATAGTCTTAAAAGCTAGTGAATTTACCTTAAGATTAGTGCAATATAGACTCTAATATGCAGCACTAATCTTAAAGCTAATCCAACATTTTTTTAAATCCATCGTGATTTAATTTGCATCAGTATATTATGAACTAAAAAATATTTAAAAAAATCATAGAATAAAAAATAGAGCTATAGAAACTATAGAAATATCAAAGGACAAAAATTGGGATCTCTAATAAATACATTCTTATAATATATCAATACAACAATAAGAGACAAGATAAGTTATATAACATATAGGTGGGGAAAGAAAAAGGTTGTGTTGGGAAGTTCAATCCACAGAACAAAACTATTAGTCTTTTAGGAAAAAGTGAAGAATATATTGATGGGAACTACGAATTATGCAAGATAAAGTACTACATATGAAAGCATCTCTTCAACTTGTTTAGGACAGTGTTATAGGAATCATCTCTTGAACATGTAGAATCTATCTCTATAATTATATCTAATTAGTAGAAGATTTGAGGTTATATGTAAAGCATCTAATAAGGTCAACAATTTCACAAGTTAGGTAGACTATAGCTCTCTTATGTACAATTAAACAAAACTTTAAATATTGAGAGGTCTTTGATTTAATAATTAAAATTTTTGTTAGTAATAGAGCTCTCCTGGGATGGTTGATCTCATAGGAAGTTGCATCATAGGCTTATTAGGCCAAAACAAGTAATATAATTCAATGAGAGCTATCTCTTGAGACTGCGAGATAAATAACACATAGAGGGAGCCACCTCTTAAACATATAGGCCAATTCTAAAATCTTTTTCTTTTCAATGGATAATTTTAGGTTATATGTAAGTCTACTAAAGAGAATGTCAATGCCTTAAGTGTTGTGAGTGTGGGTTGGGTAACGAATGAAGTTTTCTTAAGAATTCTAAGGTTAAGTATGATTATGCTGAAACATCCTTAGGATAGCTAACCTTTTAGGAAGTTGCACTGAGATACCGACAATGAGGTTTGTAATGTTAAAGTAAAAGGAGGTGGTATTTCAATTTTTGGAGCTAGGTCAACACGTATACAATACCAGCAAATTCCAATTAGTTCATGAGATCAGATAATATTGGAGTCAACATAATTAACTCTCAAATCATAACAATTGTTAAACACTTTTAGCAATTGAAATTGAGGGAATTGAAAATTGAATCATGGATGATTTAACAAAGAAACTGTTTTTAAAAAAACTTGAAAATTATTTAGATGGTTTTTAAAAGTCAAGTATTTTAGGGTAAGCAATAGAATATGAAGAATTTTGGAAAAAAGGAAATATATTTTGAACTGAATCCTAGATAGAAGCTACATATCCTGTAAAAAGGAAATTCAAAAGAGAAAATATTTACAGTTCTTGATGAATAAAACAATAAAATTCCCAAACAAGAAAATCAATTCTACATTAAAAATACACTCAACTAACATAAATCTAGACAGAATCTCAATACAATCAGCGATTATATGGTGCTTCAGATCCCAAAAAACCTTGATTTAAGTGTGATCTTCAAATCCCATACAAAAAAGGAATTACAGAAAACAATTTGTGACAAATAAAATTTCTTCCTCGATAGATGCTTAATTCAGAACATCGAACCCAACTAAAAAAACTTCAATATCATCACTTTTAACGCCCTTAAATCAGTATCCTTCTAGCACAAGGTATCAAGATCTAAACCATCAAAAATAATGAGGAGACATTGATAGCGCTAACACCGAATGAAGGAAGAATCATCGAACTATACACAGTTATTTACATATTTTTTGGGGGGGAATTTAAAATATTTTTTTGGGGGAAGTTATTTACATCTCAAGAACACCAAAGAAAAAGCATAAATGTATTATTACCTTAAATGCTTGAAAAAAGAGAAGAAAATGAAGTTGTAGGAGAAGAGAAGAGTTGAGAGTTTACCTAATTTGTGAAGTAGGACATTCCAACCGGGAGCTGGGAACTCCTCAATCTTATAGCTTGTTTTCTCTGCTATCAAATAGTGGGAGGAGGATTTACGGAGAGTGCAAGAGAAAAAGATTGTTACCTTTGCGGCGAGTTCCCGTCGTTACTTTAGCGACTCTTTTGAAACTATTCTTAACGTGAAGCACGAGAAGTCGCGACGATTTTTCTGTTAGATTTAAAAGATTCATGTACTGATTTTTCTTTGAAAATTTCAAAACTCTTCTTCACACAAAGCAGGGGAACGAATACGCCTAATAGAGGATGTGAAGAGATGAGAAGATGAGCCCGAGCTCCCGTCATGACTTCCGATCCGTCAGAAGGAGAAGAACGCGAAGAAGCTTTTTAGCAATTCTTTCAAAAGACATCTAGCAAAATAGATAACCAGGAGAAGAAGATGAAGCGAATAAATAAATGGAGGGGTTTGGAATGCGAAGAGGCGTGAAATTAGACGGAGCAGATTAAACGGTTCCCTTTGTCTTCCAAAAACTGAAATGCAATTAAGTAAGTAATAATTAGAATAAAAAAAAGCTTTTTAGCGATTCTTTAGACATCATGCAAAACCGAGACGGAGAAGAAGATGAAACGAATAAATAAAGGGAGGGGATCGGAATGCGAAGAGGCATGAAATCAAAAGGAGCAGAAACGGTTTCCTTCAAATGAAATCTTTGGTATTCTAACCATTAACTCTTACTTAAATACAATTAAAATGTTATGCATTTAATTAAATAAATGAAGTTAAAAATAAATTAAATTTACAAATGAAATGAATGGTTTGGATTCATCTTTGATAAATAAAATGAAAGGCTAAGATTGCATATGAGTGGAATCCCAAGCCACTTTTACATAGTAGTATAGATTTATTGTAATTACAGTCATTCAAGCTACCTGCTTGATAATGCAATAGAGATCTTCACGTGCCATTTGTGTTTCAGCTTTGTTTGTTTATAGAGAGAAGGCCAGTCCAACAACATGGGAAAGCAGCAGATTTGTAGCTTTCTTGCTCATGATTTGGTTTCAACAAACTGACAGAGCCATATGAAAAGGTAAATATCTCCTCCATTTCTCCCCTCAGTTGCTAGCATATCGATCATCAACTACAATCATCAGCATATATGTTCTTACTACCATCACTGTAGTAGCTATATGGAGCCAGGGGGATCTTTTTCCCTTTAACTGAGCAAATACTTATAGCTGGACGCTGAACATGTCTCTTTATCAAACGAATAAACATTCCTTTTGGAGTATATGGCCCCAAAAAGGGTCATAAAACTGATGCTAGCAAATATATTTTTTGATAGGTTTGAAGTCCCATCTCAATTTTACTTATTTACGGCACCCAGATTTACTCAATATTCTATGGTAAAACAGAGTGATGAGCAATAATGAATTTTTTTTCTCTTTACGATGGTTTTGCAGTAAATTTTGGGGCTATTTTGTGATGGCATGCTGCATGATAAATAAACGACTGATATTTTTAGTATAATTTCATTACAAGTCAGTTACAAATTCAATATGCTGTGACAAATTGGTAACAAATAAATAGTCGCAAACTTGAAGGCCCCTTTTGATCGCCTTTGCCTACATAAATTGAGATAACCATTGGGATGGTGGTCTCTATACCCTAAGATCACAATAGATCCATGATACATACTTGAATCATAACTTGTGCAAATGAGGATCTCACATCTTGGGACATATAATGATGATTATGTAAATAATATTCAACAGTAGATTTCAACAATGTTCAACAGTAGATTTCAGCAAAACATAAATCAACAAACTAGATTTTAAAACTACAAAAAAACCTGATTTAAAACTTATAAAAGCACTTGTAACGATTGATTTTAAAACTTACAAAAATAAAATTTAAAAGCGCGTTAAATAGATTTTGAAGCCTTAAAAAATGGTTTTTAAAGGTTTGTCTACCATCTCATATAATTTATAGCTTTCTAAAGCTGCATTGTCGCTATTGTTAGTTGTGATTATAGTTCAACATAATCTTTATTGCCTTTTGATGACTTATTTTGCATCACTTTGTGACAGATAATATATAAGATGCAAATATATAGCCAATGGATATGAACGTCATGAATGTAAATCTTTTATTATTATGAAAGGTAAGTGTTGAATCATATCTGTTTATTGTTGTTTATACTAAAATCAATCATTTGTTAATTAGTTCCATGCTAACAAAGTTTTAGTTCATGCAAGTGGGTCGTAAGTAGAATTTTATTAATTCATCTACAATAAGAGTTGTTTGATCAACTATAATATGGAACTTAAAGAATGCATATGCGGATTCATCACATCGGGTTATTTGAAATTAATCCATACTTATAGTCAAGTTCATATGCCGATTCATAGAGCTTAATCGAAACGCTTTGTTGCTAAATGAGGGAGGTGATGAACATGAATTTCATATTCTATGGAGATGATTTGGTGTTGTGTTGTCGAAGTTGAAAATCATTTGAATCATTTGAGAATGATGAAGTACATAAGAATGTTATCTCAGTTTTTCATTTCATGTGCTTAGCCAAGGATTAATAGTAGATCTACTTCCTCAGATGCATTATTTATGTTTCTAATAGTATTGTAGTGGCATGCGTATGTTTTATTTTATTCTCTTATCCGTTTGTTTTGTTCTCTTTATGTGTTCATTTGTTTTCGCTCTATAAAAAAAATTTGGTGGTTCCAATATATATTTCAAAATTCACAAAATTAGATTTGTCAAAACTCATTGAATATTAAAATACAAAAAAATTTATCATATTATTATTTAGTTATATATTTTTTGTATATTTTAGTATAGACGCCTTTATGTTCTCTCATATATTTTACTTCTATGTATGATGCTTTTTTTTACTGCTAACTAATGCAAATATTTCTTTTATAAACATATCAGGCCAATCAAACTTTCTTGTGTAGATGTTTATTACTTGCATGCTTAATTTTGTTTCACAACGATTTCAGCATTATGATTTGGAGGTGTTATGAGACGTCCATGAGAGTATCTAGCCATGGAAGATGTGATAATTTTCCTGTTCAATGAATTTTCATCTTGCGACATCTACAAAAATTCAAATTTTCGAGATTTTTTGACATCCTCTCACACCATTATTAAAATTATGCAACAAAATTTTTTTTCATTATTTACATATTTTCTTTATTGCTCATCATTGAAATTTTTAATGAGATTAAGGCTTCGTTTGGGATAGTTTTTATAGTGCTTTTTAAAACGGCTTTTTAGTACAAAAATTAATTTTTGTACTAAAAAGATATTTTAGAAAGCAAGAAGAAAGCCGTCCCAAATGAAGCCTAAGGCTTAGTTTGAAATGGCTTTTTTACTGCTTCTTAAAGCAGCTTTTTAATACAAAATTAAAATATTTGTATAAAAAAGTTGTTTTAAGAAGTAAGAAAGTCGTCCTAAACGAAGACTAAGGCTTCGTTTGGGACAGCTTTCTTATTGCTTCTTAAAGTAGCTTTCTAGTATAAAACTTAAAATTTTTGTACTAGGAAGCTGCTTTAAGAAGCAGAAAGAAAGCCGTCCCAAACGAAGCCTAAGGTTTTATTTGGGACGGCTTTTTTGTTGCTTTTTAAAACAGTTTTTAGTATAAAAATTAAAATTTTTATACTAGAAAGCTGCTTTAAGAAGCAACAAAAAAGTCGTCCCAAATGAAGCCTAAGTATCATTATTTATTTTTTCTATGACATGACTATATTATCTCAATTTATTTATAACAAATATTTTGTGGACGTGCAATAATACTAGAAAATTAAAAAAGAAAACTGAAAAATCTATCCTCATCAAAATTTAACAGCCACGGAATCTCGCTGCCTCCTTCGAAGCTGTAAAAGAATGGCCTCTCTATCCATCCATCCATCTAAACGCCAAGAATCCTCTCAATGGACGTTCTCGCATCTCCAGTCTCCTCCCTCGTTCTTACCTCTAACCATCGCGAAACACTTCACCTCCTCAAACCCCCTCTTTCTTCTTCATTTTCCAACCTCTCTTCCTCTAAACCTAACCCTCGCTTCTCCCTCTCCTCCTCCTCAAAACCCCTCGCCTTCCTCTCCGCCTCCTCAACTCCACCTCCGCCTCCCTCCACCCTCGCCGCACGGACTCACCACAGGGCTGCCACCGGCTATGCAGCCGCCCTCATCGATTTCTCCAGGCGCGGCGGAGCCAAAGCCCTAGCCGCCATCGCTCGCGACGTCCATCGTCTAGCGACATCCATCGCTTCAATCATCGCCGATTCTTCCAAGGTCGATGAAGAGCGGGCGGCGGCGGTGCGCTCTGCCGTGGACAGCGGGGGATTCGACCGGCGGTTGGTGGCGCTGGTTAGGATGTTGGTTGCCAAGAACATGGGGGTGGAGGGGGTTGCGGATGTATTGGAGGAATTTGGGAGAATTTGGAGGGAGATGACTCTGGCGGCAGTGGAGGAGGTGGATGTCGTGGTGGCATCGGAGAGAAAGATGGGGATCGAGCAGCTGGCGAAGGTCGCGGGCGAGGTGCAGCGGGCCTCTGGAGCTGTTCAGGTGAATATGAAGCATTTCTTCCGGCGAAGATCTCCAAGGTTTGCAGTGTGATTCTCGATTTGTGTTTGTATAATATTTATTGGTGATATACATTTTTCTGTTGTATTGCTGCCTAAAATTCTTCTTCTAAAGCTAAACAAAGCTAAATATTTTATTTACAATAAAAGTTTATATATATATATATCGAGCATTGTTACATAATGTATTAACTTATTTTTGATAAATTATTTGTATTCTTTTGGAGTGGTTGTTCATTGGTTGAAAGTAGCAAAGCATTGATGACTAATTATTTGGTGTAGCATTTCAGAATGTTTAGGTAGTATAATTCTTATTTCAAGTGAGGTGATGAGCTCCAATATGAAGTGAGGAGTTCATATTTTGTTAAAAAAATGAAAATGGTTATTTTTCACTTGTATTTTACTACTGGTTACAATCAACTTCATTCTAGATTTATCCCAACTTTTTAAGGATGACCTAATAAATACTCATTTATTAAACGGTGTAGTATAAGATGGCCCACAAGTGAAGATGCGCTTAAGCATAAATTAACGTTTTTATTTGTGTTCTTATTGTTATGTTTTATGAATTTAGATTGTCAAGATACAATTTTGTTTTGCGACTTTATGCAATCCATTCATGGTGTAATAGTGTTAGTATGTGTTTCTTATTTCTTTTTATGTTAATTTTAGTCCTTTTATCTTTTTGTTCTTATGTTTTTGTCAATTGGTTTGCATCAAGAATTAGCTTTAAGCCCATATCTTTTTGCTTTAGTAATGGATGTTCTTACTAAACATTTGCAAGAGGATGTTATTGTTGTATCCTTTTTGCTGATGATATTCTTCTTATTGATGAGAAATTTTAACTATGGAGGTCAACTTTAGAGTCAAAAGATTTTCATTTGAGTTGATCTAAAATCGAATATATGGAGAATAATTTTGGTAGTAACAATTCTAGTGGTGGGATTGTAAGTTATAACATTGGATGATCAAGTCATTAAAAAAGTATATGTTTAATATATCTGGAGTATATTATTCAAAATAATGGTGAAATAGATGGGGGATATTATTAGTGGAATTCAAGTTGGATGGTTAAAGTGGAGGAATGCATTTGGAATGCTATGCGATAGAAAAGGATCCCTCAAACTTGAGGGAAAATTTTACAAGATGGTGGTGAGACTTGCAATATTTTATAGCGCAAAATGTTGGCAATTAAAAGAGAAGCCTAAATTTAAGTTACAGAGATGAGGATGAATAGGTGGATGAGTGACTTTACAATTAGAGAAAAAATGCAAAACTAATATATACGTGAAAAGGTTGGAGTAGCTCCAGTGGAAAATAAGATTAGAGAGAATTGCTTTGGATGGTTTGGTCGCATAAAATATCGGCCTTCTAATGATTTTGTTAGGAGAGTAAATGTATTAGATTCGGTTTATGTTAAGAAAAGTTTATGCAAACCTAAAAAAATTTAGTTAGAAATTATTAGAAATGACTTTTTTATTAGATTAAATGAAAATTTAATTCGTAATTAGAATCAATGTAGAAAAAAATGTTCATGTGGCTGACCCCACGTAGTGGGATAAAGGCTTGTTGTTATTGTTCTTATTATATATAGGAGCTCGGGTTTCTTTTGTAGGTGTTTTTTTAGTGCATGATGAATTACAAAAATGAGTTGCCATGTCCCCATTTGGTCGACCAGCTCTTATATGTCTCCATTTCTTACTCTGTTTGGGTTGTTTGGGTTGTGGTGAGGTGATTTTGCACTAGGATGAAGATGTCTCTTGTTGTGTTATAAACATCCCTTCAATATATTTGGTTTTTTTATGTTTTCTCGCTTCATCAGCTGTTTTCTATCTTCATTCTCACATTATTTGTAGTTTATTTGGTATGAGAGCACGTTTTGTTCCTGTGCTTAAAAGTTAATTTCATGCTTAATTTTTTTAATTTATATTTTGCATGGTCTTAGCATTTTGGTCCTAATTGTCTCAATTTGATCTGTTTACTAGTTTTTATTGATTTTTATTCTTCTCTACATCTTCTATAGTGCTCATCTCTAAATTTTCCTTTCAAAACCCCAAAATCGAGCCGCTATAAAACCTAGCCAAACTTAAGCTGGGTTAGCTCATTTTCTTTATCTTGGCTAATTCGTCTCAGGCCTAGTTTGATTGGGCGTTTTTGGTGCTTATTCCTTTTTAAAGCAGTAAAATTTATTTTTCTTTACTGTTTGGTTTGTCAAACCTCATTCCCAATAACTCCATTTTTTTCATTTTTCTACTGTTTTGAAAAAGCTTTTTATATATGCTTCTTCGTTAGAAAACTCTTTTTTCTGAACCGATGTTTCTTAAAACTACCTTTTACAAAAGTACCAAATAGCCAAACGAAGCCTCAGTCCTAATCCCAAAAACCCAAACACAAAAGAAATCAGTCGTTATTATTGGTAAAATCAATGTTTATTTCAGCATTGATTTTATTTGGAATGATATCTTGCAAATATATTTGAATTTAAATCTCTCCAAAATCTTCAATTATTTCCTCTCTTGATCCATGCATACAACAATCAAATCAATGTAAAACAATATACGGTGGAATTGTGGAGAAATTATTTTGTGCGGACACTGGACCGAAAGAACCGTCCGATTTTATATCTGTGAACAATAAAAATGTAGCATGAACAGACTGCGCTTTTACTATTTCAAGAGACAAATCGGACGGTTCTTTCCGTCCGGTGTCCGTACAGAATAATTCATTGGAATTGTGAGGGTCATATATAGTATTTTTTTATAGTCTTGCAATTATGCTGAGTGGAGCCGCGAAAAAACTTACTAAGAAGCTCCAATAGATCCAACCAAAAACTGAGGCCTTTCAAGTCCTTGTAGAGGAGGAAAGTGCAGAGAACGATGACAAAGAACAAAGCCAGCCATCAATATCAACATTATCGTTGCACTGAATTTCTGCAGCAAGAAATTAATAATAAATTAACTAACTTCCAAAGCCAAAAATATGAAAAAAAAAATATATTTTACTATAGCAAGTCTCCGGTTTAACGAGCGACTTGTTATAGTATCAACTGATTGAGCTGGTACCTGTTATGACTAAGTTGTGTTGAGTCAGCAACAAGTCGCTCATTAAACGGGCGAATTTGTCTAATTTTAAATTTTTATTTAGTGATATTTAATTACATAATTAAATTTTTAATAATATCTATTTTAAAATTTTATCCCTATGCTCGTCAGCTTAAATAATTTCTTTTTTATTTTTTATTTTTATACATTAATTTGTTTGAAACTTTAGCACAATACCATATCATTACTTGAACTTGTGGCATTTAAGCTGTGGCTTAATCAAAATTTTGATAGCGTGTAGTTATTTTTTATAAATGCATACAAACTGAATGAGATTCTTCAGATTTTATCTCAACATTTATACTCCCTTAAATATTAACAGTAAATAAATTTTTATGTTAGATTATTTCCATCAAGTGTTAATAAAAGTATTCTTATATATTAAACTTAATTACTTTAAGATGAGCATAATAAATAAAATTTAATTAAAATTTATATAATAAGGTATTATATAAATATTAATTAAATTTTATTTATCATGTTTATCTTAAAGTTAGTTTAAATATAAGAATACTTTTAGTAGGATGCAAGTTGATAGAATTTTATAAATTTAGAAAAATATTCTAAAATAAAAAAAAAGTAATGATTATTTAGTTTATTTAAAATAGATTTATCTAATAATTCTACATATTATCTTCTTTTTAACGATAAAAAATAAGAATAATTTCAAAGATATAATTATTAATGATAAGGTTGAATAATATTTGAAATTCATATATTTCAAATGGCAAATAATAAGTGATAAATATGAATCAATTATTGATAAAAATTTATTTATTGTAATTTAAATGTTAAAGTTCACGCAATTTTTACCTTCATTCTAACTTTACGCAATATTGTGAGATTAAGGCTTCGTTTGGGACAATTTTTTATTGCTTCTTAAAAATTGATTAATACTTTGCCTCGCAAATAGAAAATGGTAAATATTCAATCGCTCAATTTTAAACCCTAGTGAAAAGCTTCCTAAATTAGGAATTCACTATAATTATCAGGCCTAGAAAGGGATCCAGGCATATTAAAATCGGGTCACGGGTCAGGTTTGGGTCCAACCTGGAATTGCCTGACCCGACACTAGTTGATCGGATCCAAGGAATCGGGCCAGTCCGATTTAGCTTCGGGTTAGCGGGTTGACTCGAACCAGACCCAATTTTCAACAACAACAACAACAATAACAAGCCTTTGTCCCACTACGTGGGGTCGGCAACATGAATCCTTTTTCTCCATTGTGTCCGGTTCAAAGTCAAATTCTCGTTTAAATCTAATAGAGAAAGATCATTTCTAATATTTTCTAACCAAGTCTTTTTAGGTCTACCTCTACCTTTCTTAACATAAGTCAAATCTAATACCTCTACTTTCCTAACTGGGTCATCGGAAGGCCGCCGTTTTATGTGACCAAACCATCTAAGGCGACTCTCTCTAATCTTATCCTCCACTGGAGCTACTCCAACTTTTTCACGTATATGCTCATTTCGTATCCTGTCTCTAAGAGTAAATCCACTCATCCAATTTTCAAACAGGTCAAATTTTGAAACTTAAATCTAACCCATTTGTCGAACAGGTTGAATCTAATCTTGAATTTTCAGATCGAGTTTTAGTCAGATTTTCAAGTTGTGTAAAATATTGACCCCCCTATGTGTAAAAACAAAACTAGTAGGGGACTGCAAGGCGAAAACAAGATAGAAACAACAATCAAATTAAATGTTAAGTGTATTATAGTTTTTCATGAAACAAAATGTAGATTAAACTGTCAGAAAAAATTGAAAATAACCAAACAAAAAAAAAAGATTAATTAAATATCACCGAAGGAATGAACGCATAAGTTCTCTTCTTCCCAAAATTACCTCACAACTAAACCCTAAACAAAAACATCACAGATCATTGCACGGAAACCCCTCACTTCTGTCATCTCAATTACGAGCAGATTCCCAACCGCCGAACGTTCGCCTGAAGCAGACGAAACGGAGAACGGACGAAACCGCGAGGAATCAAAGAGACGAAGAAGATGCGTCAGTTTCGTCGTCGAATTGATTTCGCGAGGGAGGCCACAGATCGCTTTCAACTCTATAAATCGCGAAGAAGGAAACGGGAGTGAGACCGAATAAGCAAGCGAGCAGGGCAAAGGCTTACGAGCCAGAGGTAAGATTCCTTCCAAAATTAATATTTTAAAATATGTTAGAATACGATATTTTAGATTTTAGATATCCTCATATGTGAAGCTTCTCCTTCCAGTAGGGAAAAGCCGCCAAAAGGGTATACTGAGCAGAGGTACCAATTACTTTTTTTTTTTTTTCAAGAACTTTTAATTTTAATTAGGGTTAGCCATATCCATGGAGAAATTATTACATGCGGAGTCCGGATTCGTCTGGACTCCAATAAAATTAAGCCATGTAGCTTGTATATAAGGTGTATATTATACTCGCCTTGTGTACAAGTTATATGGCTTGATTTTGTTGGAGTCTGAATGCAAGTTATGTCCGAATTCCGCACATAATAATTTCTCATATGCATAAGATGGATATGAGGTTGTTAATTTGCTTTTGTAATAATAAAAATTAATAATCTAAGCCTTTTTTTTAACTACTAATACTGCAATCTGCCTTAAGATTTGATTAATCAAATATTAAGTCTATTCTTAAGATAAATTTCTAACTTTTTAGCCAAACTTTTGAATATAATGTTCTATAATTTGTTTGGTTTTATGTTATGGTAATTTATGTAATTTTTATGGTATGAATACCATATATTTCTTATTAAATCTCTTAGATATAAATTGTATTAACTTTTTAGCATTAATTTTAGGGTATAATTATCAATATTCATTTATCTTTTTTATATTTGCTCTTTAATTTCTATTTATTTGAATTTTTTAATAATATTTTTGTTATATTATTTGTAATGATAAGTTTTTATATTGCTCTCATTTAACAAAAAAATAAATAATTTGGTAAGTTTTAATATTTTATGAAAAATATTCTCAAATCCTTACATTTAATTCACATTTACTTATTACACATATTTTATTCTTATGAATTTTTTCTTTGATATTTTACTGATAAATTTTTATATGTCGTGCAACAATAAATGAATTCTTTTCTAAAAACCTTTAAATGATAAATAATTCTTATTCATATTTATTATCATAATTTCTAAAAAATTTGTGTCACTCTAATTATAACGAAATATTTTTTTTATATATATTCAATATAATCTGTAGGATAATGTGCTATCATATATATTTTTTATTTTTTATGTTATAAAAATTTGATTTATTTTATTATTAATTATTATTAATCCTTACTCTAAAATCATGAAATGTAGTTTTAATAAACTTCTAAGTCTTAGTTTCATTACTTGGATTGATAAATTTAACATAAATTTTTTTATATTTTTTGTCACTATCAATTTACTAAATTTTTTTTTCATACAATAATTTAATCTTCTTAATTTTTTTTTTTAATTCTATGCGCTCTGTGCATCTGCAATAAAATTAGATAAAAGCAAAACCGATAAACGGAGCCGGCGGCGGAGGGGAGCCGGCGGCGGAGGAGCCATCGGTGCTCGCCGGCGTGATAGAATTAAAATGTAAGCTTTTAACTCCCAAAAATGTTCCCCGTATGCTGCTTAGAGTTACAATTGTCGTTATGGAGGAAACTGAGATGGTCGTAGGATTTCAACAGCGTGGTTTCCTTTGTTCTGTTGGAAATCTGAAAGGCAACAATGGGGGCAAGCCCGTGGACGAATCTGGTTAGAACGACGATGGTGCCAAGGGCTTGGGTAGTTAGGCAGCCTCCGAAAACAAAGGCGTTGATCGGCACTGTTGTATTGTTGCTTCTTTGGATCTGCGTCAATGATCCCGGGTTCATCTTCTTCACAGCCGAGTTTTCTCATGTCGCAGGCATCTCGCTTCTCATCTTCAAGCTCATTAAGGGCCGCACTTGTGCCGGTGAGAACTAGCACTGTTTATATGTTGATTGATCTGGAACAGATTGCGATGAGAATATTTATCTGTTTGTTCCTAATCTAATACTAATGCTTTGTGCTCATTTTTTTCTTCTTCTAATTACATGACAGGACTTTCTCTAAAATCTCAGGAGTTGACGGCTTTATTTTTGGGAATCAAAATTTATTGTAGTTATACTACTTTGGACATACATGCAATACTTGACATGGCCACATTGATAACAACTTTGTGGGTTGTCTATATGATACATGTTATCTTGAAGTCAAGCTACATGGAGGATAAGGACAACTTTTCAGTGCAATATCTGGTAGCCTTGACATTCTACAAGACTACAATATGTTATATTTTTTTAAAATTTCAGCATTTTTATGTGGTACACAATAAAGTTTACACTAGATAGCTTCAGCTATACATGTTTTCCATGAAATGCTTCCTTTTTGAGACACTCTCACTCATGTCCATATCTATGTGAATAGTATATTCTTATATAATTTATATTTATATATATATTACAACACGACAAATTGAATGCTCTTTTAAACTCATAGGATTATGCATACCGTAATCACTTACAAAACAATCAATTGTTCAGTCCTATTGTATGCTATGAATTAAAGGTTTTTTTAATTTACGATAAGTCAGCGCCCAATAGAGCATAACCCTTAGGGCCAAAATGATCTAGCTAAGTTGGTACCGGCTTGGTGTAAGCTCTTCATGGCACCAAGGAGCATTTGTCCAAGGTAGGAGCATCCTTGACATTGTTTCTCTAGTGTAGGAGGGAATGCATGAGCTCATTTGAAAATGAAGACCTATGTAGCAATAGAATTCTATGTTCATTTGTATATGGAGACAATATATTATTTCTTTTATTATATTTAATAATAAATGAAATAAATTTTATTAATTGGAAAGAAAATCTTAGAATTCTTTGATTTTTGTTTAATGGAAAAAACTACTGTGCCTGTTTTGTCAAATTTAATGATTTGCCTTTTGAAGATGAAGGTTTAAAGTTTATTTTCCCAAATTATTTCCACATGTCATTGGAGGGAGATAAAGCAATAGGATTTTCCATTAAATGAGATTATAATTTTTTACTATCATCCTAACAGTTGTTTGGGAAACATGAGGTTAAGTAAAAGGATTTCATTCATTTTCTTTTTCACTTCTTCGGTACTCTGCAAGGTTGATGAATTTGTTTTATGAATGTATTACATTCCACTTGATTACTTTTGCAGAAGCTATCCCTGCGAAGCCAACAACCCTTTTAGATGTAACTTTTGATACAAGAGATTTCTTATAAGTAAATTGTATGACTTATTATTATTATGATTACTTTTGCATATACAAATTGATACGAGATCTTATTTGTTTTTAAATTTCACTCCAAATCCTGCACACACTAAGCCTTGTAGCGATGGAATTATAGTTTTATCATGCTGGTTTCAAAGGAGGAATTTGATTCAGGTGATAGCATGCGCTCTTATGGCACTTCTTGTCCATCCAATGTCATCATCTAAAGCGCTGATTAATCGACTCATCTTGGCTTTTGGCTGCAATTTAGAAACAGTTGCAATTATGCCACAACTTCGCTTGATGAAGAATGCCAAGGTCCATTATATTCTTTTTATTTGTTGATATGTCGGTTTAACCTATAAAATGCATTTTCATTGATTTCTTTTGTAGGTTGTTGAGTCATTGACAGCCCACTATGTTTTTGCCTTGGGGGTTGCTCGTTTTTTAAGCTGTGCACATTGGATACTTCAGGTGAAATACTACAATTTCATTTTCGACTAGTTATGATATTAATTTTTTACTGGCTACTATATGGCCTTTGACTTTTTATGAAAGAATAAAATTGACCTTTAGTATATTTGGGACTGTTTTGATCTTTCATAAAGAATCAAGAAACTGTTTTGATTATTTTCCCTTTTGTTATACTTCTCCATTGTATGTCATTTTCTCCCAAATTTTTGTTGACTCAAGTGCTTACAAAAATGGTACTCATCAATGAGTTTTGATGTTCTCAACAAGAAATTCCTTAGAATGCAGAGCTTTTGAAGCATTTTTCTTAAATAGATTTGCTCTTCCCCAATTGCAGAAAATAAAGGGAACTAATAAGATAATGGAATTTTAATATGTTAGCGCAGTAATTTGTATGCTAATGAATGAATTGATTGTACTCTCTAAAAATGCCCATTTTATTATGTCCTTTACATCTCCTCACCACCCCCCCCCCCTCCTCTCTCTCCATCTATTTTCTAGAGTTCCGCTTTTTTTTTTTTTACTTCTGCGGAGTGCTCTTATGTGCTCTACTTTCTATCCTTGTCTCTATAAAACCTGAAATGCCAAACAATCTACGCAATCTTGCCGATTGAAGAACCTCAATGCTTGAGTTTGATGATTTTGTTCCCTCAACGAATGTTGTAATATAAAAAATAGTTGATTAATCTCTGAGTATTCTTATCTTTTGAATGCGCGACTAGTTTTTCAATCACACAAAAGTGTTTTGGCTAGGAACCTTCTTCTAAATTATTCCGCTCTGCAGGTTGTCAACAGTCGTGGAACCATATTGCTTGCACTTGGATATGGACTCTGGCCTGGAATGGTCCTCCTTTCAGAGATTGTTCAGACTTCCATCATGGCTGACTTTTGTTATTATTATATTAAAAGGTATATCCTATATCTGAGCTTTTAAGGTCTGCAACATATATCTCATTTAAATTTCTGTGAAATTTGTGTTTGTTATTGTTGTTCAAACCACCCATCATTCTGCTAAAACAAACTAAAGGAAATTGCTGTGATGTTTTCTCGAACAGTGTTATCGAAGGTCACTCTGTGCTGAGACTTCCTTCAGATACAGTATGATCAAAAGTTGAGATCACTTGAAGTGGAACACTGCTTTGGAGAAAGATGTGAAAAGTAGTGATCTATTCTCACATATATATAATGCTATATTACATAACTTTAGATTTCGGCTTCGTTTGGCGCAGCTTCTTTGTTGCTTTCTAAACAGCTTTTTAGTTATAAATTTTTTTGAATTAAAAATTTTTGTACTAAAAACCTGTCCCAAACCAAGCCTTCGTCTGCTTCTAAATGTACTCACATACTAATACTATGTTTCACATTTCTTTTTTTATAAGGAACTCTGAAGTAGTCTTCTTTTTTTATGCTTTAACTTTAGAATTTGCAGAGTTTGAAATAAAGAATGACTTATTTTCAGCTATGAACTAGCTTTATGTTGATGCTTTTTTTATCTTTCCTTAAAAGAAGTGGAACAAAAGGAAAGAGATGATTAAGAGAATTGAAATCTGTTTTAGCCATTTACAAAAATCTCAAGAAAATATGAAGTGGCTACTAAGGCTTCATTTGGGATAGCTTTCTTATCGCTTTATAAAGCGGCTTTTTAGTATAAAATTTTTTTGAATTAGAAATTTTTGTACTAGTAAATTGCTTTAGAAAGCTGTGAGAAAATCATCCCAAACGAAACCTAAATCTCTTAGTTTTCTTGTGCTTTAATTTCATATAAATTAGCTTGTTGCATGGGCTAATAATTATATATATGCAAAATTATCATTAAAATCATTTTGTTTTTAGCAAATCTGGCCAAGTCCACCATAGCATGTTATAGTTCATTGAACATGCATAACTATATAAGTAATGACAAACTTACTAATAACCACCGAAGCCTAAGTTTGTCATTACTTGTAAGCATATACCAGTCAAAATAAGCCAAGATCAGGTTGAGAGCTGATCATTTAATTTGACTGTTATATACTTATAAGTAATGACAAACTTAGTAATAACCACCGAATTAATAATAAAGTTTTTAATTAATAAAATTATGTAATTTAGTTAACCATATCAAAGACTTTGTCAATTTGCCAAGAAGAATACTTTTATATATTTTTAGATCTAAAAAGTACAGTTGTAGGGGATATGTCTTCGTAGGATCAATATTTGGCGATACATTATAGATGCATCATCAAAAAAATTATCTTCATCGAGGACAAATATCGAGGCAAAATTAATTTAAAAGCTTCCGAAATTAAATTTGGGACCACCAGAACTCTGATTTCAGCAAACTTACAGTCGAACTGAATGTCTCGAAAATCCGAACACAACGACACCAAATTCGACTCAATCCGAGCCCAAATTGGTCCAAATCAAAGACCCAAAGTGCCTTTAGAAAGCTCAAACCATTAATTGGATGGCTAAACGATTTCCAAACGTGACATGCTTATAGTCGAATCGAGCGGCTCGTTGAGACGAATCCAAGATTGTTGAATTCTGATATCATTAAGACATTCAAATGGCCAGCAAACGATTCACAATCAAGGAGCCCAGTCATCTCTCTCTCTCTCTCTCTCTCTCTCTCTCTCTCTCTCTCTCTACACACCCACGGTCCCTCCAACCTCCGTCCCCTGCTGATGATGGTCCCTCAGATCTCTATTGTCCGCCGACCACGGTCCCTCTGACCTCCATCACCCACTGACTATGGTCCCACTGACCAACGTCGCCCAATTAGGGTCCTTTCGACCTCCGTCGCCAGCCGACTACGATCCCTCCGACCATCGTTGTCTGCCGACTACAATTCCTCCAACCACCGTCGTCTTCCCGACTACCATCCCATCAACCATCGTCACCCTTTGAATGCAGTCCCTCTGACCTTCGTCGCTCGTCGACTACGTTCCCTTCGATCATTATCACCCGCCGACTACAGTCCCTCCAACTCCCACCATGTAATGTGCTCTATATGATATATATTTACTACATCAAGTCAAGGCCTTTCTCCAAGAAAGAGCCTCATTTATAATCAATAATAATCACTAGTATAATCATTTTAACTAGGCCAGACCCTGTGATTTTTTTCCTTTTCAGAATTTTCACGTAAAAAATTGTGTACCTCTTATGACTCTTACACCCTCTCTCTCATCTATTTGTGTGATGCATCTTCATATAAAGCTTAGACGATAAACTCTATATTTCTCCATCGTTGCGAATGTTTCAAGACGCAACAAGTAGAATCTTTTTTTTTAAGACTTACAAGATTCCAATAAATTTGGAAAGATAAAGGAGAAGAAGATATATATGCGATGTATTACTTTTACTCATGTCACCACAATTGTGCTCCATTTAGGCTGATTTCTTTTTCATATCATCCTCAACATTTTTCGAATTAACCTATTGCTCATATGCTATTTTGAAATCACATGAAATAGTAATGTGTGAGATGGTGACACATGAATGAGTGTGCATGGCGTGTGAGTGCCTATGATAAAATTAAGATAGAAAAGAGGTTTGAGTTTAATGTTGATAGATAGATCACTTAAAAAAAGTTTATAAAAATTAATCTTCAATTTTAAGAGAAATTATTATGCCCGGATGCTCGACTGTTCGGATTTTAATATACATATCATTTATACACAGTATGTACATCTAAATTCGGGCGTCCGGATTTCGCCCGTAATAATCTCTCCAATTTTAAACCAATTTTAAATTAATTTAATTTTTTAAAAAAATTTAAATAAATTTAATCCAAATTTATCCGTACAAATAAATGAATAAATAATAATGAATGCACATGCGGAGCAAAACAATGTGGGGCCACATCCTCGCCTCCCCTGACCCCGACAGCCTATATATAGCCTCCCACCACAGCCAGACGACTACGCGCCTACAAAACTCCCACTCATCCTGCTGGAGCGACACTAGGATCACTGGCACTTTCTTCTTCCGGAAGGCGTCAAAATGGTGATCACTTGATTCTCTCTCTCTCTCTCTCTCCCTCCTTGATATATTGTTCTATTCTTCAGGTTGTTGCTCAGCAAGTGGCGGGAACTGAGATTACGGAGCAGGAATCATTGCTGCTGGTAAGCTTCTCATCTATTTTCTGGCTTATTATCTGCACATTGCTTCGAGATTTATAGTGTATTTTCGTTTATCTATTCATTTGTTATTTGGATTTGAGCCGAGCGCGCGGCCTTAATACTTTCTGATGTGAGCGATCGGTTGGATTTTGTCGCTTTCTTTCGCGAGAAGATTTAGTGTATTTTCGTTTATCTATTCATTTGTTATTTGGATTTGAGCCGAGCGCGCGGCCTTAATACTTTCTGATGTGAGCGATCGGTTGGATTTTGTCGCTTTCTTTCGCGAGAAGATTTAGTGTATTTTCGTTTATCTATTCATTTGTTATTTGGATCTGAGCCGAGCGCGCGCCCTTAATACTTTCTGATGTCCGAGCTTGTGGATTTCATGAGCGATCGGGTGGATTTTGTCGCTTTCTTTCGCGAGAAGATTTAGTGTATTTTCCTTTATCTATTCATTTGTTATTTGAATTTGAGCCGAGCGCGCGCCCTTAATACTTTCTGATGTCCGAGCTTGTGGATTTCATGATCGCGTGGATTTTGTCGCTTTCTTTCGCGAGAAGCTTTGTTTTATACGATTTGATAGTTTTAATTAGGCCATACGAGTAGATATGGGGTAATTTAATTACAATCCATGGTTATATGTGGCAGTTTAGTTCATCCATCCACTTTGTTCGATATCTGTCGGATATAGTTAAGACCTCCTTGATGAACTTGGTTCGTGGCTGTTTTTAAAAATTTTCTCTGAATCTCTCGATCTTATCTATGCTCTTCTGACAACTAGACTAGAAATCTACTGCGCATCGCAATATTCAACATCAGCTACATACGAGGGCTTTTTCCTGAGAAATACTTCAATGACAAGTCGGTTCCGGCCCTAGGTATTCTTTGCTCACTTTGATTTTACCGAACGCCTATAAATTTTGATGTCTTTTGTTTCGTGTCTTCAGAGATGAAGATTAAGAAGCTCATGCCCTTGGACGCCGAATCCAGGAGGCTGATCGACTGGATGGAGAAAGGTATAGACAAATGATAAAGTGTTCATCAATGAGCTTGTAGCTTGTTTCCATTTCACAATGGCGTTTTTTGGGTTTACTTGGTTATATTATTTGTAAAACATTATTCGTTGTTTGGATGATTTTTCAGGTGTCTATGATGCATTACAGAAAAAATACCTCAAGACACTATTATTCTGTATCTGTGAGGATGTAAAAGGCCCTATGATAGAGGAATATTCTTGTGAGTCACTAGTTTTTTCTTTGATGAGATACTTTGCTAGTTCGAATGTGCTCAATGCCTACTGTCGTGTTTCTTTTTTCCTTGACTACATGTGAGATCTTAATTAGATGACTGCTTGTTATGAGTGGATTATCATCTCCAAGATGTCTTATAGTTTTCTTATGATTTTGTCCTTGCTTGCTTATTATGGATATGACTTTGTGAAGTAGTCTTCAAAGCAACGCCGGCGACAACCTGCAAGAAAACTGGACAGACAACCAATGCAACAGTATTGAGGAAATATTTGTATTCTTTTCTATATCCCTTTTAATGTTCTGTAGCAGCATATATATGTCTACTATGGTGACTCTACGATATGAGTGTAGACGGTTAGTAGAAAAGTGTAAGAACGTTCATAACAGAAAGGAAAAAAGGACAGCAGCTACGGTAGTGGAGGTTGCAGTAGTGTAAGGTATCTCGCGGAACAGGATAGTCCTCATCAGGTCTCCCCGTCTTCAGAAGAACTCGCCTCCGGCGAGGTTAAAATGGTGGTGGCATCGTCGGGCGGATGGTATTTGTGGATATCGGAGACATTGAAAGTAGAAGATGTCTGGATGCTGTCAGGTAGGTCGATGACATAGGCATTGTCGTTAATCTTCCGCAGGATAGGGAAGGGACCAATCTTACGGGGACTGAGTTTGGTATAGGTGCCTGTCGGAAAGCGTTCTCGGCGAACACGCAGCATCACCAGGTCGCCAGGATTAAAAGTTTTGTGTCTCCTGTGAGCATCTGCTAATTCTTTATACTTCAAATTGGAGTCAGTCAGCTTGGCGCGGACGTCATGGATAATATTCTGGAATCCCTCTGCAGCTTGGGCTGCTGCATTGCTGCGGCATTTAGGTAATATGGCAACGTCAATTAGGTGATTTGGCATTTTAGTATAAACTATTTTGAATGGACAATGACCGGTAGATCTGTTGGGCATTGAATTGAATGCAAACTCAGCTTGGCTTAGCATTTCCTCCCATTTCTTAGGGTGATCCTGGACTAGGCAACGCAACATGTTGCCTAGTGTACGATTGACGACTTCGGTCTGACCGTCTGTTTGAGGATGGTAGGCGGAGCTTAACTTGAGTTCGGTATGTAGTCTTTTCCATAGCTCTCGCCAAAAGTGGCTCACGAACTTGACGTCGCGATCGGATGTGATACTGCGAGGTAGTCCATGCAAACGCACAATTTCCTTAAAGAAGAGTCTGGCGACATGAACGGCGTCAAAAGTTTTCTTGCATGGGACGAAGTGAGCCATTTTCGAAAAGCGGTCGACGACTACCATAATAGAATCAACTCCATTCTTAGTTCGAGGTAGGCCGAGGACGAAGTCAATGCTGAGGTCCTCCCAAATTGAATCAGGTGTGGGGAGCGGCATATACAATCCTGTATTTTGGGCGGTTCCCTTATACAATTGGCATACTGAGCACCTTTCCACGAAGCGAGCTACATCGCGAGCTAGTCGCGGCCAATAGAAGCGAACCTGGAGTTGGGCGAGCGTTTTGTCCCTCCCGACATGAGCAGATAGACCACCGCAATGGGTCTCTTTGATAAGGTGCTGCCGCCAAGAGGAGGAGGGAATGCACAAACAATTGGCTTTGAACAAGAAGCCATGACGAATGGTGAAATCTCCATAAGGGATACCGTTTATACATTGCTCCCAATAGTTTGCAAAATCAATATCTGTGGCATATAACTGCTTCATTTCTTGTAATCCAGTAACTTCTGTTTGCAGTTGAACTAGCATGGAAGCTCTTCTACTAAGGGCATCTGCCACTCTATTGAGTCGTCCCTCCTTGTGTTGAAGAACAAAGGTGAACCTTTGAAGGAAAATGATCCAGCGAGCATGCATACGGTTGATATTTTTCTGATTATTGAGATACTGGAGGGCTTGATTGTCGCTAGACAGTACGAAATCTTGATGGAGCAAATAATGCTCCCACTGTTTCAAGGCTCGCACGACCGCGTAGAGTTCCTGCTCGTATGCGGACCATTTTTGCCGGGTGGGACTCAGTTTTTCACTAAAGAATTCCACAGGTTTGGTTTCTTGTGAGAGGACGGCGCCAATCCCGATAGCTGATGCATCAGTGTCTACATGGAATGGTTTCTCGAAGTTGGGCAAGGCTAGAACTGGTGCAGAACACAATGCTAACTTGATAGCATCAAAGCTTTCCTGTTGAGTGGGGGTCCAGGTGAAGGTACTGGATTTCAAGCATTCGGTGAGTGGGGCGACGATCATACTGAAACCACGGATGAAACGTCTATAAAAATTTGCTAATCCATGAAAACTCCTGATATCAAATAATGATTGGGGTGTCGGCCAATCTCGAATGGCTGCCACTTTGCTGGGGTCAACTTCAACTCCATTGGCTGAGAGAATAAAACCCAAAAAGTGTACACTAGAAGAAGCAAAATTACACTTGGGTTGATTCAGATACAGCTTATGCTCCCGAAGTGTTTGCAGAATTTCGGTAAGATGGTGTACATGATCTGCAATGTTAGCACTAAAGACTAGAATATCGTCGAAGTAAGCAACGCAAATCTTGCCGAGAAAAGGCTTCAAAACTTCATGCATCAAACGCATAAAAGTAGATGGTGCATTGCAAAGCCCAAAGGGCATTACCTTCCACTCATAGAGACCGTCACGAGTCTTGAATGCTGTCTTCCATTCATCGTCGGGTCGAATACGGATTTGGTGATATCCGCTTCGAAGATCCAATTTAGAGAAAATAGTAGCTCCAGACAAGCGATCTAACAAATCAGAAATCCTCGGAACAGGGAAGCGATATTTTACCGTAATTTTATTGATGGCTCTGCTGTCAATACACAGTTGCCATTGCCCATCTTTCTTTGGAACAATCAGGGCCGGTACTGCGCATGGGCTCAAACTGTGCTGGATCAACTGCTTAGTCAGCAATTCTTCTACGATTCCCTGCAGGATAGAATATTCTTTTGGGCTCAATCTATAATGAGGCAGATTTGGAAGTGTGGCACCGGGAATGAATTCAATTTGATGTTGCAATGAACGTAAGGGAGGTAATTCGGAGGGCAGCTCTGGGGGTAGAACATCTTGAAATTTGGTCAGCAGGTTCCGGATTTGCACAGGACAATGTGTAGACCCTTTTTCTTGGGGACTGTCGGAGACGACTACTGCTAGACTAGACTTAATATCTTGCCGATTTTGTAACAAAAGTTTTCCCGAAGCTACATATGCTGCCTTTGGAGACTTGTCAGGTCCAGAGAGTATGGTGTTCTGTGGGCACAAGCGGAGCTTCTTGCCTTTCCAGTCAATCACATAGACATTTTGTCTACAGTTGTAAACGGCGTCCATATCATACTGCCATGGCCTACCAAGAATGAGATGACAAATATCCATGTCTATAACGTCACAAAGTACTTCACAGGCATAGTGTTTGCCAATCGAGAACGGTATACGACACATGTCCGTAACGGTGACCTCCATGCCCTTTTTGATCCAGCTGACCTTATAAGGATGTGGATTATTAGTCGTCTTTAATTGCAAAGCTTGAACAACGGATCGAGAAATAACATTTTCAGTACATCCACTATCAATTAAGAGGTCGCAAACCTTCCCTTGAATGGTGCAACGAGTTTTAAACAGGGCATTTCTTTGAGAATGGGTTGGAGCACGTGGTGCTAATAATAATTTCTGTATAACACATATCAGTGGATCGCCATCATCCCCATGTACGTCTTCAAAATATGTCTCCGAATCGTGTTCGGCTACGTCTTCCTCAGTATTGTGTACTTCTCCTTCTATGAGCTGAATTCGTTGCCGATTGGGACACTCATTGGACTTATGTCCCGGCTGAAAGCATCGGAAGCATTTCAGAGTGTTGGGTCTGCTGTAGGGATTTTCCTTGGTGGGGGCAGGTGCTTTGCTCGGCGCCTTGATCTCAGTATTGACATTAGAGCTCGGATTTAGCACAGGATTGATAGGTGTTCGACCAGCTGTAGGTGGTCTTGGGGTGTTCACATAGCCCCGAT
Organism: Dendrobium chrysotoxum; assembly: GCA_019925795.1. Lineage (NCBI taxonomy): Eukaryota > Viridiplantae > Streptophyta > Magnoliopsida > Asparagales > Orchidaceae > Dendrobium > Dendrobium chrysotoxum. The sequence goes on along the minus strand of CM034297.1, from coordinate 1,518,284 downwards.
TACCGTCCGCATAAGGCTCAACAAAAGGTCTTCTATTAGAGTTGCTGCGAGAGTGTCGAATTAACTGGGTCTCAACTTTCAAGGCAAAATTTATCGCCTGAGAGAGTGTCCAAACGGAATTTAGTTCAAGCTTGTCTTGTATCACATCCTTCAGGCCGCCAATGTACCTAGCGACGAGCTGGTTTTCAGATTCCTGCAAATTATTTAGGGCGTTCAATCGGTAAAATTCCTCGGTATAATCACTCACTGAACGCTGGCCTTGAGAACAATGTTGATACTGCACATACAACATTTGTTCATAATCGGTTGGTAAGAAATGTCCCCTGAGCAACTGCTTCATACGAAACCAGCTGCGAACCGGCCCCTTACCTTCTCGGCGACGGGACTGCAATAGCTGGAGCCACCACGCACTGGCACCGCCCTTCAAACGGCAAGCCACGTATTTAACTTGTTTTTCTGGATTGATTTCCATATATTCGAAGAACGCCTCGACTGCTCTCTCCCAATCGAGGTAGTCCTCGATGTGTAATTTTCCTTCAAAGAAAGGAATGTCCAGTTTAACTCTGAAGTCGCCCTGATTGGCATGGGTAGGGCCACGGTGTCGGGGTCGCTCATAGTATCGAAAATAGCCTTCGTCGCCGGAACCAACAGGTTCCCTATTTGGCGAATAAGCAACCTCATCTTCAGAATCAGTAATCTCTGCAACGGTGGGTCGGGGAGGTCTATGGTAATTGACTCTACCGGGAGGAGCTCTTGGCGGCGGTATGGCGACGGCAGGTGGTTGAACTTGGCCAGAGATGGTACTAACTGAAGTTCTGAGATCTACTAGCTCATTGCGCAGATCGGAGGAGAAGCGACAGAAGTCCGCCCTCAGTTCATTCAACTGCCGAGTGATGCTAACTTGCGCTGCCCACAAGGCGTCCAAACTCCGATCATCGTCAGGAGCTCTACGGGAAGTTTCCGCAGCCATCGCCCACAAACGCTGGCTCTGATACCAACCTGAAGTAGTCTTCAAAGCAACGCCGGCGACAACCTGCAAGAAAACTGGACAGACAACCAATGCAACAGTATTGAGGAAATATTTGTATTCTTTTCTATATCCCTTTTAATGTTCTGTAGCAGCATATATATGTCTACTATGGTGACTCTACGATATGAGTGTAGACGATTAGTAGAAAAGTGTAAGAACGTTCATAACAGAAAGGAAAAAAAGGACAGCAGCTACGGTAGTGGAGGTTGCAGTAGTGTAAGGTATCTCGCGGAACAGGATAGTCCTCATCACTTTGTCCTTGCTTGCCTATTAGAATAGATAATGGCATTCCCCTTTTTGAATGATGATGAGAACTTGCTTTTTGGTGTTCCTTGATTGTATTCTTTGAATTTAATCATCTTGTGCATAATGAACTCACACGTCATAGATCAATGCTTGTAGTTTCCTTCAATTATATGGATTCTTGCAAGGAAGAGGTGTCAATGAACATAAGTCGCAATGGAAACAAAAAAAATGGGGCCACCTTCAGGACTAATAGCATGGATATCACTCCTGATCAGATGAGGTACTTCGGATGGCCATCCTAATTTTCTCAAGCCCTTTACATAAGATAGGTTTTCACGATATGGGGTGTTTTAGGAGCTCTGCTTGTAAGATGATTCGTACTCTGGTTCAATTGATGAGGACTCTGGATCACATGCCATCTGAGGTACAACTTGATGCTTGATTGTTATGAATTGTTGGTGCTATACTAATAATTGTTTCTTTTCAAAAACTAAAGAAATCTCTGCTTGTTGCTCAGCGAACCATTCTGATGAAGCTTCTCTATTATGATGACATTACGGTAAATATCATATTTAACTTTTGTACATTGCAACATAAGCCTTATGTATTTTCCTCAGTGCTCATTGTTTTAAGAATGTATTATGTGATACTCATTGAATACGTTCAAGCAACCAGTATGATCATTTGTGATATATTTTTTCCTCTCGAGTAATTAAGGCGCCACTTAAGCAATCCTTGTAAATATGTAGTGCCATGATCCTTTGCTTAAATATGTTATGAGTGCCTCACATCTGTTGTTGTAACACTATATATTTTTCATCCTTATGATGATAACATGCTTCTATAACAACTTATGCATTTCATTCTTCGAATTAAAACATGAAATATATTTATGGGCAACTGCAGCCAAAGGACTATGAACCTCCCTTTTTTAGAAGTTGCCATGAAAATGAAGCCAGGAACATATGGACCAAAAATCCATTAAAAATGGCAGTTGGAAACGTCAACAGTAGGCATTTGGTATTAGCCCTCAAGGTTTGCAAGGAAAAAGTAGTTCAACAAAACTAAAATTATTTTTTTGAGCTAGCCCAATCAAATGAATTTACTTCTGCAGGTGAAGAGCATCCTTGATCCCTGTGAAGATGACAATGATATTCATCAAGAGGAAGAGGGGGAAAACTTGGGAGTTGATTCTGATCAAGATCATGATTCCTCTTCTGACAGTGATGTACATTCATACAACTTAAACCATACTAGAATTTTATATTTTTTATTCTGTTTATTCAGATTTTTATGGTTGGGGGCATGTTTATGTTCATTCTAAAACTTGTAATCAGTATTTTTATGATTTTCATTTATATGCTTGATTTAGATATGGAATGATGCAAGATATATTATTTCTTTATGTATAGTTTAAAGGTTGATGCTTTTCTTTTACTCGAAATTTGCCACTATAAAAAATCTCATTGTATTTAAAAGCGGTTTTCTTTAGATATTTCTATGAGAGATTTTAAACTTACCATTAATGCATTTCAGATCCGTCCTTCCCTTGCTGACAATTACTATGTAGCACCTGCTGGTAATTCATTGACCTAGTTTGATATAAATTGTATAATACATTCAAGTTTTAGCTACAGTAATACTAAAATAAAAATTTTCTCAATAGGTGAGCAATTTCCAATTGAAGATAATGGAAACAACTCTGATGGTAAGACAGTTTTTGAAACATTCTTTGTCATAAATACAATTAGTTAAATCAATAATTGCTTCCTAAGTACCATTCTAATTTCTTGCTTGTTCATATCATTTCTTCCACATGGCCTGCATTATGCTTTTTGTTGTTAATCTAGTGACTTTTTTTAACAGGCGTCCTATCTATGAGATTGGTACTTTTGAAGAAGTACATTTATCTCTTATATTTACATATATATGTATTTTCTCAAGAATTCTTTATGGTTATAGCTGATACTCAAGATGCTGCACATGAAGATGAATTGATAACTCAAGTGAAGGATTGGATTTATTCTAGGCATATCAACACTTTTGATCATGCTGACATTCTTTCCAATTTTCCAGACATGTCAATGGTAATTCTATGATTTGCATCAGCTTTTTATTTTGTGATTTTCTCTTAGGGCTGATTTTGTCTACCTTCTAAAAAACCTATATATTTTTCTTTGCTTAGGAACACAAACGCGAGCACGCACGTGTGTATATATATATATATATAGAGAGAGAGAGAGAGAGAGAGAGAGAGAGAGAGACTGCTAAATAATTATTGCATCTCAATAATTTTTTGTAGACAAACAATACATATATTTGGATGCTTTAGTCTAATGGTGCTTTTTGATGATCTGCAGGCCCTAACTGAAGGTAATAGGCAAAGAATACAACAACTATTGCTTGATATTTTATAAGATGATGGAATAACCATACCATCCCGCTCTTTTCTTCTTGATTCACACATTGGAAATTGATGTAAACCTTCAGATATTGTGGAGAAGTTGCTAAAACAAGGACTAGTATGTAAATCTGGCAAGGATAGTTATATCATCAGAAGGGAAAAGGTTTCTTTTTATATATATATATATCTATTTATTTTCTCACTCTACTTTTTCTAATAAATTTGTGCTATTAGGATATGCATCCAGAAAATGACGAAGTGAAAGAAGAGTTTGCGGAAATGCATGACATCCAACAAAGAATGAATACCAACGTTGATGAGGACTACATGTACATGAAGGTAATCATTCAATAGTATTTGCTGTTTAATTCCAATTGATAGAGGCTTACATTCTTAACACTAAATTCAACCAACTTTTCGGTAGGCTCTATATCATGCTCTTCCAATGAAATATGTGACAGCAGTGAAGCTTCAACACAAGCTGTCTGGAGAAGCCAATCAGAATACAGTAAAAAAATTACTCGATAGAATGGTTAAGGATGGCTATATTAAGAACACCGGAAAGAAAAGGCTTGGTAAGTAAAGTAATATTTTCCAATACAAGGTTTAGAAAGTGTTGCATTTCATGCCTATCTTGGTAAAGTTGGCAACACATTATGTTGTTCTCCTAAGTCGCAGTGAATTGGCCTCAGGCAATTTTCCTCCCTTTTTAGTTCTCATATTTTCAAAAACTTATTTTTTCAAGTTCTTTTAATATATTTTATTCATTTTTCATTAAATTTATTTTCCAAAGAATTTTGAGAGAAATTTCCTTTTATTCTTTTTTAGTCAATTACTTTGATTTCACATGGCAAAGAAGATCATCCTGCTCCAATACCCGCCCTTATGAATTTTTTATTTGTAATTCAACTTTCCTTATCAAGAAAATGGAGGATGTGAGACCAGAATGGAGAAGCCAATTAGTTTTAATTGGATTCTTCATATTCCTGTTTTGTTTGTTTTTATGCTGACAGCAATACCGTGAAATATGTTCTAAACAATGCAGGTTAAAGATGCGTATATGGTAATTATAGTGGGATCAACAGCCAATCAAACCATAAACTCAAAGGAAATTTAGGTTTTATTTGGAATGGCTTTCGTTTTGCTTTATAAAACTGTTTTAGAGAAAGCAATTTTTTAAAACTGTTGTAGAAAGCAACATCCTAGTACAAAAGCTTTCTTAAAGTAGCAAAAAAAAAGAACTATGGCCAAATAGAAATTATGGTTGCAGTATGAAAAGCAAAGCACTAAGAAAACTGTCCCAAATAAAATCTTAGATACTGAACTTAATGCTTCTGCTGTCTATCTATCAATTTTATCTTTTTCCTTAAAATCATTTAGTATTTAATTTGTATGTGAAGACAGCTCCTTTTTTTTTTTCCAAAAGAAGGAAAATATAGTCCAGAAGTTTAGAACACCGTGAATCTGTTCAAGAATGTTCTCATTTGCATTAGTTGTCAAACCATTATTCTATAGCAAATTCGAAAGGAATTATGGATGCTTGAAAATTTAAAAATATGAGAATTTATTCCTCTACAACAACTGTTAAGTAAAATTTATTGCAGGCAAGCTCGTAGTTCAATCTGAAGCTAGCAACAAGAAGCTTGCTGAGGTCAAAGAGTTACTAGATGGAAAATCGATGGTAAAGTTCAGTTAGCAAGTTGATGCATATGTTTCTCGTCTTAGCTCACAAAAACCCCATCTGATGCAGGAAATTGAAATCCCCAACCAAGCATTTGAATTCGTTGCCAAAGATCTACATCACAATGGTTTTTTGTCTTTTTTTATTTTTACTGCTATTCTGATTTCATTATCCTCATTTTGATGATGATTTAAACATAAGTTCTCTCAGTTCTGGATAAGTGATAAATCTGTAAATAATTCTCCTTTTATTTAGATTACAACATGAAGGATGGCTCCACCTATGGCGGCCTACACTCCATTGGATCAGATCTCACTCGCACCCGAGGACCATCTGAAGCACATAAAAGCGAATCAATTCACAGTGGGCAGACATATAGTGGGAAGGCACAAGAGCCGGTCAACTCACCGATTAACAAATATGAGGTTCTTTTTTATCAATCTTCACCAATTCTTGTCAACTCAATCCTACTTTTGTTTTTTTCAGCCAATTTCTTCTTTAGAGAGTGGAGTTTTAGGAAGCAAGATCTGCCACCCTTTTGGAGGTGAAGGTAGCCGTTCAACACAAGATAAAAGATCTCGGTTAACCAGCATGGTATGTTCCCTTTAAGCATGAAGCATTTCAAATCTATATATTAATCGGAGATTTAATGAGAAGATTTTCACAGGTCAAGGAGCCTATTCTTCAGAACGTAAAGCGTCAAAAGCCTGAAACTCAGTGATTGGTTAAAAGAATTTATGATGATACAGCTACGGGCAATTTAGCTTCAGTAAGATAAAATCATGAAGATATGTTCTAATCAAACTATAGACTGACATATAGAATTCCCATCACAATATTATCTTGTCTAATGGACTTCAGCTATTATTTTCCTGTTCTTATAGATAGAATCTTTCTATTGTTCTTTTATTCTGCAAATCAAAATATAGTGGCCACAGTTGCATTGCAGCATCTAAATTCATACTACTATAATATATATAGGAAAAGCACACTTAAACCAGCTTTTAGGTGCGATTTAATTAGTTAATCATTCATTAGAATGACCGGATAACATATACAAGTGTGTGGGATCGTGTTTACCTGAGTCTGATTTGTTTGTGAATTCCCAACTGCATTGAGACCGGCAGTGGCCAGCTGGGCCGGCTCCACCTAGTTCGAGCCAAATTATGGGCTTTGTGTAGGCTTATTTAGATATTCTGAATTCACTTTTAGCCCAAATAAGCCCAATAATTGTTCTCATTCTTGATTTTCTGTATAAAAATGTGCTCTCCGAATCTATACGTATTTATTAGGTCATAATAATAATAATAATAATAATAATAGGTCATTTTGTATTGCCTTATATAATTATATATGAAAGTAGTTGAGCTGTGTATTTGAATGGGCAGGAAAAATATTTATTATATTATAATTTTTCTATTCATTTTCACTAAAATTTTTAAATGCTAAATCTTCATAAAATTGATTTTTAATGGGCTTGGTGAACCTGTTTTCTTCTGCTGTCTTCTGCTGTGCTCAAGTCTGCTTCTAAGCATTATAAATTATTATTCCACTATCAGATCTTGCATTGACGGAGTTCCAAATGGTGCCAATGCCAATCTACTTATCTCCACTCCATCTCATGAATACGTATAAAATATTTTGCAATGAATTATTCAAAAAAAATTTATTTAAAAATATTCTGATTTAAATTTACTTATGATAATACATTTTATAATCACTATATTATAGAAATTTTAATTGATTAATGAATTGTATATCATTTTGTTAAAATTAAAAAAATAAATAAATGAGTAATATTATAATTGATCATTTAGTAGGGGATTTACATCCATACCACCAAAATTCATGTATTTACATTTCTTTATATAATATTTTATCTATCCAATCAGATCAAAATTTATGCATAAAGACAATAGTATTTTAGAAAAAGAATGTTAGTAATATTTTCTCTACCACTCAAAAAATACATAAAAAAATTTCATAATATTTATGTAAATACACCTAACTAGAAAATGTGCCGACCCAAGCTTTGTTTGCATTTGTTTTCTCTTCACTTTATTTTATTTTATGAAGCTGTTTGTACAACTGGAAAACAGCACAGCTGGTAATCACCATTAACGCCTTAGCTAACTAAACCAATAGGGCGGGCTCTATCTTCTATTTCTTAAATTTTTTTTTATTGTTTATCTATGCAAATATTGTCTGTATGAAACCTGAAATTTAAGTAAGCGATATGAACCAAGCCATCTTGGCTGTACGAAATATTTGATTGGTCGGGCATTCAACCATCATTAGCTGTATCTACGAAGCATATGTACAAAGAAAATTATTTATTAAGAATTATTTTATGATTTTACATAAGATTACTGCTGTGCTGTTACGGTGTCTGAGTTGTATAAATACGCTTGATTATGTTATGAAGTGAAATACGGAGTGGAAGAAGCATACATGATGATATTGGCGAGGCTCTTCTGCTCAGTGGATTGAGGAAATGGTGAGCCGAACCAATATCACACATGCATGCTTCGTTCCTTTATAAATTTAGGAGCTGTGGAAGCCTCATTTGAGTTAAGGTAAGGCTATAACTATAGGTAAAATAATAATAAAAGTATATCATTTGAATGATTTTAATTTATGTCGTTGCATTTGCCACATCTTTTTACAATTTTTATATTTGTTGCTTAGTGTTCTTATTATGATTTAAAAAATCAGACCGTACCGGCCAGTTCAACTGTGAACCAGTTCTATGACTAGTTCGGTCCTCTTGAATAACTGATGTAACCTCAAACTGATGAGAACTAATTTGAATCACTAGCTAAACAATTAATAATTTCTAATTTCAATAAGGGCAAATTTTAAAAAGGATCATTATTAAAAGTTAAATTAGGAGAAGGAACATGATTAAAAAAAAATTTAAAAAGGATCAAAAACGCAAAGTAGGGGGACGTTTTACAAAAAACGCAAAGCAAAATTACGTTTTGTAAGAAAAACGCAAAGCAAAATTGCGATTTGTAAGAAAACGTGATGGCAGTTCACGTTTTCCTCTTAAAACTTTTTTTTCCCTCAGAACATTAACTGCAGATAGAGAGAAAGAGAGAGAGAGAGGTAGATAAGTTAGATGCAGAGAGAGAGAGAGAGAGAGATGGAGCATATTAGTTGTAATATTTAAATAAAATGATTTTCTTAAACAAGTTAAAATTTTGTTTTAAAAATAATTTTATTTAAATATATTAAAAATAATTTTACTTATAAATTATTTATTCGTATATTATTGAACATTTAATTTATTTAACTAAAATTAATATTGAAAATTTATTTGAGATATAAATTATTTATTTGTCTCCGACTATGTACTTGGTCAAAATTTATTTAAATTATTTTTGTAAATATTATTATAATAATATTAGTTAATATATAATTAAAAAAGTTTTTACGAATAATAATAACATTGTATTTATTTAAACTACATTATATTTATTTAAATTGTTATAATGATGTTATAATATACAATTTTTATAATAAAATATAAATATTATAATTATGATTAATAAATTAATTTTAAATTATTTTTATATTTAAGTTAATAAAATTAATATGGTTTAAAATAAATATAATATTCATCATGTTAAATTTTTTTTAATATCTTTCATTAATTTTATTAAATATTTAAAATATTACCAAAAAATTTAAAGTTAATTAAATTTTAATTAAATTTTAAAAATATAAAATTAAATTATTTAAATTTTAATTGATTTCCTTCTCTCTATTGATTTCTTGCAGCCTCTCTTTCTATTTCTCTCTCTCTCTCTCTCTACTTTTTCACTTTACGGATATGACTATTCACTTCTCTCTCCATCTCTTGATCCTTTTTTAAATTTGGCCGACAATTAAAGGGTAGGGAGTAATAAAGGAGGAGAGAGAAACGGGAGAGAGAAATTATAAAAATTTTATAAATATTTAAATTTTAATATTATTTATGATTAATTAATTAATTTTAAATTATATTTATATTAATTAATATTAAAATTTATATATTATATAAAATTAATAAATATATCAATTTTAAATATTATATTTAGTTGAAGATTTAAATTTTAATTAACTTCAATATAAATTTAATTAAAAATTAATTTATTAATCATAATTATAATATTTAAGTTTTAAGTACTCTAATTTATATATATTTAATATACTAATTAATTCATGAACTTTTAAATAATATTAAAATGGGTTAAAAAAGTATTATAACTTAAATACTTATGCTAAAATAATATTAAAAATTATATATTATAAAATATTATTAAATATATCAATTTTTATTATTAAATTTAAATATTATAATCATGATTAGTAAATTAATTTTAAGTTATATTTATATTTAAGTTAATTAAAATTTATATTTACTAAATTATATTATAGTTGATGATTAATTTGCATAAATTTTCTTGAAATATTAAATAAAAATATATATTTTGTGCAAATAAAAATTAGTATATTTTATATTTTGTGCAAACTAAAATTAACTATATTTTTTTGCAAACTTAAATTAAATTATTAATATTAAAAATATAATTTATTAATCTTCAACTAAATATATAATATTTAAAATTGTTATATTTATTAATATTATATAATATATAAATTTTAATATTACTTTAATATAATATAATTTAAATTTAATTAATTAATCATAATAATATTAAAATTTAAATATTTATAAATTTTTTATAATTTTTTTCTCCCTTCTCTCTCTCCTCCTTTATTTCTCCCAACCGCTCTCTCTCATTTTATTTCTCTCTCCCCTTTATTTCTCTCTCCAGTTCTCTCTCTTCCGCTCTTCAAAAAAAAAATTTATTTTGCATGTAAAACGCAATTATGAATTGCGTTTACATGCTTCCACATAAAACGCAATATATAATTGCGTTTTATATAAAAAACGCAATTTATGATCACGTTTTTGATCCTTTTTAAATTTTAATTTTTAAATGATCCTTTTACTAATTTAAACATCAATCATGATCCTTTTAAAAATTTGCCCTTTCAATAATATACACATGATAGATGCTTCTTCGATGAAAATTTATTGAAAAAATTTAATATAAAATATTCAAAATTTATAATTATTTTTATATTTATAATTTTTAAAATTCTAAAACTTCTCTCTTAAATATGAAATTAGATGATATTAAAAAAAAAATCTAACAAAAATAATATTATTTAACTTTATCAATATAATTTTATAATATAAAATTTATATATGTAAATTATACCTATAAATATAACATAAATATAATAATTATTTATAATTTTAAAATTATATACATATATATATATGAATTTTATTTATTTTTTAATCTCAAAATTCTTAGAATTATGAAATTTTTTAAGATTAAATTAGTATCATTATTATATTAATTTTATTAATTTTTAATAATATTATGATTCAACCCCGATTCGAACAGTCCGATCGAACCATGAACCTCTCCTTTCGATTCGTTGTCCCATCCAATTTTAACAACCTTGATTCTTACACTCCATTGCAAATGTTTTAACTTTCCTAAATGAATATCACGAGGTAAGATGTTAACCTCCCTGTTAATACTCTAATTTGATCAAAGAAAATTTATATTGTTTATAAACATTAGCACATATGTTATGGCACCCAACCATATGGACAAGGCCCATTAAAGAAAAAAAAGAGAGTAAAAAACTCCCCTTAATCTGCTTTCAACTATTTTGCACATATCAGATCCTGAATATATAATAAACAGTTAATAGTAACATTGTTCTCCCAACTTTACAAATTGATTACATAATCAGCATAAAATAAAGCCAATATTGTAACCCAATCTAAGAGATCCATTCATTAGCACGTATATAGTAGGACTTCATAATTTTGACAATACAAATTAAATACCATCATACACTCTTAATTTACACTAATTGTTTGTTCAAATAAAGAAAATTTGAATGAGAAATAACATCGTATTAATAAAGGACAATAATATAATTGTAGATCAGCCAGCATACATTTTAAAATATAAAAAATAACAAACATACCAAAATGTACACAAAATAACATAATTCAGAGAAAGATGGACTACATTTGCAAAAGGGCGAAAAGAGACAGGAAACAACAAGAAGTTCATACACTTCCGGTATGAAGAACCCAAGCATATTTATATAAACGCTTGAGGTTGTATCATAGAATTTCAAGCCAAATCTTATATACGGAGTCCTCTCTACAGCTAGAGAGAAAATATGATAAAGCTGCAATCATTAGCCATAGGCACTAATAACATAAAGTTGAACTGAACGGATTTCACAATGACAGTACTAGTCAAGACCATCTTCATAAACCCAGCTACTGGTCTCAACCAGTTATTCTACGGGATATTCTGCACATTCTGTGGTCCGATTTTGCAAATAAGGTATACGAAGCGAATCATACAAGAATGAACTAAGGTATACGAAGAATCTATGCCAATATCCCCATATTCACAAGTTCCACAAACCCGCAATTCTTCAACTACGGTAGCTCAAATTAGGGTTTAGATCATTCGAGTGATTGAATGATCTAAGGCTTCTTCGCTTGAGTTTTATTTATTGAGTTAATACTATTGAGTTTTTTTTTATTTTATTTCTCATTTGTAATACGAGCCTATAACTGCTTCGTACTTTATGTGTTGATATTGGTATGACTTGTAATTGTATTTTAAATATATGAAATTTGTGCCGTTAAGAAAAAAAAAGGCATTAAAACCACCAATAATCGCATTGCTCCACTTCTTGGAAGTTTTGGATAACCTAAAAGCAGATTGAACCAAAGTCCTAAAGGTCCTAAAGACAGGGAGAAGGCGGGTTCATGCAAGACAAACGAACAGCGCAAGCCTTAGAGCTATGTTTAAATTACTGGACACCTCACCTAATGATTATTCATTAAGATCAGGCACCACCATAAAGCCCTCCATAGGTCTTAATGCTCAAAGTAAAGGAACTTTCGAGACTCAATCTTTTGATGAAGGTGTTGGAATCTCGGTCGAAGCACTTGAAATGCTTTTCTTCACTTTCTTTCATGCTTGGCACTCTAATGGTACCTCACAATGAGCATTGAGGGTTCATGGTTTAGGGTACCCGACAACCTTCATTATGACATGAGAACCATGGGTTCAAAGCAGCCAGAAACATAGGAGTACAGCTACATTCAATCCTGAAACCCAATAACAGTTTTTTATATAATAAACGCAGTTTAGTACCATTTACAGCTGCAGACACCATATAAGCTTCAACTCTATCCCAACCCATAACAATTATTTGAGGGTTTAGTAATGAACTTTGGCAGAAGCAAAGGATAAAAAAAGTACTGATATTATCGCAAAAACTACCACTACAAGCTTCTAAAAGTCCAACAGATAATATACTAGTAGCGAACCGCAACAAAGTAATATGGCGCTCCTACACACTGAAAAGTTAAGCTGTCATCAACAAAACAAAATACCAAATGCCATAAAAGTTTTACAGTAGGAACAACGTCCAGCCGAAACATGATGTCTAAATGCATGCCATAACATTAACAGTATTCTAACGGAAAATATTAGATAACACACCATGACGAAGCTAATGCCGCCGTCGCTCGCATTATACATATCGACTACAGGATAACGCCGGTTGGATATTAATTTCGGTGTAACCGTTCACGCGACTCATACGCCAATAACGAACGAGTTATAATTCCGCATGTGTAAGTCTAACGTACCAAGATCGTCGCTCGTCGCGTGAAATAGAAACCTCATAAAATCAACGCCTATTACGAGGTCCGCCAGATGGCCTTGGACCAGGAAAGCGAGCAAACTGCAGCCTTAAATAGGCTGAATCTCGGTCATGTTCATCAAATTGATAACCTGCAAAATGGAATCGTGACTATCTACCGATCACAAGAAGTTCTACCACAGATTAATTGCATCTTAAAATACAAATTCACAACCTATATTACACAATATAGACCCCACACTGAACGCCATGCTAACCATTTTACAGCAATCTCTTAAGGGCTGGAAGTAAGTTAAATTTTCCATAGTCTATATCCCACCTTTGCGTTGAAAGTGAAGCTGCTCAAAACTGCTCACATGAAGGAGAATAAGATTTTGTGACGAGAACACCATCCTCTACTAGGAAAGCTTAATGCACCTTCCATATCATAGCTGCTATTATGCCTAAATCCCATGAAATTAGGGTGTATATGCGGAAAACTTAAAGGCAAAATGTCATCACTAGCAAAGGGAAGTTCATAAGATAAAACAAGTAAAATACACGACCTGAGCATTGAAAATAATAGAAGTATGAGCACCTAGCATATAATTGAAATAGCATGCTTGATAAAAGGAATGGAAGTTTTTTCAATGGGCAAAGAATGTACTAACCAACAAGATCTAATCATTAAAAGATCAAAACTAGACTGCATAAGTTTGTGCATAGATCCACAAATCAAACATCTCTTTGTTAAACAATTGTTTAACATAACACGGGGTACAGATCCATAGTATTGAAACTCTAGGAAAAAGCCAAAGGTCAAAATTCTCAGCAACACACAGCAGTCTCAAAAGAAGTTGTGAGAAAGATTCTACAAATACAGCATCCTCTTGCAGCACCATAAATTAGATTGGCCAACAGAAGCAATCAAAACACGAAACAAACAAAAACCTAAGCAAGCTACAGATAGATAAAAAGAAACCAAAAAGACCCATTAATATCATGAAACAAGCATTTCTAAATCACATAACTTCCCTGAAAACCCAAAGCCACTACTGCAATGACATGTTGGACAAGAAATAAATATTAGAAGAAAACTAGCAGGCAAATATTCATACAACATTTGAAGTTCATTATTTTCACCTTGCAAAGCATCCATGGCAGTTGCAGCTTGATTGGCAGTGACAAAATCAACAAAGCACAGCACTAGTGGATCTCCTCCATGCTGGCAAAAAAGGAAAGAAAAAGAGTGACCCAATAAACCAAATCAGTAAACGAGTGTTCTACGAACAGCAGAATTATTAACTCACATGTCTAGAATCCTTGTTCACAAGCCTCACTTCCTGGAAACCTATAAAAGGACGAAAAATATCTGCAGACAGAGGTCAAGGAACCAAATAGTTAAGTATGAAAAGTAGTGTGAAAGGAATAGAATTGAATAAAATATTTAAGTAATGTAGCAGAACTATGCCAAGGATACGAGACACTTCTCTGCGTGTACAATTTGCAGGAAGGCCTTCCACAAATAAAGTATTTGATGCATCCGGTGGAAGAGGTGCTTCAGTTCTACCACCACTATAGCCAATAATCCGGTTATCCATGCCTCCAATGCCTGGTAGATGAGGATCTTCAACCGGGCGACCATTCAATCCTCCACCAACAGGCCGAACAAGTTCAGCAGTAGAATAAGAAGAAATCTAAAAGAGCAGGTCAACATAATCAACCAACACTATTTTATGGACAAAAGAGAACTTTGAGTGGATAGAGAACACAGTATAAATACTCCATTTTGCAAATAACGATCATAGGATGCATTGATGGACTCAGTATCCTTGACGGCAAGATGGACTGTCCTTTCATCTTCCCTGGGATAGTAACCAAGCGTCTCAGGAGCACCTGGCATATCAAAAATAATAAATAGCTGATATAAGTTCAACTATTTTAGAGAGAAACGAAGCAAAGAAATAGGAGAAACGGAATAAATCTGGCATAAAAACTTCAAAGCATTTTCTAAGTATGATTCTTTCGCATATTTTTTTTTAACAACTCAGCAATAAGAAGTCATGATAGGACAGCCTTAAAAGCAATAGAGAAGTGTTAAGGCCTTCTGTACATTGTGCAAATTATGTAGGCAAAACATCTGAAGGTCTTGTTAGTTTATTTATTAAAAAATTAAGAAATCAGTGATTCAGTATAAAACAGAAATTCATACGATATTTTCCAGAATTTTATCAGAAGATTTAATAATCCTAGTTTAATAAGCGATCTAATAACCATAAATTAGTGGTTTCTTTTACATAAAGCAATAAGTGCTTATTAATCCAGCAAAATTCACAAGTAATTACTGAATTCATGCCATCCATACCTTTTAGGACAGTTTTAAATTCCTTTAACTGACAGCAAAAGATGGTTAATTTAGTCAACATGATGGTACGGGGAACAAGTGGTGTAACACAGCTTTAGTTTACAAATGTGCTTCAAAAGATGCCAGCTCCAAATGGAGTAATTTATGGAACCTTAGCAATGTACTGACTCTCACAACTAATAACATCGACATGACGCTCAGCTTACTTTGATTGCCATTTCTCCATGGGCACAGGTTGGTAGAATCCAACACAAGTCCAAGTTTAGGCCTTAAGTTTTGAATGCTACTTAAAAAGTCACCTATTGAAAATATATACTTAAAAAGTTCTGGCAAAAGCTTGCGTAATTTGTTTTGCAACGACAGTTGATCCAAAGTTTGCATACTTAATACACCATTATTACTTTTTCTCTAAGGTTATAGATAAAAAGTGAAAAGAGTTGCACAATTGCCTTCGAAAAGGTGTAGGCCAGTGCTCAGCAAGCCAAAATGCAAGGTTAACTTGCCCAAGCAGCCAGGTCTAAACTTGGATCTCAAATTTGTGAAGAGCATTAACGAGAAACTTCCTAATACTTCATTAACATACTTATAAATGGAAGGTTTGACAAAAGAAATAAGAGTTTGATTAACACATTGATAAATAGTCCCTATGGAACTATTTTCTTGAAGTCTATAGAAGCATTTAATTAGGTGAAGAATGTCGAGTACATTTTTGGATTGCTAGATGGAGCAGTTTAGGTTATAGGAGAGCACTTAGTTGCACAAATTGTGACAAATAACATCAATGCTTACAGGACAACCATGGCCAAATTGAAGGAAACAAGAAAGAACCTATATTAAACACCCTGTGCCTTACACTGTATAAATCACATTCTTGAGAAACTAAGTGAACTAACACAAAACAAGAATACACTAAGTAAAGCCAAAAGGATAAGCAAATTCATATACATCATACTTGGATTTTGGCATTGGTGAGGAAGTTTTCAAATCAAGAACTCCTACGGCCCTGCTGCAATCAGATTTGCTACAACTTACCCAGCATACGATTCTGGTTAAGTTTATCATATGCAACAACAATAACTAGGCCACTAGTTCAAGTGTTGAGAATGGCTGAATTAGAGAAGAAGCAAGCTATGGGATTTATATACAATGCAATGGATGAAGCAAATGAGATGATTTCACATAACTTAAGAGGAAAAGAGGCAAACTATAGGGGAATATGGGATATCATCAATGATAAGTGAGAGCTGCAGTTCCATCAGCATTTGCATGTTGCATGCTACTACCTTAATTCTCAGTTTCAATATGCAAACAAGTCAAAAAAATCTTGAGATAAAATAAGGTCTATACTAGTGCATGGGTAGGATTATTGCTAATCAATCTAAAATGGAAAACTCTAATATGCAAATTGTACTTTCTAGGAAGAAAAAAGGTTTCCTTGTACTTCAACAGGTGAAGGATGCATTTGCAAAACATTCTCTAAGTTTTTTTTTTTTTTTCTAATGTCATAAGTGAATAGGAATGTACCCACCATATTGTAAACTTATACTTGTTTAAACTTTAGTTGAGTGGTGGATTCAATTTGGTGATGACACACCTAAGCTACAATGTTTTGTCATTACAGCTGTGGGACTTACATGCTCATAAACTATATGTGAATGCAACTGGAACACATACAATCAAGTTCACACAAAAAGAAGAAACTATCTAATGATCTTAAGGAAGTACACATGGTGTACATCATGTATAACAAAAAGACTTAAGGATTAAAACTTGAAAAATAAAGCTTTGAAGGATGACGAAGAATCACTGCTATGTAATGACATGTCATTGGACGGCAAATAATTTGCAAATGAGGTTACACCATTTGATTTACAACAAAATTTGTACGTTGATATCTATGATGGTTATAAAAGTAAAGCGTGTGCATCTAACACAAGCTAACAACAAAAAGAACAACAGACAAAAGGTATATAAGGAAATTTAACAATTCAAGTTTTTAAAAATTTAATTAATATTATCATTTTTTGTTGATTACAACTGTTCAGGGAAGAGGAAGATAAGAAAGATTGAAGAAAAAGAAGAAAAAGATTATGATACATTGGACTCCATTGAGTATGAGGATAGAGAAAGCTATTCACTATGACAATGACTCCAATGAAGACCTCCTGAGTGATGACAGAGCTGAGAATTTTTTATTTATTGTTATACTGCTAATTTAATCTTAGTTCAACATTGAACAATAAGAAATGAGGAATAGAGTAATTTTGTTACAAACTTACTTAATGTCTAAATTCAACTTGACATAATATGTTACTTTAACAATATCAAATGTTTGCATTACGGTCCTATTACATGCAATTAGTTACTTATTACTCTGCAGCTTGTGCAAATTATTACTTGCTATATACAACAATTTATTACTTCTTAACACATTTGAATGTTAGTATGTCATTTTATAATATTTTATTTAGTTATGATTCTACTATATCACTTCTAACCTTCATTCTAACTTTACACAATTTTTTGATTGTGTGACTTATGTCTCCGAATGCCTTGAGATTTATGCCTCGCCTCACAAATAGAAAACGCCTAAATACCCAATTGCGCAATTTTAAACCTTAGTGAAAAGCCTCCTAAATTAGGAAGGGATGCAATGTAAAAATAAGTTCAAGATCTGAAGAAGCGCCTTCTACATAAAGAATGATAGAAGCCAAGATCCATTAGATCCTGGCTCATTACTAGCTGGATATAGTGTGTACCACCAGTACAAGTCCGTATTCTTATTTGGCATGGGAATATAAGTAAGACCAGCTCACCAGCTGGCTTCATGCGAGGAGGTCAGATCTAGGAAGGGAGTTGAGAATCACTCTAGGAACCAGCACATCACAGAATTCAAGTTCAAAATCCAGGTACTTTGCCAGGAAAAAAGGTATCCCGTGGAATCCAATAGAAATTCATTATAATTGTCAGGCCCAGAAAGGGATCCACACACATCTTCCCTTCTTAATAGCGCACACAACAGTATAATCAGCAAAACAAAGCTAGTATGAGGACTGCACGGCGAAAACAAGATAGGAACAACAACCAAATTAAATGTTAAGCGTATTATAGTTTTTCATGAAACAAAATCTAGATTAAACTGTCAGAAACAATTGAACATAACAAAAAAAGATAAATCAAATATCAACGAAGAAATGAACGCATAAGATCTCTTCTTCCCAAAATTACCTCACAACTAAACCGTAAACATAAACATCACAGATCTTTGCACGGAAACCCCTCAATTGTGTCATGCCGATTACGAAGGCATTAATCATAATACCTTCCGACATATGTTTAAGAAAAGATATCAAAGCAAAACCTATAAACTGAATTTTGCGATATGAGAAAAGATAAACTCAAATTTAATGGAACAGACACATACCACCATAATCTGGGCGAGGACGCTTCAACGGAGCCGGCTGCTGAGGTGCCATCGGTGCCTGCTGGCGTGGATCAGCGTACCTCCAGTAAGCGTCCGCCATCGCGTTTCTCTTCCTCGATCTAAAACGTAAGCGCGAGCCTTTCTTTGTTCCGTGCAACGCGTCAAAGAACTAGGGTTTCTCGCTGCCTTCGCTTCCTTCGATTTGTTTTCGGGGGATATATATAGATCGTAAACTTTATATATATATATATATATATATATATATATATATATATATATATATATATATATATATTTATATAATATTTAAATATCTACTTCACATAAAAATATTATTGATAATAATTTATATAAAATAAATATAATTTTCAGAATATAATTTAAATACTAAAATTTTATATAAATAAATATAAATATTAAATAAATAAATTCATAAAAAATTGATTAATTATATATATATCATACTGAGAATATTTTATTCCATTCAAAAACTCAACTTTTTGAATCTAAAAAAATAATAATAATAAAATAAACGTATAAAATATAGAAATATATGACTTTGTTTATTATATTATCCGAATAATAAATTTTCAAGTGGGAGAATATTTTATTATTGTTAAAAAAAACTTGGTTTCATATTTTAATTAATATAGAATAAAACATCATTGCAAAAAGCAACAAATTCAATAAAATTATTCTTATAATACTTTTTAAAGCAACATGCAAAAACATAAACTATAATGTTGCATAACATATATAATACAATTTAATATAATTAGCAACATTGTTTTTTTTTTCTTTTTATTATCATTCATGAGAAATAAATATATAAAATATTAAGATATTTCTCATAAGATGATTTATTATCTATCGTATAAAAATACGATTAATATTCATCATCACTTATATAGGCATTGTAAAGACCTATATCATATTCACCAATTAACTCTTTTGTCGGAGAAATTATTCTGTGCGATCACCAGATGCTGCCCGGAGGCGAATCAGGATACGCCACATCACTTTTTTGCTGTGTGTCAGTGTTATATACCGTGTGACGTGACACATTCTGATTCGCCTCCGGACGGCCCGATGACCGCAAAGAATAATTTCTCCCTACGTCAGCACTATTTATCCTTCGAATAATGGATAACAATAATAAGCTTATCAATTATCAATCTTATCATATCATCAATTTGTGTTACATACACCTTTCATTCACAAATGATATGTTTTTTCATTTTTTTATAGCCTAAAGAACTTAGCTTGAAACATTATGAAGTCAAATATTCATGGATAAGCTATGGTAATAAGCTTCCTTGACTTATCATGTGACCAAGCTTCAAGCTTGAACATATTGAATGGTTTGCAATAAGGAATAAAGCTTATATATATGTCCCACTCGAATAATAGAAGTTGCTAACTATACAATTTAATTTGTTTAGGGAAGAACAACTCTTTTAAGTAAATTGCTCCAGGGTGCATTGATGGGCAAAAGTGCTTAGAGAATAGAGTAAATTTACAGCACAAAGAAGACACATTATGTAGTTCAGTGCAACCATTGATGGCCACACCAAGATCTTCTTGCTTAGGATTCTGCTACTACATACCTCCTTCACTAGGAGAAATTCTTACAACAAATTTCCTCAGGAGTAATCCTCATTAGTAGAGAACACATTCTTTGATGTTGGCTCCCTCTTCAAATCTTCTTCCAACCAAGATTTGGCAAGCTACAACAAGATTAAAGAGTATAACTTTAGGGAAATATAGAAAATATTTATTAAAAAATTCAAGATATCCTAATATAAATTATATCACGATGAGCTTTAAAATTATTAAATTTACTTTGATATTACTGCAATACAAACTCATTATGTATAGCACTAATTTCAGAATATATCTAACAATTTTCAAATTCATCTGACATAATTTGCACATAATTTTTTGTCAAAAAGAAAATTATTATAGAGCTATGCATTGCAATCAAATAATGAAGAATTTCAAGCTTTGAAATCTTTTAATTTAAGAGATCTCCAATTAATGAACACTAAGAGCATTGAGAGAGTTATTTGAACAGCCATAAATTCATGTATTTAGAGAGATGATGGGCACAAATTAGTTCAAGAAGTTGCTACCTGGATCACAGAAATCATAAAATACTAGAAAAAGAAATAGTTAAGCTAGTTGTTATTGTGTAAGTCGTGTATAAGTAATCAAGCTTTAGTATGTTCATCTGTGTTGAGCCATGGATACTGAAGTTGACAACTTCAATCACAAATAAACATGAAAATATAAGAGAGTTCTGACAACTAAGCCTCCATGCCAAATGTGGCTCTCCTTCATGAATGATATGCTACAATCTTGTGTACACTAGGCAAGAGTCAGTGGCGGAGCCAGAATTTTTTATCTGCGAGGGCACAAATTTCTTATTTTAAAAATATCATCAAGCTTTTTCATTTGAGCTTGAAATTGACATTATAGTTTTAATTTTTTTTATTATAGTTGTTAATTATAAGAAGATAAATTTTATAATAATAAAACAAACTTATTTTCATGCTCATCTAAATTAATTTCAACACAAATTTATTTAGACTATATATTATCATACTCATCATATTTTAAGCTACTTGATTTAGCTTCAAATATTATAATTCTCCTCTAATGTAATTTGTTGGTTTTAATTACATAAATCTCCTATAAACTAGAATTTGAAATTTTTTAAATAATAAAAAATTTTGATGAAATTTTTAATTTAAAAAAATATATATAGTAATGTGAAGATGGAGAGAGATAAGTAATATAGTAAAAATAATTTTAAGATAGTCTAATAAAAGTCATTAAAAAAATTAATAGTGAACTTCACAATTAAAGAGAAATAAAGTAAAAGATAAATAAAAGATATTTAAAATAGTGTCACTCCTCAGGGAGAGAGAGAGAGAGAGAGAGAGGAAAAAGGGAGAGCTAGAGGCTAATGGAAGAGGTTGCCAGATAAAAACAAAATGGCAAAGACAAAGAGAGAGAGAGAGTAGAGAGAAGATAGGTAGAAGAGAGATGAAAAGAGAGGCTGGGAGCCAAGGAGCAACAGGGCACGTACCAGCTAAGGAAAAAAAAAACACCTTTGTGTATGTGAAAAACATGGAAAAATATATAACCCAAGTCTCCACACCCAAATCCCCCTCTAGACCTCCAATCCTAATCCCTACCCCATCCCCACAACATATTCTACCCATTCCATAGCTCTCCATCCCTAGGCATCTCCAATAACTCCCCAAACTTGAGCAACATTTAACCACCCCATTTCTCTCACCCTATCTCACCACCACTAATCTACAACTCAGCCTACTATACACCCATCCTTTCCACCATCTCAAGAAGGCTATTATTACTAGAACCATCCCTATCGTATTTTAATTGTTAATTCTCTCAAAATACAATAGATTACAACATTCCCAATGTCATTAATTTTTCACATTTTTAATTTCTAGCAAAAAATGTTACTGATTCTTCTTCTAATAATTGTATTCAGATCTTCTAATAAATTTTCAATCGTCTAAAAATATTTTGATGCATGGTATAACTTTTCATGATGAAGCCATCATTCTATGCCCAAGCAGAAATTTTATGTTTTCTAGGGGTGTCAATTCAGATTCATAGGTTACATTCAATCTCACCAAAAAAATGACCCAACACGAATATAATTAAATCTTACTTGACCCATTAAATAAACGGGTAAGACATCTCAAACAGAATCCAACCTAATGAATCCCAAATTCAAATTAACCCAACAAAATAAATATTTAAATCAGGACAGTGTCAACCCCGAAATGGATACAATTACCCAATTTGGACACAACTCATTAAAAATAACAAAAAATTATAATTTAATTCGAGTTTTTATTTAAAAAAGAATCAAAAAATCAAGTCATTATTTTTGAATTACCCGGGCTGACACGATTTTTTGTCCAAATTATTTAAACTATAACTTAAACCCAACCCAAATATCACATAGGTGGACTTCAACCTAAATTTTTCGTATTGGGTTCAAGTCAGGTTTTTGCATTGGGTCTAATATTGACATCCCTAATAATTTCTCAATCCCAAATTCTATTATTTATCATCTATATTTAAAAAAATTATAGAATAACTACAATCAACAACTTTCTAACAATAATTTCATGCTCAACTTCAAGCCACCCAAAATCGACTTACAAAATAAATAGTTTCAGAAGGGGAATTAACTTAAAAGTTGAAGCTCAAAACAAAAATGGTGGTACATATCAAATATGTGTGATGAGTTCCGATCAGAACTAATAGAATACATGAAATTTTCAGTTGCGTTCATGTACATGGAAACCAATTATTAAGCCATCTAATGAGAGACATCTTTGTCATTCAAACAAAATCTCAAATCAATAGCAAATTTTATCTTTTCAATTTTGCATGGAAATGTAATGCAAATCATTCATTTCATATCAAGTAGACATTATATACGGCTAAAATATTACCCATTTTAATTTAGGTCATGTTTGAATAACATGCAAAAAGTGTTAAAAACTACTTGATAAATGAGCATATTGAGATACTTACTATTAAAATTAGAAATCAACATGAAAGCCATTGCAGCTTGGGGTGTAAAAAAGTTTAGGGTTTAGAGTTCCATTCGATAAATGACTTTTAAGCCAAGCTTAGAAGCTAATGAGCTAAGGTTGAGCCAGCCCAGGCTCAACTCACTAGCTCACAAGCCGGCTCATTTACAATATATTAATATAAAATATACTCAGTATATTAACATTTTGAAGTTTAAGTACAAAGTTGTTAAAATATTTAAAAATTACATCTCAGTTCCATATATCAAGTAATTTTTATTATTTATCTTTTAATTCATCATTATTTTTATCATTGTATTATATTAATTGCTTAAATCATAATCATTTACTTGTTTTCATAATAAATGAGCCAACTCATGAGGTGACTCGAACTCGAAGAATTAAACTCGAGCTCGATCTTAAACTTGATTAATTAATGCTCAAACTCAAGCCAAGGGTGACTTTAGCTCTACATGACTCATTTACAGCCCTAATTGTAGCTCAGGTAGATGCATTGTTAGATGATTTCTTACTATTTGTTAGCTACGTATAATATTACTTCTTTTTAGACTATACAGGCTATTATACTTCCTTTTCAGTGATTTCTTCGAGCGAGAAAATTAGTATTACTATTTTAATATGCAATCTTTGTTGAAGATGCAAATTTAGTGAGGAACAATTCAATCATTCACTTTTAGCACAATATGCAGATTTATCAAAATCTTTTAAAGAACAAATGGAGACAATACATTATGTGTAAATATAGGTGTAAGAGAAACTAGTCGAGCTCAAGCCACCCCTGATTTGAGTTTGAACTTGACTAATTACTCAAAGTCTAAGCTCAACTCGAGCACAATTTTAATAATTCAATTTGACAGATGAGTGGGATCATTTCTTGTGAAAGAGAGAAGATTATTCAATTCAAGAAGTTGGTGTAACAAAATGATAAAAAAATGAAAAATTAAGAGGGAAATTAATAAGAAATCATTTAACATAACCAAAATAAAATTTTTAGATGTTTTTGAAAAGTTTTCAATTCAAACCCTTGAATTCAAAGTGCATTTCGTATTAACAAAAGAAAACAAGCTGAGCTAGGACTGACTCAATCTTAACTAATAAATTCATTGAGCTTGGCTCACTAGACATTTACCGAGCCGAGCTCAAATATGCTCATGAGATAGCCTGACTTAACTACACCCCCATATGTACACGATGATTCCAAAGCATTAAATGAAGGCAAGGGACAAATAATGGTACCTTCAAAAGACAAAAAAAAAAAAGATTTTGGATATTACATTCACAGTTTTGCTCATCCCAAGCATAATACAAGGAAAGTTTCATTTTTTATGCCTTATAGTAAATGTAATTGTAGAAATATACTCTATTTATTTATTTAAGAAATATGACTGAATTTTCATTTTGGATGAAGTAACGCATCTTGTAGTCGATGACTATTTATTAAAATATGCCACAAAAGAAATTGATTCAAATTGGTTTGAATTTGAACCTTAGTTCAAATCTAGGCCCAAACCTTCGTCATTCAAACCTTGTTGGAAAGGCATCATGGGAAAGATTGTTGGGGAAGGCATTACAGAACCTCCATCATTCGAACCTAGCTTGTGAAGGCCTCAGAGAATAAACCGCTAAGAAAGGAATCATGGGACTAATGCATTAGGCTTAGCTTGCTAAGGAAGGCAATGATGGAACAGGCTGTGAGTGAGGAAAAGAGGAGTTCATACAACATAGCTAACTACGAAAGGCATTGTGAGATCGAGGGTGTGTGTCGAAGACATTGAGGAAGGCAACGAAGTAACCAATTGCATATGAGGAGAAGAGTTCATAGGATGGATCTTGCTAATGCAAAGCACAACCAACGATGTGGGATGGAGCTCATTGGGGAACGCAACAACAGGATTGGTTGTATGTGAGGAGGAGAGAAGTTCGTGCAACGAAGCTCACTAAGGTATAGTAGGATTGCCTACGTGCAACCTAACTCGCAAGATTCAAGCAACAGAGTTTGAAAAGTTTTTAAAAGTAAGTTTTAAACTAAGGTTCAAATTTGAACTAGTTCGAACCTTTTTTTTTTTAGTGACGGATTTAAATAAGCAGTCCACAAATACAAGAAGAGTAGCTCTATCCAAAATGGACTTTCAAGCATATTCCTAGGAAAACAAGCAACAGAGATATTTTTTCATTTATGCATACCATAAGGCATATAAAGTCAAATTTCCTTAATATAATATCTACTTTAATTCAACCAATCATAAAATTTAGTGAATGATAGGGCCTTTTAAAAGATTTTTTCTATTTAATCTTTGATCGTTTATTATACAAAAATAGAAATCAATACGTATCACGTTTTGAAGTAACTACTCAAAAGTGAAGGGAATCCACACCTGTTAAGTTGAATCTTCTTTAACTGAAGCCCCTAATCGGACAGATTTTTTCTATATTACCATTAAATGGGGGAGTTACAGGGCGCAGCCGGATCTCATAGAGCTTTGGCCACAACTTCCCTGTCACTGAATATTTATATAAAACATTCAACAGCAGCTCTTATAGAAAAATAAGAAAGGCTTTACACTGTATACATCATAGTGGAACTAACCAAAGAGGCGCTTATTTTTCTCATCCCAAGCAATTCCATTGAGAACATCAATGCGCTGGAATCAACAGAAATTTCAATCCATGATCAGTAAGAAAATCAACATTCAAGTTTATGGACGTTTCAAATAAATTTATAAAGATGAAGTGAAGTTCAATGTGAATGCCATTAGGTGATAAAAAGAATGTCATAAATGCCAGCAGTAGCTTTTATGAACAAGTTACATTGTTGTAGTTTCCAGCGGAATCATCCATTAAATGAGAACTGAATGGTCATCAGGTCTCTAAGCGCATCTAGCATGGGAGCACGTGCACCCACTGACTGGGATCCGCATCTAATTCCAAATCAAATGAGACCGCCACACCCCCTTCGCCTCATTATTTCATGACTAAGAATCATCAGATTTATAGCAATTGATAAATAAATAACTGAAGCATAGAGAGATTGTGAACGCACCAAATGTCTGAGAATCAGAGAAACTATTTGAGGAGACGTCAACTTGTCACTAATGATGCGTTGGTTCTCAATAAGGTCGTGATGAGGACATCAGCAGGAGATTTCGGCACGTTTATCATCGGAAGAATCGTAGATCAACGGCTACGATTCAAAACCTTTATTTATGACGTATTTTGTTTGCATTTTAGTTTTATGTTCTAGTTTACTATTGTACCCCCCATGAGGGATGAGTTATGTTGTAGCCCAAGGGCATTTGCATCTTTTATGTTTTCTTTTGTTTTAAACATATATATAGAGGTCTTTTCTAATGTATGGATGATTGATGAAATAAAAATTCAGATTTTTGTGTTCTTCTTGTGAGCTCCGGAGAGAGAGAGAGAAACCCTAGGAGAGGGTCAAAACCTTACCTGACAGTCACAGGAAAGTCCGGGGCTCTCGGTCCTTCTCCCCCTTCTTATTCCCCATCTTTTCTTCAACCCCTCTGTCGGCTCCTCCTCCCCCACTTTCTCAGACCGCCGACCTTTTCCCCTTAACCCCTTAGCCACTAGTCGCCTCAACCATTAGCCCCACCGCCAGCCCCCATCCCCTCACCCCTTTGAGCCGCCGGCCTACCTAGCCTAGCCTAGCCGCCGGTCTCCCACCCAATCCCTTAATTCCTAAATTCAAAATTGCCTATCATTACTTTCCTTATTTAGCCCTTTATTAGTTTGAAAATTTTATGAATTCAAATTCAAAAGAATTTGAATTTCAAAATCTTTTCAATTAATCTAAACCTATTTTAGGAAACTCTCCTAATTGATTTCAATCTGAAATTAAATAGGAGTTAATTCCAAATCTTCACATTCAACGCATATCCCCACATTCATTGAATGTGGACAACCCCACCCCCTCTTCCCCTTCTTGGCCGGCCCCTCCCCTTCTCTTTCTCCTCCTTCCAATTAATTCCCTCCCTCCTAATTCAAACCCTACCACGCCCCACCAATCAAGCCGCCACCACTCTCCCTCTTCTCCCTTCTCTCTCCCTACATTACTCTCCTTTCCTTTTATGTACCAATCATTTGAATTTCAAAATTTCCATTTGATTCCACCTCTAATCTGATATTCCAATTCAGATTTTGTTTTGCATTCCATCCAAAAACCCTTTTTCTCCTTACACATCTGAAATTAAAACTTCAGATTTCTGAAGTTAAACCTCTCCCACAAGTGCCACCACAGAAATCTGAAATTCAGCCTCCCTATCCCTCCAACTTGGACCGGCCTCCCTCATCACCTCCTTAGCGTGGATGCTCCCCATGCTTAGCCGATCTGGATTTCGGCCAGGGGTTCGTGTTTGACTCTCAAGGTTGAGTAGACATACGGAGATCACCCCCCTTCGACATTAACCTGGAGGTCGACAATACCATTGATGAGTACCTTGACCGGATCATCTTCCCATTGACGACCAATGTCGACGAGTACTACAACCCCGTTCAGTGGCAAGTCCCATATCGTCCACCCCCTCCTTCTCCGGCTAACTTCTCATTGGGACGGTACTGTAAGCATCCTCTCTTGGTGGCATCATTACTATTGCTGAAATTCTTCTTCCGCTAAAGTTATAACGAGTTTGAGTGAGAGGAACTCAAGACGAAAGTTCTAATGTTAACCCGCAGATTTTGTTAATTGCACATTTAATTTTATTTTATTTTGCTACTATTTTCAATTGTCCAATTAATCTTTCTTGTAACTGCATACCAAAACATAACTACTACTATGAATTCCTAGAACTTGATCTTGGTGAAACATTGAATTTAAAATTAGTGTTGAAATCAGGAAGTTTGAGAGGGAAAAGCTTAAGCTTTATTATGCAATATACTCCCTATTTATAGATCTATACAAGAGGTCAAATGAAGAAACAAATAATTACATAATAATGCTGAAATAAAATCCTTCCTAAATCAGATGTCTAGCTATGGAAGGTACTCAATGTGCTTCTAGAAGACTTCCCACGGATCTCTATTTGTAGTCATTGGATCTATGAAGGAACTAAGGGTTGAGATTTAACACTCCCCCTCAAGCTGGGGAATATGGATCTGTCATTCCCAGCTTGTCAATCATTCTGAGAAAGACAGAGTTGTCCAACCCTTTGGTAAGGATATCTGCAAGTTGATCCTTTGATGATACATGGTCGATACGTATTAGGCCATTGTCTATTTTCTCTTTAATGAAATGTCTGTCCACTTCTATATGCTTGGTCCTGTCGTGCTGGACTGGATTGTGGGCTATACTGATAGCTGACTTGCTGTCACAATATAGCTTCATGGGATCATCCCACTTGATCCTTAGGTCTTCCAGAATTATCTTGATCCATAGTAGCTCACATATCCCCAGGGCCATAGCTCTATATTCTGCTTCCGCACTAGATCTTGCCACCACATTTTGTTTTTTGCTTCTCCATGTAACTAGGTTTCCTCCAAGAAATGTGCAGAATCCAGAGGTAGATCTTCTATCTGCTGGTGATCCTGCATAATCAGCATCCATGTATGCTTCTAGGGTTATTCCGTGATCTCTTCTAAAGAGAATCCCCTTCCCTGGGTTTCCCTTAAGGTAGTGCAGTATCCTGTCAATTGCTTGCATATGAGCCTGTTTTGGATTCTGCATAAACTGACTAACCATGCTTACTGCAAATGCTATATCTGGTCTGGTGTGGGATAGGTAGATCAATTTCCCTACAAGTCTCTGGTAGGACCCTTTATCTACATCTAGATCATCTTTAGCTTCCCCGAGTTTAAGATTTGATTCAATTGGTATTGGTGCTGGTTTACAGGCTAATTTACCAGTTTCTTTTAGAAGATCTTTAATGTATTTCTGTTGTGAAATGAAGATTCCTTTGTTAGAGTGGGTTACTTCTATTCCGAGAAAGTATTTTAGTCTGCCGAGTTCCTTAATGCCAAATTCCTTGGTAAGATTTTTCCTTAACCTTACTTTCTCTTCTTTGTTATCTCCAGTTAAAATAATATCATCCACATATACTAATAATATTGTGACTCCCCCTGAGTCTGAGTGTTTAAAGAATAACGTATGATCCCCTTGACTTTGTCTATACCCATTAAGAAGCATGATTTTTGAGAATCTTCCGAACCAGGCCCTTGGTGACTGTTTTAGCCCATATAGAGCATTTTTTAATCTGCACACCCTGTTACCTTCAGCTTTCTCTTTAAACCCTGGTGGTATCTCCATAAATATCTCTTCTTCCAGATCCCCATATACGAATGTATTTTTCACATCCAATTGCTCCAAATGCCAGTTGTACTTGGCTGCTAGTGAGAGTAGTATTCTGACAGTGTTCATCTTGGCTACAGGTGCAAAGGTTTCTTGGTAGTCAATGCCATATGTTTGAGTGTACCCTTTTGCTACTAGTCTTGCCTTGTATCTTTCTAGTGTGCCATCAGCTTTGTACTTTACGGAGAATACCCATTTGCAGCCGACCAATTTTTTCCCTATTGGTAGATCGATGATCTCCCATGTATTGTTCTTTTCTAGGGCCTGCATTTCATCTATCATGGCATTTTTCCAATTTTCATCAGATAAGGCCTCAGAAATATTTTTAGGAATATGGATATCCTCTAGTGTAACCAAGAAATTTTTATGTGAGGCTGAGAAGTTGTTGAAGGATATAGAGTTACTTATAGGATATAATGGAGGTGGTGAGCTTACCTTATTTCCAAGAGATGGTTCAGATTCTTGAATCTGCTTTGGAGCATAATCTAAGCTTGTACGCCTGGAGTATACCTTTCCAAATCTAACGGTAGCTTTGTCTTTTGTTTCCCTATCCTGGTTTTCAGGTGGATTGAATTGAGGTGGTGGAGGAAGGTCAAGAGGTGCTTGTTCATTTTCCTCATCTTCCTTAAGTTCAGTCTCCCCCTGAAGATGAGGCTTGAAAAAATAGGGGTTTTGTTCATTAAAGGTAACGTCAACGGAGACAAGTGTTTTTCTCGTAGGTGGATGATAACATTTGTAACCTTTTTGAGTAGCTGAATAGCCAACAAAGATGCATTTGAGTGCTCTTGGATCTAGTTTTCCTCGATTTTGGTTATGAATATGAACGTAGGCCGTACATCCAAAGATTTTTGGTGTAAGATTATGATGGGTTCGAAACTCGGGGTAAAATGAGGACAAAATTTTCATTGGAGTTTTGAGTCCAAGGGCTGTTGAAGGTAGTCGATTTATGAGATAAGTTGCAGTTAGGAGGGCTTCCCCCCAATAGGATTTGGGTGTATTATAGTGGAATAGAAAAGCTCGAGTGGAGGCTAAAAGGTGACCATTTTTTCTCTCTACCACCCCATTTTGTTGTGGGGTGTGAACACAGGAGGACTCATGGATGATCCCTTCACTTTGGAAGTAGGAGGAAAGGGTGTGGTTGAAATAATCTTTAGCATTATCAGAGCGGAATCTCCTTATTTTTACTCCGAATTGATTTTGGATCAAGGTATGAAAAATTGGAAGAATGGTGCTAACATCGGATTTGTTTTTGAGGAGGTAGATCCAAGAGACTCTAATGCAATCATCAATGAATGATACGAACCAGCGTGCTCCAGAGATATTGGGATTTTTTGAGAGTCCCCATATATCACTGTGAATAAGGTAGAAAGGAGTATCACATCTCTCTTTTTTATTTGGGAAGGAAGTTCTTTTATGTTTGGCTAACTCACAAGTTTCACAATGAAAAATTTTTATTTTCCAATTTCTGAAAAAGTTGTGGATACATATGTCTTAGGACATCAAAAGATGGGTGTCCTAGCCTATAGTGATGAAGCCAAATAGTGGAATTCTTATCAACTAGGGATAACATAAAGCAGCTATTTTTAGATTGGTCTAGTTCGTCCAGGTAGACAGTCCAGCTTTCTCCTTAGCAAATCCAATCTTCTTCCCCGATCTCGGGTCCTAAAATAAACAATAAGTAGGGTTAAATAAAGCTTGACAATTATGATCATTGGTAAGTTTTTGGATTGATATTAGGTTTGTGGATAATTGAGGTATGTGGAGCACATTTTTTAGGGTGAGTGAGGGAGATAATGTTATGTCTCCTTGGCCTGCTACTGTGGTAAGAGAACCATTAGCAGTGATGATTTTCTTGTTGCTTGGGCAATGGATATAGTTGATGAAATGGGTAGGTGAGTGGGTCATATGATATGTGGCTCCTGAGTCAATGATCCATAATTCCTTTAAATGATTTCTAGAGGCACTTAAACTAATAGAAATTGGAAACTTACCTGAGAGTGCAAGTGAAGAGGAAGCATTTGGTTTTTCAAGGGATACCAGGAGTCGTTTCAGTTTCTCAATATCTTCTTTATTGAGTTCTCCAAGGCTAGACTATGCTTCTGGGTTGGGCTGACTTGTAGTGTTGTTGGCATGCGATGTGCTCCTAATTTCAGTTCTTTGATTCCACTCCTTACTGGGGGTTTTCCATGTATTTTCCAGCATGTTTCCTTGGTGTGTCTTGACTTCTTGCAATAACTGCACCAAAGTCTTTGTCTTTGAATTTTGAGAAATCTTTACTTTTCTCCTTCCATGATAATTCTTTGTTCACCACCATTGCTGAGCTTTCAACGACCTTTGGTTCTAACATTACTCCTCGCCGGCTTTCTTCTGCGCGGATGAGAGAAATGGTTTCATTAAGTGATGGCGTCTCCTCTTTACCGAGAATCTGGACTCTGACCTGATCAAATTCTGTATTTAGTCCTGCAAGAAAATCATAAACTCTATCTTTTTCAATAAAGTTCTTTAGGATCGCAGCATCATCCGGACATTTGGTTTCTATGCATCTATAGTGATCAAGTTCTTGCCATAGATTTTGTAGAAGGGTGGCATACTCCGTCACGGTTTTGCTCCCTTGCTTTTTGCTTCCTACTTTGACTTTAATTTCAAAGATTTGAGCCGCATCACGAGCTTTGGAGAAGGTCTGTCTGGCAGCATCCCATATGTCCTTTGCAGTGGAAAGGAACATAAATGTATCGCTAATTTCTGGAGTCATGGAATTCCACAACCATGACATGATCATGCAATCCGCTTCATCCCATGCCCCAAAATTAGGATTTCCTTCTTTTGGTCCTCCTCCGAGGAGGTGATGTATTTTTCCTTTCCCCTTCAAGTAGGTCTTCACAAATTGAGACCACTTTAAGTAGTTCTTCCCATCCAAGCGATAGGAAGGTTGCATGTTTTGGAGGTCACCTCGTCCTTGGTGCACTTCGACTCCTCAGATTGATCAATGCTCTGGGAGGAATTAATTTCTGACATTGGGTAGCAATGAAGGCTTCCTATTTTTTTTTTCTTTCTTTTTTTTCTTTTTTTTTTGTTCTGTTCGACAATAAAGGTCGAAAGGCGCCCTTTGTTTTTTTCTTTTTTTTTCTCTTCTTCTTCGGTTTAGTAAGCCAAAGGAGCTCTGAGGTGTCGTCGGGCTACAACAAGAGTTCGGCTGAAGGTGTCTGCAAACTCCTCAAGCTCGCTGATCGCAAGGTCGGCACGCCGGTTCAGGAGTTGGAGCGGCACGTGAGTAGAGGCTTCCTTCGCAGCGCTTCCAGCTCCGATCGTAGGACTTCCGTCCGCGGCAGCGTCTGGCGGAATCGGGCCTTCCGTCTGCGGCAGCGTCTGGCGGAATCGGGAGCTCCGTCTGCGGCAGCGTCTAGCGGAATCGAGCTCCTTCGTTGACTTTCCCTTCCTGTTGGATCGCGGAGCTTCTTCAGCTCCTTCGTCTTCCTGCGACGCTTCTTCGGCTCCTTTGTCTTCGCGAGCTTTTCCTTCCCGCAACCTTCGGCCGTCCACGAGAAGACCTCTTCGTTTCTTTAGCGAGGAGGCTTCCGGCTTTAGGTTCCAAAGTCCGGCTCTAATACCATGTTGAAATCAAGAAGTTTGAGAGGGAAAAGCTTAAGCTTTATTATGCAATATACTCCCTATTTATAGATCTATACAAGAGGTCAAATGAAGAAACAAATAATTACATAATAATGCTGAAATAAAATCCTTCCTAAATCAGATGTCTAGCTATGGAAGGTACTCAATGTGCTTCTAGAAGACTTCCCACAGATCTCTATTTGTAGTCGTTGGATCTATGAGGGAACTAAGGGTTGAGATTTAACAATTAGCAAGGCCTAAACAACTTGTTATTAATCACTAAGCAATTCTTGTTTCCGTATATGTTTCACATCAGGACGTCTTTCTTTTTCTCGGAGGATTTTGCAATCTATATGATTGATCTAATGATAGTAAATCATATTTTCTTCTAGGAATGGTCAACAAATAAAAACAACTTAGATCTCCCATGTATGCCTACCTATTTCCTAAATAACATAATATGTAGAGAGCCATGATTGAAGATGAGTAGAGTAGATGTTGAAATGGGACTTAAAACTTAGTCGTGTGACAAGAAAGCTTATATGTCTTCTCAATATGGTAGATAAGACATCAAAGATGTGATGGAAACCGTGATCCCCTAAATGTGATTAAGGAGATGCTAAGGATAGGAAATAACTTAGAATAATGGTAAGAGATATAGAGAATGGGAATAATGGGACTCATAGCTTGATTATGTGGCATCAAGAAAGCCTAGACAACTTCTCAGCCTGGTAAAGAAGATGTTAGAAATGAGACTTACAACTTGGTTGCGTGTGACCAAAAAAGCCCAACCATCTTTTCAATATTGTAGAAAAGACAGAAACCTGGATCTCTATTATGCAAGAGTCAGAAATGTCAGTAGATTCACCTAATCGTGTGTGAAGGTGTAAATTGCATCATTCCTAATTAAGAGTAGAGGGACACATCCTAAACTGAGTAAATGAAGAATATGCCTATGTATGAGTAGAATCTAAATCTAGGTTATCTATCCTAAAGTGTATATATCATAAACTATATGTAGACTCACAAACGAGAATGACATGTTGGGCATCAATAAAGGTTAAAGGCTGACAAGGTATGTGTCGAAATCACATGTCTATATCCAGTGTGATGAGACCAAATGCTCAATCACCGCTCCCACTAGAATCATAGACTTCGTGCGTTCTATGCTCTGAGTTGGCCTAACCTACGAGTGAGTGGTTTGTAAGCCTATAATAATACTCGTCTCCACGGGAACTAAACCAGACAGTGTAAATGTGTCATAGAACTGTCAATGTGAAGTGGTGAACTTAATGTGAATATAGGGAAATATGCATATAAGTGTGTCAGTCCCTACTTGGTATGTCTCTAATGTTTGCTACCGTAGGGTTCCCCTACAAACAAATATAATAATGACTAATCCCATTCCATAGCGAGCACAAGGGCATAACAATGAAATCATGTAGCATATATGTTGACCTCATTTTTGTATGAGGTCAGTAAGACCAATCCAGACCTTAGGATCTTTCCAATCCTTATGATCAATTTCGACCCTAGGATCAATCTGATCTTAGATCGATCCAGACTTTAATATCAATCCAGATTCAAATCAACCTTAATCCCATATTAATTTTAAACTCAACTCAATCAAACTCCAGATTAATCTAAACTCTAGGATCCTCCTAGACTCCAGACCCTAGGATCTACTCTAGACCTTAGGATTCTTCCAGACTTTAGATCATATGATCCTCTTAGACCCTAGGATTCTCCTAGATCTATCTAGAGCTTAGGATTCTTCTAGATCCTAAGACTATTTTAGATCTCAGGCCCTAGGACTTCCAAACCCTAGGATCTTCCTAGAAATCAAACTTTAGGATCTACTATAGATCCTAAGATCCTTCTAGATCTTGAATCTTAGGATTCCTAGATCTTAGGATTCTTCTAGATTATAGGATTCTTCCAGACCCCAGATCCTAGGATTTCCCTAGGACTTCTAGGTTTTAGGATCTTCCTAGACTCCAGTCCCTAGGATCTATTCTGGACCCTAGGATTCCCTTAAGCTGATTTGGACCCTAGGACCTATTCTAAACCCTAGGATTCCTCTAGATCAATCCAAGCTTCAATTCAATCTAAACTTAATTCAACTCCTATCATTCAAGCTCAAAATCCAATTCAAAACCAGATTTCCAGATTCAAATCCAAGGCCAAAGGTCTAAGTCCTGAAAGCCTTTTCCAGCAAATCTTTAAATATTTCAAAACCCTATCAAATGACCTCTGATTCAAGGTCTATCAGTTCCACACTGATGTGACATGTCTCTGGAGGCAACCCTCCAAATTTGAGCTCATTCTGAGATCTCTAACCCCAGAAATTGAATTGAAATCCAAAGGCTGTAAAACCTTCAAATATTTACAGTCTATGCCACTGGACCTACCACCCAGTGGATTTTGATCTTGGAGCTTTCTCCAAAGCCTCCAATCACCTCCAGACCCTTGATTATGACCCATTGAGCATTAAACTGCATTTTGTTGGACTCAATTTGACCCCCAATTGACCAGGGGTCAAAATGACCAAAATACCCCTATGGGGTGTGAATAGTCACTTTGGTCAAATGAGCTCCAAATCAAATGCAACCACTTCTAGCAAGTTTCAAATATCAAACCAAACCTGTTGGACCCACTTCCAGCCCCTGGGTCAACTTGGTTGACCAAGTCAACCTAGTTTGACCAAACAGGCCTTTATGGGTCAAAATAGGTCATTTTGACCAAATGACCTCTCCAGACCTTGAGACCACCACCAGCAGACTCAGAATGTCATTCTGAACTGGTTGGACCCAATCCTTGACCCTGAGTCAACTTGGTTGACCAAGTCAACCCAGTTGACCCATTAAGCCCATTAAAGGCCCAAATAGGTGATTTGACCCAAATGACCTATTCAAACTCTCAAACCACTCCTACTAGACTTCAAATACCATTTGAGATTAATCCAGCCCAGACCCTGGCCCTGGGTCAACCTGGTTGACCAGGTCAACTCAGGTTGACCACTTTCAACCCTTAAGCTCATTTAAACCCAATCAAGCTCCATATCGATTTCAAACTCCTTCAAACTCTCCTGATTACTTCTCCTAGTAGTATGGATTTGATTGAACCTTTTACTCAACCATTAGTTGATTTAGTCAACTAGACCCAAGTTTGGTCAGCTCAGGCCAACTTGGTTTAATTCCTTGAACCTAATTAAAATAAGTTTCAAAACTCTTCAATCTTGCTCAAATGCATATTTCAAATATATCCAAATCACTTCAAATCGAGCATGAATCAAGTCTTGACAAATTTGACCAAGTCAAACTTAACATGCTTGGTCAAACCCACTTAAATTCCATGCTTTAACTCAAATTTTCAACCCATGGCTTGATACTCCTTCCAAATCAGCTCTTCAAAGCTTTCTCATTGCCACCTCAGCAGTCCACCTGGACTTTGACTAGTCAAACAGTCAAAGTGAGGTTTTGGACAAGTCAAACTTGGTCAAAATCCCTCCTTAAGATTAATCCCCTCTAATCCCAACCTCTCCAGCTGCTTAGAGAGAGTCCAGAACCTTCTTAGGGTGTATTCCAGCCCTTGGATGGGGATCCAATGGTTTGGGTCATTCCTACACACTAAGGTGGGGACCAAAGACACTTTACATGTGGCTTGTCCTTTCCATGTGCTCTCCCATCTGCTCCTAACAATCTCTTGGACAGATGGCAACATCTGAGGAGCTCTCCAAGTCATCCCAGCCATCCATTTGGCTTGAGGATGATTGAATAGGCTTAAAACCCTCAAAATCAAGCTCATTCCAATATCTATCTTCTCTCACTTAATTTCTCCCCTCCAGAACTTCCCCAGCCTTACAAGCTTCCCTGAGAACTTCTCCAATAGTTCCTATAGCTCTCTTATGCTTCTCCCCATCAAAATCTGGTCTCCAAATCCTCATTGGTGAAGAGAGAGAGACCTAGAGAGATGATTAGTTTCTATTTTTCTCACATTTCTCAAGATCCAATGACCAAATTGACCTCAAATTTGGATGGCTTATATTAGGGGGAATCCTTAACCTACCCTAATTTTCTTAGGTCATGTTCTGATCAGAATTTCTATGAAATGAATTTTCAAATGTATGGGTTCATTTTGGACCCATAAATTTAAAAATTCATAAATTTCTTTTATGCTTAGCATTAGGATATATGATTGCTGTGATATGTTTACATATGTGTCCAAGGGCCTAGAAACCTTGATTCAAACCCAATTAAACTTAGTGTCATCCTTAAGGACAATAATTAAGGACTTTGCTTAGAGAATTTAGAAAAATTCCAATAATTAGGATTGACCTCCTATTGACTTGAAACTCAAACCACTTGAACTTAGTGACACCCTCAGCTCATAGGAAAATTCCCACTGAATTTTGAAATCATTAAACCCCTCAATTAACATAATCAAATTTGAACCTTAATTAGGCCAATTAAGCTTCCAGAAATTATAATAAATCAAATTTAAATCCAAAAATTACAAATAATACCTCAAACTGACCAGAATTGAACCCTTAATCAATGAAAAATAAAAGCCCCTTGACTGGACTACAAAATTAAGTTTAATTTAAGTTTAATTGAAATTCAATATTTAATTAATTTAATTTATTAAAAATTCCAAAAAATTTCCAAACACTTGGAAATCATTCCTTAGGTCATTCCTGACCTTTGGAGTTGATTTCAAGGAGTTTGGAGGTCATTTGGATCCAAATCACAAAAAGGATCTCTAATTAAATAATTTAAATAATTCATTAAATACTCAAAACTTCAAAAATTCATAACTAATTCAAATGAACTTCAAATTGAGCAAACTCAAAGGCATACAACTCATCTTAAGGTCTAATATTTATTAAAAATGTTAAGTTTCCAGAAATCAATCAATTTTGAAAAAGTCAACTTTTGGTCAAAACTTCAAACCTTCATAATAAAATCTAGAAAAATCCAATTTCAGTGTACTTACTGTCTAACTGATCGTATTAAGGTCTAGTATTTTAATAAAATATTAACTTTCCAGAAAACACTTTAAATCAAAAAGTCAACTTTTGACCCTTGAATTAAATCATTAAAATAATCCAGAAAATTCTAAAATTCAATAAATCATTCAAAATTCCAGAAAACACTAATCCGAACTTGAAACCAGCAACCAATCAATTTGAATAAAATTTAATCAAGTTTCAAACTTTAAGCAAACTCAAATCACTTAATTATATCGGGTACCACTGGGTAACCCAGGCCTACGAGGCTATTAAATTAGCCCCAAAGAAGGTGAAATAAACTTCACGGCCTCGGTGTAAAACAAAGGTAGTATCCAACAAATAATTAAAATCAAGTTTAAAATTAATTTCAAATCATTAAGATTTAAATTTTAATTAAAAAATCCCTTAAGCCTTCAACCAACTAGAACATCAAGCAACTTCAATCAAGTATTCTATTTAGGACATATCAAAACCACACAGCCTACCTCACACACTTTAGATGGTTTGCTAGGACAACCAACTCTAGTCTTAGGCTAGGCCGGTGTTTACTTTTCTGTTGTGTGCCGGGTTTTCGAGTTTTTACTGCATACTGTTTGCTAGTGATAGAATTGATGTGATTGTTTATTTATTTACTACACTCTGTGTTGATTTAATTGTACGATTAGATCTACCCCTAGGCTAGGGATGATTTGTACTAATTTAATCTTATGCAGGTGGTCATGCTCATACAGGGCATAAATTAAAGGGGGCAAAATTATAATTATTAAATTACACAGGTGCTCCAGAAAACTGCTAAGACCCCCTTTAAAATTAAAAGAGCATGGCCAAGTGTGGCTGGTTTGAGCATTTTTTTTTTAATTTTTAATATATAACTGCTTGGGATGTAAATATAACTGTTGATTATCAGGATAACCTTGCAGCTTGTTGAGTCTAGATTTTTAATTTCTATTATGTAATTTGAGATGATAATTTGAGTTGTAAATTGTTTAAAGTGATTTGAGATTGAGATGTTTAAACATCCAATTTGGAATCCAAAGAGAAAGGAACATCCCTTAGGGGAGAGTTCCTATCCATTTGGAGATCCAAATTATGATGAATTTCAAATATCCAAAGAGAAAAGATAACACC
Source organism: Dendrobium chrysotoxum (assembly GCA_019925795.1). NCBI lineage: Eukaryota > Viridiplantae > Streptophyta > Magnoliopsida > Asparagales > Orchidaceae > Dendrobium > Dendrobium chrysotoxum. Next base: position 1,478,732 of record CM034297.1, on the reverse strand, counting down.
CCTATTCAGGGGGAGTTTCTTTTCATTTGGATATCCAGACCCGACGATCCAAGGGGTTCCAAGAAGACGAAGAAGTGAAGAACGAGAAGAATCTCAAATCTCAAAGTCACTTGAGTCTTAGGAGTAGAATCCGGGTTGTAGTCAGTGGTACCCGGCCACTTTATTTTCCTGCAGACCCTGAGTTGTATAATTAAGTGGCACTTGCCACATGGACTTTCAGTTTGAGCATTTATTTAATTAATTTAATTATTTAATTGATTTGATTGATATGTTGATTACGATTAAGGACCCGCATGCTTTTAGTAGTTTATTTGGCGATCTTGCATGTCGTATTTGATTTAGCCTGGAACCCGATCGGAGGCTCGTGAGGGTACGGTCATAAACTTTTTCTACTTAAACAAAATAAAAAAATTTAAGCTCAGATAGTAACTCTAACGCTTCTAAGAAGTAAGCCCGGACTCGCCGGGAGTTTTTCATGCATTCATATTAACCTTTATCTACCTTGTTAGGCACCTCCCCGCCTGCGGGTTTTGGCAGACCACCTGACCTATTAGGGTGCAGTTCTGTCCAAGGGGATGTTGTGCAATCTCTAGGATAAAATCTATTTTTTAAGCCTGATTTTTAAACTGCTTCATTCTGATTTTAAGCATTTCATCGAGTCAACTAGCATGCATTGCATTAGATACAAATTAAATTTGAGTCTAAATCTTAATTGCATTTTTAGCTTAAGCATTTAACCCAACATGTGTTAAGGGGCTAATTAGAAATCTGCTCTAGATGTCAGCCCCGCTTTTCTTAAACTAATCTTAAATAACATCCTCAACCACTCTTTCATAAAGACTTTGACTCATGATTTTAAAGCGTTTAAGTGGTTTAGCTGGCTCCCCAATCCAGGCCGGGATAAGTCCAGGATTGCATTGCATTAGCTAGGTTCTGGGTCACTGATTTTCAGTACCCATTTTAGACTTAGGTTCTGAGGCAAGTCTTCAATCTTAAGACCTCAATCTTCCGGGAATCTAATTCCCACTTTCTAATAAAATTGATCACTTAAACATTAAATCTTTTTCAATCTAATTCAAGCCCAACACTTAGGATAGTTTGGGGTGTTTCTGAAGTAATTCAGAATCTCAAAATACCTCCTACCCTTCCTCCTTTGACTCCAGAATTAAGTGTTCAACGTTGAACTATTCCCACTTGAAATCCCAGTCCTTAACCTCCTTTGATATCAAACTTTGAAATCTTTAATAAAGTTTGTATCGCTATTTTAATCGAGAGTATTCGTAGGAAATTTTCTGGTTTCCTACGATGTAATTAACTACGAGGGCTTGCGCTCGTAGGAGATTTAGAAACCCAGACCAGATTTTTAAAATTAAGCTTTTTAAAAACCCTTAATTAGTTATCTTTGGGAAATCAAAACATAAAAATGGCGATCGTTATCGTCATATTCAAGCAATTAACAATGAATGATATTTTCTTCCTTTGGGATGATATATCATCTATTGATATAACTTTGAATATGAAATTAACGATAATTTATCTAGATTATCGTGGCCGGATATTTGATTAAACTTCATTTTGATCCTTTGGGATCATATGTGGTTTCTCCCTGAATCTGACTACGATATTCAGGATCAAGTTTGTGATTCTAAATTTGAAATCATTAGGAGATTTTATTTCTACCTTTTGAGATAGTATATTATCACTAATGGATGCTCAATTTCAGAATTCAAACTTAAAAATCAATTTTGAATTATTCTCAAAGATAATTAACCTTTTTCAAAAATACAATTTTCAATCAAACAATATACAAGTAATTTTTAGCTTTAACTAGCAACGTGTAGTTAAATGCAAACTAGCATCGGGTATTAGCATTAATAAAGCAAAGATTACATTTTTCCTTATAATTCATGACACTATATGAACGATATAGTTCTCCTAATATTTTTATGCAAATATAACAAACTTTGTGCTATCACAATGCATTAGCAAAAATGTACAACCAATGAACTTAATTTATTTTTTAATTTAATTAACAACAAAATTAAATTTGAATGTTAATTAATTTATACAAAATTTCCAATTAGACACATAAACGAGTATGTGAAAGAAATGTGAAGCATACAAGATTTATGTTTAAATTAGTTCATTTCCATTCAAATTAAAATGAAGTTTATAATGTCATAGAAATGCTCAATTTAAGTATACATTTATCTATCCAGAAATCCTTCAAGTGTTGAATATAATTGACATAAACTTTTTAGCGATTAAACAACATCAAACTTTAATACTAAGCATTTGATAAAAAAAGTTTAATACTGTCATTGCCAGGTCCCAAGTCCTATATGAAAAAATTGGAAGGTTGTGTTAGGTAGTTGACAGTCAGCATAAAATTGTCGAATAATCATAATTAGCTGACCCCGCATAGTGGGATAAAGGCTTGATATAGTTGTTGTTGTTGTCGTCTGTTAAAGAGGATGTATGGTTGTCAGAGCAAATAGGTTAAAGTTTTGATTTGCAAGTTTACTTAGAGTAGGCCATCATGGTTGACGACAGTCTTAGGCAAATGGCTATAAGCGAGGTAACGAGCAGCTGGAAGGTGAAGACATGGACAGAGGAAGAAATGACGATATGGAAGATTTGGTCGAAGAAGGTGAAGATGGCTTTAAATGAAGGCAAGGTAACTGTGGGCCTCGTTCCTGACATTTTAGTTGAATCGCTTGGCCCAGGGTTTACATAAATGAGTAGACAAGCTAGAGTGTACAAGAATTGGTGTGCGCGATTGCAGCGCCTTCCAGGTACGCGGAAATGATGGCGAGAGCTGCGTGCGACACCAAGTGAACTAGGAGTGAGGGAGATAAGAACCAACGTGCAACACTAAGCGAGGGAGAATACTCTCTTAGCAATCCCTTTTTTATGTCGCTATTCCGCTTGAAAATTTTTATTATTAGTCAATTAAAGAGGTGCAGATGTAGTTATTAAAACTACTTTCGGAAGGATTTTTTAATGAGGCAAATTAGTTAAATGCCAGTTCAACTTTAAAAAAGAGTTATGAGATATTCTCAATGTAATTATCTATAAATAATTATGTATTAAGTTAATATTAGTTTTTTCAAAAAATATTTAAATCAATTATTGCATATATAAATCGAGTTGAGTGACATTTGATCAAACCATCCAACACAAGCCAAATTGATTACAACAACATTGCAGCCATAGCGAGATTTATGATAAAAAAAATTGCAATCATGACAAGACGCGCACAATCGAGAAAAGTCACATTCGCGGCTAAACATGCACGATCAAGCAAAGATCACGAACACAGCGAGACACACACAATAGAACAAAAATCGCAATAGCTGCAAGACACGCGCAATCAAGTGAAGATCATGATCATGATGAGACCCACACGATCAAGCGAAGATTGCGATCACAAAGAGACACGCAATGAAGCAAAGTGATGGTCATGTGACCGATTAGGAAGTGGTCATAATTGAGATGTATGAATTCAAATCGTTGGGTGTGTGGGTAGAACGAAGAACAAACAGGAAGACTCGAAGATACGCAAGGTGTGTGAACCATGGTCTAGCTAGAGCACAACAATAGCGAGGTTAACAAGTATGCTGTAATTATTAAAGAGATAGATGTGATGAGAGATATACACTGGAGCATAGGTGTAAGGATCGAACTGTTCAGGTTCTCACCGTTTGTGATGACAAGGAAATTGAGGAGGGAGGTGATAGTGAAGCAACAGTTTTCGTCTTTCCACCTTACGAATAAGGTGGGTCTTTGGGAGGGGGGTATTGATAGACCGGTCCAGCCTAGACCGGTCATTGTTGGGCCATTCCCTCCTGGACCGGCCAGAGTTACGTGAGGCAGAAGGCAGAACAAGCTTCAGGAGGCAGAAGGCTTCCGCTCGAAACCGATCGCACGTCCATTAGGGTGGGGTCCAGGGTCAATTTCAACTTGGGAGAGGGGGCAGCTAGGAGGGAATTTCAAATTGGGAGTATTTGTTGAATATTGTATGCTTTAAGTAGTTTTCTTAAACCTAGGGTTTGGTGGTATGTGTTATTTGCTGAAATTAGATTGTTCTGGCTCAAACCGGCAGCGAGAGATTTAAAAGAGCCGAATATTTCTCTCCAATTGAAGATCCATTGTATCTTGTTTATTTTCTTCCTTATATCATCAATTAAAAAAGTTTTTCTCTAGTTAGTCCTTTTAATTCTTCTTGGGGATTACGTTTGGGCAGCTAAAATTAAATTTCAGCCAAGGAATAACAGATTTCTATGAGCGCTTCCTATCACATAATTGAAGGACTATGATTGGAAAAAAAAAGGATATGAGGTCAATGCACAGTAGAGATTGATGCAATAAAATTACGTATGAGATCTTAGTGATTTTGGTTTGGAGAACAAGCTCAAAAGATTGCTTCTATATTAAAAGGAATCAATTCCGCTGTCTTGATATGATAATAACCTTCATTATCCTTCCTTTTCAATGGTTAATTCTTTCTTTTTTTTTCTTCATCACAAGAAATGCCTCTTTGGAAAGCTTTCATGTCATTAACAGAAACCATAGACTGTACGGTTTGCACATTTAACTTTTGAAATTTAGGTTAGTCCTAGAAATGAAGTGAAAAATTCAACAAAAGAAAACGATGAGTATAATGAAGAAGCAAGATATTCTTCAACGGACTATCACAATAATAAGTCACAATATATGAACTAATACCTTTCGAAGTAAAAGATCTAGTTTTATGTAACAAAAAAAGGAGTGTTGATAGTAAGCCAAAAATTGCGAGCACATGAAAATTAGCTCACCGTGTGCCCCAATTTTAATAAGTTTTGCCTGTGAAAATTTTGAAAAAAGTATTAGCTTTTTCACTAAGAGCCCTAAGTTTAAGATGTTGTGCTTTAATCAAGGATAGGAACTAAAAAATAGATATCTTTATGGCATACCTCAATTCATGGAGAAGAATCCAACTAAGAACTGAACCACTGTCAGGTGAAATTCTAGCAATGCAGTCTGTCTGTATAAATGATACAAATGTTATATAAAAACAGAAAATTAAATTTGGACCTTGCACTTTATATTTGCAAAGCATCTAACCAAAAGAAAGATTTAGAAAGTACATCAAGAGAAAGGAATTGATTATGATTCTAAACACACGTATACGTGAAAGAGATGCAATACTTCAGTATCATTTGATTATTCAGCCAATTCAGCTCATACAGGGACAAATCCTGATGCGCAAACCACAGTGAGTTAAACTATACAATAAATGAGCTAAATCGAACTGCTTTTAATGTTTTTTTCTGGGTCCATTACCATTTATGGCCAACTTTGAACTAATTTTTAACTACTTTAAATATAATAAGATTTTTGTTAAAAGCAATAACTTTTTATTACTAGTAAATGAAAGTGTTACATGAAACTAAAAGTTACAAAGAACTACAAACAAAAAAATGCACAGAAATAAAATACAATGAATCAAAATAACTTTAAAGCTGAGCAGGTAATAGCCATCCAAAGGAGAGAAGCAGGCTCACATTTAGCCACTTGTAAGTCCAGGATGTCAAAGTAATCAGAAGAGTTATTACATCTAGCTTGAAATTTAGTAAATCTGGGAGAACGAAGAAAGTTCTTTTTTTAGATTTGTGCATTATCGAGAAACACAAGTTGTAACATTGTATCCACTAAACTAGATAAACTTATGATACTATCTTACGAATTGGCCGAGTTTTAATCATCAAAATCTCCACATTAGAACAAACACAAGTATTGGGAAACATAATTGTAACATCTCATGGAGAAGAGTCGGGAGCAACTGAGAGAGGCTGACATACAACTTTTCCCAGAGTATTAATACACCCAACAGCTATATCTAAAGATACCACAGATGGAGGAATGGGGAACATTGACATCCAACAAACCACTATTTGCAAGCGTAGACACTAAGCCAAGATAGGAATTGAGAGAAATTCCAAGAGCAAGGGAACAACCTAAGTGGGGCATAGCAAAGGGAGCATCACCAAGCAAGCATTTAGGTTCCATTTGAAAATGAGTATTTACCACACATAAGTTCCATGCGTTTGTGCCATGGATTACGTCTTGCCCAACCCTCATTTGTTTTCCCTGCTCCACCTCATCTCCTAAATTCCCTCAACCGCTTTTAAATTCTATTTTTAAATTTGATTCAAATTATCAAGCAATTTTTCAAAGTTCCTCCACAAAATTAAATAAATCATGTTCAAATCCAATTCAAATTATAACCTTCTAAGCCTCCCACTTCCTTACTAATTCATTTTCTCTAACAGAGATTAAAAACACTAAATAATTTCCTTGCTAAACATGTGCATATTGAGCCCTTCTTATTTCCCATGAAAATTGCAGTATTACAGAGACTCAACAACAACAACAAAAACATCAAGCCCTTACCCCACTACGCTGGGTTGACTACATAAATCATTTTTCTCCATTGTGTCCTATTAAGAGTCAAATTCACATATAAATCTAATAAAGAAATATCACTTTTAATATTTTCTAACCAAGTCTTTTTAGGTCTACCCTACCTTAGTTAACATGAGCCAAATCTAACACATCTACTCTCCTAACCGGGTCATCGAAAGGCCTCCGTTTCATATGACTAAACCATCTAAGGCGACTCTCTCTAATCTTATCTGCTACTGGAGCTACACTAACCTTTTCACGTATATGCTCGTTTCGTATCCTGTCTCTAAAAGTAAAGCCACTCATCCACCAGAGCATCCTCATCTCTGCAACACTTAACTTAATATTATGCTTCCCTTTTAATGGCCAACATTTTGCGCCATAAAGCATTGCAGGTCTCACCACCATCTTATAGAATTTTTCCTTAATTTTGAGGGGTACTTTTCTATCACACAACAAACCCAAAGCATTCCTCCACATCAACCAGCCAAATTGAATTCTACTAATAATATCCCCGTCTATTTCACCATCAATCTGAACAATAGACCCAATATATCTAAAACGTGTAATCTTATAAATGATTTGATCGCCCAAAATCACAATCCCCCCACTAGATCTATTACTACTAAAATTACACTCCATGTATTCGGTTTTAGATCTGCTCAAATGAAAACCTTTAAACTTTAAGGTTGTCCTCCATAATTCAAATATACCTTTAACTCCCTCTCTAGTCTTATCGGCAAGAAGAATATCATCAGCAAAAAGCATACACCATGGTACATCCTCTCGCAAATGTCTAGTAAGAACATCCATGACTAAAGCAAAAAAGATATGGGCTTAAGGTTGATCATTGATGTAATCCAACTGAAGAAAAGGAAAATACTTGGTCAAACCACCTTGTGTTTGAACACAAGTAACAGCTCCTGCATACATATCCTTAATAACTTGAATATAAGCATTATTAACCTCTTTCTTTTCTAGAACTCTCTCTAGTACTTCTCTTGGAACTTTATCATATGTTTTCTCTAAATCAATAAATATCATATGTAGATCCCTCCTTATTCTCTCTATACTTCTCCTTCAAACCTCTCAATAAATGCATAGCTTCCATAATAGACCTACCTGGCATGAATCCAAATTGATTTTGAGAAACATTAGTATCACGTCTTAACCCGGTATTACTGAGACTCCAATTTGTGAAAAACAAAATAAGAAAAAAAAAAGAACAAATATAAAGATAAAGTCTTTCATTCATATTGCTAATATTCCTTTGAAGATCTATTGTACCTTTTCCTAAAGACAGTGCATCAAAAATATTTTTTTTATCATATTTAGTGATAATACATACTCTTTACTAAAGATGCTACAACAAGTTCCGAATTTAATTGTTGCTCTACAATAAGCCATCATCATAAGTCTAATATCACTCATCATTCATTTTCTTAAAAGACTTCACCTTGGAATAACCTGATATCAATTCGATTGTGTGAATTAGTTTGCATATTTATTTTCAAGAATAGATCAAACTTCTTGATTATATATAATTAATGGATGAACTATTCTTGGCCTAATTGAACAATTCTTTATCTACTATATGTTGAATTTATTTCTTTATATATGAAGCATTGTATACAAATAAAGTTTAAAACAAATAATTAATTATTCAATGTACATGACAACTGTGCCTACTTTTGTTTCATAATATCACTTAGTTTTTGCTCATTAAGCTAAGAATATCAAAGATTATCTAAATGCATGGAACAAAATGAGCATAGGATAGTTAATGTAAAAATTAGATGGACAGGAGTAAAAATAAAAATAAAAATCTTGAGCTAAATTTAACTGAGTAATGGGTAAATTGGATGAAATTTATGCCCGAATTGATGACCTAAAATTTCATTTGAACCTATCTTGAATCTTGAAGCAACCTCTCGTTATATTACTTCATTTCCTAGTGACCCCATGGGGAATCCACTTCGAAAACCTCACCTCCTCCAAACAGCTTAAATGATTTGGTAGAAGCGCTCAATGATATACCTCTTGGGACATACCCCTGTAAAAATTACAATTTGCCTTCGCAACCTCCTCAGGTTGACAAAAATATTTTTAGGATAGATCCACATGTCCACCATCCCAGATCTGAGCACACTAGGAACCATAAAGACCATTGGAATCCTAGATATCACGAGAATCATAGGCCAGAGGGAATATAGAGACTGGAGAAACCATTGAGATCTTGCTAAATATTATTATTTCATTAATGATTATGATGGCAACGCTATAAATATCACAAAAGAGATCACAAGATTTTTCATGAACGACATCCTGTTAAATCTGAAACTATAAAAAAGTAAAAATTGTTTCCACACTTTTGATGGCAGATAAGATCCAAAAATTTTCCATAATTGAGTAGCTGAACTTAAGAACTCTCTAATTGGTATTCTGTAAGTGATCAAGAGTATGTTAAATATGTCAACATTAAATAGGTAGGTGTTGATAACAGATTTTGACTAGGAGTTTAACCTAGTAGAACTTGGGCTTGTATGAAATTATGCTGGGACGCATATAGTTACTTAACATAAGTTTTGAATAGTTAAACAATTGATAAACCTAAGCAAGACAATTGAACTGTTAATGAGTACTCAAAGCAATTTGAAGAATTTAATTATAGTTGTGGTTTGGAAGAAGGAAAAATGTATAGTGACATCTAGGTTTATAATTGGTCTTCACCCTACAAAAAAGATTAAGCTCATCATAAAGCTTTATTGCATCTTTTTCTTAAAGCAATGCCAATCAGTCTACAACAACTAAGTTGATCTTGGTTGATTAAGACAACTATTATCTTTCCCCCAATTCAATTTACAATTATACTCTCAAAGAATCCTAATACTAAGAGATATAAATATACTAAGAAAAAGTTCAAAATGATCTATCAATTCTTTATGAAAGATCAAAATAGTCTTCAACTATATTAAATGATCATTTTGATCCATGAAGTCTTTAAAAATGAGTCAGACTATTTTAGTTCCTCTTTAAGGAGATGAAAGACCAAAATAGTCATTTACTATAGCTGAGGATTACTTTGGTCTTTCAGAAAGAGTCAAGAGACTAATTTGATCCTTTTCTCTAAATCTACTAGTACACAAACAATTGAGGTTGTGTCTTAAGTGTTAAGGAAAAGTACATATAGCCACATGATGACCTAATAATATCAAGACCCTTGTGTAAGAATCTAATGTGCTTCCAAATTCTAATAATCAAAATATTGAAACTTATAAGCATAATAAGACTTTTTATAATGATGATTTGAACACAAAAACTGAGCAACGAATCAATATCCTATTTGGTCTATCATATACCCTTATACATGAATTTGAGTTTAAAATAAAATCTAAATCTGAAACGAAAAAACACATAATTTGATTCAACATTTTTTAGTGGCGCAACAACTCTTCCTGATTTATCATTAGATAAACCTTCAGTATTTTTAATATCCTACAAAGTAAATCACATAGTATTGGGTTATATGAATGAAATAAAAGACGCGGCTACAACAACAACATCAAACATTTATCCCACTACGTGAGGTCAACTAAATGGGTATTTTGCCTTCATTGTGTCCTAGTACCTCCATTGTGTCCTGTTAGGAGTCAAATTCTCATTTAAATATGATAAAAAAAGTCGTTTCTAATATCTTATAACCAAGACTTTTTTGGTCTACCTATACCTTTCTTAATATATGTCAAATCTAATACATCTACTCTCCTAACCGGGTCATCAGAAGGCCGATATTTTATGTGACCAAACCATCTAAGGCTACTCCAACCTTCTCGCATATAAACTCATTTCACATTACGTCTCTAAGAGTGAAGCCACTCATCCAGCAGAACATATGATGCAAAACTGTTTAGCAAGGATATCATATTTAACATGGCTCCCCTGCATCTGATAAATTGTAAGAAATTATTCAATATATTCATATATTCGTATGCAGAATATTTTGCCTGTTTTGAATTCCTTTTTTATGGTTGGGATGTACGGTGTGGGGGTGAGTAAACAGTAGTATATGCTACATGACTATCAGCAATTGCATTCATACTATATAGTAATCCAAAAGAACGACTAATTACACAAAGCATCGGGCAGTTAAATCCAACACAAGCAGGAAGACACCTAAAAATACCAGACATTATCATCCAAAAATAAGAAATAATATTAAACATATTTTCCAGAACTCTAGTAGAAAAATTTTGTGTTGGACAAGAAAATATGAGTTCAATATAGCTATTATTAAATATTGGAGCAAGGATTCACACACCTGCCAAACATTTGCCAATACTTCACCATTCACATATTCCAATTCATTTAGAAGAGAAATTTCATGATCATTGTATTTAACGGTTGTTTTTTTCATGGCTGCATCATTAACAAAGCAATCAAAACGACAAGTATGAGTAAAATAAAATGATATCAATCGGTTCAAACTAGAAACCTTTCCAAGTAACAGGGTCAAGCAGGTAAAGTGTTGAGCTACCATCACTACCAAATATAACTTTCCCATCTGTTGCAAGTCCCCAACCATCGTTCATTGGATGAGCAAATCTACCGATCTGCAAAAATATGCATCTCACCGAGAGAAATAAAATAGCATGATGAAGGTATGTAGACCCATGTAGCATTAGTTGTGGATTTTCCTTCATTTCCATAGCTTTAAATAAAAAGACATTTTTCATCAATAGATGATTGAAATTTCTTTGACATTTGGGCTATGACAAGTTTTTTTTTTTTTTAAATGAAACTTAAGGTAGGATAATGGGACATAGGAGGGGCAGCCAATAAAGGTATAAGGGAGTAAAATATAAATTGCAAGAAGTAGGATTACATCATATAGGATCAAATATCTTGTTGATTATCTTTCTTTTAGAATTTGGAAAATAATTTTTGGAAACTGTGAACCTAAATAAAATATGCAACGGAGTTTGTGCAAGCATGGAATGTGAATTGCAAGTTTAAGCCACCCGATATATAAATTTTTTTCTTGGATGATTTGCTCTCAAATAGTGTTAAAAAATCACAGTAAAGCATGCGCTTTCCAATGTACTTCAATTTTGTTCATAAGTGTTAGCTTAATCAAAGTGAACCCAGTCTTCTTTTCAAGCACGCGCTTCTTTTCAAGCACAATCTGCTCCAACCGCATGCTTCAATTATGCAATTTAATTTTTCAATAGAATTGCTAGTTTCTATATTTTTCCTTATTTTCTTTTTTTTTTCTCCATAGCTCCTCCAGTTATAGCTAAGCTTTGCACATTCTTCAGCTTCATTATTCATAGCCATTCTTTTATATTTCCACATTATAGAAGACTTTCATTCACCACGTATTTCTTGAGAGAAAATTAAATGTGTTAGAATATACATTTCTCTATACTCCTTACTGATAAATTAGGATTGATAATTTAGAATTTAAACTACAGTATTCAAGTAGGAGTTGCACTAGATATGGTTTAAGTGCGACTACAAATAAGAGTTTGAAGGATAATATTGTAGAAATTAATAAAATTGGAGATAGAATTATAACTTTAAATATTATTGCTAATGATAAATAAGTGTTTATGCTCCTCAAATAGGTTTTGATATGTGTTCAAAAATAAAATTTTAGAATGAGTTGGAAAAATTAAGACAAAGGACATTGATAGGAAATACTTGAGTTTGCAAGTAATCCTATGGATGTACTTGAGTTCGCAAGCAACCCTAGCAATAATTGGTTCAAAACAGCAAGAATACGTAGAAATCGTCGTGGGAGAACAATCAAATGATAGCAAAATTCTTATAGAAAATAAAGGAAAACAAGAGCAAAGCAAGATACAAGAGATCCTCAATTCGAGAGGAAGATCATTTCTCCCAATTCTCTAGACAAGAGAGTCTAGAGCCCAAGCCTCCAAGAAACCCTAATTCCAATCAATCAAAACATAATCCCCCCTAATCCCCTCATGCACTTTAATACAAAATCTTTCCTAATCTAATTTCCCTCCCAAAGCTCTAGCCTCCCCCCTCTATTCATTTTGAATTCAATTGGATGGGTGGGACCCATCCATTGGGCGGAAAACCCAAAGAGGAGGCGGACTGTTTCCGCCTCCTGTATGTCTGCTGAGCCGATGTTGACCTCATTTTTGTATGAGGTTAGCATGACCAATTCAGACCTTAGGATCTTTCCAATCCTTAGGATTTAATCTTGACCCTAGGATCAATCTGATCTTAGTTCAATCTAAATTCAAATCAATCTTGACCCCAGATCAATACAATTTAAGACAAATCTAGATTCTAGGATTCTCCCAGACTTCAGACCCTAGGATCTATTCTAGACCCTAGGATTCTGCCAGACTCTAGATCCTATGATCTTTTTAGACCCTAGGATTTATTCTAGACCCTAGGATTCTTCTAGATCCATTTAAAATATTAGGATTATTCTAGCCCCTATGATTCTTCATAGACTATATATCCTAAATCTGCCTAGACCTCAGATCTATTCTAGACCCTAGGATCTTTCCTAGACTTTAGATCTCAGGATCAACCTAGATCTTAGGATTCCTAGATCTTAGGATTCTTCTAGATTATAGGATGCATCCAGACCCCAGATCCTAGGATTTCCCTAGGACTTATATATCCCAGGATCTTCCCAGACTCCAGTCCCTAGGATCTATTCTAGGCCTTAGGATTCCCTTAAGCTGATTTGGACCCTAGGACCTATTCTAAATCCTAGGATTCCTCTAAATCAATCCAAGCTTCAATTCAATCTAAATTTAATTCAAATCCTATCATTCAAGCTCAAAATCCAATTCAAAACCAGATTTCCATATTCAAATCCAAGGCCAAAGGTCTAAGTCCTGAAAGCCTTTTCCAGCAAATCTTCAAACATTTCAAAACCCTATCAAATGACCTCTGATTCAAGATTTGTCAGTTCCACACTGATGTGATATGTCTCTAGAGGTAACCCTCCAAATTTGAGCTCATTCTGAGACCTCTAACCTCAGAAACTGAATTGAAATCCAAATGCTGTAAAACCTTCAAATATTACAGTCTATGCCACTAGACCTGCCACCCAGTGGATTTTGACCCTGGAACTTTCTCCAAAGCTCCAAATCACTTCTAGACCCTTGATTATGACCCATTGAACAATAAACTGCATTTTGTTGGACTCAATTTGACCCCCAGTTGACCAGGGGTCAAAATGACCAAAATACCCCTATGGGGTATGAATAGTCACTTTGGTCAAATGAGCTCCAAATCAAATGCAACCACCTCTAGCAAGTTTCAAATGTCAAACCAAACCCATTGAACCCAGAATCAGCCCCTGGGTCAACCTGGTTGACCAAGTCAACCTAGTTGACCTAGAAGGCCCCTTTAGGGTCAAAACAGGTCATTTTGACCAAACGACCTCCTCTGACCTTGGGACCACCTCCATTGGTCTCCAAATATCATTTCAAATCTGCTGAGCCTATTTCCAGACCCTGGACCCACCTGGTTGACCAAGTCAACCAGGGTTGACCTAAAAGGCCCATTAAGGGCCCAAATAGGTCATTTTGACCAAATGACCTCCCCAGACTTTGAGACCACCACCAATAGACTCAGAATATCATTCTGAACTGATTGGACCCATTCCCTAACCCTGGGTCAACCTGGTTGACCAAGTCAACCTAGTTGACCCATTAGGCCCATTAAGGGCCTAAACAGGTCATTTGATCTAGATGACCCATTTAAACCCTGAAACCACCTCCACTAGACCCCATTCATCATTTCAAACCATTCCAGTTCAAACCCTAACCCTGGGTCAACTTGGTTGACCAAGTCAACTCAGTTGACCCATTAAGCCCATTAAGGTTTCAAATAGGTCATTTGACCCAGATGCCCATTCTAATCCTTCAAAATACCTTCACTAGACTCCATATATCCAATCAAACCTATCAAGCCCATTCCTAGACCCTGGGTCAACCTGGTTGACCAAGTCAACCCAGTTGACCCATTAGGCCCATTAAGGGCCTAAATAGGTCATTTCAATCCAAATGACCTTTTGAATCCTTATCAAGCTTTCAAATCATTCCAATTAATGCCTTAAATCTTTCCAAATGCACCATGAGCCAAATCATGGTCATTTTGACCAAGTCAACATATTTAAACTTGGTCAAACTACCTTAAAACCCTTCCTATTCTTTCAAATCTCAATCCTTAAGTCTCAAACTCTCTTCAACTTGTCATTCCAGCAGCTTAATACTTCCCTTAGTCCACCTCAGCAGTACCCTTGACTGTTTGACCAGTCAATATGGTCAACAAGTCAAGTGAATGGATTGAATGTGGTCAAAACACCTCTTGAATTTAATCTATTCCATTTAAACCCTTCTAACCCATCACTCCAGCTCTCAAACCTCCCTCTCATGCCACCTAAGCTGCCATGTGGCATGGAGACCAGTCAAATGGTCAAACCAAGGGTTCAAATGGGTCAAAGATGGTCAAAACCCATCTTAAGCCTAATCCCCTTTTCCCTAAACCTTTCCAGCTGCTTGAAACCACTCTAGAAGTTTCCTAGAACCTCTCCTAGCCCTTGGATCAAGATCCAACAGCTTATATCATCCCCACATGCTTATATGAGGACAAGGACGCCTTTCCACCTAGGATGTCCTTGTGTCATTTGATGCTTCTGCTCCCACCTACCCCCTAGCCACTTGTCATCCATCTAGGCATCCCTAGGCTCAATCCCAGCCATTGATTCAATTTTGAATGGATTGAATAGGGCAAAATGAGGAAATGAGCATTGATTCTCTCCTACACACTCTCTCTCTACTTCAGCCTCCTCAAGCCTCAATACAAGCTGCACTGAGCTTCCCAGACATCTAAAAAATCTTTCCCTACCAAAATCCGGCGGTTGGAGGCCACCGGCGACGAACTTTCAGCCAAACCAAAGGCTAGCTCCGTCCAACTCAAATAACTCTCCATCCAAGCGATTTCAAGCCTCGACTTCAACTGGACAAAGATTCGTGGACAAACAACAAGTTCAGAGACATCTTGAACAGTCCAAACCGTCCACTATCGAGGTGAAAATCCTAAACCCTAGCTCAGGACACTTAGGGTAATTTAACTTTTCGAAACGCTCATTTTAATCCGCATTTTTAATCCCACATCAATGCTTTTCATACCTTGATGCTCTGTTTAAAATTTTATTCAATTTCATCGAATATTTTGGGAGAAATCTTCAAAAAACGAGTTCAATAATATTTACGCTAGTCTGCATTAAATATGCAAGATCTCTGCCGTTGATCTTCTGATCAACGGCCGAGATCCCGTTGTTTTGCCATTGATTATCACAGCGCGGCTCGCGTAATCGTTTGCGTCGTCATACGACGGCATCATGGCCGTCCATTACGAACAGCGGGAGATCAGACGGTCATCCCTGCGCGCTGACTCGGATTAGTGAAAAGCGCGTGGGCCCGCCGTCCTTCCAATCATTGGGTAATGATTGCGCGGCGGCCAATCATTACCAATGATTGGCCCGCCGCCACATGGTTTGGATCGGCCTATCAAATGATGCCACGTGCCCCTCCCGCTGCCAGCTCGGGTTATATTAATTAAAATTTAATTTTAAATAATTTTAAAACCAGAAAACTTCAAAAAAATGTTAAAAATTCATTTTAAATCAAAAAAATCAATGTAATATATCAAATTGTTTGGAATTTCAAAACCTTTATTTTAAAATTAAAATTACTTTAAAATAATTTCTGTATTTTAAGTAATTTAAAATATTAATTATTTGATTTATTTTAATTATTAATTAATTAAAATAAATCAAAATATTTTCAAAATTATAGGAAAATTATTTTAAAATATTTTTAACATCCAGAGAACTTTTGGAAGTTATTTTGAACATTATTTTGATTTTATTTTGTTTTATTATCAAAATTACTTATATTTTATATATATATATATATATAATTTTGAAAGTTTTATTTTTTTTTTAAATTATATATACATGTAAATTATTTTAAACATTATAAATTCTACTTGTAATTTTAATCAGAGATTGAGTTTGATTGGATTGATCCATTAGGGATTAAATAATGGGTAATTAGTTTATTAATTATCCATTATTCAAGCTTTATTTTCTAATGTCCAAATTATACATTGATTATGTTTAGGACATACACACACCACTTAGTTTAAGGCTCTCTTAGACTTAGGATTGATTGTGTTTATATGTGTGCATATCATTCATGTTATGTTAAGGGTTAGTTGAACATTGATTTAAATCCATAAAACCTAATGACATCGTTAAGGACAACAATTAAGGACCTTAATTAGAAAACTTAGAGAAATTTTAGAAATTAGGATTCATTTCCTTTCAACTTGAAACTTTGAACACTTGAACTTAGAGACACTCTCAGCCTTAAGAAAATTTTTCACTGACTTTTGAGATCATTAAGCCCCTTAATTAACCTAATCAAATTCAAACATTAATTAAGCCATTAAATCTTCCAGAAATTATAATAAATCAAATTTAAATCCAAAAAATACAAATAATACCTCAAACTGACCAGAATTGAACCCTTAATCAATGAAAAATAAAAGCCCCTTGACTGGACTTCAAAATTGAGTTTAATTTAAGTTTAATTGAAATCTAAAATTTAATTAAATTAATTAATTAAAAATAATTAAAAATTCCAGAAAATTTCCAAACACTTGGAAATCACTCCTTAGGTCATTCCTGACCTTTGGAGTTGATTTCAAGGAGTTTGGAGGTCATTTGGATTCAAATCATAAAAAGGGTCTCTAATTAAACAATTTAAATAATTCATTAAATACTCAAAACTTCAAAAATTCATAACTAATTCAAATGAACTCCAAATTGAGCAAACTCAAAGGCATACAATTCATCTTAAGCTCTAATATTTATTAAAAATGTTAAGTTTCCAGAAATCAAACAAATTTGAAAAAGTCAACTTTTGGTCAAACCTAGTTCAAAATCAAGTCAAAACTTCAAACCTTCATAATAAAATGTAGAAAAATTCAATTTCAGTGTACTTACTGTCTAACTGATCGTATTAAGGTCTAGTATTTTAATAAAATATTAACTTTCCAGAAAATACTTTAAATCAAAAAGTTAAATTTTGACCCTTTAATTAAATGATTAAAATAATCCAGAAAATTCCAAAATCCAATAAATTATCAAAAATTCCAGAAAACACCAAATCAACTTTAAAACCAGCAACCAATCAATTCTAATTAAAATTTAATCAACTTTCAAACCTTAATTAAACCCAAATCACTTAATTATATCGGGTACCACTGGGTAACCCAGGCCTACGAGGCTATTAAATTAGCCCCAAGGAAGGTGAAACAAACTTCACGGCCTCGGTGTGAAACAAAGGTGGTATCCAACAAACAATTAAAATTAAATTTAAAATCAATTTCAAGTCATTAATATTTAAATTCAAATTAAATATTCCCTTAAACCTTCAACCAACTTGAACCTCAAACAATTTCAATCAATTGCCTATTTAGGACATATCAAAGCCACACAGCCTACCTCACACACTTTAGATGGTTTGCTAGGACAACCAACTTTAGTCTTAGGTTAGGCCGGTGTTTACTTTTCTGCTACTTGCGTGTGCCGGGTTTTTCCATTGTTTTCATTGCATGCTGGTTGCTAAATTTAAGTAATTGATGTTGATGTGATTGTTTATTTATTTACTGCACTCTGAGTTGATTGATTGTACGTTAGATCTACCCTTAGGTTAGGAACGATTTATACTAATTCAATCTTATGCAGGTGGCCATGCTCATACAGGGCATAAATTAAAGGGGGCAAAAATCATAATTATTAACTTGCACAGGTGCTCCAGAAAATTGCTTAAGTCCCCCTTTAAAATTAAAAGAGAATGGCCAAACGTGGTTGTGATTGAGCATTTTTAAATTTCAAATATATAACTGCTTGAGATATTTTTAAACTGTTGATTATTAGGATAACCCTGCAGGTTGTTGAGTCTAGATTTTTAATTTTCATTAATGTAATTTGATTTGATTTTGAGTTGTAAATTCAAAGTGATTTGAGATTGAGATGCTTAAACATCCAATTTGGAATCCAAAGAGGAAGGAACATCCCTTAGGGGAGAGTTTCTATCCATTTGGAGATCCAAATTAGGATGAATTTCAAATATCCAAAGAGAAAAGATAACACCCCTATTTAGGGGGAGTTTCTTTTCATTTGGATATCCAGATCCGACGATCCAAGGAGTTCCAAGGAGACGAAGAAGTGAAGAACGAGAAGAATCTCAAATCTCAAAGTCACTTGAGTCTTAGGAGTAGAATCCGGGTTGTAGTCAGTGGTACCCGGCCACTTTACTTTCCTGCAGACCCTGGGTTGTATAAATTAAGGGCACTTGCCTATGGACTTTCAATTTGAGTTTTAATTTAATTGATTTAATTAAATGTTGATTGTTTGATGTTGATTGCGATTAAGGACCCGTATGCTTTTAATAGTTTATTTGGCGTTCTTGCATGTCGATTTTGATTTAGCCTGGAACCCGATCGGAGGCTCGTGAGGGTACGGTCATAAACTTTTTCTACTTAAACAAAATTAAAATTTTTAAGCTCAGATAGAAACTCTAACGCTCTTAAGAAGTAAGCCCGGACTCGCCGGGAGTTTTTCATGCATACATATTGACTTTTCTCATCCGTGTTAGGCACCTCCCCGCCTGTGGGTTCTGGCAGACCACCTGACCTATTAGGGTGCAGTTCTGTCCAAGGGGATGTTGTGCAATCTTTAGGATAAAACCTATTTTTAAGCCTATTTTAAAACTGCTTCATATTGATTTAAGCATTTTATCGAGTCAACTAGCATGCATTGCATTAGTAACAAATAAAAAAAAATTGAGTCTAAATCTTTAATTGCATTTCTAGCTTAAGCATTTAACCCAATATATGTTAAGGGGTCAATTAGGATCTGCTCTAGATGTCGACCCCATTTCTTTAAACCAATCTTAATCAATATCCCTAATCACTCTTTCATAAAGACTTTGACTCATGGTTTTTAAAAGCGTTTAGGTGGTTTAGCTGGCTCCCTAATCCAGGCCGGGGTAAGTCCAGATTGCATTGCATTAGCTAGGATCCGGGTCACTGATTCTCAGTACCCATTTTAGACTTAGGTTCTGAGGCAAATGTTCAATCCTAAGACCTCAATCTTCCGGGAATCTAATTCCCACTTTCTAATAAAATTGACCATTCAAATTAAAAATCTCTTTCAATCAAATTCAAGCCCAACATTAGGATAGTTCGAGGTGTTTCTGAAGTAATTCAGAATCTCAAAACACCTCCTACTCTTCTTCCTTTGACTCCAGAAATAAGTTTTCAATTTTGAACCAATCCCTGTTGAATTTTCAGTCCCTTAACCTCCCTTTGATATCAATGTTTGAAAATCTTAAATAAAATTCGTATCGCTATTTTAATCGAGAGTGTTCGTAGGAAATTTTCTGGTTTCTTACGATGTAATTAACTACGAGGGCTTGCGCTCGTAGGAGATTTAGAAACCCAGACCAGATTTCAAAATCAAGTTTTCAAAACCTTTAATTGATTCTTTTTGGGAAATCAAAACAAAAAAAATTGGCGATCGTTATTTTCATATTCAAACTAATAATGATTGATATCTTCTTTCTTCGGATAGATATGTCAATTATAATCATAGTTATGATTATGAAATTAATGATCCTATTCAGATTAGCATAGTCAAACAGTTGATTAAACATCATTCTGATCTTTCGGGATCATATGTTGTTTCTCCTTGAGTTTGACTATGACAATCAGATAAATTCAAAGATTTGTAATTTTAACCTATTAGGGAACGATATGTTCACCATTCGAGGTGATATATCATTCATAATAAGTGTTCAATTTCAAATATTCAAATTCCAGAAATTTAACTTTCCCAAAGAAAATTAAATCTTTTTCAAACTATATTTTTTTTAATCAAACAAAAAAAAATGGCGACTCAACTGGGGAAAATCTCTCTCTCCATCTTTAATAGCGCTACGAATTTTATTGTATCGGTAGTTTTGACTACCTTTCTTCCGTTGGTCCTTCTACCCATTTCTTTCTTGGGTGAGTGTGGCCAACTCAATTAAGACATGTGAAAAGAGAGGTGAGTGTAGGAAACCTCCCTCCAAGTCTGGCTTTGACATTTCGCCTCCAAGTTCATTGGTAGAGCGAAAGAGTCAAGCTGAGCTTTTCAAAGCCTTTCTGTACATGTTGCAAACTTGCATGCAAATAAATCATAGCGTGCTAAGTTTCACAATTTACAGAAGATTTCTTTAATTTCAAAGTTATAATTTCAAATGTCTAGCAAAATTCCATTGTCTTCAAATCTCAATCGATTCCTATATCTTACCATTACACATAGGATTGTAATTCCTATAATTCAATATGTGTGATAGGATATAGATTCCTCTTCCAAATTTTAATCCAAAATTTGAAATTTTCTGGTTAATCTAACCTTCGACATTTCAATCCCGAATCACTAGTCGGAATGAAAGAGTCGGGTTAGCTTATAACATTCCCCCTGTTTTTGTAAACCGTTATGTTGAACATACGTTCAACACTTCGAGTTTCAAAATAAGAGGAAATGCTGCCGAAATTTCAGATTTTTCAAACATCTATTTTCAAATCAGAATAATCATTACAACTATATATTCTACAATAATTATTGTAGTTGTATATAGTTAATGTACTTTCAACTTCTCCGGTTGTTTCAGTCCTTGACATTTCATTCTGAATCATTCATCAGAATGAAAGAGTCAGGTTGATTTCCTAGAATCTCCCTCTTATAGGTTTGTAAACCGTTATGTTGAACATATGTTCAACACTTCGAGTTTCAAAAATAAGGGGAGATGCCGCCGGATTTTCAAAAATTTTCAAATCCCTTTTCAAAGTCAATCAAGTTCAAAATGCATTGCTATATATTTCTCTATAACAATCGTTGTAGCTTAATATATGCAATATTTATTCAAATTTATCCGGATAAATCAATCTTTGATATTTCATTTTAAATCATTCTTTTGAAATGTAAAGAGTCAAGTGATTTTCCCTAGCTTTCCCTAACATTTGTAAACCGTCGAGTTGAATGCAAATTCAACACCTCGAGTTTCAAAATAAGGGGAGGTGCTGCCGGAAATTCAAATTTTCAGAAATATCCATTCAATTCTCTTCAAGTTTTAATCGTCACGTGTCGAATGTTCTTCTACAATACTTCTTGTAGATGAACATTGATAATTCAAATTCAACATTTATTTTCAGTGTCTTTCAAATTTTTGAACTCTGACATTTTATCTTTGATAAGATATAAAGAGTCGAGTTCCTTCCTGTAAAATTTTCCCTAATGTTTGTAAACTGTCTTGTTGAATGCAAATTCAACACCTCAAGTTTCAAAAATAAGGGGAGATGCTGCCGGATTTTTGAGTCATTTAAATTCCCTTTCAATTCAAATTCGATTTTCACTGTCACATGTACTACTACAACATTCTCTTGTAGTATAACATGTACCATTTCCAGATTCAAATTTAATCATCTAGTCTTTTCATCAAGTCAAATCTCTGACATCTTATCCCTGGCCTGATCAGTGGGATAAGAGAGTCGAGTCAAAACTCCTTGATTTTCTTTGATATTTTGTTAACTATTAAGTTGAAATCAAATCCGACTTATTGGTTTCAAATAGTCAAAGAAAATCTTTCAATTTTCAAAATTTCAAACCCCCGTCAAATTCTTTCAAATCAAATCCAGACCATTATTGTTATACGTTCTCTACAACATTCTCTTGTAGTTGAACATATACAATAAAAATTCAAATTTTCTTCAAGTCAAAATTGATATCTATACTTTATCACTATATATCGGATTATAGTTCCTATAATTCGATTTATGTGATAAAATATAGAAAATTTCTTGTCAAAATTCAAATTCAAAAGTTTGATTCAAGTCTTCTCTTTCAAATTTCAGACAATCAAATCTTCTGCAATCGCTGGAAAACTTCTGTTCTCTGTTGACCGAGACCTCCAAGTCGAAGAGTTAATTCATAGCAGTGCGATTCAGTTTGGGATGGGTTTCAAGACTCTTAAACTGTCTGTTAATGGTGGAACAATCATCAATCTCGCTGCTGAGGGCGAGAATGGTCCAGTAGTTGAACTAGCTGTGGGAGCTACGAGTGACCTTCCCCCAGTGTTGGAACTGGCAGCAGGTGCTACCCTTACACCTTCTGTACCCTCAGTCCAGAATGAGGATAAGAAAATTGAAGTAAAATCTACTGTTGAGAAAGGGTCTTCTAGTTCTGCAGCACTGTTTGGCACTAAGAGTGCTAGGAAGAACTACCTGAGAAGGATAAGGAAGAAAATTACCAAGTCAAGGAAGATAGCTGAACAGAAAGCCCTGGGTTTAGTCGAGCCTGAGGCTGCTGAGGAGCTGCCTATCCCTGCCTCTTCTCCACTCCTGAAAGGGAGTCGTTCTCACCCCCTCGCAGCTGCTGCAGGGGAGGAGAGAGTCACGAGGATTGCTAGCTCTCCACCTAGCCCAGTCGACTACACTGTTAAGAGAACCACCAAAGAGAAGAACACTTTGAGAACTAGGATGTTAAGGAACATCATTCATACCTGTGCTGCTGAGACAGGTCAGACCAAAGAACAATATGTAAGACACCTGAAGGGGGTGATCTCACATAAGCTTGAGAAAGAAGTTCTGAAAGAAGAAAAATCTGAAGCAAGAAACCTGACTCCTCAGCCAGTGAGGAGAAACAAAAAGTTTGTTAAGCAGCCAGTTGCCTCAGTATTAGTGGATGGATATCATTGGGTGCCTCGTCTCCCAACTGCCAAAACTGAGGAGATAGTTTTAACTGGGTCTGGTAGGAGTCACCCTCTCAGTGGTAGACCTCCAGTTCCCCCTTCAAGACTCTCAAAGTTGGCCCCTGTGATAGCCAAAGCAAAAGAAATTGTCAAAGACTTACAACCAGTTGATGTTAAGGGCAAGAGGCCCATACCTTTGGATGAACCTTATGTGCCAATGAAGATAAGCAGAACTGTTGGGATTCAGATTAGAGAAACACCAGTTAAGACACCAGTTCAACCACCAGTTCATTTACCAGTCCAGTCACCTGTTAAGGTCCCCCGACTCCTTATTCAGGGATGTGAGGATTCTCCTCAGATTGATGTTGGAGTTCCTACAAGTCAAACTCCTTCGTCACCTGTTAGGTTAGATATCCCTCACCCTGTTGAGGATGTCACCCTCACGACTACCGACCCTGGGACAGTCGGAGGGGAGGGGATAGAGCTTGAGGATGATGAAGAAATGTTAGATCAGTTGGTAGCAGAACCTACCGCTGATGACCTGCAAATCCAAGAAGTCCTCACCAAGCTAGGAGATGAGGAATTTGAGGAGATGATCAACTATAAGGGGTACCTACCAATCGACCTCGAATCAATTGAGGGTAGACCGGTCGATGAGGTGGTACAAGAAATAAGGGATATACTTAAAAACAAGGCAATTGAAGCCTTTGATCCAGAAGCAGATGATCTGATGGAAGAAGATTCAGCTGGGAACATTTGTATGGTTGAGACCAGAGCATCAAATAAAGATGCTGAGCCTTCAAGACACCGATCTGGTAAAGAAGAAGCCTCTGCAGCAGTAGATTCAGACTCTGATGGATCAATTAAATTGAATGAGAAAGATGAATACATCAAGAGTCTGGAAAATAAAATTGAACAGATGATGCTCAGAATGAAACAGATGCAAAATCAGATGATCAAGACACAGCAATCTCAATCCGAGCAGTTGCAACCTGCAACACACACAGTGGGTGAGCACAGCAGGAAAACAGAATCAAGTCCTAGAACTCCAGAGGTTGCTTCCCCAACCTCTCCAGTCGACAAAGATATCCGCCAGATGATCGAAACCCAGGTAAGAGAGGCCTTAGCCCATTCTCAAGGGACTGTATCTATTCCAAAGGGTAGACCCTACCCTGAAGAATATGATTCCGTTTCTTATCCTAAAGGCTTTGTGCCACCTTCATTCCGGGAGTTTTTCATGCATACATATTGACTTTTCTCATCCGTGTTAGGCACCTCCCCGCCTGCTGGTTCTGGCAGACCACCTGACCTATTAGGGTGCAGTTCTGTCCAAGGGGATGTTGTGCAATCTTTAGGATAAAACCTATTTTTAAGCCTATTTTAAAACTGCTTAATATTGATTTAAGCATTTTATCGAGTCAACTAGCATGCATTGCATTAGTAACAAATAAAAAAAAATTGAGTCTAAATCTTTAATTGCATTTCTAGCTTAAGCATTTAACCCAATATATGTTAAGGGGTCAATTAGGATCTGCTCTAGATGTCGACCCCATTTCTTTAAACCAATCTTAATCAATATCCCTAATCACTCTTTCATAAAGACTTTGACTCATGGTTTCATATCCGCCAGTTTGTGAGTAGTCTATCCGGTATTGCTTTTGAGTGGTACGCAGATCTACCTAATGGTTCAGTGAAAACATTCACAGAGCTCGAGAGTCTATTCTTAAAGAGATTCTCAGGAGCTCAGCAGCGTGTAACCGTTGGTGATCTCGTCATCGAGAAACAAAAATCGGGAGAGTCTTTGGTTGAGTACATCTTGAGATGGCGAAATCTCTCGATGAACTGTGAACCCCAGTTGCAAGAGCAACATGCAGTGGAGATTCTTTTAAAGAACATCCACGGGCCTATTGCTTTTCTCCTGAAGGGTTTCACTATCAAAACCTTTGAAAAACTTTTAAATAAGGCTAGTAATCTACAGGAAGAGGCTTCCAAAATGCCATTCCTGAAGGATTCTACTGAGGAAAAGAAAGCTAGCAAACCATTGAAGTCCTTTGAAAAGAGAACGGCAATGGTTTCAGCTGTTGATAAGGGGAAGAAACCAATGAATGTTCAGTCCAGTAATTCTCCAACACAACAAACTCAGAAATCTCCACCTTTTCAGGTAACTTCTCAACCTACAAGAGATTCTCACCCGATTTCTTTTAAAGAGAGATTGGCTCGTACATATCCATTTAAGAGGGAGTCGGTGAGAAAGATCTTTAAAAGTCTTCAGAAGAAGCCAGATTTTCGATTGCCGGAGGCCAAGAAGCCGGAAGAGGCAAATAAGAAGGATGATCCAACTTTTTGCCCCTACCATCGCATGTTAGGCCACACAATCGAAGACTGCATCGTCTTCAAAGATTGGCTAGAAAAGAACTTCCGTCAAGGTAATATTATAATTCCAAAGGAGTACCTGGTCGATCCGGATCAGGGGTCTGTCAAATCTATCTCAGGTATGAATTCTAACTCTTCTTTGTCCATTGAAGATGGTTGGGATATAGCACTATCCCGGGCATTTAAAAAGTCGATTAATAAATCTTTTCGTCTTTCTCAACAGTTACCGACGAGAGCCCGGGACCCGATCTGGGAGGTTGACCTCGAGGCTTCGCAGGAGGACGTTGGGACAGTTTCCTCTCCAGTAGTTTTAGGAACTACTGTACTGAATAAAAATGAAAAGAGTGAACTTTCTGTAGAGAGGAAATTTGTTGATGAGAGATCTGTACAAGTGGTTGATGGTGGCTCAAAACCTATGTCACCACTGAAATTATCTGACTTTTACTTTGCCCCATCAAAGGCAAAGGGTCGAAAATTAAATAAAAAGTCTGATCCTTCTGCTCATATTTTGATGATTAATGTTGAGAATGAAGATGTAAATGACTCTTCTGTTGAAAATAATCAAGAACAAGTTGAGATCAATCAACAAATTCAAACACTCAACTCTCCAGATTTGACTCTTCAAGAGAGAAATGAATCTGATGTCTTATCAGATAGTGAAACCCCTGAAATTAACTTTCAAGGGAGTCCTGTCGTGATAGACTTTTCAGATTCGGACTCTCGCTCAGATAACGACAATCAATCGCCTAAGGAGAATGTAGACTCCCCTGTAGTTTGTTCTTCCGATGAAGTCGTGCAAGTACAACTACGTGGTGGGAAGGTCTTACCCCCTAGGCTATCTCCTCAGGATAAAGGAAAACAAGTTGTTTCTGATGATCCAATTCAAATCCCCGCTCAACAATCAACTCCAATTCTTTCAAATCCACCGGGTCCCAATGTTAATGTTCCAAGTGTTGATTACAATGTCTTAGCTCACCTTAGGAAGTTGCCCGCCAAATTGAGCATTTATGATGCCCTTGTCCTTTCAAAAGAGACGAGGGAAACTCTAATTAAAACACTTCTCGACCCAGAGATTTGCTTAGCTCAATTAGCCTCAACTTCCGAGGAAGAAGCTTTGTACTTTAAGGAAATCCCTGGGGTTACCTTCTCTGACGAAGATTTACTCCTTGGAACTGCCGACCACAATTGTCCACTTTACATCACAGTAAATTTGGGCAAGTTTAAGTTATCAAGAGTTCTAGTTGACCCGGGTGCATCGGTCAACGTGATGAACATAAAGACTCTCGCATACCTTAGAATTGATACTAGCAAGCTCTCAACTGACAAGTTAGTGCTTCGCGGGTTCAATGAAAAGGGCGAGAAGGCTTTAGGTTCAGTTACCCTTCTTCTAGAGATAGGAGAATTGAAAACTGAAGCGAAATTTCATATAATTGATTCGGCAACGTCCTTTAACGCACTCCTAGGAAGACCCTGGATCCATGAGTATAGGATGGTTCCTTCTACCCTACATCAATGCATCAAGTACCAACGAGATGGCATTGAGTTTGAAATTAAGGGTGATCTGCAACCATTCTCTATTCACGAGATCGGGATCTACGAGGATGCGGCGTACTACGTTCCTAAAGGGTCCACTACCTGTTCTAAGGTAGAGATCAACGTCAAGGAGGAAAAGGCAGAAAGTCAAGGTTCAAAAGCAATTCAAAGATTGAGAAAAGAAAAAGTCAAAAATCAAAAGAGACAAAACTCAAGTAGTGAAGACGACGTCGAGCGTGTGATCTTTAGGCCTCCAAACATTATACCTCAAAGAGGTGGGAGGATGGCCCAAAGAGCACGCGGTCGAGGTCGCCCTTCAATTGAAAAAAGAAATTCTCCGATCTATGTCGAACTTGAAACAAGTTCAGATGAAGATTCAAGAAAAAGGGGTGCCAGATTTGCTTTTGACTATACAAAAATCAATCCTCCCCCGAAATTTGATCTCACTTTAGAATCGGATAGCGACCAGGAGGATACAAAATTAAATATTCAAAGTGACGAGCCTGAATTGAGTTTGTATGAAAAGCTTAATAGGACGGTTGAATCCTTAACCTTAACCCCACTGTCTGCTGACAGGGTCTCAGGGTTAGTAATTAAGGATGCTCCGAACTTAGATGGAGAAGTAAGGAAAGCCAAGAAGTTCTTCCCTGGCTCTTCCTCCTCAAGGAATGAAGATGATGTAATCCTTGAAGAGGCAAATTTCAATGAATTAATGGAATTACCTTTTGGCTATTTTCCTGCTGGTGTTAAGTCTCTTATTTCTAAAGGTTTTGCTCCGAGTCAATGGACTAAGGGTCAAGCTAGATACCACGAAAGTCTTTGGAATTCAAAATTTAATAAACATTGGACCAGTGGTATCGGTTTTAGTACCGTTAGGTCGTTTGACGATGACGAATTTTGTCTAATGATAACTAGTCGTCCTGAATTTAAAAATGTCCCTACTGAAGTCATTGATTCGTTCGATGGACTTTGTTTGTGTCACGACCCGGCCCGATTAGCCTGAATTAACAGGGCGGGAACAGAAGGTCGTACGGAGGAACATCAAAACATTTAAACTTAGATAACGTAAACTATTTCATCTAAAGTATGCATATGAAAGAGCCAACTAAAAAAAAACTTCCAATATAGTATTTGTTCAAACACCAACAATAATAACCCAAATAGGAGAACATAAATGTAACCTTAAACTCAAACTTAAACAACATTGAGTTCACATCAAATATCACTAAGTTCAACCCTTAAACCTCAAATTCAGTACAGACTCAATATAAATAACCATAAAAGAACCTTTCTTCCTGAGGTCCTCGACGACTGTAGGTATACTGCGGTCTTGAAGCCATCACTTATCTCCTGAAAAATATTTTGAAACGTAGGATGAGCTTACTCGCTCAGCAGGTAATTCATAACTCAATTAATATTATAAGTAACATAAAACAGAACTTTTACTGAGGAAATCATTTCATATCAATAAATCATAACATTTCTATTTTTCTTAGTTCATACTTTCATTTTTTTCTTTCAATAACATTTCATTCTTCCATTCTTTTCCTTCACCATTTCATATGCAAAAATAAATGCAATTATACTTATGATAAATGTATACACCCGTCACAGGAGCCACCGTCTAGTACCATAAAGGTACTCCTTTACCATTTCCATTTTCATATCCTTTACCATTTTAACGTGCACGAGTACAGCGTCCCCAGCTAGTACCATCAGGGGGTGAGCTCCATCTATCAACATACACATGCAAGTATACTATATCATATCGTCTCATTCTTATAACACTTAAACCTTATGAAAATGCCATTGAATGTAACATATCACATGATTAATCATTCATCAATTTCCATATATCTATGTCTAATAATGTTTCATGCTCCAATGTTTTCCTTAAAATTGTACATGATCACAACATATAGTAATACAACTATTAGTTTAGCTAAAATGAAACATTATAACATATCAAATCTTTAACATTTATTGAAATAGAATCTTATAAAATTAAAAGAGGCATGAATACCTACCTTATAAGTATCGACCACAACGTTGCGCGACGTTTGCTAACCACTTGACTTCACCTTAATCCACACCTAAAGATGATTATAATAGCATTAAGAATACATATTAATTATTTCCAATAATTAATACAATTAATTTCCTATTTTCGGATTTATTTAAAATTCAATATTTTGAAAACCCTAAACTTCTCAATTTTGGCAAATTAGTACACTAACCTCATCCCTAAACATACCCTAATAATTTCTTATTTATTTTCGGATTTAATTAATTAGAAAATTATGAAAAATGGAATTTCTTACAAAAATCCAAAATTTTGCATTAGGAACCTTCCTAAGACCCTTAGAAATCATTTTTGTGAAAGCACTTTAAGAAAATTTGATTTTGAGGAAAAACCCTAATTTTTCAAAACTCATTAAAATTTGGTAAAATTCATTTTCTACCGTTAAAATACTTCCCTAAACTTCCCCTATTGATTTCGTAAAGAAATTCCAAGTTTCGGCAAAACCCTAAAATTTTTCCATCCAAAAATTGTGAGATTGAGAGGGATTTACTTAAAAGAAAACATACATTTAGACTCCCCTCGACGTCCTCTTCGATTTCCACTAATTTTCTCGCCGGAAAACCGTCGCCGGAGCCGCCGCCGAAGTCCTCCCGTCGCCCCTCACGCGTCCGCCTCTTCTCCTTGCTTGCGTTCGGTTTGGATCGGAATGAGGGTGAGGGTTTCGGTTTTTATCTTTTTAATTCCATTAAAAGGCCAAAAGACTTAAAAGCCCTCACTTAAAGCCTCTTCCTTTCACTACTTAATAAGGGTATTATGGGTATATATAAGCTTCTAATAATTTTAACTTCAAAATTAAGCGAAATTTGATACAAGTTCTATATATCAATTTGTTCAGAATTTTGCGTAGAATTTTATAAAATTATTTTCGTTACATTCCGTTAACTTCAAAAATTTCACTTAAATTCGTCGCGACGCATCGAGATGCGTGCGAGACCTAAGATCGTCAGATTTTCGGGTTTTACAATTCTCCCCTCCTAATAAAAATTTCGTCCTCGAAATTAAAAAAAACAAAACAAATAAAGTTAGAAACATACCTTAGTTAAATAAGTGGGGGTGGTTCTCCCTCATTTCTGACTCAATTTCCCATGTGGCATCCTTCTCTGAACTGTGCTTCCACAGCACCTTAACATAGGGAATAGCTCTGCTCCTCAACTGCCTAACAGTATAATCAATAATCCTCTCAGGTTCTTCCACAAATATCAAATCTGGCTGAATATCAACTGATTCAGTACTAATCCTCTGAATCTCATCTGAAATGTACTTCCTTAAAGCAGATATGTGGAATACATTGTGAACTCCACTCATGTTTTCAGGTAGGATCAACCTATAAGCCACCTTCCCAATCCGTTCTGAAATCTCAAAAGGACCTACATACCTTGGACTCAGCTTTCCCACTCTGCCAAATCTCTTCACTCCTTTCATTGGGCTGACTTTAAGGAATACAAACTCTCCAACATCGAACTCAACTGGTCGGTGTTTGGCATCATAATATTTCTTCTGTCTATCCTGTACTGCTATCAATCTGTCACGTATCAACCTGATCTTTTCTGTAGCATCATCAACCAGATCTGCACCAATAATTTTTCTTTCCCCTGTCTCAGCCCAGTTTAAAGGTGTCCTACACCTTCTCCCATATAATGCCTCATAAGGAGCCATTCCAATACTTGCTTGGAAACTGTTGTTGTAGGCAAATTCAATCAAAGGTACATATGTCTCCCACTTACCACCAAAATCCAATACACATAGCCTGAGTAAATCTTCTAAGGTCTGGATGGTTCTTTCTGACTGCCCATCTGTCTGAGGGTGAAAAGCTGTACTAAAAGTGAGTCTGGTACCCATAGCTTCCTGAACCTTCTTCCATAATCTGGAAGTAAACCTTCCATCCCGATCTGACACTATAGATTTAGGTACCCCATGTAATCTGACAATCTCACTAACATACTGGCTTGCCAACTTTTCAACTGGATCAGACTGTTTGATAGGTAAAAAGTGTGCCGACTTCGTTAACCTATCAATTATCACCCATAAAGCATCACATCCTCTTCTGGATCTGGGTAAACCAACCACAAAATCCATAGCAATGTCTTCCCATTTCCACTCAGGTATAGGCAAGGGCTGTAGGAATCCTCCTGGCTTCTGATGTTCAACCTTCACCATCTGACATGAAGTACATTTAGATACTGTGTCTGCCACACTTCTCTTCATTCCTGGCCACCAAAACACCTCTTTTAAATCTTGATACATTTTGTTACTACCTGGATGAATGGTGTAACTGGAGTAATGAGCTTCCTGAAGGACTTCTTTCCTTAAATCACCAACATCTGGAATACATAATCTACCTCTGTAACGAAGCAGTCCTTCACCATCAAGCTCAAAATCTTCATTATGCCCCACACTAACCATATCTAGTATCTTCTTAAAATCTGTATCAAGTGGCAAAGCTTCTCGTACCCTTTCTGTAAATGTTGACTTGATAATAGTTTGATTCAACATTGCAATTTCTGCATCATTGGGTCGAACCACTGAAATCTCCAACTTCTCTAATTCCTTTATCAATTCCCTCTGCTGAGTAATCATCCAATTTGCACTACCTGAATTTTTCCTGCTCAAAGCATCTGCAACTACATTTGCTTTGCCCGGATGATACTGAATGTTCAACTCATAATCTTTAATGAGTTCTAGCCATCTCCTCTGTCTCAAATTCAGTTCTTTTTGTGTGAAGATGTACTTCAAACTCTGGTGATCAGTAAAGACTTCACACCTAACCCCATAAAGGTAATGCCTCCATATCTTTAAGGCAAAAACTACAGCAGCTAATTCCAGATCATGGGTCGGGTAATTCCTCTCATGATTCTTCAATTGCCTAGAAGCATAGGCAATGACTTTCCCATTCTGCATCAGTACACAACCCAACCCTTTATGTGAAGCATCGCTGTAAAGCTGAAATCCATCCGACCCTGAGGGAATAGTCAGTACTGGAGCAGTCATCAAACACTGCTTTAATCTCTGAAAAGCTTCCTCACACTGAGCTGTCCAATCAAACTTTACTGCTTTCTGAGTCAATCTGGATAATGGCATAGCTATCTGTGAAAATCCCTCAACAAACCTTCTGTAGTAGCCTGCCAATCCCAAAAAGCTCCTAACCTCAGTAACTGTAGCTGGTCTTGGCCAATCTGCTATTGCTTGTACCTTATGCTGATCCACAGTTATCTTCCCATCAGTGATCACATGTCCCAAAAATTTTACACTCCTTAGCCAAAATTCACATTTGGATAATTTGGCATACAGTTCATTTCCCTTCAAGGTTTGCAACACTGCCCTCAAATGATTTGTATGCATCCTTTCATCTGGAGAGTAAACAAGTATATCATCTATGAACACAATTACGAATAGATCTAAGAATGACTTGAAGATTCTATTCATAAGGTCCATAAATACTGCAGGTGCATTTGTCAAACCAAATGGCATCACTGTAAACTCATAATGCCCGTATCTGGTATTGAAAGCAGTCTTTGCTATATCTTCCTCTCTCATCCTGAGCTGATGATATCCTGACCTCAAATCAATTTTTGAAAAGAC
Source organism: Dendrobium chrysotoxum (assembly GCA_019925795.1). Classification (NCBI taxonomy): domain Eukaryota; kingdom Viridiplantae; phylum Streptophyta; class Magnoliopsida; order Asparagales; family Orchidaceae; genus Dendrobium; species Dendrobium chrysotoxum. Next base: position 1,445,855 of record CM034297.1, on the reverse strand, counting down.
TGAAGCACCTTCCAACTGATCAAATAAATCATCTATTCTTGGGAGAGGGTATTTATTTTTCACTGTCAATTTGTTCAACTCTCTGTAGTCTATACAGAGCCTTAAGCTTCCATCTTTCTTTTTCACAAATAGTACAGGAGCACCCCAAGGGGAGGTACTAGGCCTGATGAAACCCTTCTCAAGCAACTCTTGCAGTTGTTCCTTCAACTCCTTAAGCTCTTTAATTGCCATCCTGTAAGGAGCTTTAGCAACAGGTTCAGCTCCTGCCACTAACTCAATAGAGAAATCTATTTCTCTACTTGGAGGTAATCCAGGTAAATCATCTGAAAATACTTCAGGGAATTCCTGAACAATAGGGATATCTTTCAGCTCTCTTTCAGCCTTCTTCTCCTCTTTAACATAAGCCAGAAAACCTTCATATCCTTTCTTTAACATCTGAAAAGCCTTCAAAGATGATACGATCACAGCAGTTACCCCTTTATCCCCTTGAAATTTGAATTTCTCCTCTCCTGGCATACAAAACTTAACCTCTTTTTTGTTACAATCAATAGTCACGAAGTGGCAAGATAACCAATCCATGCCTAAGATTGCATCAAATTCAGTTAAAGGTAATACAATCAGATTAGCCTCTAAATTCTTATCACAAATCCTCACATTCACTTGACATCTCTGCTTAGCTTCCATATGATTTCCGTTAGGCATTAAAACTGACAATGATTTAGCCATAACTGATGGAAGTAAATTGACTGATCTAATAAACTCCTCAGAAATGAAAGAATGAGATGCACCAGTGTCAAATAAAACTCTAACGGTTTTGTCACATATGAGAATTGTCCCTAATCATAAACAAGTCACAATATTCATAAGACATAAAGTATTGTTTATTCATATTAATACATCGATCATTCATATACATTCATTATGCATTCATGTTGTAAAATTATTCATTGCAATTAATTAAATTACGTACATGTAACCACATCAGGAGACCCCTTAGCTTCTTGCTGGGATAATCCATAGACTCTGGGTTGAACATTCTGACGAGTCTGACCTTGAGAAGGCACAGAAGCTGTAGACTCCACAGCTCTTGGTCTACCAGCTGTCCTCTGAAAATTATTGCCTGGCCTGACCTCTGAAGCAGATCTCTGTCCCAAAAGAGGGCAGGACTTCGCCATATGTCCAGGCTGATGGCACCAGAAGCAAGTATTAGTGCCTGAGAGGCACTCTCCCTTGTGCATTCTCCCACACTTGCTGCATAATGTAGCAGTTGAAGTACTGCTGTCAGAGTTGCTGGACCTGGGCTTCTTCCAAGTAGAAGTCCCTGACTGAGAAGACTGAGTAACTTGGGTCTTTGGCTTGCCCTCTATTTTTCTTTTCTGAAAGTCTCTCCTTTTCTGAATATCTTGCATATCTGATTCAACTCTCCTGGCCCTTTCCACCAAAGTGGGGTAATCTTCAATTCCCAGTGGAATCAAAGACTGTCTAAGATAGTCTTTCAGTCCATGCATGAAGCGATAGCACTTCTCTTCAGCATCTGGAATCAGATGAGGGGCATACCTGGACAATTTTATAAACTCCTCCTCATACTGAGAAACAGATCGATCACCCTGAATCAATCTGTTGAACTTCTCTTGCATCTGCCTCCTGGCTGACATAGGTACGTACCAGCCTCTGAACACCTTTACAAATTCCTCCCAAGAAATCTGACTGCTTAGTCTCCCTCCAAAATTCTCCTCTAACTGACTCCTCCACCACCTTTCAGCCTCACCATCAAAAGCATAAGAAGCCAGTGTCACCCTCCTATCCTCTGAACAAGACATGCCATTCAGTATCTTCTCGATCCTTATGAGCCAATCCTCAGCCTCTATAGGTCCGCCACTGGAGAACAACGGAGGCTTCATGTCTTGAAATAATTTCAAGGTCTTGTCTATAGTTTGACTTCCACTTCCGCTGCCACTACTCTGAGTCTGGGAAGTCTTTATCATTTGAGTCATTGCTTCCATCATCTTAGCGAATGACTCCATAGTAGTATCAGTACCTCTTGGAGGTTCAGTTACAACTGATGGCTCAGCTACAACTGGTGGCTCCCTCTCTTCCTCCTCATCAATGCCATCAGTGGTATTCTGCTCAGGATTCATATTCCTGAGATAAAACACAATAATCATAAGGCAAAAAAAATTAAATAATTCACACTCTTTACACAATCTACGACTCATACAATCATCCTATAGGCTCTTTCAGTGATCAGTATTAAACCTTTGTTCTCTGATACCACTCTTGTCACGACCCGGCCCGATTAGCCTGAATTAACAGGGCGGGAACAGAAGGTCGTACGGAGGAACATCAAAATATTTAAACTTAGATAACGTAAACTATTTCATCCAAAGTATGCATATGAAAGAGCCAACTAAAAAAAAACTTCCAATATAGTATTTGTTCAAACACCAACAATAATAACCCAAATAGGAGAACATAAATGTAACCTTAAACTCAAACTTAAACAACATTGAGTTCACATCAAATATCACTAAGTTCAACCCTTAAACCTCAAATTCAGTACAGACTCAATATAAATAACCATAAAAGAACCTTTCTTCCTGAGGTCCTCGACGACTGTAGGTATACTGCGGTCTTGAAGCCATCACTTATCTCCTGAAAAATATTTTGAAACGTAGGATGAGCTTACTCGCTCAGCAGGTAATTCATAACTCAATTAATATTATAAGTAACATAAAACAGAACTTTTACTGAGGAAATCATTTCATATCAATAAATCATAACATTTCTATTTTTCTTAGTTCATACTTTCATTTTTTTCTTTCAATAACATTTCATTCTTCCATTCTTTTCCTTCACCATTTCATATGCAAAAATAAATGCAATTATACTTATGATAAATGTATACACCCGTCACAGGAGCCACCGTCTAGTACCATAAAGGTACTCCTTTACCATTTCCATTTTCATATCCTTTACCATTTTAACGTGCACGAGTACAGCGTCCCCAGCTAGTACCATCAGGGGGTGAGCTCCATCTATCAACATACACATGCAAGTATACTATATCATATCGTCTCATTCTTATAACACTTAAACCTTATGAAAATGCCATTGAATGTAACATATCACATGATTAATCATTCATCAATTTCCATATATCTATGTCTAATAATGTTTCATGCTCCAATGTTTTCCTTAAAATTGTACATGATCACAACATATAGTAATACAACTATTAGTTTAGCTAAAATGAAACATTATAACATATCAAATCTTTAACATTTATTGAAATAGAATCTTATAAAATTAAAAGAGGCATGAATACCTACCTTATAAGTATCGACCACAACGTTGCGCGACGTTTGCTAACCACTTGACTTCACCTTAATCCACACCTAAAGATGATTATAATAGCATTAAGAATACATATTAATTATTTCCAATAATTAATACAATTAATTTCCTATTTTCGGATTTATTTAAAATTCAATATTTTGGAAACCCTAAACTTCTCAATTTTGGCAAATTAGTACACTAACCTCATCCCTAAACATACCCTAATAATTTCTTATTTATTTTCGGATTTAATTAATTAGAAAATTATGAAAAATGGAATTTCTTACAAAAATCCAAAATTTTGCATTAGGAACCTTCCTAAGATCCTTAGAAATCATTTTTGTGAAAGCACTTTAAGAAAATTTGATTTTGAGGAAAAACCCTAATTTTTCAAAACTCATTAAAATTTGGTAAAATTCATTTTCTACCGTTAAAATACTTCCCTAAACTTCCCCTATTGATTTCGTAAAGAAATTCCAAGTTTCGGCAAAACCCTAAAATTTTTCCATCCAAAAATTGTGAGATTGAGAGGGATTTACTTAAAAGAAAACATACCTTTAGACTCCCCTCGACGTCCTCTTCGATTTCCACTAATTTTCTCGCCGGAAAACCGTCGCCGGAGCCGCCGCCGAAGTCCTCCCGTCGCCCCTCACGCGTCCGCCTCTTCTCCTTGCTTGCGTTCGGTTTGGATCGGAATGAGGGTGAGGGTTTCGGTTTTTATCTTTTTAATTCCATTAAAAGGCCAAAAGACTTAAAAGCCCTCACTTAAAGCCTCTTCCTTTCACTACTTAATAAGGGTATTATGGGTATATATAAGCTTCTAATAATTTTAACTTCAAAATTAAGCGAAATTTGATACAAGTTCTATATATCAATTTGTTCAGAATTTTGCGTAGAATTTTATAAAATTATTTTCGTTACATTCCGTTAACTTCGAAAATTTCACTTAAATTCGTCGCGACGCATCGAGATGCGTGCGAGACCTAAGATCGTCAGATTTTCGGGTTTTACAGTTTGGAGACTTTTGATGATTCTGACGAACTTCAGGTTCGGGATGCACCCCCCGAATTCGAAGAAGAAATTAAATCAACAGTCGATGAACTTAAAAAAATCAACCTTGGAACAGAGGATGACCCTCGCCCCACTTTCATAAGTTCTTTGTTGAGTGAGGATGAGTCTAAGGATCTAATTCAACTTCTATCCGAGTTTAAAGATTGCTTCGCCTGGACATACAACGAAATGCCGGGGTTGTCCGCTGACGTAGCAGTCCATAAACTTGGAATCCGGCATGATGTCATTCCTGTCAAGCAAGCTCCACGACGTATGCGTCTGGAGATCGAACAATAAGTCGTTTCTGAAGTCAAGAAGTTGGCAGAGGCCGGATTTATTCGAGAAGAACAATATCCTTCTTGGGTAGCCAGCGTCGTGCCAGTTCGAAAGAAAAATGGTCAAATCCGAGTCTGTGTTGACTATAGAGACTTGAACAAGGCATGTCCTAAGGATGAATTTCCTTTGCCAATCCCAGAACTCATGGTGGACATTGCCTCCTCGCATGTTGTTTTCTCCTTTATGGATGGCTCGTCTGGTTATAATCAAATCAAGATGGCCCCAGAAGATGAGAGAAATACTGCATTCAGAAGTCCTATAGGGATCTTTTGTTATAAAGTGATGCCCTTTGGCCTCAAAAATGCTGGTGCAACCTACCAGCGGGCCATGACTCATATCTTTGATGACTTAATACATAATCAAGTCGAATGTTACATCGACGATTTAGTTGTCAAGAGTAGAGTGAAAGAGGCTCATCTTTATGATTTAAGAACTGTCTTCAAGCGGTTACGCCGCTACGACCTTAAAATGAATCCCTTGAAGTGTGCTTTCGGCGTTACGTCAGGGAAATTCTTAGGTTTCGTAGTCAGGCACCGTGGAATCGAAATTGATCCTGTCAAAATTGAAGCAATCTTAAATATGCCGCCTCCTAAGAGCCTCACTCAATTGAGATCTCTCCAGGGCAGGCTGGCGTATATAAGAAGATTCATTTCTAATCTTTCTGGAAGATGTCAATCATTCTCTGTCCTAGCTAAAAAGGACGCCAAATTCATTTGGGACGAGAAATGTCAAAATGCTTTCGAAAATATCAAACAATACCTGACAAATCCGCCAGTTTTGGCAGCCCCCATTCCGGGAAGACCTTTAATCCTTTACACTGCAGCCCTTGACGAATCTCTTGGGGCTCTTCTAGCTCAAATCAATGACGATGGGAAAGAGAATGTCCTCTACTACCTGAGTCGGAGATTACTCCCAACGGAAATCCGATATCCTGCAATTGAGAAACATTGCCTTGCTTTAGTCTTTGCAGCACAAAAACTAAGACATTATATGCTTTCTCATCAAGTCAGTCTGATTTCCAGTGTCAACCCCCTGCAATATCTTATGACCCGGCCCACGTTGTCAGGACGTCTGGCTCGTTGGTCTATGATATTGTTACAATTTGAAATCACTTTCATTCCCCTGCGTGCTGTGAAAGGGCAGGCCGTCGCCGACTTCCTTGCGGCACACCCGCTACCGGCGGAATCTCCTCTAAATGATGATTTACCTGACGAGCAAATCATGAGTTTCGAGGAATCCAATGTTCAAACCTGGGAAATGTATTTTGATGGTGCAGCGTCCTCTCAAAGGGGCAAAACACCTCAATCCATTATTCCTGGGAAAGCCGGAGTCGGTCTGGTTTTCATAACACCGGATAAGGGAATGATGCACTTTTCCTACCATTTATCAGAACCTTGTACGAACAACGAAGCTGAATACGAAGCTTTGATAACTGGTTTGGAACTTGCAATCCTAATGGAGATTAAAGAGATTAAGATCTATGGTGACTCTCAACTGGTGATCAACCAAGTTGCAGGGACCTATAAGGTTTTGAATCCTAAACTCCTGAAATATCACCAATACACAATGCACCTACTCGAGAAAATTCCCATTGTAACTATGTATAGGGTTCCTCGTGGAAGCAATTCCTCGGCAGATGCCCTAGCAAAGCTTGCAAAGGAATTTGCTTGCCCAGAAGAAGACTTCATCCCTATAGAAGTTCAGGGTCGTCAAGTCCTGTCCCCTGTAGACATGGAATACCTCAACAATCAATCCTCCCAGGTCCTTTCTACATCTTCAGCAGTTGATGAAGAAAAAGATTGGAGACAACCAATAATCAAGTATTTGCAAGAAGGCAAGCTTCCCCGCGACTGGTCTCTTGCCAATCAAATCAAGAAACGTGCCCTATCGTATGCACTAGTCAACGATACGTTATACCGACGATCGTTCGATCAGATGTGGCTCCGTTGTTTAGACAAACGAGAGGCCCTGAAGATCGTTAATGAAGTCCATGCTGGACTGTGCGGTGCTCATCAATCGGGTCCTAAGATGAAAATGAAAATCAAAAGACTTGGTTACTACTGGCCTACGATGATTGACGATTGCATGAAAATTGCAAAATGTTGTCATCAATGCCAAGTTCATGGTGTGGTTTTACATCAGCCGCCTAATGTGTTGCATCCTACGATAGCCTCGTGGCCCTTCGAAAGTTGGGGCACGGATATCGTCGGGCCAATTGACCCTCCTTCTTCAAGGGGTCATCGCTTCATCTTAGCAGCGACTGATTACTTTTCAAAGTGGGCAGAAGCAGTACCACTAAGAAATGTAACATCACATCATGTAATGAAATTCTTTCGTGACCATATCGTATATCGATTCGGCGTACCTCGCAGAATCATATCCGATAATGGGTCCGCTTTCAAGTCTACAAAAATCAATAACTTTGCAAGTCGCCACGGTATTTATTGGAGATACTCAACGATCTATTATCCACGGGCTAATGAATTGGCTGAGGCCTTCAATAAAACCCTGGTACAAATTATCAAAAAGATCCTGGATGACAATAAACGTCAGTGGGATGAGAGGTTGGTGGAAGCTCTGTGGGCCTACAGGACCACATATCGAACCCCGACCCAATCCACACCGTTTGCATTAGTGTATGGGTCCGAGGCCGTACTCCCTCTGGAAATTCAAATCCCTTCACTCAGAACTGCAGTCCAGAATCAGATCACAACAGAACAGAATGCACAACTTCGACTTGAAGAACTTGAGGGTCTTGAAGAACGTCGTCTCCAAGCCCAGCAGAGTCTAGAACTTTATAAAGCCAGAATGGTTCAAGCTCATGATAAGTTAGTGCGACCTAGAACCTTCCGAGTAGGCGACTTGGTCTTGGTTCTTCGGAGGCCTATCTTAGCCCACCGAAAGCTCAGTGGAAAGTTTGAACCAACCCGGGAAGGACCCTTCGTAGTGGAAACAGTTTACGAAGGAGGCTCGTATCAGCTAGTGGATTGTAAAGGAAATCACCCAATGCTTCCTGTAAACGGGCGATTCCTGAAAAAATACTATGCTTGATGTAGCTCGAATTTTGAATCAATAAAATTTTCAAATTCTGAATCTATTCAGCTCAATTTTGTTCAAGTTTTTGAAAATTCGAAATTAAATTTAAGATGAATCAAAGTCAAATCAAACTTCAAGTTTAAAATTCTTCAAATTCCAAACCAATTCAAATCAAGTTTCAAATTCAAACATCTTTAAATTCAAGTTCAAAAAATCATTTAAATTTCAAATTCCAGAATTCAAATCTCAAATTCCAGAATTCAAATCTGATCCTCTATACAGAGCAAGTTTCCTCTGTATATGATCATTCCAGACTCGATCCTCTATGTGAAGCAAGTTTCCTTTACATATGATCATTCCAGACCTGATTCTCTATATAGAGCAAATTTCCTCTATATACGATCAATCCAGACCCGATCCTCTATACAGAGCAAGTTTCCTCTGTATATGATCATCCAGATCCAATCCTCTGTATAGAGCAAGTTTCCTCTATATATGATTATTCCAGACCCGATCCTCTATGTAGAGCAAGTTTCCTCTACATATGATCATTACAGACCTGATCCTCTGTATAAAGCAAGTTTCCTCTGTATATGATCATCCAGATCCAATCCTCTATATAGAGCAAGTTTCCTCTATATATGATTATTCCAGACCTGATCCTCTATATAGAGCAAGTTTCCTCTATATACGATCAATCCAGACTCGATCCTCTATACAGAGCAAGTTTCCTCTGTATATGATCATTCCAGACTCGATTCTCTATGCGAAGCAAGTTTCCTTCACATATGATCATTCCTGATCTGATCCTTTATATAGAGTAAGTTTCCTCTATATACGATCATCCTGACTCGATCCTCTATGTAAAGCAAGTTTCCTTTACGTACGATCACTCCAGATCTGATTCTGTGTAAAGAAATGCTTCCTTCTCACGGGATCATCCAGTTTTCTTTTCCTTAAGGTTAGATGTGAGTCATCGTGCTTTCTATCCTTAGGATTAGATCCGCTAGTGGTGGAGTACGCCCTTGTGGCACCATCCTAGTATCTTCCAGTTTTCTTTTCCTTAAGGTTAGATGTGAGTCATCGTGCTTTCTATCCTTAGGATTAAATCTTCTAGTGGTGGAGTACGCCCTTGTGGCACCATCCTAGCATCTTCCAGTCTTCTTTTCCTTAAGGACAGATGTGAGTCATCGTGTTTTCTATCCTTAGGATTAGATCCTCTAGTGGTGGAGTACGCCCTCTGCGGCACCATCCTAGGTTCAAAATCCAGATTCGACCTTCTACGGGAAGCAATACTTTCTTCTCACAGGATCTTCCAGTCTTCTTCTCCTTAAGGACAGATGTGAGTCATCGTGCTTTCTTTCCTTAGGATTAGATCTACTAGTGATAGATAACGCCCTCTGCGGCACCATTCTAGTTTCAAAATTCAAATCTTTAAGTCTGACCTCCTACAGGAAGCAATACTACCTTCCTATGAGATCATCCAGTTCTCTTTTCTTCAGAGTAAGTATTCTCCTTCTCTTAGGATTTAATTCCCCAGTGATGGAATAAGTCCCTTGTGGCCCCGTCCTGGATTCAATTTCAATTCCAAATTCAAATTTTCTTCTCCTTAAGGTTAGGCTTTTCTCCTTCCTTTAGGATTAGACTCCCCAGTGATGGAATAAGTCCCCTGTGGCACCGTCCTGGAATCAATTTCAAATTCTAAAATCCAGTTCTCTCTTCCTTAGGGTAGGTTCTTCTTCCTTCCCTTGGGATTAGACTTCCTAGTGATGGAGTAAGTCCTCTATGGCACCGTCTTGGAATCAATCTCAATCAAGCTTTCTTTTCTTTAGGGCTAGGCATTTCTTCCTTCCCTTAGATTCAATTTCAAACCCAATCTTCTAGGATTAGGATTTCTTTCTCCCTAGAATCAAATCTAGATTCAATCCTCTATAGGTATGAGCTCTTCCTTCCTATATGATACTCCAGACTTTCTTCTCCCTTAGGGATAGACTTTTCTTTTCCTTTAGGACCAGATCTACTAGTGGTAGAGTACGTTGTCCTCAGCACTACTCTAGTATATTTTCAAATTCAATCTTCTTAGGGTAAGGTTTTCTTTTCCCTTAGAATCAAATTTAATTTCAATCCTTCACAGTTAGGAGCTCTTCCTTCCTATAGGATCACCCAGACTTCTTTCTCCTTTAGGGATAGATTCTTCCTTTCCCTTAGGATCAGACCCACTAGTGGTAGAGTACGCTTTTCCTAGCACTATCCTAGTATCTATCTAAACCCCGATTCCCCAGGGATAGATTTTTCTTTCCCTTAGGATCAAAACTTCAGACTTGACCATTCTACTCGGTCAACACCAATATGTGCAATAGAACTACATTCTATTACACATATTGGGGGTCCATTTGTTGACCTCATTTTTGTATGAGGTTAGCATGACCAATCCAGACCTTAGGATCTTTCCAATCCTTAGGATTTAATCTTGACCCTAGGATCAATTTGATCTTAGTTCAATCTAAATTCAAATCAATCTTGACCCCAGATCAATACTATTTAAGACAAATCTAGATTCTAGGATTCTCCCAGACTTCAGACCCTAGGATCTATTCTAGACCCTAGGATTCTGCCAGACTCTAGATCCTATGATCTTTTTAGACCCTAGGATTTATTCTAGACCCTAGGATTCTTCTAGATCCATTTAAAATATTAGGATTATTCTAGCCCCTATGATTCTTCATAGACTATATATCCTAAATCTGCCTAGACCTCAGATATATTCTAGACCCTAGGATCTTTCCTAGACTTTAGATCTCAGGATCAACCTAGATCTTAGGATTCCTAGATCTTAGGATTCTTCTAGATTATAGGATGCATCCAGACCCCAGATCCTAGGATTTCCCTAGGACTTATATATCCCAGGATCTTCCCAGACTCCAGTCCCTAGGATCTATTCTAGGCCTTAGGATTCCCTTAAGCTGATTTGGACCCTAGGACCTATTCTAAATCCTAGGATTCCTCTAAATCAATCCAAGCTTCAATTCAATCTAAACTTAATTCAAATCCTATCATTCAAGCTCAAAATCCAATTCAAAACCAGATTTCCAGATTCAAATCCAAGGCCAAAGGTCTAAGTCCTGAAAGCCTTTTCCAGCAAATCTTCAAACATTTCAAAACCCTATCAAATGACCTCTGATTCAAGATTTGTCAGTTCCACACTGATGTGATATGTCTCTAGAGGTAACCCTCCAAATTTGAGCTCATTCTGAGACCTCTAACCTCAGAAACTGAATTGAAATCCAAATGCTGTAAAACCTTCAAATATTACAGTCTGTGCCACTAGACCTGCCACCCAGTGGATTTTGACCCTGGAACTTTCTCCAAAGCTCCAAATCACTTCCAGACCCTTGATTATGACCCATTGAACAATAAACTGCATTTTGTTGGACTCAATTTGACCCCCAGTTGACCAGGGGTCAAAATGACCAAAATACCCCTATGGGGTATGAATAGTCACTTTGGTCAAATGAGCTCCAAATCAAATGCAACCACCTCTAGCAAGTTTCAAATGTCAAACCAAACCCATTGAACCCAGAATCAGCCCCTGGGTCAACCTGGTTGACCAAGTCAACCTAGTTGACCTAGAAGGCCCCTTTAGGGTCAAAACAGGTCATTTTGACCAAACGACCTCCTCTGACCTTGGGACCACCTCCATTGGTCTCCAAATGTCATTTCAAATCTGCTGAGCCTATTTCCAGACCCTGGACCCACATGGTTGACCAAGTCAACCAGGGTTGACCTAAAAGGCCCATTAAGGGCCCAAATAGGTCATTTTGACCAAATGACCTCCCCAGACTTTGAGACCACCACCAATAGACTCAGAATATCATTCTGAACTGATTGGACCCATTCCCTAACCCTGGGTCAACCTGGTTGACCAAGTCAACCTAGTTGACCCATTAGGCCCATTAAGGGCCTAAACAGGTCATTTGATCTAGATGACCCATTTAAACCCTGAAACCACCTCCACTAGACCCCATTCATCATTTCAAACCATTCCAGTTCAAACCCTAACCCTGGGTCAACTTTGTTGACCAAGTCAACTCAGTTGACCCATTAAGCCCATTAAGGTTTCAAATAGGTCATTTGACCCAGATGCCCATTCTAATCCTTCAAAATACCTTCACTAGACTCCATATATCCAATCAAACCTATCAAGCCCATTCCTAGACCCTGGGTCAACCTGGTTGACCAAGTCAACCCAGTTGACCCATTAGGCCCATTAAGGGCCTAAATAGGTCATTTCAATCCAAATGACCTTTTGAATCCTTATCAAGCTTTCAAATCATTCCAATTAATGCCTTAAATCTTTCCAAATGCACCATGAGCCAAATCATGGTCATTTTGACCAAGTCAACATATTTAAACTTGGTCAAACTACCTTAAAACCCTTTCTATTCTTTCAAATCTCAATCCTTAAGTCTCAAACTCTCTTCAACTTGTCATTCCAGCAGCTTAATACTTCCCTTAGTCCACCTCAGCAGTACCCTTGACTGTTTGACCAGTCAATATGGTCAAGTCAAGTGAATGGATTGAATGTGGTCAAAACACCTCTTGAATTTAATCTATTCCATTTAAACCCTTCTAACCCATCACTCCAGCTCTCAAACCTCCCTCTCATGCCACCTAAGCTGCCATGTGGCATGGAGACCAGTCAAATGGTCAAACCAAGGGTTCAAATGGGTCAAAGATGGTCAAACCCATCTTAAGCCTAATCCCCTTTTCCCTAAACCTTTCCAGCTGCTTGAAACCACTCTAGAAGTTTCCTAGAACCTCTCCTAGCCCTTGGATCAAGATCCAACAGCTTATATCATCCCCACATGCTTATATGAGGACAAGGACACCTTTCCACCTAGGATGTCCTTGTGTCCTTTGATGCTTCTGCTCCCACCTACCCCCTAGCCACTTGTCATCCATCTAGGCATCCCTAGGCTCAATCCCAGCCATTGATTCAATTTTGAATGGATTGAATAGGGCAAAATGAGGAAATGAGCATTGATTCTCTCCTACACACTCTCTCTCTACTTCAGCCTCCTCAAGCCTCAATACAAGCTGCTCTGAGCTTCCCAGACATCTAAAAAATCTTTCCCTACCAAAATCCGGCGGTTGGAGGCCACCGGCGACGAACTTTCAGCCAAACCAAAGGCTAGCTCCGTCCAACTCAAATAACTCTCCATCCAAGCGAATTCAAGCCTCGACTTCAACTGGACAAAGATTCGTGGACAAACAACAAGTTCAGAGACATCTTGAACAGTCCAAACCGTCCACTATCGAGGTGAAAATCCTAAACCCTAACTCAGGACACTTAGGGTAATTTAACTTTTTGAAACGCTCATTTTAATCCGCGTTTTTAATCCCACATCAATGCTTTTCATACATTGATGCTCTGTTTAAAATTTTATTCAATTTCATCGAATATTTTGGGAGAAATCTTCAAAAAACGAGTTCAATAATATTTACGCTAGTCTGCATTAAATATGCAAGATCTCCGCCGTTGATCTTCTGATCAACGGCCGAGATCCCGTTGTTTTGCCATTGATTATCACAGCGCGGCTCGCGTAATCGTTTGCGTCGTCATACGACGGCATCATGGCCGTCCATTACGAACAGCGGGAGATCAGACGGTCATCCCTGCGCGCTGACTCGGATTAGTGAAAAGCGCGTGGGCCCGCCGTCCTTCCAATCATTGGGTAATGATTGCGCGGCGGCCAATCATTACCAATGATTGGCCCGCCGCCACATGGTTTGGATCGGCCTATCAAATGATGCCACGTGCCCCTCCCGCTTAGTTTAAGGCTCTCTTAGACTTAGGATTGATTGTGTTTATATGTGTACATATCATTCATGTTATGTTAAAGGTTAGTTGAACATTGATTTAAATCCATAAAACCTAATGACATCGTTAAGGACAACAATTAAGGACCTTAATTAGAAAACTTAGAGAAATTTTAGAAATCAGGATTCATTTCCTTTCAACTTGAAACTTTGAACACTTGAACTTAGAGACACTCTCAGCCTTAAGAAAATTTTTCACTGACTTTTGAGATCATTAAGCCCCTTAATTAACCTAATCAAATTCAAACATTAATTAAGCCATTAAATCTTCCGGAAATTATAATAAATCAAATTTAAATCCAAAAAATACAAATAATACCTCAAACTGACCAGAATTGAACCCTTAATCAATGAAAAATAAAAGCCCCTTGACTGGACTTCAAAATTGAGTTTAATTTAAGTTTAATTGAAATCTAAAATTTAATTAAATTAATTAATTAAAAATAATTAAAAATTCCAGAAAATTTCCAAACACTTGGAAATCACTCCTTAGGTCATTCCTGACCTTTGGAGTTGATTTCAAGGAGTTTGGAGGTCATTTGGATTCAAATCATAAAAAGGGTCTCTAATTAAACAATTTAAATAATTCATTAAATACTCAAAACTTCAAAAATTCATAACTAATTCAAATGAACTCCAAATTGAGCAAACTCAAAGGCATACAACTCATCTTAAGCTCTAATATTTATTAAAAATGTTAAGTTTCCAGAAATCAAACAAATTTGAAAAAGTCAACTTTTGGTCAAACCTAGTTCAAAATCAAGTCAAAACTTCAAACCTTCATAATAAAATGTAGAAAAATCCAATTTCAGTGTACTTACTGTCTAACTGATCGTATTAAGGTCTAGTATTTTAATAAAATATTAACTTTCCAGAAAATACTTTAAATCAAAAAGTTAAATTTTAACCCTTTAATTAAATGATTAAAATAATCTAGAAAATTCCAAAATCCAATAAATTATCAAAAATTCCAGAAAACACCAAATCAACTTTAAAACCAGCAACCAATCAATTCTAATTAAAATTTAATCAACTTTCAAACCTTAATTAAACCCAAATCACTTAATTATATCGGGTACCACTGGGTAACCCAGGCCTACGAGGCTATTAAATTAGTCCCAAGGAAGGTGAAATAAACTTCACGGCCTCGGTGTGAAACAAAGGTGGTATCCAACAAACAATTAAAATTAAATTTAAAATCAATTTCAAGTCATTAATATTTAAATTCAAATTAAATATTCCCTTAAACCTTCAACCAACTTGAACCTCAAACAATTTCAATCAATTGCCTATTTAGGACATATCAAAGCCACACAGCCTACCTCACACACTTTAGTTGGTTTGCTAGGACAACCAACTTTAGTCTTAGGTTAGGCCGGTGTTTACTTTTCTGCTACTTGCGTGTGCCGGGTTTTTCCATTGTTTTCATTGCATGCTGGTTGCTAAATTTAAGTAATTGATGTTGATGTGATTGTTTATTTATTTACTGCACTCTGAGTTGATTGATTGTACGTTAGATCTACCCTTAGGTTAGGAACGATTTATACTAATTCAATCTTATGCAGGTGGCCATGCTCATACAGGGCATAAATTAAAGGGGGCAAAAATCATAATTATTAACTTGCACAGGTGCTCCAGAAAATTGCTTAAGTCCCCCTTTAAAATTAAAAGAGAATGGCCAAGCGTGGTTGTGATTGAGCATTTTTAAATTTCAAATATATAACTGCTTGAGATATTTTTAAACTGTTGATTATTAGGATAACCCTGCAGGTTGTTGAGTCTAGATTTTTAATTTTCATTAATGTAATTTGATTTGATTTTGAGTTGTAAATTCAAAGTGATTTGAGATTGAGATGCTTAAACATCCAATTTAGAATCCAAAGAGGAAGGAACATCCCTTAGGGGAGAGTTTCTATCCATTTGGAGATCCAAATTAGGATGAATTTCAAATATCCAAAGAGAAAAGATAACACCCCTATTTAGGGGGAGTTTCTTTTCATTTGGATATCCAGATCCGACGATCCAAGGAGTTCCAAGGAGACGAAGAAGTGAAGAACGAGAAGAATCTCAAATCTCAAAGTCACTTGAGTCTTAGGAGTAGAATCCGGGTTGTAGTCAGTGGTACCCGGCCACTTTACTTTCCTGCAGACCCTGGGTTGTATAAATTAAGGGCACTTGCCTATGGACTTTCAATTTGAGTTTTAATTTAATTGATTTAATTAAATGTTGATTGTTTGATGTTGATTGCGATTAAGGACCCGTATGCTTTTAATAGTTTATTTGGCGTTCTTGCATGTCGATTTTGATTTAGCCTGGAACCCGATCGGAGGCTCGTGAGGGTACGGTCATAAACTTTTTCTACTTAAACAAAATTAAAATTTTTAAGCTCAGATAGAAACTCTAACGCTCTTAAGAAGTAAGCCCGGACTCGCCGGGAGTTTTTCATGCATACATATTGACTTTTCTCATCCGTGTTAGGCACCTCCCCGCCTGCGGGTTCTGGCAGACCACCTGACCTATTAGGGTGCAGTTCTGTCCAAGGGGATGTTGTGCAATCTTTAGGATAAAACCTATTTTTAAGCCTATTTTAAAACTGCTTCATATTGATTTAAGCATTTTATCGAGTCAACTAGCATGCATTGCATTAGTAACAAATAAAAAAAATTGAGTCTAAATCTTTAATTGCATTTCTAGCTTAAGCATTTAACCCAATATATGTTAAGGGGTCAATTAGGATCTGCTCTAGATGTCGACCCCATTTCTTTAAACCAATCTTAATCAATATCCCTAATCACTCTTTCATAAAGACTTTGACTCATGACTTTTAAAAGCGTTTAGGTGGTTTAGCTGGCTCCCTAATCCAGGCCGGGGTAAGTCCAGATTGCATTGCATTAGCTAGGATCCGGGTCACTGATTCTCAGTACCCATTTTAGACTTAGGTTCTGAGGCAAATGTTCAATCCTAAGACCTCAATCTTCCGGGAATCTAATTCCCACTTTCTAATAAAATTGACCATTCAAATTAAAAATCTCTTTCAATCAAATTCAAGCCCAACATTAGGATAGTTCGAGGTGTTTCTGAAGTAATTCAGAATCTCAAAACACCTCCTACTCTTCTTCCTTTGACTCCAGAAATAAGTTTTCAATTTTGAACCAATCCCTGTTGAATTTTCAGTCCCTTAACCTCCCTTTGATATCAATCTTTGAAAATCTTAAATAAAATTCGTATCGCTATTTTAATCGAGAGTGTTCGTAGGAAATTTTCTGGTTTCTTACGATGTAATTAACTACGAGGGCTTGCGCTCGTAGGAGATTTAGAAACCCAGACCAGATTTCAAAATCAAGTTTTCAAAACCTTTAATTGATTCTTTTTGGGAAATCAAAACAAAAAAAATTGGCGATCGTTATTTTCATATTCAAACTAATAATGATTGATATCTTCTTTCTTCGGATAGATATGTCAATTATAATCATAGTTATGATTATGAAATTAATGATCCTATTCAGATTAGCATAGTCAAACAGTTGATTAAACATCATTCTGATCTTTCGGGATCATATGTTGTTTCTCCTTGAGTTTGACTATGACAATCAGATAAATTCAAAGATTTGTAATTTTAACCTATTAGGGAACGATATGTTCACCATTCGAGGTGATATATCATTCATAATAAGTGTTCAATTTCAAATATTCAAATTCCAGAAATTTAACTTTCCCAAAGAAAATTAAATCTTTTTCAAACTATATTTTTTTTAATCAAACAGCCGACCAATGGGCCGGTTCTACCTGAACCGGCGTAACAGACATCTCTTGAAGAAAGAGTTTGTATTGGAAGAGATTTTAATGAACATGTTGATAGAGCAGAAGAAAATTTTAAAATCATTCACAGTGGCTATCGATTTGGAGTGACTAATAAAAGTGGTAGGATCATATTAGATTTTACTCTACCTTATGATTTTATAATTACTAATAGTTTATTTAGAAAAAAAAGGATTGCCTCATCACTTATAAGAATAGAAATAATAAAACTCAATTTATTATTATTTTTATAAGAAAAAAAGATCGTTTAGATTGCAAAAATTGTCCGAATGTGTTGGTTCCTATTTTTAAGAATAGAGAGGATGCAAAAGAGTGTGCGAATTATAGAGGAATTAAGTTAATGTGTCATACATTAAAATGCTAGGAGACAGTAACTAAGAATAGGCTACGATGTGATACTAATGTATCTCAAAATTAGTTTGGATTCATGCCGGGTAGATCTAAATATACCATAGAAGCTATACATTTATTGAGAGATTTGATAGATAAGTATAAATAGAGAAAGCAAGATCTGCATATGATATTTATTGATTTAGAGAAAACATATGAAAAAGTTCCAAGAGAAGTGCTCTAGAGAGTTCTAGAAAAGAAAGGAGTTAATAATGTTTATATTCAAGTCATTAAGGATATATATATATATATATATATAAAGTATTACTTATGTTCAAACACAATATGATTTGACCAAGTACTTTCTCATTTTAGTTGGATTATATAAGGATAAGCTTTAAGCCCATATCTTTTTGCTTTAGTCAAGGATGTTCTTACTAGACATTTGCAAGATGTGTACCTTGGTGTATGCTTTTTGCTAATGATATTCTTCTGGATAAGACTAGAGGAGGAGTTGATGAAAAACTTGAATTATGTAGGTCAACCTTATAGTCAAAAGATTTTTGTTTGAGGAGATAAAAAATCGAACATATGGAGAATAATTTTGGTAGTAACAAATCTAGTGGTTGGATTGTAACATTTGATGATAAAGTCATTAAAAAAATTGCACGTTTTAGATATCTCGGGTCTATTGTTTAAAATGATGATAAAATAAATGGGAAATATTATTAGTAGAATTCAAGTTGGATGGTTAAAGTGGAGGGATGCATCAGGCATGTGTGATAGAAAAGTACCCCCCAAACTTAAGGAAAATTTTTACAAGATGGTGGTAAGACTTGCAATACTTTATGGTGCAAAATGTTGGCCATTAAAAGAAAAGCATAAAATTAAATTAAGTGTTACAGAGATGAGAATGCTCAGGTGAAAGAGTGGTTTTACACTTAGAGACAGGATGCAAAATGAGTATATACATGAAAGGGTTAGAGTAGCTCCAGTGGTAGATAAGATTACAGAGCATCACCTGAGATGGTTCGATTACATATGTCGGCCTTCCGATGACCATGTTAAGAGAGTAGATGTATTAAATCCGGCCTATATAAATAAAGGTAGAGGTAGACCTAAAAAGACTTGGTTAAAAAGTATTAAAAATGATTTTTTTTATTAAATTTAAATGAGAATTTGACTCTTAATAGGACACAATAGAGAAAAAAGATTTATGTAGTCGACACCACATAGTGAGACAAAGGCTTGTTATTGTTGATGTACTCCTTATTGATATTATTTTGTAGCTTGTAATGCGTGTTCATTTGTATTTCCTTTTTTTGGGAGAATGCCAGTTCACTGCTAGGTTTGTACTCTCAAATTGATGCAGGGCATCTTGGATTATAGAATTTACAAATGTAAATCTAGGATGAGATGCAAAAATTAGCACAAAAATGAACAACAATCCAATAATTCTTGGTTTAGTAAAAGGTTAGCCTCTTTTGATGTCAATCAGAAAATACATAAAATACACTACAAATGATAATTTAAAAATCATCTAAAATATAAAATTATGCAAAATATGTATATGGTAATGAAATAAAATCACATAATGATTAGGAGCAAACCAAAAAGTAAAACCAAATTGTTAAGTTATAGCAAACTCAACATAACTCAATCACAAATGCAAACCAACAATTAAATAATAATAATAATAATAATAATAATAATAAGCCTCACACTGGTAAGAAAGAAAGCATCCCTCAGAAGTTATCATCAAAACTTTCATCACAACCAAAGAAATCTCATCCAACACGCACAGGTTTGAGAGAAAATCAAGAATTTTGCTGAAACATTAAATAAATTTTGCATACCTTAGAGGTCATATTTATAATCAAAAGACACAAAATAAATATTTTCAAAAAATCTCAAAATCTGACCTAAAATTGTATGTCTCGATTTCAACAATCATAATTCTAGCTAAAATAATAATTTTGGATTCAGCCGGAACAAAAACAACAAGCTTTAGTCCCTGCTATAGTGAAAACTGGAGAATAGAAGGAAATTGATAGTTCTCCCCTACTACAGTAGAAAATTTGAGAACATGCAGAGACGAAAACAGCCGATAAGGTAACAGGCAACAATCAGCACCCACAAAAAACAAAGATAACAAAGCTAGTTACCAAATCAACAGCATTGGGCATCAACGACAACAAGTAGTGTCAGTTTCCAAAGGGAGGCAGGGAAGTAGCTAATTTCAAAGCAAAAGCAAAGAGGTACATAATCCAGCAACAATTTTGACACCAAAATCAACAGTAGATTCTTCCAGAATAATAGCTAGACAACAAAAACATGGAAATCAACCATATGCCCAAATAAGGAATCAAAAATAGTCACAATTTGCAATACTAAACCAAACCCACTAAAGAAATCAAAATATTAGAGAACACAGCTTCTTCTAATAGACGCCATCATTATAGGTAAATTTATAATAAGTAAAACAACTAAAACTAAATCAATGCACACAATCAGCATGTCTAACGAGAATAGATTTTTTAGATTTGGATCATTTTGCTCAGCTTGAAAAATCCATCTCCGATGAAGCAAGTATTTAATATTGTCAAACAAAGCATAATTGATCTGCATCCTACAAAGCAATCATTGAATCATCATAAGAAGGTTTGTCATCCCAAAACACAAGATATATTGATATCCACTATTAGTAGTGAACATAATTTCAACATATAATATAGCTTTTGAAACAAGGGGTATAAAACCATCAATTAAAGTGTTGAATATGAATTCAAAAGGAAAAGAAAAAAGCAAATCTTCAATGTGGATGAACCTTGGCAAGAAGACTGAACCTTCTTCTTCAAGGGATGAACCTAAACTTCATGCATGCACCTTGACTATGAATAACCACATGAAACATCCAAGCATGTATCAGGAATATGAAAAATATATGAAGATTTCTATTCGCTCTGGAAAAATAGGCACGAACTTCACTCTCACAAGCTTAAGGTCATTATTTTCCCGAGGTTGATAGCATTTTAAATTAATCAGATTTCCCCTGAGAGTAGTGTCAGGGTTTATTCAGATATGTGTCCTACTTCCAATGAGCGCAAGCCCTCATAATTAATTAATCCTAACGCGTAGAAGAGCACTCTTAATTAAGGATGAAATTATATTTAGTCTGTGCATGAAGTGCAGATGTGTATGCAACAGTGTGTGAATGTTTTAAACCCTGGTTATGGGGGATAAAGGTAGACCCGATCAAGATCCCATGGTTCCGTCATCCCCGGCATATCGTAGGATTCAGTCTACCAACACTAACAATCATTGATAATAGTGTCCAGGGAATCTGATTAGCAGCTATGGGTTACCTCCTCTCAGGGATCCCGAGTAGACTGAGTGGACATATATATTAGTTATTTAATTTTGGTAGGGACTTATGGTTTTATTTAGAAGTTTCCCATAGTTTAGGTTTGGGTTGGGTCATATGGCCCCATTTAGGAGTTGCCCATGTGATTGGATTTGGGTAGGAGCTTACGGCTTTCATTTAAAAGTAGTCGTAATGACAGGTCGTACAGCCTCTATTAGTGGTGGCCCAAATAAAGGGTCTTACAACTTAGCCCTATAGACTAAGATACCCATGGGTTTTGGATGTTTGGATAGGTCTTATGGCTTTTGAATTTAGAAGTTGCTTGATGACGGATTTTACGACCTAGTCTTGTAAGCTAAGTGGCCCATATAGTGGGGCTTACAACCTAGTCCTATAGGCTATGATGCCCATGTGAGGGGTCTAAGGTTATATTATTACCTAAGCATTTCCTTCAAAAGTCAGACTTACAGCTTTCATTGAAGGTTGCCGGGTAAGCAGGTCTTACAACCCAATCCTATAGGCTAAGCTACCCAATATTCGGTGTGAATGGGTTATAGGGTTATTTTCCTAATGTATGGGACTTACTGTTTCACTTAGAAGTGGCCTAGCTTAGGGGTTTAGGGTTAGGTTAGTTTTACCCAAAGATTTCCATTAAGATCGGTTTTACGGCTTCTATTAGAAGTTGTCGAAGGAAATTTTAGGTATTTATTGCTTCACTTAATAAAATATACTTAGTAAAATAATTGTCGATGGGATTTACTACTCCTGTTAGAAGTAACCTATAGGGCTCAGATCAGCAAAGACGTAGCTTTACACAATTCCCAATCTCGACACTAGTTTTAGTATTTCGTAGCAGTTTTTACTTGCAGTGGCACTAGTCTTATCTACAGTAGTAGTTTTACTTTCCAGCACTAATTCCGCCTACAGTAGTGGCTTTACTTGTTAGTTTTACTTTCCAGCATTAGTTTTGTTCAGTTATGTACTAGTTTTGCTCTATTTAGCATTAATTTTATTCTTGTATATTAAGCTAATGGCTTTTTTTGTTTGTTTGTAGGTACATTGTACATACAGCAACTTGGAGAGCTCACAGGTGGCTGCAATTGTCTACTACTGAGAGCTTGAGAGTGTGTTGAGTGCTTTGAGAGTTTTTGTGTCTGAGGGTTTATTTTGCTCAGAGAGTTAGTGAGCTGCATAGAGAGCTGGGGTTTGAGATTTTCTAGCTTGTACTTAGGTTGGACATTAAAAAACATTGATTTTGTGTTTTCTTTATGTTTGATTTTAGTTGCCTTAATTAATTAATTAATTAAGTGAGTTAATAAATTAAAGGTTAAGTTTTAATTAAAATTTAATTGTTCAATTTGATAGTTTGAATTTTATGTGTATTTTAAAATTATTCAATAATTTAAATTGATTATTCATTAATTTGATTTAAAAGTTTAAAATTTAATCAAATGTTTCTCTAATTAAAAATAATAATTAATTAGAACAATTCTGATTTCATTTTTATTATGAACTCTTAGCTAAAATTTAAGTTTTAATTTTATTTTAAATTTAGTTATATAGTTTTAAGTTAATTATTAGATTTATTTTAATTTGATATTGATCAGTTCCATTTAAGTTTTAATTTAAGGTTCTGAAATTTAATTGGTTAATTTAAGTTATTTAATTATTCAATTAGATTTACGTTTCAATTTAATTAAATTTCAATCTTGTTATAGTTATTTAATTTGATTTGAGATTGATTAATCAATCAATTTGAATGAGAATTTGAGTTAATTTAAAATTAATTGTTTAGTTAAGTTTATTTTAAAATTAATGAGTTATTCTTGAATTAATTAAATTAAATAGTCAGTTAAATGATCCAATTTAAAATTAGATGGTTTAGCTAATTTAGTTATTAATTGTTCGATCAATTATTCAATTAATTGATTTAAGATCAATTAAGCATTTTAAATTAATTTAATTTTAATTAATTTATTAAATGAAGTCCACTTCAAAATTTACTCTCCCAACAACTCCTGGAAATTTAACGAGCTCTCCGAGCAAAATTGGATAATTTCACGGGAAAATTTCGGAAGCCTCCCAATGTCCCGTCCCCACGAGAGGAGGTAGAAGAGGGCACTTGATGAGGACATCCAACCGTGAAAGTTTATAAGAGGAGCCGAAGATCGACGACCATGATTGTTCCACTTTATTTTGAGTTATTATTTGTATTTTGATTTATTTATGCTTTTTTTTTTCATTTTTACCCTCACTTGAGGGAGTAGGCCTATGTGACCCCATGGGACACTTTTGTTATTTGTCTTATTATTGTATTTTTGGCTATTTATAGCCCTTCCCTCTTCTTTTGAGGTAATGGATGACTATTAAGAGAAAAAATTGCTGCACTTTATTCTTAAGAGCTTTGAGAGTTCTTATGAGAGGTGAAGTCCCTATGTGAGGGAAACGTACTACCCACTAACCGCCGGAAGCATCCGGGCTCGTGGTTTAAAGTCCCTAAGTGAGGACAAAGTATTATCCATCAGCTGCAGGAAGCGTCCGGGCTCGTGGTTTATCTTCTCCACCGATTCCCTCTCCTCCCCAAAAAAAAAATTCCCCTCCCCTCCATCTAGCCGCCAGCCATCATCCCTCCCCTTAGCTCCAAAATTCAAAAAATCTGACATTCAAATCATTTCCTAAATTAGCTCCCTTCAATTTTGGAAACTATTTAAACTCATATTCAATTGAATTTGAATTTTATTTCATAAATAAAGAAACCTATTTTAGGAAAGTCCCTCAAATCATGCAAATCTGAATTTAATTAGGAATTGATTTTAAATCCACATTCATCGTATGTGGACACATTTCCTTTTTCCCCTCTATTAAATCAATAATCCCACCCTAATCTTGGCTAGCTTGGTTCTACATCAGCACTTGCCCTTTCAAACCCGCCCAGCCATATAGGATTCAACAGCCGAGGGCTTCGGGATGTTGTTTGGTCCCGGAATACGTCTTCGAGTCTCTGATTGATGATTGTGAGAACTTTTTTTAGTTTTTTTTAATTGATAATAGTTATTATTATTTATTATTAAATATTATTATTGCTATTATTAATAATAATCACAATAAACCCTTTTCCTTTTTCCTTACGATTTTAAGAAACAGGGATCGGCCTCATGAGAGTAACGAACTGGAGGTAAGCGTGCGGTTTGGCTTCCTTTGACGTGGATTCGAACCTTTTAGCTTTCTCATGAGGTCCGTTCGACTGAAGGAGAGGGAGGTCGGGCGTGCAGTAGTTGCGGTCGGAGGCGGACCATAATGTCCGTTCGCACAGGCAAGGTGGGCGGCTGAGCTTCGTTCGCACGGAGTCGGGAGATGTCGTAGGTGGAGGCGGAGCCGAAGTTGGGCAGCCTGAAGGCTTGAAGATGTGGCACGCTCATGGTCGAGCTGGTTTGAGAACGAAGCGGGCTTCGGATGAGAAGAGTGCTTGACAGCTCTGCGATCGGAATGAAGAACCAATCGGGGAAATGACCACTCAACGCATAAGTCCCGTTTCTCATTTCCTCATTCCTTTTACACGACCGAAGCATTGCACGAAGTGGGAACGTGGGTAAATCTTGCTAACGTGGGGTAGTGGTTAACGGAAGGAAGCTTCGGCTGGAATCGTGGGTAGTTAAAGGTCAACAATTTCATGAACCTAAGCTAGACTCTTTATCATCCCATGCATGTATCTTAAGCGAAACTTGACTTTTGGACCTCTCTTTGACGTTCAACAGTAGGAATGAACTACTTTGCATGATGCTTGGAAGATTTTCCCTTAGGTTGAACATATATTTGCATGACTTGTTACATAAATAGCATTTAATGTATAGCATGGCCACCATTTCAAGAATAAAATAATACACCACTATTGCATGCATTACATCACTACTACTCATTCATTAAATGAAAACATAATATTACAAACTAATAATATCATAATATCATAATAATATAATAGCAAAAGTATAATGCTAATATTACTAATTATAGCCATACTTTTGTATTCCATTCCTACATGTTTTCCATTAACGTCATAAGATTGTTAACAAATTATCTGAAATACTGACAACTTAATTTTCTTCATACGGTTTTCTTAATGAGTTTGGAAATCGAGGAACCAAAAACCAAAAATAAAATCATTTTTAATTTGATTTGTAAATATAATTTCACTAGAAACTCCACCAGGAGTTAAATTAGCTATTCAATTGATTCATCAATTACAATAAGCATATTTTGTTCACTTTCATATTTAGAGAGAGATTGAATTTTGATTAGAAAATCAGGTTCACATTAGGGAATAGATTTAATTTCTATGAAACATTCAGTTCACATTCAAGAATCTGTTCAAATTCTAATTGAAAAATAGTACAAATAAGATTGTAGGTTCATGTTCAGTTTCAAATTCAGTTTCTAATGGAAATTTAGATTTAGGATTGATCAACACTCAAATTCAACTTTTAGTTGCTTAATTTAAACTTAGGTTCATAAGATGCAAATTTTAATTCAACAACATCAATGGTTCTAAACAACAATTCCTGATTCAGCAATTACAAAAATTAAGCTTCAATCCCTGCTATAGTGAAAATTGGAGAATAGAAGAAAAAAGGACAGTCGCACCCGCTTAAGAAGAAAAATCAAGAGTAGATAAAGAATGAAACAACCAAAAAAGGCAACGAATAGCAGTCAACGCTCAATGAAAACAACCACCTAATTACCAAATTAGCGACACATGGAATCAACGATTACAACAAGCAACCAACGATAGCTTCTACTTCTGAAGGCAAAGAATAATCATGAAAAACGCAAGGGCTACAACGACAAGGTCTCTGATCCAACAGCAGTGTTGGCACCATATCAATGTTGCTTGCTACAGAAATCTTCCAAAATAATGGATGCACATAAAAACAGGGGAACTGGTCATTAGCTAAAATAGAAAATTGGAAACAAAAAATAGGGAATCCAATGAGAACTGAAACGACATAACTTGCAGCGATAAACCAAACTCATCAAGGTGATCAAACATTAGAGAACACATCTAATTCTCATAAGCACAATCATCATAGAATGAACTGAACAAGAGAATAGAAAATTAAATTATAAAATAATACTGCCCATAATTTACATGTGCAATGGGTATAGATTTTCATATTTGCATTACAACTAATTTCAACAAATTGTATCCTCCAAATTATTTAGTACTCTTGTCTTAATAATGTCATTATTTTGCCCAATTCAGAATAATAATTTATCTTGGATATTCTGCGCAATTAAATTTGCATGAAAATATAGATATCTGTAGATAAATATAATGTGTTTCACCAAATAAAGCATCACTTTGCACTATACTTTGAGATGTACAGCCAAAAAAAAAACATTCGCTATGTTTTACATCTTGCACTTTGAAAGCACTGGCAAGATCATCTTTATAAAACAAGCCCTTAGAGCAGGTTCAGTACAAATAACTATTGTAGCAGCCAATCCAAATGGTAGGGGAGCTGACGATCATGAAATATGTTGTAGTACTGCATTTGATTTGCCAAAAAATAATAATAATATTAACAAATCTGCATGCAATATGCATAAAAGGCTCTGGCTTAAAATAGGATAATGATGTAAGGATGTAGGACTCGCATACATTTAACAAAGCCAACAAGGAAAACATCGGGATGGTAATTGAATAGGATGGCATACATTTAACAAGGACAACGCTTGGGATTGCCATCAGGATGGCAATTGAACAAGGCTTTCCTTAATTGAAAATTTGAGGGCAACTTGGGGGGAGATAGAATGATGGATTAATGATTGTTAGAGTTAGAAAGTTTCCTTCTCAGTTCAATTACCTTTAAAAAATACATATGTGAAAGCACTAAGACGAGCAATCCACTGGCTTTTTCAAAGATAAATGCGAGGAAAACATCGTGTTGCAAGCAGCAGCAATATTGTATCAATATCTAACTAAATGAGATTCAATTATAGTAAATTCAAAAAGAATGAGGAAGCAAAAATGAAGGGGTAGGACATACCTAGATAAAAAATAGGTTAAAAAAGAAAATGCTACTGAACTTCCCATTTTCTGTTGACCTAGTGCCTAGGAGCTACCAAACTTCACTCCAACGAGTCAATGAAAAGCTCAAAAATATTTCATGAGTTGAATAAAAATATAAGATATGGATATGAAAGAGAAAAACCTTGCTTAGATTATATCGATCATATATGAATCCAGTTTTTGTTAACCAGGTCACTTGGAGCAACCTGTACGTGAAAGCATCCGTTAGATGCCTCAATGGAATAGAACGTAGACAAAGAAAAAGAAATGCATATTTCTACAATGCAACATTTAACAAAAGATAATTATCATTTTTGGAAATCATAAAGGCCAAGTTCATAGGACATTATAGAAAGAAAAAGAATGTTTTCATCAAAATGTAAGGATGTAATTTCACCATATTTTTATGCAGGGGAACAACCTCAACATGCCACAGAAGTTTGCACTTTTTTTTTTGGGGTTACTTTAATAAGAAAAATGGTATTTAAAATCATGTGGATCATTTCCATTATATATATATTGAAAAGTTAATGTGGAAATTCTGCAATCAAATAGTTACCACCTTCCAGCCACAGCCTTTCATACATGCTTGAAGGATTCTCCACCTAATCTGTGTCCAGCTCAACGATCCAAGGGGCACTCCACCAATTCCGTCCCAACTCAGCAATCAATGTGGCTTTCCTTATGCTACCATTCAATGTTTAACAAAGAATTTATTTTTATAGTGTTGCTTTATTTCTCAGCTTGGCTGGCTATGGCTATACTTTTTGCCTAGCTTTCTCTCTATGTAAGGTGGTTTGGATCCCCCCTTCCACTTTGTAAATAGAAAATATAGACTATTCTTCTCTCATATGTTCCACAGTTGAAAATTTTAGTTACAACACCCTCAGGCAGATGCCTTAAACATAGCACTATATATATATATATATATATATATATATATATATATATATATATATATATATATAATAACATCAGAGGAATAAATTTAACATATACATGAAATATTTTCTAAGTAAACAAAATAATACAACAAACAGATTTTTCAAAAGATTAACTTTCTCAGGCTGACTTGAAGTAACTGGTTAATCGCCTAATGGATGTGCGTGAAAAAAAAAATTTTAAGCCACAAGAAGATCCACATACCTGTCACCAAAAAGGGTGAGGCCTTCTCCAAAAAAAGATTTGCTCATAGAATAAGAAAGTTCTACCTGAAAGGAACGGAACGTTGGTAACATTTTCCACAATAAATTCCAATACAAGTCATCCTTAGGAAGAAAATATAATATGATCAATGTAGTTAGGTTCATCATTTTGTATGTAATCTATTAATCAACTTTCAGAACCTTCAATTTTATATTAGTTGAAGTAAAATAGTGTTACTGAGTGGTTTGTGCAAAAAAGATTTGCACAAAATAATATTAAAGACCATATGCAAAATTTGAAAGAACAAATGAAAATGGGGATTCAAAAATCCGACACTAAAATAGTTGGGATATGAATGATGACACTGATGAATACGAAATTAAGCATCTAATAAAATAGCAATGATCACATTTCATGTTGAGTTGTTGCGATAAGAAAATCTGCCATGTAGGGTACACGTATTGCGAGAATAATAAACCGCCATCAAGTGACCTAGTTGTTGTTCACCATAACTTATACACTCAAACAATTTTTTTCTTAAAATTCCTTTGAGGCTTGCGCAAAAGCATATATATAGTTACAATGTTGTAATTTACGAGTATTTCATGCACTGTATAGTCATATCATATACAAGCTCACATCAGACCTACACATGGTTACAATTATATAAACTTTTGGTATTCCATGCCCCGTATAGTCATATTATATACAAGTTCAGCACACAGCACACATGGACAGCACACAATGCGTGTGCATGCACACACACACATTAGTGGTTGTATAATGAGTGTATTTAATAGCTTAGAATTGTACAAAAATCCACACAAACATAGATAAGAGAAGAGCTATAAGAGACACTAGAGCTTTTACATAAAAACTTTAGAAAAGGAAAATCATGGGGCCGGACTCAATTGAAATGATTCCACTAATATATATTATCAATTACAAATGATGTCATTCCTCATGATTGGGGAAGATATTGTATTGATACAATAGAGTAGACATAAAATGTATAGAACATATTCTATGAAGTTAGAAAATCCATGTGGCAAGGGAGCTGTCTTTAGGATATTGCTTACAGTTTATTTGGTTACTCTCCTTTGAGAAGGGGAGACCGTAGATCAAGAAAGTCGATATAAATCTTGGTGCTAATATTGGGAGTCATAGTTGGTTTCAACGACTTGCATCGGCCTTATAAGCGATGGCATGCATCAACACAATTGGTGACGGCAAGCATTGGGGTCATCGGGTGATAATGGACATGAGACTATAATTGGGCAATGATAGTCAAGGGGTACTTTAGTCCGGCAACGAAAGCTAGGAAACTGCAGTTGAGCCATGGTAATTGGAGGATTGTAGTTAGGCGATGATGGTCAGAGGACCATCATCTATAGACAACAGTCGGAGAACAGTAGTCAGGCACGGTGGTCAAAGGACCGTAGTCGCACGATAGTGGTTGGAGGACCATAGTCACGCAACAGTGGTTGGAGGATCATGGTCAAGCAATGATGATCGAATGCTCATAGTAAGGCGATGTTATTCAAAGTATAGTAGTCTGTGGACAATGGTTGGAAGACCGTATTTGGTTGATAATGATCAGAGGACCTTAACGGGCAGACAAATGATTGAAGCACCGTATTTGGGCAACGTAGATCAGAAGAGAATAGCCGGGAGATTGTGGTCTAAGGACCATAATTAGACAATGATTGTGAAGGACCACAATCGGATGACATTAGACGAAGGACCGTAGTCTTTGTGTGGTGGTAGAAGGATTGCATTCCGATGTCAATGGTCAGAGGGTCATAGTCGGGCAATAGTAAACAAGGGCTGAAGTGGGTGACAATGAGCAAAGGACGGTAGTCGAAAACAATGGACCGAAGACAATGGCCCGATGACCTTAGTCGAGCAACGGTGATCTAACAACAACGATTGGGTGGTTATCCGGCTTGGGTGACGCTTAGAGATTCTTCAGGCCTCTAACCTCTCTTAAGTCTCAAGCAAAGGTCTCATTTGGGGTTGGCTCAAATCACTTTGATGTCAATGGATTCGTTTCGTCGAGACTTTTAGTTTGACTTTAAGTGTGTTGAAATTGCAATTTGGAAAGTCCTAAATTCGATTCCATAAGTTTTCAATTCACATATGCATCTAGATTCATGCCCAATCAAACTTATTCTTTACGATGTATCAATATTCATGGTAATTTAGTTACAATATTATTATATAGAATCAGAAAACATAACATTTATTCAGAATTTTAAACTTATTAATACTACACTAAATGCCATTAAATTTGCAAAAGCAAAGAAATAATTTTGTTGTTTCTAAGATATTAAAATTTGTGGATAAGAAAATGAACCTAAATTATTGAAAATTTGAAGTTTTGAGTGTATATACCTTTCCAGACTGGAGATCAACCTTTCTTACTGTTGACTGCACTTGACATAAGAAATAAAATATCACAAGACCATTTAATTGAAGGAAATTATAAAGAGAAAAATAAACAAAGAGTTGAACGGTCAAAGGAAAAAGAATTACGTTGTAAAAGTACATGTTCAAGAAGATCATGCAAAGGGTGAAAAACATTTTGAAATTAAAAGAAATCTGATTTGCACGACATAGATTAGCATTATTGACACCTGTGTTTTACAAGAGATCTTTTCACCACAAAATTAAGAACGTAAAATTCTTATGTGTGGGTGGCATCAGAGAAATCATATGCAATTTTTCAATGTTAATTAAAAGGACCAGATTAACTGAGAATGATTTTAAGCAATGGGTTTTCCGAAAGAGGAGAGTGATAGAGACTTCAAAGGGTGAATTGGGAAGAAATCAAGATTCAGCTCTTTTAAGTAAAAGGGGAGAAATTCTGGATAAGGAGTGGTGAGTACCCCGTAGAAGAAAATATTCGGAGAAATGTTAGATAGACACTGGGCAATGCGTCATATGTGGTCAAGTTAGACATAAAATGAAGAAGAGGATTAAATTTGACATATTTGGTGAAAAGAAGATTTATTTTCCAGGTGGTCAAGGATTATTCGCTTATCTGGAAATAGTAAATAGCTGAGGACTAGTAACCATGTATTATTAACGCAGATAAAGGATGAAAGTAAACAAGTGTAGAAGATAAAAGAAGTGTATGTGGTCAGTTATCATATAAATGGGCTCCATATAAGCTATCAAAGTTGCCACCCAAGAGCTCGATAGAATCTACCGATATATTCATGGAAAATGTGCCAAAATCAAGAACGCTACACAAAATGGTCATTAAGGAATCACAAAAACTGAAAACTACAATTACAAGAATTGATACATAGGGCTTAAAAATTCCAAGTTTATTATCTTGAGGAGAACTAAAACTATTTGTGAAAAATAACGATGGAACTATGAGATTATGTATTGATTATTGAGAATTGAACAAGGTGAATATCAAAAATAAATATCATTTATCAGAGATTGATGATATATTTGATCACTTAAAAAAAGGCTTTAATTCTCTCAAATTTTATTTGAGATCAAAGTATCATCAATTGAGAAGATAATAGCAAAGATTGCAATATGCACCAGGTATGGCCACAATAAATTTTTGGTGGTGTCATTTTGATTAATAAACAAATGCATTAGAAGCCTTCATTGATTTAATAAACAGAATCCAGATCAATTCATAATTATGTTTATTGATGGCATATTGATGCATTCAAGGAGTGAAGAAGAACATGCTAAACATTTTAGCATTGTGTTGGAGACACCTAGAGAACTTTTTTTTTTAATTTACTAATTTTGAATTTTAGCTGAGTAATGAGGCATTTTTTGGGCATATTTTTAATAGAGAGGGCATATAGTTGATTCTCAAAAGGTAAAAGCAGTTTTTGATTGACCTATTCCAATCAAATTTTCTAAGGATCTCAATTTCTTGGGTATGGTTGATTAGCATAAAAGATGATGAGGACATCAGCAGGAGATTCTGGCGCGTCTATCACAGGAGGAATCATAGATCGACGGCTACAATTAGGAGTCTTTATTTATGACGGATTTTATGCACTTCTTATGCTTATGTTTTAGTTTTTCCCATTGTACCCCTATGCGGGATTAGTTTATGTTGTAGCCCCGAGGGCATTTTAGTCTTTGAGTCTCCTTTATTTTGAGGCTTATATATGGAGGCCTTTGCTATTGTATGATGATGATGATTAATGAAAATTTCTGCATTCTTGTTCCCATGAGTGTTGAGAGCTCTAGAGAGAGGGGAAGTCCCTAGGTGAGGGCAAAAGTAACTCCTGCCAGTCGCAGGAAGTGTCATGGCTCTCGATTTCCCTACCCTTCCTTTCCTCCCTCCTTTCTTCTCTCCAAACTGTCAGCCTCCCCACCCTTTTCCCAACCAAACTGTCGGCTCCCACTTCCCCCTCCTCCCACACCATCGACCACCCCTTCTAAGAGTCAAATTCTCATTTAAATCTAATAAAGAAATGTCATTTTTAATATTTTCTAACCAAGTTATTTTAGGTCTACCTCTATCTTTCTTAATATAAACCAAATCTAATATATCTACTCTCCTAACCGGACCATCAGAAGGTCATCATTTTATGTGGCAAACCATCTAAAGCGACTCTCTCTAATCTTATCTACCACCGGAGCTACTCCAACATTTTCACGTATGTACTCATTTCTCCACTAAGTTAACCTTTTCACATATGTACTATTATTAATGACTTGATCTCCTAAAGTCACAATCCCCCCACTAGATCTATTACTATTAAAATTACACTCCATATATTCAATTTTCGATCTACTCAAACGAAAACCTTTAGACTCTAAGGTTGATCTCCATAATTCAAGTTTACCATCATCTCCCACTCTAGTTTTATAAACAAGAAGAATATCATCAGCAAAAATCCTACACTAGGGTACATCCTCTTACAAATGTCTAATAAGAACATCCATGACTACAGCAAAGAGATATGGGCTTAAGGCTGATCCTTGATGTAATCCAACTGAAATAGGAAAATACTTCATCAAGCCACCTTGTGTTTGAACACAAGTAACAGCTCCCACATACATATCCTTAATGACTTGAATATAAGCATTATTAACCCCTTTCTTTTCTAGAATTTTTCGTAGCACTTCTCTTCGAACTTAATTATATGTTTTCTCTATATCAATAAATATCATATGTAGATCTTCCTTATTCTCTCTATAGTTCTCCATCAAACATCTCAATAAATGTAAAGCTTCCATATTAGACCTACCCGACATAAATTCAAATTCATTTTGAGAAACATTAATACAATGTCGTAACCTATGCTTAATAAAATTGTCCCATAATTTTAATGTATGACATTAACTTATTCCCTCTATAATTTGCACACTCTTATACAAAAATATGAATCAAAATACTCCTACACTCATCTAACATCTTTTTAGTCTTCAAAATAATCTTGAAAAGTTTCGTAAGACAAGAAATTCCTTCATCTCCTAAGCATTTCCACACTTCTATTAGAATATCATCAGGTCCAACTGCTTTTCCGCACTTCATTTTCTTTAGAGCCTCTTTAACTTCGGATATACTAATACGATAAAAATAAAAAACTCTATTTTCATTTATGGTGCTAAGATCACTAAAGTCAATCATATTCTTACAATCTTCATTGAAAAACTTATCAAAAAATCTCATCTAGCCTTGTTGAATATCCTCTACTACTAAAAGCAATTTTTTATCTTCATCCTTAATGCACTTCACTTAAACTAAATCCTTACTTCTCCTATATTTTGTTTGGCTACCTTATACGTATATATATCGCTCTACTTAGTATCTAATCTATTATATAAATCAAAAACTATTAATCTCCTTAGCTTTCTCTCCAACCATTGAGTTTTCTGAATACATAGAATATTGATTTTCCCATGAATCATAACATCTATTAATTCTATTAATTTTCCTATAAGAGAACATATATTTCAAGTTCATATCCTAATTATAACTTCATGTACTAGCTTCTTTGCCCACATACATCCATGATGTGGAAACGCTTGCTTATACACTGCAATCAGGCACCGGTGCAGCGGCCATTGCACACTTCTCGATCTATATTCAAGCTATACAACATGTCACTTCTAAGGTACGCCCTGACATTACCATAATGTATTAAAGAATTCATGTCATAATTATTCGACAAATTTTACGTTGGTTGTCGACTACCTAACGCAACCCTCCACTTTTCTCATCCATGGCGTGAGACCTGGCAATAGCAGTGTTTTCCCCATGGAACATAAATGTATAGAAAATAAAAATCTCAAAATCCATCACGTAATATAAAAATTAGAAGTGATTTGGAAAATGTTTAATAGCCAAAAAAATCGGTATTAAATTAAACAGGTTACAATCAAATTAAGTACTTAGCTAAGAGTCAAACTGGTGATGCCGTAAAAAATTTTGCTTACTTTGTACGGTTAAAGGTTTATAAAGTACTAAAACTAATACATAGGAGGGTGATATAGCATGAATGGTACTGCAATATGTAAGCCAGTGAACAATATATTGAATTATAAAATGATTTTTTTACTGAAGTTCCCACTCTAGATCTCCCTAATATAAATACACTGAAGAAAGGTGGCTATTCTTATATTCTTTGGGTTGTCCGTTCCGAATGAACTGGCATGAATGAATGTTATTCAGGCAAATTAGAAAAACACAAAAACCTGAAACAAATGAATGCTTTTATTGCATTAGTGTCATATCCAGTAGTCTAAGAAGCCCAAGCAAATAAAAAAGAAACGGATATTGTAGTTAAAATTCCTCCAGAAAATAACCTAAGTGCATGATTTGAGTATGACAGTTGCATTTGGAAGTAGAAGTGTTGAATAACTGAAAACCTCATGACATGTACGAGTTTCCTACCTTCCCATAAATACCAGTCGACTCAAATAATGTACCATTTCCATCGTATAGGAGGCCCTGGTGATGAAAGAAAGACAGAAAAAGTTACAATTAATATTGTGAAAATGCACTGATTGTGAACAAAAATACTCATGCGTGGAAAGAGATTACACTAAGAGTTCTATAATAGTCATTAGGGGTTAGGACCCAAATATGAATCAACCTGGAGAAATTGAAAAAACAAGGCAAAAAAATCACTGCTTGGGGAGTACATTAAACCTGATAAATTTGATTGAATGGAAAAGGTTGCAAAGCATACATAGTTTTCATTAGCTAACTATAATGACTAATCAATTCACAAAGTACGCCTAATGTATCTAAGTAGATGTGATGCATTCATGATTTTGTATTTTTTATTGAACAATGATTTTTATTTAGTTTTTATATTTTTTTAGCTATCCAATGATGGAAGGCATCCGATGAATATGGTAGGTTGTGCTTGGGCTTGGTAGACCGTGGTTTGCTAGCTTGGCTGGGTCCCTTGGGTGGTTGTTGTTTCTCGGGTTGGACCTTTGTTGCTTATATGATGAAGTTTAATATGTAGGTTCTACTTGGAGAAAGCTCATTAATGCTTGAGCTGAAGTTAGCTCAATGATGGTTGGAGTATTTCACTTCCTAGCTCATTAATTCTTAAAGGTATGTGGTGTGGAACTTGCCCCTTCCCCTTCCCATTCCTTTTGCTGTCTCCTCGATTTTCTCTGGGCTTTTGTTGTTCCCGTGAAGCTCCTGGGTGAATTCCGTGCCCTCCTTGCTCTGGTTCCTGTGTGGCTTTTTGGGTTCTTACCTGGGTGGTTTTCTCGTGGCTTTGCTGGCTGGCTTCCATGGCTTTTCTGGCTGGTTACCCGTGAATTTGCCTCCTTGTTTCCTGTACCTAATTGAGGCTGCTGTTTGGTGACTTTGGTCTTTCATTTCCCTAAATCTAATTGGTTTAGTTGGAGGTGCTATGGCTGTTTGGTTTCCTTATGGTTTGCCTATAAATATAACATGTTTTATGAAGGAAAAGGTTGTTGAAAATTGCTAAGTAAAGCCACTAAAACCTGAGGGTTTTTTCTCTTCTTGGAAAAGCTTGAGAGCTTGTTCCATTTCTTTCTCCTCTCTATTTCGTCTGGGCTTCTTACCTCTTCTTCTCTACGCAAGTTCCACTCCACCTGTATCTTTCTTCTTGAGCTTTTGGTGTTGTTGGTTGGCTGATTTGGAAGTATTTGCTGGAGGAGTTTTGGTTGGACGCTTGGACCTTCTTGCTGTGGTGGACCATCGGTTTGCTAGCCCTAAGCACATACTTTTCTTTACCTACTTTTCGATGCATATGAGGAAACCGTTCTAATGGTTATTCTGAGGATAGCGCCTTTTTATTTTCCTTTTGTTTCGTTTGGTTTCAATTTTCCATTGCGTTTTGAAGTTGGTGGATGATTGCTACTATTTGAATCTAATTTAGTTAGTGTTGCCCATTGTTCTCTTTATCTGGCTTTTCTCTCTAGTTTGATTGCATCAAGATGGCTGGTCTAATCTAATAGACCAGCTCAAGACCCATGACTAGTCTAATCCAAGCCTAATCCTAATAATCAAGAAACTAGAACCCTAACCCAAGCTCTCCTGCAGGACACCTTGGCAGCCTTCAACACTCATCACACCCCTTGGTCCACCTAGCTTAAAAAGTTCTTGAAGTCTAGACCCAGCTAGAACAAAGGATCCACGGCCTCATCGAATTATCTCACCAAAGCAATTCCAATGGATCAAGACACCTTCGATAAATGACCATGGACCTCTCTTGAATCCCCTTCACCTTTTGATTAGGCTAGAATGGCCTCTAAACAAGCCTCGGACCTATAAGCTTTGCTTTAAACGATCCAAGAAATTGGTGCCAACCCCTATAAAAAATTTAGTTACATGTAATTTTAAACATCCACATTTTTTAAAATCATTTACATGTTTAAACCCATTTGCATGATTTTTTTTATGTTAAGCCACCTATTTCCCAAATTACCAATAATAATGATAACAAAAACAAATTTTGCAAAATTCAAAAAACTTATTAATTGAATCTTGATTTAGCTTAAATCATCAAGCCTTGGTTCAATTGACTGCCTTATATCATAAGCATTGCATCTCGCATAGAAAAGAACTTGCATAATAATTTTTCAAAATTAGGATATTTTACTATTTTTTTAAATATTAAATGCAAATTAGGAACACCCAATTTGTGATTAATTTTATTAAATTCAAACAATTCACATTGGATCAAATCTTGAATTAGCTCAAAATTTCTTTTAAACATAAGATTTGTTAAATTCATAAATACCTTTTAAAAAAAATTTCATCCATACCACACAACACCTATGTATTTATATATCTAACTTTGATATTTACATAACACCCAATTCTTTAAAACACATCAAAAATATCACCAATATGAACTCTTCTGAACTGGAATACACCTTTATGCATATATTTTGATGAAAATTGAGCATTAAAGTGTTAGACAAGTAAAAACAAAGTTTAGGCGTTACATATGTAAATACAAGAATTCTGTGGTACGTATGAAAATTCCCCAAAATTTTAATAAATTGGAGAAATTACATATAAATATTTTTTATTTAAGAACTTAACATTCTTGAATTTCTTTTTCTTGGAGAAGATTTTCTATTTTTAATCAATTTATTAAAATATTGTAATCATAATTCATCTAATTTTCATAACTTAAACAAATTTTTATTTCAAAGAAATTCTGTCAAGTAAATTTGAGTTAGCATTATGACCATGTGCCTCAATAAGTGGCATATATTTGTGCCTTAGCAAGAAATATGAAAAAAAAAAACATTATAATGCGATGAGTCACATGACTCTAAGATATTTAAAGGCCCTTAAAAGGACTCACACTAGATTATCAATCTAAATCATCCTTAGGCATCCCTAAATCTATGATGTGTCATGATGGATATTATTATTTTATGATGAATATTATTATGCTATATAAGTGGAAAGGTTGGAGTAGCTCAAGTGGCAGAGAAGATTAAAGAGAGTCTCCATAAAAAGTCAACCTTCTGATGACCCAGTTAAGAGAGTAGACATATTAGATTTGGCCTGTGTTAAGAAAGATAGAGGTAGACCTAAAAAGACTTGATTAGAAATTAGTAGAAAATTTTATTTTTTATTAGATTTAAATGTCATAATAACCCATAATGATTAAGAAGTATAAGTAACATCTTAAGCATTGTCCATGTGGACATAAGAATAGACTTACATAACCCTTATTATTATATTAGATTCAGGAAGGGTTGTATTCTAGAGATATGATAAGTCCTTACCTCAGGCAACTCTCATGTTATTATAGAACTATAAGTGCCTAAATAGAATTAGACTTAAGGAAAATATCATTAATTGTGATGTTGTAGGCCTACAACTTAAGTAATTCCCTCAATAATATTTCATTTTTATTGTGGAAGAGTAAGTCCCCCATTTTAAAAATTGAACCAAACTGAACATAAATATTTTATGTAAGACATTAATTATCCTTGCATAAAATAAAGTAATAAGGTTTTGGGCATCTTGAATAACCAAAGTTGAATACTCCTAACATTTCTTCCCTTCGAATTCAAATATGTAGTCATCAAGTTGAGTCAATCACCAATTGAAATCCTATATCAAGTCCTTGAAATCAAACGTTGAAATCAATACTAGTCATTACCTTAATTGATAGTATTCTTGGAAAAATGATAGTTGGGTTTTAATTAACTAGAAGAAAATTACGGGGATCAAAAATCACAATAAATAAACTTGTTTAGTTTCCTATTTAATCTAGGGAAATATATCTGATAAATTATATAAATTTTTACCCTATATAACTTCCATTGAACCAATTAGGAGTTCTTTTTTATATTTCGAAGTAATATTTTCATTCCTTATAAATGCTCTTTCGAAGCCCGCTCTCCCATTTGTATGAACTCTCCACATCAATTGTCACTCACCCTAAAATGAAATCTTTTCAACATCATCAATTATCATGCATCAAGTGCCCACTAAATCAAATAAAGTTTCTCTAAGGGTGATGGACACTGAACCTTGCCATTACATGGTTAAACACATCAATGACACATAGGAGCAAAAATTCACATGAATTACGTGATCACGACCGAACTCTAATGACACTTTCTATAGTTGAGTGAACCAAATAAGGGTTAAGGTTGAGCTAGATACACTAATGATCAAATATATTCTTAACCAAAATCTCGAGTCAATGGAGAAGTGCCAACAAATATTATCATGTGTTGTGTCTTAACACTCATTCCCCATCCCAAACTTGGGATACATTGCAATTGCAGCCACTACCCAACCCATCGTCAATTGAGGATTGCAAAATTCAGAAGCATTGTAGCCACTATCCATCCCATCGCCATGGGTTAAGCCTCATTCTCAGATACATCCTAAAAATTCTGAAACAAATGGTCAAACTAGTTTATCGAAACTTAGCAGAAATTAACAGTTGACATCAAAAATAATTTTTAGAATTTAACCTTCTCGAGTCTTTTTAAATCCAAATTCACAGGATTCGCAAAATCCCAGTTGCATTCAATGATATTAGTAGTCAAGCATTCCTTTACACTAATTAGGGTTTCCTCGTTCTCAGCCTTCACCGATTTTAGCTCACTTTTTTTGTGAAATCAGGTCAAATTCATGGAAAATAATTCCATCATCACAGAAAGCGAAAATAGGAATAGCTCCCTGAGGAATATTTTAGCAGCACGACTTTAATCTTCAAACCTGACCATAATAACGCTTCATTGAGGACCTCTCGCATGGAATTTCCTCTTACGAAAGTGAATCAGGGAGGAAATCATCGCAAAAATCAGAAAAATCAATATCTGTTTTCCAGGGTCGACAACTCCGGAGGGGAAAACTCGAGCAGTAATGATCTTCACCTGGGTGAATGCTTCTCGATCGTGGGGAAACTCATTGACAACATCAAAAGAATAAAAGTGAGGGATCGTCCCTTGAGAAAAGGCGAGCTTCCACGTGACGAATACGGAGAAGCCGAGGAAGAGAAGCACCAGCACACTGGGAAGGGACCCGCTCCTACCTGTGAAACCTCTAAGCCGGGAGAAAGCGATGGGTTTTGAACGAGTAGAAGAAGAAGGAGAAACCATGGAAGAGGAAAGCTTCGAGTTTGCCCGCTTCGACTGCCCCTTCCTTCGAAATCCAACGGCCATTTCTAACAAAGCCTTCCTGTGTCGTAGTTCGCCGTCGGCTGAGCAGGCGAGGCTCAGTATACAATCTCCGCCTTTTTTTATTTATATTTACATGCAGGCCGCTGTATATCACTCAAAAATTTATATTTTATACGTTAGGCGCGTGAACTTTTTTTTTATATTTCATCATCTAATATTAGGGCAGAGCTAATTCGAGCTCGACTCATTTATGAACTCACAAGTTAAGTTTATTGAGCTCATGAGTTGAGCTCGAGTTCGAATTTGATAAGACTCGGCTCTCGAGCTAGCGAGCCGACTTGAATTCCACCTATAATTAAAAAAAAAAAAACGGCGGATGAAGAGCTCGAGGAGGCGGATCGTTGCCCGCATTGTGCGGACGAGCCGCATGTGGCGTGCAGATGAGGGCCTTGAGGCTACCCTGGTAAAAAAATTGGGCTGAATATTGAAATTTGGGCTGGAAAAATGGCGAATGGCAGGCGGGATACTGAAATCGAGCTGCTCAATGAGCTCATTTCGGTGTCACGAGTCGAGCTCAAATACCGCCTGACTCGAGCTCGGCTCGACTCGACTCATTTACACCTCTATCTAACACTTGATAAATTTTATCGAACACTTAATAAACATGGGAAGGAAAGAGATTACTAACCCTGTTATTCAACCTCACGCTATTGTAGTGCTTAACTGCGTCCCGCCAACCAACCCTCTACTGGTCGAACCACCGTCAAACTCATCTCTATTCAAGCTTATCCTAGCTCACCTCAAGCCTAGCCACGAGCCTACAATTCATGAGCCACTACAAGCACCGACCAGTAGTGTGTGAAGCAGGGGGCGGAACCCCTTGGAGGTCCGGGGGGAGGGGGGGGGCAATTGCCCCCCCTCAAAATATTAAAAAAAAGGATTATATGATTTTTTAGATAAATTTGTCCTTCTTTATTCATTTTTTAGTCTTTATCCCCCCCCCCCCCCCCCCCCCCCGAAAAGTTTTAAAATAGGTAATTGCCCCCAACAAATAGTAAAGAGAATTCATCATTGAATTTCAAAAATATCCTTCAAAAAAAAAATGTTCCGGGGGCGCTGCCCAGGAAACCCCAGCAGGGGCGCTGCCCCTTGACCTCGCGAACCCCGCCAGGGGGCGCTGCCCCCTTGGACCCCCGATTTATATGCCTTATAAGTTTGCCCCCCCTGAAAATTAAGGCTGATTCCACCCCTGGTGTGAAGGTTGATGAAGCAACAATGATTGACAGGCTGGCAGCACATGAAGGGGGACAGGATCGGGGTGTTGAATGAGAGTGATGGAGCCTTTTTTTTCTTATTTTTTTAACTTTTTAATGATTTTAATGCCATTTATGTAAATAGAGAAAATTATGTATTATATTTTAATTTTTAAAAATTTAAGTTATATATGTAAATCTTCCTTTTGTTAATGTTGACCACCAGAACATAAATTTAACTTAGGAGTTGTTTGGTTGGCTGAAAATATAATGTATAGTAAAATGAAATGCAATATATTTGAAATATTTAGAGTTGTTTGGATGAGTGTAAAGTAAATGCATGTGACTGATTTTTTTTATTTGACTTGAAGTAAAATAAATGTAATGTAAAAACTAAAATATGACGGTGGTCAATGGGCAGTGGGCAATAGTGGATGGCGGCGGCTATCGCTTGCCAGCTGCAATTAGTGGTAGCGAGATTATAGCGTGCAGTGGGGGTGGGTGGAAGCTAGCGTCAGTTATGATGGTCGGCAGCAACGGCCACAAGTGATGGTAGGCGATGACCGACAACGATGACAAAGAATTTACAGTTTATTATCCAAATCTAACTATTTCTAAATACATCAAAATTATACTATAGAGTGTATTCCACATACATCAAAAAA
Organism: Dendrobium chrysotoxum; assembly: GCA_019925795.1. NCBI lineage: Eukaryota > Viridiplantae > Streptophyta > Magnoliopsida > Asparagales > Orchidaceae > Dendrobium > Dendrobium chrysotoxum. The sequence goes on along the minus strand of CM034297.1, from coordinate 1,403,483 downwards.
TTTATTCGGCCCTTCTTTTATTTTAATAAATCAAGCACCAAATATATTTTTAAATCTTGTATTTGGAATATTTTACTGTTTACACCTATTTTACTTCAAATCAACCAATCAATGTTCAATTTACACAAGCTTTTATTATTTTTTCTAAATTAATTTGCACCACCACACTAGCAAATAAATAATATATATTCATTAATTAAACGCCGATCGGTTATTATCTTTTATAATAATTTCAAAGAAATTTTAAACAGCACCCAAAAAACAATTTTTTTTTTTACTTTCATTAAATTATCACTTTTCCAATAGTAAAAAAATTTTAAATAATTCATTTCAATAATATATCATATTTTAAGTGCCTTATTTGATAGCCTTGATCACTCTATAGGTGTATCAACATCTTATTTAAGGGACATTTATTTTTTTTGTTAAATTATTATTTTCTTCCAAAAGGTCCAACAATTCACCTTGAGTGAGATAGTCTACTGATGAATATTTAGGAATAATAACTATAATTACTTAAAACAATAAGATTACTAATCAATGGCGGTGGTGGGTGGTAGGCGCCGATTGTGACAAGTGACAGTGGTGGCGAGTGAGGGTGGGGTGGTGGGCAGTGGTGGTGGGAGGCTACGGTGGGTGGCCTAGGGTGGTGGGGACTGGTGGGCAGTCGGCGATGACTGACGGCGACAATGGTCGGTAGCACTGGGCGGTGAGTTGATGACAACCGGCAGTAGCTAGTGGCCGACTGTGGTCAAGGGTGACAGGGGGTAGCGGTAGTGGTCGAGGCGACTCGAGGTGGTTGGGGCGGCCGTCAGCCTTTGACAGTGGCAATGACAGTGAGTTTCTAATGTATTTTAGAAATTATCAAAATTTAAAAAATTCCAAATACTCTAGATTTGAACTAGAGGATGAATTTCTTTTGCCTCAATATTTTACTCTGCATTTATTTTACTTCAGATCAAACACCAATATTTTTAAAACACATATATTTGAAATACTTTACACCCCTTCTACAGCAAACAAAATCGTCCATAGTGAAAAGAAAATTTAGGATGGGTAATTATCTAACTTGTGCTTTCTTAGGTCCGCTCCAACTTGTTATATAAATTCGCTCATCATATTGCTCAAATGGTTATTTTCATCTAACATATCAATATAAGTGAATGAGCCTAATACATTTAATCATTAATTCAAATCTTATACCTTTAAATAGTCTACAAAATTCTAAGAGCTCATTATGTTTTTTTTTTCTTCTAACTTTCCCCTCTTCCATCTGAGAAAATATTATTAATAGAGCAATATTATTATCTCTAGGTAATTTTATATCTAACATATTTTATTAAAAATAAATAATTTTATATCTATCATATTTTATTAAAAATAAATAAAATATGCTAACACCGGTGGTGGTGGCCGCCGCCGGCTACGACAACAGTGGTGTCCGGCGGGCTCATGCCTGTGCGAATTTGATTTACTTCAAAAATAATTAAAATTAACATATATTAACTTTATTTATTTTGCTCCACTTTATATTCCAACAATACATTAAAGTTTTTAAAATCCCTGAAATACTTTCCATCACTTTATATTACAACCAAATAGCGCCCCAGTGATCAAGAAGAAGCTTGCACCAGGAACAAATTTCCACTCTGTAGCACTTCATAGCTCTCCAGCTCTGAAGCTATTGATTTCCTTTCGAGGAACCAATCGAGCTCGCAGAGAATTCTTCATCACAACAGTGAATTCAAGCTTCTCAGAAAGATCAATCTCCTCTCCTTCCACGTTTCTCCACTCGAATTCCTTTACAAGATTAGCCACAAAGTATTCCAGATGAAAAATGGCCAGTCCGAGCCCAGGACAGATCCTCCTCCCTGCTCCAAAAGGCATCATTTTGATCTCTCTGCTTCCGGTTATGTCCATTTTTTCTGCTGATCCTCCCTCCATAAACCTCTCAGGCTTGAATTCCGCGGCTTCTTCCCAAATATTCCCATCCAAAGCCATTTCCGCAATACTGAAATTAATCGGCGTGTTCTTGGGTATCAAGTACCCTTCGAATTTGATATCTTCTGTTACAGAATGGGGAAGAACAAAATGGCTTGGAGGATGAAGACGCAGCCCTTCCATTATCACTGCTCTCAGGTAAGACATCATCTCAAAATCCTCAGAATTTGCTTCCTGGTTTTTTATCTCTTCCCAGAGTTTAAACTGAATTGCTTGATTCTTCACTAACTCCGCCATGATCCACTGTAGAGAAGTGGATGTTGTATCGGTTCCAGCGTTCAGAAACTCTGAGCAGAGCGCTACCAATTCGTCTTCGTTGAGAAGCCTTCCACCATCTTCCGGTAACTGGATCTCCAGCAGAGAGTCGAGGTATGAACAGATTGGTATCTCACTCCCCGAATTAATTTCTTTCTTGCGCTCCTTACGAGATTTAATCAAGGGGAAAAATACTTCTTTCTGCTTCCGGCGAAATTCTGTAGCAGTTCTTAGCTTTTTACGAAAAAAATAGCCGGCGATCGCCGGCAGGTAAGGTAGAAAAGTGAGCTTACTGACATGGAGAAGGTAATTTCTCTGGGCGATCTCAATTTCTCGGATAACCTTCTCGTCAAGCTTCTCCCCGAAGCACATCAGCACTAGAAGACAGAACATCGCGAACTGGAAGCTATCCCTAGGGACAACGATTCCGTCGTCAGTTTCCGATTGGGCACGAAGGTGATCGGCGAGGATATCGAAGGCCCATCGGCGGCCATCGGCGAAAAGGCGGACGCGGGAAGGGTGTAGGGTCTCGGAGATAAGGTTCCGGCGAAGAAGCCGCCAAATTGGACCGTAGGCAGCGGCGGAAATGATGTGTTGGTTGCTTGAGAGGTGGCGGGCGGCTGGAAAAGGAACAGGACGGTCGGAGAACGTGGCACCGTGCTCGATGAGAGCCTTATGGGCGAGAGAACCGTCGGTGATGAAGATCGCCGGAACGGAGCCGATGCGAAGCGTGAAGATGGGGCCGTACCGGGCTCGGAGACTGTGGAGGACGGATTCTAGATTTTGGATCTTCAAAGATCGGCGGAGCCATAATAGGTTCCCGATAATAGGAGCTGCCGGCGGGCCAGGAGGGAGCTTTCGGCTAGTGAAGGAAGAGAAGAGGAAGACGAAGATAGCTCCGCATAGGGAGACCCAGAGGAGGAAGAGCAGACCAATCTCCATTTTGTTGGCTTCAGTGTTATCCGAATATCCGCCATATAAATAAATCTTACAAATATATTTAATAATTTCGGAAAGCATATTATCATTTTTTTATCAAATATTCTAATACAAAATCTTTTAAAACTTTTGTGACAAAATGTCATATATTTAGGGGAAGGGTTTAAAATCTAATAAGTGGTACGTATTTCAAAAATAATAATAATTATTTTTTTTACATGTGTATTGCATAGTTTTTAAAATTATCATTTTATTTAAATTTTATATTTATGTCAAAATATAATATTTGCACAAATAAATGTCATAAAAATTTATTACTCAAAATAATTATAATTATCTCTATTTTCTTCTTATAAATAATAATTCATAGATAAATTAGTCAATATATAATATTGATTTAAAAAAAATAAAAACCCATATGAAATCATTATTTATGAGATTCTTCCATAATTTTTTCTTATAATATTATTTGTTGAATTAACATGCTATAAATACTTCTAAATATTCGTACCCTTACCAACACTATACATTAAAATATTTTTGTGATATATTTTAAATGCACTAAAATGTGGATAACGGGCACATGCGAAGTAATCAGTATTGAACAACCAATCAGTATTTGTGGACGAGAATTATGAATGAATGGAACACAAAATTTAAAATTTGTCTGATTTAAATATGAAGTGGTCGGAGAGACTTTCCATATACGGATAATAAATCCCACAAATTTTCAAGTTACTATATTGACATGTCGGACTATTTTAGCTTGTTATGGGGACCTCTATGCTTTACTTCTTTTAGAGCCTATTTCATTTTATTAAGACTATTGCTTAAAAGTTAGTTTTAATGACGAATTTAGATATAAGATACAAATTATCTTCCTTGATTGAGAAAGTATTGCACCAGGGTTTGTGCTCAGGGGAAGCTATGACTCCTGCAATTAACTGATATTGGCCTTTTTAATGTTACTTATGGAAATTCATTGGGAGATATTTCTCAACACGTCTTTTACTGATTGTCGTGGTTAGGGAGATTGAATATCCAATGACGACTTATCTTCATCTGGGGTGATATGATCCGAAATCATTGATTTCACAATTATATGATAAGAGAGAGTAAGGCTTTGTTTGAAACAACATTCTTACTATTTTCAAAAACAATTTTTTAGTACTTAAACTAAAAAATTTTATACTATAAACTGCTTTAGAAAGCAGTTTGAAACAAAGGCTAACTCTATAGTAACATGTAGAAGTTAGTAACAATTAGGGCAAAAGAGATTATAATGACAATTAATCCAATGACGTCTCCTTGCTTGCCAAAATACATCAAATCAATAGCCTTCAATCAAGGATACATTATTCCTTACTAAGGAACACTTAAGTTGTTCATCCAAACTCGCCTAGGCTACATTTGGATGATCTCATTAATCCATTTGAGTGTAGTACAAGAATAGTTGGCTTTACGATAACTCAAAAAGGCCATTAAAATGAGGGCATTCAACCTCAAAGTTGACTAGAGGAAGCTTGTTTGAGATAGCTTTCGTGATGTTTTCTAAAGCAGTTTTTTAGCTAAAAAAGTTTGAGTTATAAATTTTTGTATTAGAAAATAGTAAGAAAGTTGTCTCAAATGAAATCTTATATTTAACTTAGGCTTTATTTGAGACAGATTAATTACTATTTTATGAAGCCTTAGTTATGATATTAAGCCTCGGGGTTGGTTAGATAAAATCGTAGTTTGTATTAAATATAAATAATAATTAATTAACTTATATTGGACATCTGCTGATCTCAAATAGACTTGAGATGTATTTGTCATGCTGAGCGTTAAAAAAAGATTGATTTGGGTGTTTTCCCCAATATATGTTGCTTCCTATAGAATTACTTCATTTTAGGTTGAGTCTTATATTTCATTTCTTATTGTATATATATCATAGAGTAATAAACAACACTCATATGTTATAAAAAAAATGCCTTGAACGGGCATGAATCTCGAGGCATGTTTGATTTGGAAATTTTCGAGATTAGATTTGAGATCATCCAAATTTCAATTTTAGGAAACTCATAGTCAAATTATACGTCCCGATGAGATGAACCCAACAACACTAAAACATGCCCAATTTGAGCCCAAATTAGCCTAAAGCAGGGGCTTAAAGTGTAATAGAAGATAATCAAATGTTATTCAAATGTAGCATGCTTATAATTAAATCGAGCGACATGACAAAACAAATCCAACGAGTCTAATATCGCTTAATTTTGATATCATTAAGGCACTTAAATGCTTAAAGACACACTTTATGATTGGGGAATCAATATTGGTCATCTGACAGAGCATTCCGAATTTGATCTAGATATTCTCCAATTTACGGGAAATACCACTAAAAAAATTATATAAATAAGCTCTCACTCTTCACATAAAAGGGGGCTTGGATCTTGGGCTAGAGATCAAGAGAGCTCAAAGACTTAAAGAGCCTCATAGCTCCACCTAGGCACAATCGTTGTTGGATCTTCGTTTGGCCGCCCAATAGCCATCGGACCTCACACGAGTTGCCAACATAAGTCGGACCTCCGCGGCTCTCTGACCGATGTCAGACCTTCGCCCCATCATTACTGCTAGACTTTTGCCTGACTAATCGTCGTTGGACCTTTGCTCGGTTGTCGATCGATAAACATCCGCCCCACCACCATTGCTGGACCTATAACAACCAACCATTGATGGACCTCTGCCAGGCCAGCGATTTTCAGCCATACCTTTGCCTGGTCGCCAACCTCCGTTGCACTCCAACCATGATCCTCAGACCACAGTTTCCCCATCACGATCCTTCCAACCTTGATTACCCTTTGACTAAGGTCTCTAGATCATCATCGTCCGACTATATTCACTTTGACCTTAGTCACCTGCCTATGGTCCTACTAACCATAGTCGTCCTCCAACTACGGTCTCATGAACCATCGTCGCATGACAATGGCGCCTGCGATCTCGCTCGCCTAACTACAGTCCCTCAAGCTACAATCCTTCTAATCTCAATCACCCAACTATAATCACTCTGACCTCTGTCGCTTGACTGCAGACCCTCCGACCTTCGTCGCTCGACTACGGTCCTCCAAACCTCGATCACCCGCCAACTACAATTCTCAGACCATCGTTTCCCGACCAAAGTCCCTATGACCTTCTTCGCTTGAATAAGATCCATCCGACCTCCGTCGCTTGACTATGGTCATTCTGATCTCAATCGCTCGTTTCCCATAATCCTCAGACCACTGTCACCCGATTATTATCTTCAGACCTCCATCACTCGACTACAACCTCCACCATCGTCGCCCAACTTCGGCCCCTCTGATCTTAGTCACATGTGCATGGTCCTCTGACCATCGTAGCTTGACTACGATCTTGCCGACCAAGCAAATAGGCAACCAATCTCTTAAGATTAGCTCTCTTGTCATTAGATTCTTTCAACCCCAACTATGTAATGTGCTCTATATGATTTATATTTGCTACATTGTGCCAATTCTTTTCCCGAGTCAAGACATCATTTGTAATTAATGATAAACACTAGCAAAATCATTTTAACTATGTGAGACCCTATAGTTTTTTATTTTTTCATATAAAAATTTTATTATCTCTTATGTCTATTGACAAGTTCGAGATGATAATTATCAATAACAAGATGTGGCATTAAAAAAATAATAATAACAATAACTTTATATAAGAAAATGAGATAATTTTTTAAACATTTATAACGTTATTATATTTAAACAATTGACAATAAATTTCCTTAACAAGCCCACCTAAAAAAAAATTATTACTTACGGTGTCCAAATTCGTCCGGAGGTGAATCACCATCCAAATTCACCTCAAGATGATTCGGATGATTCAAGATAATAATCTCTCCTAAGTCAGCTTTTTACGAGTCAGCTTGCACAATTTACAGCCTAATCGTAATATTATTAAATCCTGCTCATGAGAATGACCAGCGACTTTAAAAAACTAGAAAAATCCATCGAGTGTAGGGAGAAGCAAGGGAGACGGTGACGGAATACAATGGAGGCGGTTTTGTTTACCGAGAGAAAGTGGAAGGAGAAGGATGATGCGGAGGAGGTCAACGGCGTCTGCGGGCTACAGAGGAAGGGTTGGAGAGGTTTCAAACTTAGCAAAGCGACTGCAACGATGGGGGTTGAGGACGCCGCCGCTTCCATTGCCATCGCCGGAGCACGAGAAGGGAGCCGGATCGTTTACCTTGAAGAAGATCAAGGTAGGGACACCTCTTACCCTTCCGTTATTTTTTAACTTTTTGGGAATGTTTAGTGCCAACGCACTAATACTTCGATGTAGACGGGACTATATGTCAAAAACTTTAACAAACCCTTCCATTATTCCTACATCTAGTTCGATTATTAAGCAAGGGAGGATTTGACTGGCGGATTGCAATGTCGGATTTGCAATTTATCGTTTGCTGGGCCCGTGTGGGGCGTACGGATGCTCGCTGACTACTTGGAGGCCCCTCCTTGAGCTGGGCAGTAAAAGAGGAAGATGAAAATGACATATGTTAGAATTTTTTTTTTCCTTTTCATTTTGATCCATTCTCTTCTATTTGTTATTGTTTTGTCGTGGGAGGTCACTGCAAAACTTGCTATTGTTAATTTTCGTTTCATTCATTTGGAATTAATTTAAAATTAATTTCAATAAGTATAAATATGACTTCAATAATATTTCCCGCTATTAGAGCCTCTAAATACGTTAACAGTTAACACCTATAGATTTGCCCTCTAAAATGTAAATAAAATTTAATACTGCAATAACTCCTCCAAACAATAAATCACCGTTGAATCAACAAAATATCATATAATCTTATATACCTTTTGATGATATACTCGAATTATGAATCTTGAAATTCTCTTATAGTTTCACCTAATTTCCAGCAAATAATTCCTTTAATTTGAAATAAATCAAACATTGTAGCTTTTAATTTAAGCGGGTTTTTGATGAGGACATCCGACCTTGGAGAGTCTATCAGAGACGGGGCTGTCGATCTACGGCCACGATCGCACCGTTTATTTTTGAGTCATTATATGTATTTGATTTATTTATGCATTTTTCCGTTTGTATTTCCGTTTGTACCCTCACTTGAGGTATCAGTCATATGTAAGCTCTAAGGGCATGTTGATCTTTTATTTTCCTTCATTGTATGAGGCTATTTAAAAGCCACCTCCTCCTCTTTTGAGGCTAATGAATGATATTATAAAAAAATTTCAGCAACTTGTCTCTCATGAGGTTTGATAGAGAGCTTTGGTAAGAACCCTAGGCGAGGGCAACGGATCACCACCAGCCGCAGGAAGCATCCGGGCTCGTGGTTATCTTTATTTTTCTAAACTCCCCTTCTTCTTCTTCCCCAACCGCCGGCCAAGGTCCCTCCTAACCTCCGGTTTCCACCCCTCTACACCATCATAACCGCCGGCCACCCCATTTCCCCTCTTCCCCCATGCAGCCGGTCCAGCCTTCCCCTAAACCGCCAGCCAAAGCATCCAAACAGCCGGCCCCTCCCCTTCTCTCCTCTCCCAATTTCATTACTTTCCTAAAATACTTTATGATTTATTTGGGAATATTTTGAATTCAAATTCAAATAATTTTGAAATTCAAATCCCTTCCTAAATAATATAATTTATTTTAGGAAATCCCCCCCAATCTATACAAATCTGAAATTAAATCAGATTTAAGTCCAATTCCACATTCAATGAATGTGGACATCAATTAGCCCTTCCCACTCCCCCTCCTCTCACCCACCGCCCTCTCTTCCTCTCTTTCTCCCACTTTCCATTTATAACCCTCCTCTACATTAATCCCAATCCCATCCCCAATCCATGTATTGCATAGTTTGATTTAAATGATTATTTTTGGTACTCCTAAATGATTAAGCGTGTAATTTGGCCTAAGCTACGTCACCTCTCTTATTGCTTTTGATATTTGTTTAAATCTCTGAAGTAAACTAATTATTGTTGCTCTAATCTAATGCGTCTAACTTCAACATTATATAACTCACCCGTATATAGTCCTACATCAGTTTTCTTTCCTAATTTGATGTTCATGCTAGAATATCAATTAGCATGGTTGAGCCTGCTCAATTGGATTGAATTAGATGTTGGAGAGCCTCCTGGAGCATGACTCATCCTTAAGTCATTTGCCTTCCCAATATGTTATTGATTCCTTAACTTGTTTTGCTTTCTCTTTCCCCTGGCAATTAAGGATTTCTAATTGGTACGTTTGGCAACTTGTGCATCCACTGAGCTGGGTAGGTTGAGATGGTCTAGTGTTCTTTTTCTTGTCCTGGCCAACTGCTGGGATGGTAGAAGTGACAAATTTCTTGAGCAATTATGTATAGGAATTAAAACTTTGGCTAATGGGCACTTCTGGAACTCCTCAAGTTCATCTCTTGATGACTTTGAAAGTGGTGACCGTTTATCAAGCCATAATTCTAGTTGATTAGTCTTACACACCTGTTGTATTGCAATAATCATTTGCACGTTTAACTCATCTGTAGTCTATTTAGGCCTCGTTTGGTTCGTCAATGTTCTTGAAAAAGTTTGTTTTAAAACAGTTGTGAAGAAAATGGAGTTTTAAATATAACGTTCTACATAATTGAGTTATGACATAATATTGTTTGGTTAAATTATTTTTTATGTGCTTATTCAAACTTTAAAATAGATAATTAGTGTTTGGTACGATTACCAATTTGAGCTTTTTGATCATAAATGACGAAATTACTCATATATTAAACTCAAATATAATTAATTTCTTTTTACTACTTATATAAATGAAAATATACATAAAATTTTTAGAAATTAATTTTCTATTGAACATCATTCAGAGGCTGATTGGTCTTACCGGTTGAATAGCAATATTACCACTAACCCCATTTGATGTTTAATAGCAATATTGAACATCATTCAGAGGATGATTGGTCACTAATGTTTGGGGCTTCTCATTTCGTTTTTGAAAGAAAAAGCGCAAACCGGAAATGAATATCTTGGCCAATAAAGGAGAATAGAAATGAATCAAAATTAGCGAAAAAAAAAGAATAAATCTAAACCTCTTTATTTCGGAGTGAAGAACTTATGGTCTTCTTTGCTGAATAACTTAAATCCGAAACTTGTTTGGTAAAGGAAAAGTTGGTCTTAACTTCCATTGCGTGGAGGCGACGACACAGTGAAGATTTTATGGAGATCTGCAATGTCCTGTAAGGAACAAAGATTAAAAAAACTGATGGATTTGAATGGGGTTCGTCAATATTTGCAGGCCTAAGCGGGTGGATAGAGGAAGAAAAGGAGCTTACCGGTTAGGAAGAGACGCTGGAAGGTGTTGCGGAGGATTCTCTAATTTTTTCCGGAGGCGATTTCTGGCCTAAAAGAATGGGATGCCATTTGTTTTTTTCAGGTTCATTTTGCTTGAAGGCGTTATTGGGGAAGAAGACGTGATTTCGTGGGTACATGTCGGGGTAAAATAGACAAAACACTTTCTCAATTGACGAACGGCTCTGAAAAAGCCGCTCAGGTATGGCTTTAACGTTTCGGCATAAAACGTCGTTATTAATAACGTATTTACGAAATGCAGTTTTACCAAACAACATTTTTATTTCTGCTTCACCGTCGCCAGACGGAAAAAGAAGTAAAAACGGACAAACAAACGAAGCCTTAGCAAATGGACCTGCGTTGTTGTGGCCAGCATAATGTTGATTTCCAAGAGTGGGTTTGGTGATCTCAATATGAACAAAACATTTCCGGGAACTCAATTATTTGTTCAAATAATTCCAAGAAATCCATTATTTGTTCAAATACATTTAGTTGTTACTGTAACACAATGCATGACCATCTATATTTACTGATGTAATTATAAAATATTGCACATCAGACAAATTATGATATGAAAAGAATTGAACAACCTTTAAAAACCTTTATTGTGGATTAACCCCATTGAAATGTGAAATGGCCATTTTAATGATTCTTGAATGAACGTGAGGTAATAGTAAAGAAGAAATATGATCAAGTAAAGTGCTTGAATTAAATGTTAATTTGTAATGAATTTGTTGATCCAATTTGCTCTTCATTTGCATCAAATGTTGTGAGCAAGGTATCAATAAATTGCTCGACTCAACAACCTAACCGGACTCTACTCTGACTCAAAAAATATGGGTTTGAGTTGATATTATTATTATTCCGGTTTGAAATTTTGTCTTGATTAATTTTTAGGCTGGGTTCAGGTTGATACAAAAATTCAAAATTGACTTAAAATTGACTTGATTATCATTCAATTTTGGGTTAAAAGAATTATGTTTGAGTTAAAAAGGTCATGTTCATGTTAAACGGGTTGCATTTGAGATAACTGAGTTGTGATGATCTAAAATAAATGCAAGATCCATACAACAAATAGGTCAAATGGGTGAGTTTAGGTTAGATGGGTTCGGGTTGATTTTGATTTGGGCCAAACATTTTGACTTGTATAATAAATGAGTTTGGTTCAGGTCAAGCACATTCATGTTTGGTCAACTTTTGGTTAGACTCAAATTGGACCCGCCAACCTGAATTAATACCCTTAGTTGTGAGATGTCATTCAAAATCATTGTGATAGATGATGTTTGCTCATATATTTTAGATAATTGCCTCATACTATCATTTATTGTTCTTGATGCATTTTTCATCACTTCTTCCATGAATGATGTTTTATCGAAACATCTATGTCTTCTATAAAAAAAAATGTAGTATATGTATACAAATACAAGAAGACAATGTCATCTGCTCCTTGGCTGTGGCAAAATTGAATTTGTTGATATTGGATGAGTGGTTGGATCAAAATATGATGATGTCGGGAAGAAATCTTCATTTCCTCTGAGAAGCAGAAGATAAGAGGGTTTTGATGCAATTAGTTCTTGCAAATTTTAGTGGCTGTGGTTGAGGTAAGATAGCCTTTGATAAGTCCTCAACTTCTAGTAAAGGAGCCTGCAGGTATTTACGAGTGCGATGTGGGTTTGGAGCACCTGGTAATTTTTGAATGTGGGAGGAGAACCATTTTTGAGCTGAAGGGAAGACACAAAATCGTTGGATATTGGCGATGCAGTCAATAATAGGTGGAATAGGGAAATTGTTGACGAGATTCACAGCATATTATAGGCATTGTTAGGGATCATTAGAGTGCTACTAAAGGGAATGATTTTGAGGTTTGGGATCAGGGTAGAAAACTATGGTAGGTGATGGAGCTCGCCGTGAAATTGCGTCATAGAGATGCGAGCGATCAAATTACATTGTTAGATTATAGTAGATCAACAAATCCTTGGTGGATGACCTTAGAACTGTAGACATGATTGAGAGGATGATGTGGTTTGCGTCAGAGAAATCTGCAATTTGGATGGCAGTGTGAAAGGCTTGGGATCCGACATTACTTGGGGCCAACAGAGGCCTAGGACTGTGTTACTAATCTCTTGAAGAAGCATGTAAATAATCTCTCAACAAGGAGAGACGGTCTACGGTTGAATGATGCATTGAAAGCATTATGAATAGGATCCTTAATCCTAATGGGGCATTTCAAGCTGTTCAAAACTTCATAAATTAGGAAAAAAAAGTGACACAAGAAGGGGAAATTAAATTATTCATTTCACATCTTCACCCTTTATAAATGGGGGTATTTATAGAATACAAGGTTAACACCTAATTACAACCCAGCTAATAATGTTTTGGGCTCACAATAGAGCATCCTAGTGTATGGTTGTCGTTTCATGTAGGTTTGGTGAAGGTTCTGTTTGGCATAGTTTACTAGTTAAATATTTGGTTTACGCTCTGTTTGGCATTGCGTACTAATGTTTTTGCTCTCTTGAATAGTGTTTTTAGGTGTTCGGCCCAATACCTGTGAGGACAAGTCTGGTTACATGAAAGTTAAAAAACAGATTCCTAGAACAATAAGGATGCAGCTTCCCAAAAAGTGCTTATGCTGATTATCGCCGCTTCATTTAGTAAATTAGTAAATTACATATTTATTTAATTATATACTAATTACGATTTTAATATTATATTATAATAGTATTAAGTTCATAATAATGTTCATGTCGGTTATTCAATTAACTCTCAGCTACGCCGCATCACTTTTTGCTAAGTAGCCACAACTCTTTCAGCACTCTAGAAAGCATTTTTAATATAATTTTGTCATAAAAGAATCTGCTTTACTGAATGACACAATAGACAGCAGCATAATACTGCACAATACAACACAACACAATAACTTCATGCAAAGTTGGTGAACTTGCAAGGAGCTTGGTTTGAGGCACATATTTTCCAAAGATACCCTCCTTTTCCTAAGGAAGTACATGAAGCTAGTTATAATCGTTGAAATTGTTTATCCTCTGTAGTATTTATTTTAAAGAATTAGTATCTGAATCTTCATAGGAATGTTATTTTACGTTTGAAATTTTTGCAATTTTGGATTTTTTTTTCTGGTAAAAATTAAGTTGTTTTCATTTTATTTTATTTATTTTACTTGAAGGATTGTGGAAGTGTCGGCATTGTTCCTGGACCTACCAATTACTTGGCTCCGGCATAGAACCTCATAAGAAACACCAAACCAGTTGTCAAGTGGTGATGGAATCCAGAACACTAACACAAAGTCAAGGTCAGTTATTCATTTTGCCAAAATAACGTAGTTTATTTGGCTGTGCAATTCTTGTAACTTTGGCATTAGTTTGTAACAATTATGAGATTATTGAATATATTAGAAAATTTACAGTTAGGTAAATAATTCACATATAATTTTGTTATTTACTAAGTCATTCTTTCATTATTGTTTCTAGTGCTTGAAGGTTAGGCAGTATGTATTGTAGAAAGCTTAATCAATTTTTGGGTTGCAAAATCATCTATTTTTTGTTCTGGTTTATCTATTTTCCTGTTGAGTTTTTATTAACAACTTTTAAACCTACTGTTCAATAAGGAAAATCCCCCATAAAGTATGTAGCCGTCAATAATATGGACTTAACTTTATTTTGTTTTATTTTATTTTTTTGAAAAGAGGGACTTACTTTTTTTAGAGAATGAAAATTGCAAGGTTGAAGCTTATGCTAATTGATGATTATTGCTGCAACTCCGCAGGTACTTAATTTGTTAGTTCTGATTATACTGCATTTAGATCAAAAGAAACAGAACATTTTGTTTCTAGACTAATGTGTGGTCTTTGGCGAAGTTCCTGTTGGTTATACCTCATCGTAAGGTGCGGCTGGTGATGATGAACCTATCAGTGGGCAGCAAACATCAACAGGGCCTTTCCATTTAGAATTTTCCTTGCGTCTTTTTGCCATTTCTAGAGCTTGGTGCAGATATTGAAATAGTCGTCAAGGAAGACTAGAGGTCCCCAATGTTCTTATCATGACATGTGAAGCTTGTGGTTGTTAAGTTTCATTAAGGTCAAACCTTTCAGGATTTTTTCTGGCACTCACCACCATTCCAATGTGAAACGTACATGTGCACAAGAATTGATTTGGAAATTAATAACAATTTGAACTTTTGTTTTGCTCATAGAAAACTTATGTTTCACCAAGTGAGGATGTTGGAATTTGTTGTTAAAAGATCGAGTAAAAGTAAACGATTATAATGGAGATTAACGAGGCACTTGCAACCAATTGACAAAAATAAGAAAGTAAACTGATGACGATGACACAAGAATCCATGGCATAACATCAAGACGTTTTCACCTCGAGTTCCTTCTCTCTTACTTTGCAGTAGGTCTAGCGGAGAAGGGGTAGAAGCAATCCAAGTGATACCACCACGAGACAAGTGACGCGTAAGGCCTTGTCCGCCAGAGAAGTAGCAGGAGAAGTGGAGGAAGGTGGTCGGCCGGCGATGAGCCAATGTTCCTTTGGTTTTTGTTCGTCAATCGTCTTGTTGAGTTGAAAGAGTATGCGATCAACGTAGTCTTCTACCGAATCGTCGTGCTCCCAATTTGGATCAAAGAAAGGAGATAATAGAATATCAACTTCTCCTTGGTTGTTGTAGGCGAATCTGTGGTCGATCTCAGGATTAGCCATCCATAACCATTGAAGCTCTCTTGGTGGTGGTGCCTTGGGGAATCCGCCGGTTGGGAGGGGTAATGAAGGGTGGCAACGTGTGGTGGCGGGTGGAGAGGGAGAGGGGCGGGTAAGGCTAGGGTTAGAGAAGGGGAAGGGTTTAGGAGAAAAGAGGAGGGAGTAATTTTGGAAAACTTGAAATTAATTTCAGATTTACTTAATGGGAGGGAGGGAATTAATTTGAATTTCAAATTAATCCATTAATGGGCTAGGGAAGGGGGGGCGGTTAAAGGAGGGGATTGGGGAGCTTTAATTGTGATTTAATTTGAATTGGAGAGAGAAAACCAAGGGGGGAAGGGGGCCGGCCATGTAGAGAGGGTAGAGAGGGAGTTTTGCTTTAAGTAGGTGGGCCCCAAAGAATAATTAGGGATTTAAATCAAATTTGATTTTAATCTCAGATTTAATTAAATAAGGAGGTTTCCAAATTTAAGTTTTAGGATTAAGAAAGTATTTAAATTTTAAATTTTAAGTTTGAAATCCAATTAGATAACTTTCCTAATTAACTAGAACCTATTTTAGGAAAGTGGATTATGACCAAAGGGGTTTTTGATTTCAGATTTTGGCTAAGGGGATGGGGCCGGCGGGTTGGGCAAGGGGAAGGGGCGGCGGTTGGGAGGAGGCCGACGGCTGGGTATAGGCGGCCGGCGGGTGAGAGGGTCAAAGGCGGCGGCTTGGAGTTGGGAAGGTGGAGGGATGGGTTTGGAGAGGAGAAGAGGATGGTGAATGAGATGACAACGAACAACTACAAACCGCGAACCTTGGAATCCACCAAAGGTTGATGGGTACTACACTCATTCTCAATAACTCACAAAGAGATCAAAACAAAAAGAAGAGAAATTCATTCATAATAATCATCAACCTATTACAAAGCATATGGCCACTATATATAGGCCTCCAACAAAAGTAAAGTACACAAATGCCCTTAAGGCTACAATAAGAAAACACTCCCCAAAAGGGGTAAACTCGGAAAACTTAAAAGTAAAATAAAATGCATCAAAAGTAAAGACTCTGAATCGTAGCCGTCGATCTACGATTCCGTCGCCGGTACACGTGTCGGAATCTCTGAGCGATGTCCTCATCACATTCCCTTTAATATCTTTCATCATTTTTCAGGTGGCAGGTGAGGGGCTATGACACAACCCAATAGTAGGATGAATCAGGTTGTTTTAGAACAACAATAGCAATTTAATATTTTAAAAGAAATAAAAATAAGATTAATGCAAAAGTGGAGGAATGCATTTCAATGACAATCAATAGTTTATCCACAAAATCAATGCGTGCAAAGAAAATAGCTAAACTACAAATTAATAAGAAATTAGAAAAGGATTGGCACCTACATATTATAGAGAAGCCTCACAAAAACTTCTTACAATGATGCACAACATTAGTTACACAAGTGCCATAAGGAGCCAAATCAAACTATTGATGCAGAGGATGAGTTTGGCTGCTCTTAAAATTGTCAATGAAGTTGCATAATTCTCTAGGAGGAAATGTGCTGGGAAACTTGTTCTCCTTGGAGGATGAAAGCTACATAATACTCTAGGATTGCATGTTCCTTATGGAGGGTGTTGAACTCCTCCAACAAATAACTAGGTACGATGTCATTAGTCACAAAAGAAATGTTGAAATCTATGATTCTGACATTCTTTACAGTCATTCCTATAATGAATCCAGATCTCTTGGGGGCAAGCCTAGTTGACTGCAGCGAGAGAAAAAAGAAGGTAAGAAATCCTAATCTCAAGTAACTGTGAGAAAGAAGTCAATTCATCTATCTAGTTGCCTCAAATAATGTGGAGCACACGGATAACTGATGCATAGTTGGACATAGTGGAAGATTTGCAACGCCTTGAAAATTAAAGAAGAGAGAAATGGAGAGAAAGAGCTCTGTATGCGAAATTTGGAGTAGTCTACATACACAACTCAAATCAATTGGAGATGACGCCACATTCATCAAACCATCATAATCATAATCTCATATTTCATTATTATGTGGACCTTAGATCTCTATTTATAATTGGTAATCATACAATAAGCAAATTTGTCCTAAAATAGTAGTTATCTGCATTTCTTATTATAAGTGAATATAAAGATAAATAATGATTACTAATAAAATGAATACAATGAGAATTCAACAAAAATTGTTAAGAAATGCTAGTAATGCATGCTTATCTTACATTATTTCTCTTAGGGTGCAAAAACTTAACTCTAGACTATTTTGTATTGGAGGAAAATTTTAATGGTCTTTTGTTCTAATCCTAAAGTTGTGAAATTCATTTCTTTGGGAACACATTCCAAAGAAGAAGAGACGAAGGGAATCCATATTGAAGAAGAATGGATGAATGAACATTTTTTGTTGCTTTGAATTTTATTTGGAGAGGGCGACACCTTCTATGTTTTTTAAAGTCATGTCGATTCGTAGAATAAAGTAGCTGGCGCATTCTCAGTATTGTGCATCTTATAGACTTCCACTTCCATTAACTATTTTTTGTTTGTATTATCGAACACCGTTATGAAATCTTTGAGTGTTCGGGCTTTGATTGTTGTCCTTGGAACGTATAATAACTCTTACTCATTGGGATAGAATGACTATTTAGCTAATCTCTTAATTAATTTGATTTGCGGGGGCAGATATGTGATGCTGCTAATGCTTAGAACTTTTACTTTCCTTCGAAGTGATGGCATATTTTTTTTAATCCTAGTAATTATATATGCCATATAAGTTGGTTATATCATATATACATTCTCTGACATAGTTTAAGATCTGTTTCATGTAATTTTTCTTATTACTTTATTTTCACTAGAAACTCCATCCTTACTGCCAACTAAACTTCTCTTATTGTCCGCTTTCTTTTATTTTTATGCTGGTAATTTTGTGCGGTTGAATCTTTAGTTTATAATTTTCAAGACTTGCTGGGTTGGTTGCTTTTAATGTTTCGATCTATTGCTCTACATATATTAGTAAGGTTGACATCTCAGATAACAACTGGAATCAATAAAAAGTGAGGATTTGTAACTCAAATAGTTGGGATGAAAACAATTAAACTGATGATGATGATGATGATATTAGTAGCATTATAAATGTATCAATAAGCTCGTTAAATAGGTTGATGCTCTTTTAATTAATGCTTGTTTATGTTCATTTAGTTGATTGAACAAGCTTGTGTTTAATTTAAGAAGCTCGACATCTAATTGAACTAGCTTTAATATTAATACTCTTTTGCATATTTTGCATGCATACAACTTTATCTCTCCTAATTTCTATCTTTTTATTTTTTCATTATTTTGTATGTAAGATCATAAGGAGGTCTATCTACATCATGCTTAATTTATTTCAGGAACTTGTTTTTAGATTTATCTAGACTAAAATTACCTCCTCTAAAGTAAATCTTTTATTTTATTGAAATTAGTATTTGAATTTTTTCCTTAAATTATTGCGAAGTTATGGGTCTTGACTCATAATTGATTTGGGTCAAAATAGCTTGAAATCATGGTCTTCTTAGCTTTGTGATAATATTTTTCTTAGAATTCATCTTGTTCCTTATAGATTGCTTGTATATGAATATTATACTTAAAAATTGATAATTTTACTTTCACTCATTTAAAGTTAGTAAAATAATAAATTCTTATATTTTAAAGAAATTTAAAGATGTTTATATAATTAATTCTATCTATTATTTGTATCTATTTACACAATTATTATTACTTTGAAAAAAGTGTTTTGTGATATAAATTTCTAATCCTTTAATTTGAAAAAAAATCCCAATCATTAATATATTAGAGTGTTAAAAGTTTTAATTCAATGAATAAATTTATATCCATGCATGAAATATATAAAGAATCATGAGAATATCAATAGTTAATTATGATTTTAAAAATATACTTTTGGATAATTTTATCATAATTCCTCATTTAGAGTTTTGTTGTATCTACTAATTTTCATAGAACTTTTATATACACTTGAGATCATTTTTAAAATCATAAAAAGTCATTCTATTACTTCTAATTTTTATCTTTTTATTTTTCTAATTATTTTTATATATGAGGTTATGTATATGTTTATCTAAATTCTTTTTGAGTTCTTGCAATTACTTGCACCATGGTTTTTCTTCTATAAAATTATTTTCTTTAAGATATCTTTTATTTTACTAAAATTAGTATTTGAATATATTTTTCTTTAAAATAAATGTAAAAGCATGGGTCAAGACTTATGATTAATTTCATGTTAGGGTAGCTTGAAATCATGAATTTATTGCAATTGAAATTATATATTTTTCTTAGGATTCATCCTGTCTCTTATATATTTCTTATAGGTGAAAATTATGTTTAAAATTTAATAATTTTATTTTCACTCATTTAAAGTGAGTAAAAAAATAAGTTCTAATCTTTTAAAATTTTAAAGATAATTTAATAAAATTAATACTATGTCTAAATTACAGAAGTTCATCAAAATGACTTATGATTCTTTTGACATAAAATCCTATACCTTCTTAAAAAATAACCTCAAGTGTTTGTACATTAGAATTTAAAATTATAATTCTACCAATAAAGTTATATGCATGCATGAAATATATAAAGAATAATGAAAATACCAATAAGGTAATCCCAATTTTAAATTGTGAATCTTTCATACTTTAATCATAGTACCTTATTTAGAATTTTAGTACCAAAAAATCTCTTTGGTCCTTATGCACACCCTTGAGATTCTTTTGGAATGATAAGTCATAAGAATGCCAATAATTATTGGTTATTTGAATTTTTATATATGATGAAGCAAAATATCCCCCGCGTAGGGGGCATCTATATATATATATGATGAAGTAAAATAAAACTTTGAAAAAATATAGATAATATTATTAGAGTATATAATTGTTTATGTACAACCCATATTTATCATATATGCTATCTATATTGCTTTCAAAAAGGAGTTTCTGATTTCATAAAGAATAAATTAACATCTTCATTATATTCCAAATAAGAAAAATATCATGATTATACAATTATAGAAGCTAATATGCTTACAAGTCCAAAAATTATAGAAGTATACATGTCTAATAAGTCAACTTCAAATTCCCTTTTGAAAATATATGGCAAATAAATATATAATTTTTAATGTAATGATATTACAATAACTTCTCCCACGTAGTGGGATAAAGGCTTGATGTTGTTGTTGTTGTTGATATTACAATAACTTCTTTTTTTATTTTATTTTATAGCACTGATGAGGACATCAGAGCATGGAAAGTCTATCAGAGGTGTGGCCGTCGATCTACGGCCACGATCGAGTCGATGTATTTTTGAGTCATTTCATGTATTTGTCTTTTATTATTTTATTTGCATTTATGTTGTATATGTTTTCGTGTTTTATTCCTTACTTAAGAGAGGTCGTATGTAAGCCCTAAGGGCGATGTCGTCTTTTTATTTTGAGTCCTTTTGTATGAGGCTATTTATAGCCCTTATGTATATCTTCTAAGGTTAATGAATGAATGAATGATTATCAAAGAGTTTTCTGCATATTACTTTCTTGTGAGAGTTTGAGAATCGTGGAAAAGGATCCCTAGGAGAGGGAGAATCATGCATCACCCACCAACCTTGAAGAGTCGGGTTCGTGGCTTTACGTTCTATCTCTTTCCTTTTTCCCCCCTCCACCACCGCCGGCTCCACCTTCCCCTCCTCCCACGGCCCAAGCTCCACCGAACACTTGAACCGCCGGCCCTTTCCCCCCACCATCCCCTTCCCCTTCCCCTTCCCCTCAACGCCCCACCACCACCATAACTGCCGGTCCACCCTCCCCCACAAAGCCGCCGGTCCCCACCCCCATCTTCCCCTCTTTGAATTATTTCCTAAATCCCCACTTTCCTTATTTATCCCAATCTATCTTTGGAAGGAATTTGAATTCGAAATAATTTAAATTTAGTTCCCAAATCTTTCCTAATGCCTTGATCTTATTTTTGGAAAGGATCCTAATTAAATCAATTAATTCAAATCTGAATTAATTGATTAAAACCTTTCCTCTTTCATTGATCCTATTTTTGGAAAGGTCTTTTAATGAAATAAATTAATTCAAATCTGAATTAATTGATTAAAACCTTTTCTATTTCATTGATCCTATTTTTGAAAAGGTCTTTTAATTAAATCAATTAATTCAAATCTGAATTAATTGATTAAAACATTTCCTATTTCATTAATTCTATTTTTGGAAAGGTCTTTTAATTAAATCAATTAATTCAAATTTGAATTGATTGAATAATTATTGCCTTGAACCCAAAATACATTGAATCTAGTCACATAACCCCCTCCCTCTCTCTCTTGGTCGAACCCCCCCCCCCCATTCCCCACCTATTTAATTCCTTTCCAAATTAAAGCTCCTCCCATTGGAATTAAACCAAAGCCCTCCCCCTCTCTCCTACCCGCCCCCTCCCTCTTCCCTTTCCCTCTTTAATTACTTCCAAAGTAGGAAATTAACTAGAGGAATTAAAAGCTCACTTTCCCCCAACCTAACTCCACCAACATCTGATCCTAAACTTCCCTAAGCCTTTTACCTTGGCGGCCACCCTCTCATCCCTTCTCTTGGATTTTGGAGAGAAACTTCTTTCTTTCAAGGGAAACCAACAAAGACAGCAAAAGAATCTCTTCTCCGCACTTCAATAAAGCAATATTGATGCATGGCCGATCCCGATCTTGATTTCGGCATTGTCTACGACGAGCAAGGCTTCGTTCACATCCTTCACTCCACCTTCTTCGACGTCAACCCGAGGATCGATAATACTGTCGAGGAATACGTGGAGCGCATTCTGGATACTCTCGTCGAAGCCATCGAAGAACAGTTAGGCCACGTTCAGTGCAAATTATCTCCGATTCTCAACAAGGGTGAACTTCTTCCTATTCTCATTTATCTTCTAAATCTCACTAATCTTGTAGGTGATGATCAAATTACAAGGAATCGTGCTTCGCCTTCTGCCTCCGCTTAGTAAACGTAGGAATGCTTAGTAAACGTAGGATTGAGTGTACTTTCTATGTTGCTATCTTATTGTTAGATTAGGGATTTTATTGAAGACTACTTCATCCGCAAATTGTTGTAATTCTGTATTGTTTTGAGAATTCAAGTGCTTATCATGTAATTTGGCCTAAGCAGCGTGACCGCTCTTACGTTTTTTCTTTTCATTTAAATCGCTAACAGTCTTAATTATTCTGGTCTTTTCAACGTCGTGCAAATTCTTATCACATTAATTTAAAAGCATTGTAGTCCTACATCAAGCACTCTTTTTAAATTTTAAATTCTAACAAAGTGTACTAAGTGCACGTGCAATTAAACTAGTTAAAAGATAAATATGATGTGCACAAATAATAATCAAATCATTATATAATTTTCTTCAATTTTACTGTATAATTTCATTAATATTTTGAATGCCCAAAAATTGAAAAAACATAATAATTGAATTATATGAAATTCTTATGAATAATTAAGTATACATTTGTGTTGGTCAAAAAGGTTTTAAGGCATCTCAAGTAAATAAAAAATTAACTAAATTAACTTGAATGTGATTTTAATTATCACATCTACCTTAGCTCAATCAGAAAATAAATACTGGCAGTTGGTTCGATTGGCAATGGCCTGACAAATAAAATAGGAATTCAAATGGATGCTTTTGTGTGGCATGTGTGAAGAAAATTAGAAAGAAATGGTTTATAATCATGAAAGAATTATCTGTTTTTTCTCCTATAATTGAAATTGATTAGCAACTTCTCTTTATATTTATCGTTTGAAGTGGATTGTTGCGAGCAATTAGTAATATATTAATGATGGTTTTGCTGAAGATCTCCTAGGCATTCTCTCAAATTACCTTCGAATTTCTTGTGATCCCTTTTTGAGTTCACCCTTCATAGAGGGAAAAGTAATTAAGCTTTTGGGCTGAGTGAGAAAGAGAATAGGGGTATGAATTATTGTGCAAGGAGGGGAAATTGTGTGTGTGTGTGAGAGAGAGAGAGAGTCCCGTGAGGAGAGAGAAATTAGGTTGAATATGAGAAATAGTTTCAATTTTCATTCCATGATATAATAAAATGCATGACTTTTCTATTACTATTACATAAATAAAGTTACATGAATAACTTATGCTAATTTAAATTTTGTCACGATAATCCATAAAAAATTATAAATTTTCTGGTTAGAATAAAAGAAAGTGATGTGAAATAATAACAAGAATTTCAGGATTTTAATAAAAAGTTGTTAAGCGATGCAATTATAATTTAATATTTCACTAAGATTAGATTCTCAGATTTCTTAATTGTCGTTTTGTTTAGGCATGTGATTACAAATTAGATTAGCGAAACGATTTTAAATAACAACAAAATATAGTAAAGCTAGATGCGCGAATAACAATAATCAACCGGTTAACAGTTAGAAAATTCACCTCGAGTTTCCCTCACGCTCTTGAGGGCTAATAGCAGAAGAACAATTTCAACAAAAGTAATGACGCCACCAAAAGACAGAAAGCGCTTACAATATCGTCCGATGAAGAGTTATCCGAAGGAGAAGAAGTCGGTGGATGTCAGAGGAGTTACCACTGTCCGAATGTTTGATGTTCGTCGATGGAGGTAGTCAAAGAAAATAAGATCTAGTCGATGTAATCCTCGGCGGTGTGGTCATCTCCAAGTTGATGTCGAAGAAAGGTGATCTCCATATATCCATTCGTCCTTGATGATCGTAGATGAAACCATGGTCTTGATTAGGATTGACCATTCATGGGGAATAGACCAAGGGGTGGTGGATCTTCTTCCTTAGATGGTATGCGGAGCAAGGGATAAGAGAAGTATTAGAGGAGAGGGGATTGTGGGTTCAGCCAAGGTTAGGGGAAGGACCAATTTTGACTTCAGATTTTGGTTAGGTTGGAGGAGGGAAGGCCAATTAAAATCTGAAATTTAATCTTCAGATTTTTAATGTTGGGGAAGAGGGAATAATTTGAATTTTGAACTCCCTCAAATGGGGGCTAGGGTAGGGCGGAATTTCTAGGTAGAAAAGGCTTTGATTGAGAGCATTAATTGGGGGGAATTAATTAATAGGGAGAGAGATAAGGGGCCGGCCAAAGGAGGGAGGGGAGAATTGTCCACATTCAATGTATGTGGCTAAAGCATTAATTGTGATTGGGGAATTAAATTTGAAATTAATTTCAAATTTGGAGGGATGGGAGGGGCTTCCTTAAATAGATTTATTAATCTGGAAAGTTTTGAAATTCAAATCTATTTGAATTCAAATTAAGAAACTTTCCACATTAACAATTGGCTAATTTAGGAAGGTAATTAAGTGGCTATTTGAATTTGAAAATCAAGGCTAGGGGAGGAGGAGGGGCCGGTGGTTTTGATGCGGACATCCAACCGTCCATGCCTATCCGAGTAGGAGCTGAAGATCGACGGCCGTGATCGTCCCACGTTATCTTAAATTTAATTTTTATTATAAATTTTTCATTTTTACCCTTACTTAAGAGGGTCGTCCTATGTCAGCCCTAAGGGCATATGTGTCTTGTTTTAGTTTCTTAGGCCTATATATAGAAACTCTTGTTTGTGTAATACAATGATAGATTATTAATAAAATTTTGTGTTTACACTTGTGTTCTTTGGAGAGAACGTTAGTGAGATTCCTATGGGAGGGAATCGGAATACCCGTCAGTTGCAGGATTTGTTCTGGCTCACGGTTGTATCTTTCTTTCTCTGAATCCTAAATCCTTTTCTCCTCCTCCCTTGACCGTCGGCCAAAATCCCCCACTTGCCATCGACCGATTTTCCCATGAACCCCTCCAAAGCCACAAGCCTCCTCCACTTTATCCATATCAATCGCCGGCCATAAACCCCTCCACCTCCATAGCCGGCCGACTCTTCCCCACCACCTAAACCCGACGGCTTCCCCTTTCCCCCCTTAGTCGCCGGCCCACTTCCTCCATAATTTCCTTGATTTCAAAATTCAAATTGTATCTTTAATACCTTCCTAATTTAGCCTATTATTAATATGGAAAGTTAATTAGTTTGAATTCAAATTAATTTGAATTTCAAATACTTTCCTAATTAATACAACTATTTTAGGAAGCATCCCCAATTGATGCAAATCTGAAATTAATTCAGATTTGAAGTCATCAATCAATAATTAATGCAAAGATCCACATACGTTGAATGTAGACGCTCCCCTCTTCCCTCCATTGGCCTGCCCCCCTTCCCTTCCTTTTCTCTCTCCAAGTAAACCCATATCTCATAATTAAATCCCATTAATACCTCCCATTAGCCGCCCCCCTTATTCCCCATTAAGGGTAGTTTGAATTTCAAATTATTTCCTCCCTCCTTTTAGGAAATCTGATATAAAATTCAGATTTTTTAATTCCCCCCCCCCCTCTCCTTTCCTTATTCCCTCTCCAATTAATTCCCCTCCATTAATTAATTCTCTAACTGGATATCCCATTATGAGAATTAATTAATTCTAATCTCAAATTTCCCCCACCCCCCATATCCGTTCTACATTAGTTTGGTATCAGAGCATGGTTGCTCGGGATGCGGACTCGACGGAGTCGAGCTCTTTTCCACCCTGGGAGAATGATGCGGACATCCAACCATCCATGCATATCCGAGTAGGAGCTGAAGATCGACAGCCGTGATCGTCCCACGTTATCTTAAATTTTATTTGTAATTTTTATTTTTATTATAAATTTTCCCTTTTTATCCTTACTTAAGAGGGTCGTCCTATGTAAGCCCTAGGGGCATATGTGTCTTGTTTTAATTTCTTAGGCCTATATATAGAGGCCCTTGCTTGTGTAATGCAATGATGGATTATTAATAAAATTTTGTGTTTACACTTGTGTTCTTTGGAGAGAACGTTAGTGAGATTCCTATGTGAGGGAATCGGAGTTTCCACCAGCTGCAGGATGGGTCCGGGCTCGTGGCTTGAAGTCCCTTGGAGAAGGGCAACGTATCACCCGTCAGTCTTCAGAAGAGTCCAAGGCTTGCGGTTTATCTTTTATCTTTTTGTTTCTTTGTTTGTGTTTCTCATTGTTTTTCCTATTCGCCATCTCATTCCTCTCCCTACTTCCACTAAACCGCCCCCCCCCCCCCCCCCTTTTTTTTCTCTCCAATCCCACTAGCTTCATCCCATCCTCCACCCTAACCCATCGACCTCTCCACCATAAACCCTTAATTCCAAATTTCAAATTCCCTCTTGATTACCTTCCTAAATTAGATTTTGTTAATTTGAAAAGTCATTCAATTTTGAGTTCAAATAAATTTGAATTTCAAAACATTTCCAATTTAATAAATTCTACATTAGGGAGCCTCCTTCAATTACTCCTAATCTGAAATTAATTTCAGATTTATTTCTCCAATCCCATTAAATGCTTGATTCACATACATTGAATTTGGACATCTCTCCCCCTCCTTCTTTGGCCGGCCCCCCTTTCCCTCACATATTAATTAATTCCCCTCAATTAATGCTCTCAATCAAATCCCTTTCCCTCTAAAATTTATTCTTTCTTAAATTATGTTGTTCTAATTTTGGTAAGTTTTTGAATTCAAAATTCAAACGAATTTGAAACTTCAAATTTTTTCCTAAATTGTTTAGCTTAATTTTGGAAAGCCTTCCTTCAATCAAGGATTTGTTAAATCTGAAATTAATTGGGAATCAATTCGAATTTCACATTCAACGAACCTGAACACTCTCTCTCCTCTCCCTCTCTAGGCCGGCTCTTCCCCTCTCTCTCCAATCCACTTAATTCTCATTAATTCCCCCTCTTAATTAATTAATTCTCTAATTGGATATTCCATTATGGGAATTAATTAATTCAAAATTTCAAATGACCTGCTCCCCCATATCCGTTCTACATCAGGTTTGGACTTGGTTTAGATGGACCGGCGGCTTGGGGAAAAGGCTGGACTTGGGTTCGGTGGGGGAGATGGGTGGCGGAGGGGCTAGGAGCCGAAGGGTTAGGTGGAGAAGGGAGGGGAGCTGGCGGTTTGGGGTGGAGGAGGGGAGGAAGCCGGCGGTTTGGGGTGGAGTTGGGGAGGAAGCCGCTGGTAGAGAGGTAGGGAGGGGTTGGCCATCGGTTAGGGGAAGAAGGGGAAGGTGGCCGTCAGTTTGGAGGGGAGGGGGAGGGTGGCCGAAGGTGGGAAAAGGAAAGGAGAGGTAGACCGTGAGCCCGGACTCTTCCGACAGTTGACGGGTATTGCGTTTACCCTCACCTAGGATTCTCTCCTCTCAAAGCTCACAACAAAGAGAAGACAAATGCTAGAATTTTTCATTCAAAAATCATCCATCCCTAATACAATAGTAAGGGCCCTCATATATAGGCATCAAAATAAAAGAAAACACAAAGACTCAAATGCCCTCGAGGCTACAACATGAACTAATCCCCTCAGGGGTACAAAGGTAAACTAGAATAAAAATACATAAGATGTATTAAAAATAAAGACTCCTAATCGTAGCCATCGATCTACGATGCCTCCTCTGGTAGACGCGTCAAAATCTCCTGCTGATGTCCTCATCAGAAAGACCATCCTAATGAAATTGACAATTCTTACCTATTAAATAATCAAATGATGACCCTAAGTTTTACTTTTCATGGCTATTATTACTATTAAACTCAAATTACAATTAAATAAAATTATTGGCTAGCATAATCTAATTACTTCTGAACCAGAATCTTTTGGAGAATCTGAGCTCAAATCTAAGATGAAGGCCTTGCACTACATTACATACGAAACATGCAAATTATATGTTTTCCTCACGTGCCTATGTTCTGATTTTTTTTTGTTCTGCTGTTGCATTATTGTTTTGGATCCTGTTCCAATTAGTTTATGTTTTTATACCATCCGAAAATGGTATTGCCTAGGATGTTTAAGTGTATTTTGTCATTTAACGGAAATAAGTAACAATCTTGTTTGTGCACAACTGAAAATGTTTAATTAAGAATGCAAATTTATGGTTCTATAAATTAAATCATCAATTCTATGTGAAAGTTACATCAAATAATGAATGTGTCATTGCTTGTATTTATGCACTCGGTTGAAGTACTTTGTTATTCAGAAGTTGATGACATCAAGCCTGTATTCATAAACAACCTTGTAAAATATGAAGGAATCAAATAAAGCAGTCAACATGTTATTGGAGTTATGCCACATATTGCTTTCTCTCATGATGTCCGTATTACATTCTTATTTATGGCATTTTTCTCTTTGCTTTTATTCACTCACTTTCTATTTAAAAAATCTGTATCCAGATGATCATTTCGACAAGCCTATGGTCATAGTTGAACCATCGTCTTCTAAAATAATTTCTCAGAATGGCCAAATTAGTGGTGTGTCAGCTCTACCAACTACTGTAATCATACCCCAGGGTGATGTACAAATTCATGTCAGTAATCGGATCTCTGTGGAAACTAGAAGAGAGAATGAATGGGAAGTGCTAAAGAGTATTGTCTACGGAGGCTTGATTGA
Organism: Dendrobium chrysotoxum; assembly: GCA_019925795.1. Classification (NCBI taxonomy): domain Eukaryota; kingdom Viridiplantae; phylum Streptophyta; class Magnoliopsida; order Asparagales; family Orchidaceae; genus Dendrobium; species Dendrobium chrysotoxum. The sequence continues at coordinate 1,374,739 of CM034297.1, read as the reverse complement.
ATCAATCATCAGTCTTGGTGTAGTTTCATCAGCCGCTGGAGCCAACACCTCTACATGTAAATATCAACTTTTTTAGTGTGATTACATAACTAATGACTTCTAGATAATTTTTTAGCATGAAGAGGGAGACAAAATGTAGATCCTTTGATAAATTTATGTCCACAAAATCAGTGCCGAAGTTGGGCAATGGTGATCCAAAATATGGCTTTTGTGGTAACGGATAATTCTTGCTTTTGGATCACCATTGCCCAACTTCGGCACTGATTTTCTGTAATAAATTTTCATTCTTTTTTGTAGAGATGTCATAGGAGGGCTTGGGGAGATTTGATGAAGGAGAGTAATTAAGATTATTGTGGAGAGAATCTCTGAGAATAATCTCAGAGGATTAGGAGGATTAGTTGTGGTACAATACTTTTCAATGTTCCGAGAGCTTTGGTTTTACCTTTATTCTTTAGTAAAGATGATCAAGTTTTTTTGTTTTGCAGTGAATGTTGTCTCACTGGGATTGGCAAATCTTATAGGTGGTTTCTTAGTGATGTTACATGATGTAAGTACTTTTGATTGTCCTTTTTAATCTGTTTTTCCAGCATCTGCCTGTTGCTATCATCCATTAAAAGCTTCTGTTTTGTTTGCATGAGCCACCTTCATTGACTTTTCAAATTGTACCAAATCGATGTCTTAGAAATTGATTAATATTGGTCTCTATGTTAGCCGTACTTCCAAACCAACAAAGATCAGAACAATTATTGCTGAAAATTTCTCCGAGAACATATAAATGGAAGAAAAAAATGTACAAAAACATCAAGTACTTTTCTAAAAGTTTGGCCAATGAAGTACTACTTTCTATTTCTACCCCTGCAGTTTCTACTATGATGGCGATAATGAAGTTTTTACAAGAGACCTCTACAACCTCACGCATTGTCTACATTTTTTTTCCTTTTAATCTGTATTTTATATATATATATTGAAATCCTCTCTATTTATAATGAAACCTGGAGCAATCAAAATCGCTCTATTGATGACTATTTTTTATTTCTGCCATTGTAATTTGCACCATGATGACAATGATGAAATTTTTGCAAGAGAACTTCATCGCCTCATACACTCTCTTAAGTTTTTTTTCTTTCCATTTTATCTCTCTTGTACATTGAAACCTTAATAACGGCTATCCATTTATAATGAAAATCTAAAACTAAGCAAATACAACATTTTGTGATACTTAATAGTTATATCTACACCTGCAGCTATCCGAAATTAGAAGCAGTGAAGCTACTAGTCAAAATGACGAACAATCTGACCTCTATTGGAAGCTGCTTGGTAGAAGAACAAATTTCAGCTTGCATCTAACAGTTTCCTTACTATCATACACCCTCTTTGGTCTCCTTCCTCCAGTAATCTATAGCTTCTCATCAAGAGAGAGCACTGAAAAGCTCATCATAGTGGCTGCAGCCTCGCTTCTGTGCATTTCTCTACTCTCAATAGGAAAGGCTCATACAACTGAACCAAAGTCTTATATCAAAACTTTTATTTACTATCTTGGACTTGGCCTCACAGCCTCTGGCCTTTCGTATGCAGCTGGAGTTATGATTAATAGATTTCTGGAGCAGATTGATTTGTTTGAACCTAAGGCTCCATTGGCCTCTTCTCTGGAGCTTTTTGGTGCAGACTCTGGCCTGATTTCATGGGCATCTTTGTAAGGACGATGCTGCAATATTACTTTTGTGCTGACTGTAATGTAATTTTCTTAATTTCATATTTTATTGCCATTTTTAACTATTTTAGGTTCATTAAGCATTATATTTGTTGTAAAGCAGGAATTTTGAGGCTTTTTTTTTTCTCCAGATCTTAAGAATATATAAAGATGGAGAAAGAAATCATGTCCAATAATCCTAGAAGCTGACTCAATGAAGCTCATTCTATGCAGGTCAAACTAGCTCACCAAATTTGGCTTGTGATTCAATGTTTAAATAATTATTGAGCAATTAAGGCTCAATTCTCTCAATTAATGTCCCCTCGAAATCTTGGCTAATTGTAGTTGTTTATTGGCTCGTCTAATTTGTCGAGTTAAGTATTTAGGCTTTTGAGATGAGCCTAAGTTTCTCGTTGAGGAATCTTAGAGTCAATAATTTGTGTTAGTTATGTAATTGAGCTCTAATCACACCAATAGATTAAAAGACTATTAAGAGCCCAACGTAGAATCTTGTTGGAGTGTAATGTTATCCATTGAGTTGGTGTTGATGTTGTAATCAACAGTTATTGGTAATTGGTGACAAAGATAGCAAGAGTAAGATATATACTAAATGTAACAACTAGTGTTCTTAAATAAATTTATTTGAAAAATAAATAAATAAGTTTATTTGAAAAGTTTCAAATTTTTGAATTGTGGCACTGCGGCGTTAAACATTTTTGAATATAAATTTCTCCACTCAATTGTTCTCCTCTCTCTCTCTCTCTCTCTCTCTCTTGTTTGGCTTGCCAAGAAAGGAAGGGAAGGAGGAGAGAGGAGAGAGAAAATGGACTTTGATTGTCGATTCATTTCATTGCTTCTATGAAAATTGTTTTGGTCACTTTAAGTGTCTTATATTCTATCTCTGTTTTCAAAGATTTTTATTTTGAGATTTATTCTTTTGTCTAAATCGATATGTATTTCATTTTCTCTTGATTTAGTGAACTTCCATCGCATAAATTTTGGAATATTGTAGTACTAATTATTCTTTTCATTTTGATTGGATGATTTTATATTTTTACTGATTAAAATGTTATTTATTGCATTTTGTATGATTTGAGTAGGAATAAGATATATAGTGATTTTGACATTTTGATATGATTATATTGTTAATATAAGTATTGTGAATGAATATGAGCATATGAATGAGAAATAGGCAGTCGTTATTACTTTTGCAATGTTATGTGTGCAATAGTTAGAAAAAGGCTAGTCTATAACTGAGGTTGGCTATAGACTTATTTATATATGTACAAATTGATGGGCTTGTGAGCTTTCCTTTAAATATTATGGTTTTTGGTGATATCATCTATTGATTCATGTGAGTCACTGATTGAGAGTTATAATGAATAATTATTTTATCGATGAAAAAGAGTGACGACTCTGATTATTAAAAGCTATCTGAATACTGAACTAAGAATACTTACTGAATAAATACAGCATAAGCTAGAATTTTTACTTGTTTCATATGACTACTTGGACATGTATATAAGGCATTGATTTATTATTACTAGTTCATTAACATTGATTTACTGTTATTGAGCATATTATTAAGATACTGATTTGTGATTGATATTGAATAACTGAATATCATGTGCATTCCTATATGATTCATTGATAGTACTGAATTGTCATAGATTTCTGACAGTTTTCATAAATACTTTCGCTTTGTTTATTCATATGATTTCCGTACTGTTTAGATATTACTGCTATGATGTTTGGTTTAACAATGTTGATTTACAACCTTATCTTTTCGATATCTGTACAACACTGACTTACAAGCTCTACTATTACCGCATGTGTTTTACTGTTTTTTACACAGATTCATTATCATATCGATTGCTACTGTTATGAACTGAATGATTTCGTGCAAACTATTTCTTTTTTATGATTTGAGTTTAGTAGTAGGGTTTTAGTGACCTACTGGGCTTTATAAGCTCAATATATATGTTTTAATGATTTCAGGTTAGGGAAGCGGTTCGGGAGTATGAGACTGATCAGATACAAGATTTTTTAGGTTTTACTGTTATTTTATCTTTTGGTTATTCTTTTGAGCCCAGGAGTGGATAGATAATATGTTGTATTTGTATGACTCACGGTTAGTGTATATGATTTTTGGGTATTGAACTCAAATGTATATTGATGTTTTGATCAATAGATAGAAGATAAAAGATAAAAGATACAATTATTTCTAATTTAGATATTGTAGTGTGACACTAAATTTATCGCACATGACTTTAATGTCAATATGATATGTAAACTTCATCTACAATTTAGTGGTTGACTCCACAACTCTGAGTTTATATTAAATAACCTACCAAATCTGGCATATCAAAGCAGCTTTAATCGAATATAGGGGCGAAACTAGCTTCCTTTTTTACGGTGGGTAACATAGGATTGAATGCTTGCTATTTTAGGGGCAAAATACAAAAAGTAAATTTTTTCTTAGAATTATGAGAAAATACATTTATTGAGGGAGCGGAGGGCCAAAATATCTAAAATGTTTAATCTATTAAATGGGAAAATTATTAGGGCGTATAATTATTCATCCTGAGCTTTATTTAGATTCATAATAAAAAATATATTATTATAAATTGAACCTTGACAACCACAATAACCAAGCACTTGATTTTCAATTTTAGCAATAAATATGCAATTTATGTCGTAATTTTATCATTGCCTTGTAAGTAAGAGGTCAAATCGGCCCAAAACAAAGTTGGGTCAGCATTCTGATCCCGCCGGCCCGGCAAACCCGCCCGGTGGAGTTGAACTTTTCACTTTAAACGAGGAACGATGAGTTTCAGGCCGACAAAACTTTCAGCTGGACACGTTTCCTACTTGGTATTCGATCGCCGGCGCTACGAACGCTTAGATCGCCGACGACGGACTTCATAAATTCCTCTGCTTATTGCGAAGAACAAATCAGTCGCCCAGAGAAGCAGATTGAAAACTTTCGTGTTTACTTTTCTTCGTCTACCCGCGGAAGCCTGCTTCTTGGCATCTGTTTCTTGCACCGGTTCTGTTATTGGCGACGTAACTAGCGGAGATACCAGCTAAGGATTCAGGTTCACAAGAAGAAAGGTTGTTTCATTGGTCTCCTTAAGAAATTGTTTGTTTTGTTTATTATCCTCCTGAAGCTTTTCCTGGCATAATCCGATTTGCTTGGTTAGGTTTGGTGTCCTTAATGGCATCAAGATGGATGTTTTTAATGGTTAGGCATTGATCTTGGTACTTTGAGGATTTAGGGGAATATTGAAACTTGTGGTGTCGGGTAATGTTAGGAATTCTGTTGAATGGTATGTTCTTAATTCTCTTGCATTATTGGAAGGTTGTCTTCTGAAGGTTAAAGGTTTGCCTCTTTTTTCTTTAATAACCTTGTTCTGCATAGTCATTATGAAATGGTGATGGCCGTTCCATATAACTTATCGGGCTGTAACGTTGTTGTTGTGCTTTGGGCTGTTATTGGTTTTGTTTCTTCTGCATGGTATGGCAACTGGATTGTGCATGCCTGTCTTCATCTGGGAAAATCTCTTAACATACTTTAGAAGATTTCAAGCATCCTTCTCTCAAAAGATGAACCAGCATGCCAAAAGAGATATGGACGACTGACACTTTTTGACTTGGGCACATATTTTGTTGCATGGAAAAGGCTTTTGAATGGGAGAATCAACCTAGCAACCCACAAATTGTAGCGCTTCAGAGATAGATGTGTGGAAAAATCATTATTTGAATCTTTATCCTATGTCTAAGAGATATTTATCAATTCCTAAAAGTTATGGTCAATCCCTTAAAATTAGGAAAGTTAGTTGCTTTTCATTTTTATATAATTTAGTTTTCCTTGAAATATGGAAGGTAGTTTCATATTTCATGTCTTCAATTTGGGATTAATGGCTTGCATTTAGGCATAAGAGCTATTTATATACATTATTATTGAAATAAGTTTCGATTTAAATTTAACATTCCTTATCTACTTCTATACATTAGGGATTAGCTATTTGCAATCAATTAGTTTTGGATTGGATCAAAATTTGAAATTACAATTTTATTCTTCAAATTTTCTATTTCAGCCAACTCTCTCGGTCCTCTGTTTGCTATAAAAAATTGCATGTTTGTTATTCTGTGACAAGAACAACATCCATTTACACATATAACGACACTAAGAAGGGTAAAAATCGAATTATAGAAGTTGACATTTATGTGAAACAAATTAAGACAATTGGATCTAAGTCGACACTTGTGTTGACCTCCATGTGTGTGTCATGATCAATTGAGTGCACCAAACAAGATGACTAACAAACACTTTGCTTGGAACGAAAATCAAAGCGCCTCGATCATGCGCTAAACCACCTCAAATGTCATCCGATCACAAAATTGCCTAAACATTGTCCGATCATAAAATTGACTGCACCGTTGCATCTGGGACATCAAATTTACCTAAGGAGATACCTCTCCCACACAATTCGAGCAAAGGCAGTCGCAAATGATATCCACAGACATGACATTGCGCGGCGTCACCTAAACGACGTCAGTTCATGAAATAGACTTCATTCGTTGCATCCAGAATGTCAAAAATACTATAAAATAACTAAATACTATCCAAAGGGGCGCACAAGTCGAGCAAAAAAATTAAAACAAGCGCGAGGCGAGGCATGCTTCTCGAGATGCACATAAAATGACAAATTATACGAGGAGTCTTTCATCGTTTTTAAAAATAAAATTATAATAAAATTTTTAATAGATATGATTTTTATTTAAAATTCTAATCTAATCCTATTCTACCATTGCTAGCTTTATCCCTGCACTACAATTCGGTGCATGGCTCACCTTTGTCCCTTCAACATAGCAGAAAGAAAAAAAAACCCCTTAAACCCATTACTAATCCCTCCCTCGTCTCTCTACTCCATCTTATTCCTTACACGACCCTTACTCCTTCACAGTACTCACTCTCATCTTCTACACGATTTCCTTTCCTTCTTCCCTATGTCACACATTCATTCACTCTCCCACTCTCACAAACTCCACTCACCCAGCTCCTCTCACTTGCACAGTCCTCCCCCACCCCTTTGCAAACCACCACCCAAACCTCCCCAGTGGAATCATCATAAATCTGTAAACTCTGTTGGCCCGCTAGCAATGGATCATGTTTAATTTGAGCGTTATGACATTTAATAATAGAGTCTCCTCTGGATCAATATTTTGGCATTTAATCATTTGACATGGAGTACACTTAGCCATGATAATGCTACTAACAGATAGCATTGTAGTACACTTAGCATCATCCATTAAACCAGTACATAGTACTTACAACACTTCTTTTCACTCATGTCCATCAAAACATTCGTTGAACTCTTGATACATTTTGTTGCTTTTTTTATGGTTTGCATGATCAGAAAGATGTGCTTCCTGTAGAAATTTTTTCCTTAATTTGTTAGCATTTGAAACACATATTCTGTCTTTATATTTTAATAAGTTATTTTCATTAATTTCATAAATGACTTGCTTTTATATTATTTAAATTTTTTCTAAAAATTAGTATCTTAAGATAATAAATTATATATCTATCTTTTAATGTTGACTGATAGCTGCACTGCATGGATTTTTCTACTTAGCGAATCAGCAATAAAATTTATTTTTTCAGGATGATGTTATATATCCAGATCATAATCTTTGATAAGCTCTAGCCATCATCTCTTCCTTAAATTGAGTTTCTTTTGATTAAATATGTGCTTCAAATTTTTGTGATTCATAAAAATTTACACATGACTCTATATAAGCAATATCTCCATATATTGAGTGCAAATATAATTGTTGCTAATTTTAAATCATGTGTAATGTAATTTCTTTTGTGATTCTTTGACTGCCTTGAAACATAAGTCATCACTTTTTCATTTTATATTAATACACTTTCTAATCTTTTCAATGAAGACTTACTGTATATCTGAAATTCTTCTATACTTGAAGGAACAATTAATATTGGAACAGTCATTAAACAAGTCTTCAGTCTATGAAAAACTTCATCATAATGGTTATACCATTTGAAGTTCAGTGCCTTTTGAGTTAATCTTGTTAATGCAAAATAATATGAGAAAACCCTTTAGCAAACCTCTTGTAAGAATCTGCAGTGCCTAGAAAACTCATTACTTTTGTACCTTCAGGAAGGTAGCAGGATTGATAGTGGTGGTGGAATACTTTGTCAAACATTTGGATTGGTTAGACCTTTTGTAGTTCCATTCATTTTGGTATCTCGGGTTTTTGAGAATAATGTGTACATTGATGAATTTCCTTAATGAATTCAGGTAAAATTGAAAGGTGCAACTAACATCCTGTGTCTTAAACTTTAACAATGCATGGGTGGAAGTGTCTCAATGTGGGCTCCGAAAATTCGGCCCCGGCCTCCGCCCGCTTTTTGCTTTCTTTAGGGGGGAGTTTTAACGAACTAAGTTCCGGGGTAAATTTTGGAAGGCAGATGGATTTGTAGTTAAGACACTACCCAGAGATTTCGCCCTCATTTTGTGAGGACTTTATGATCTGAGTTCTGGTTTCCTATAGGCGCAAACCCCTATAGTTAATTACCCCTCCCAGTAATGAGAGAGAACTTTCGATTAAGGCTAGTCGTCGATCAGATACGTAGAAAATACGTGTTATCTGGCATATAGTAGCAGCATAGGATCAGAAATTGGAGAGTTTGGAAGGTTTGATATTTAAAAATAGAAATTTCACCATCTTGCACTTAAAGCAGATAGTGGGGGAATGGATGATGGACCCGATCAAGATCCCATGGTTCCGTCATCCCGGGCCATCGTGGTCCCTGATCTACTTAGTCAGAGGAGGTAGTCGACCCAACCTGACAGAAGGATCCTTGTCGGCAGCCATGGGTTGCTTCGTCCAAGGGTACCTTGTAGACCTGGGGTGAATACTTATCTAAGGGGACAATTTTGAATCCACCTTAGCTAACAGAGGGCTTTGTGCCCTATCGATCATATCCTATTGATTCATGTCTCAAGGATTTGACGCCATTGGGGAGCATACGGGCTCTGGCCATAACCATAATATAATGGTGCCATTTGGCGGCGACCACCTGGTTCAGAGGGCCCCGAGTCATAATCGTTTATCCTGCAGTGCCATTTGGCGGCGAAACTGCCGGTTAGAGGACTCGTACCACGTCCTTGCTGGCAGGAGATTGTTTGAGAATGGATCCTAGTGATATTTTCGACTAGGCATTAGCTTTATGTGAGTTGAAGTAAATTTTAATTTGTCCACCTCGGCAAACTGTTGCGGAGGGTGGATATATTTTATGCTTCAAGCGTTTAATGGATTTATTTCAATTTTAAATACTTTTGGAATTTTGGATTGATTTTGAGATTTTGGGAATTTCTAGGATTTTGGATTTTTGGACATTGTGGGAGTTTGGGAAGTATTATGAAAATACTTAAAATTCACCCCTTCGGTAGAGATCTGTGTTCAACACAGCCATCATCGGGGTGTGGGGTTATTCATATTTTTTTTATGTTTTGAACCTTGTCGACTCTGTCTATAGCAATTGACAAAGGATCGGGTTTCATAGGCTTTGTGCCTCTGTAAGTGAATTTTCTTGGTTGAAGGCCTTGAAGGCCTAATATGAATGTATAAAATAAATATCCCGGTCGACCTCGCGACCGTATATTTATTTAATAGTTCGAGCCGTGTCGACTCATATCTACCTGCTTAGGAAGATCGGGCTCGAACTTGAATTCACTTATTGACCCGCGCAGCATCCCTAGACGTCACGTGTGTACCAATAACACGCTCGCCGGGGCCCATGCAGGTTTATGATTGCTTTTACCCTTTTCGTGTACCTATGTGTAAACAAACTACAGTACACGTGCGGGGCATTTTGGATATTTGGTGTTGATCAGTTGTTCGGGTAATTGTCTTTTGAATGCGGCATTTGATTTGAGGGCCTGAACACGCCTTCTGTCCACTTGTATGATTGTTGTGGATCCGGTGGCGTTATATGATCTCCCCCACTGCTGTTTGTAGGTAGGTAGATGTTTTCATTCATGGATTGAAATTGACTTCAGGATACTGCATTTCCTGAAGTCTTTCTGCATCTACCCATAGATAATATGTGGTGCGTTCATCTATTTTCGTAGGGAATTGTACGTATTGCAGATCTTTTACAAAGACCCGCAGGAGTGTCTTGATATTCATTGCATATTATACTGAATATGTTGACAAGAGATCTTGTTATTTGTGAGCATATTGTATTTATAAACTCTTCATCATCTCCAAGAGTGGCCTTATTCACTAGGAGCCTGTTCCATTAACACTATTAAGCTCTTTTTCATGAACTCATGGATCCACTGATGCAGACACTAGGGGCATCATGTTACTCATGTGTTGATTGAAGGTTCTTTGTGATAGCAACGAACATATTGTCGCACTGCAAATCTTCTTATTCATGAGTTTTACACATGTTCCTTACATCTTGATTGAAGTTGCGCATCTATCACTTGAGGCTTCGATCTACTGCTTAGTGATTTGTGTCACGCTCCTCTACATGGATTCTCCATCTGATCTTGATTGAGCACCCATGATCTTTTGCTATTTGAATGCATTTTCACCTGTCTCTTTGAATGCATTAATGGGGTTGTTGGCATGATCGAATTGCCATTATTTTGAATCACCCAATTGCTTGAGTTTCGTCATCACTTTCATGTAAGTCATCTTGCATGTGAGTTGTAACATTTATCGAGGCATCCTTGTGCCTCTGCTGTCATCGTTCGCGAGCATCTGTAACAACTTTTCTCCTTCTTATGTTGCTTGAGAGTTCAAACACATTCGCTTGTATTTTGACATTGACCGTAAGATGTAGTGTTTATTGCATATTTCTTGTTGTCATGAAATCTCTCCTTGGTCTTGATTGAGTATCATGGTTGTCAATTAATATTTGCATAACACAAATGTTCATTTGCATCTTAATTGGAATGATAATCTCCCAATTTTCCATTGGAGACATTATGTTCTTGTTCAGGTAGAGCTTTTGATTGTTCACCTTAGTTTTGTGGTCAAATTGGAGTTTTATGTTATCACAAAGTTAGGTTCATGTTCATTTCCCATCCGGATTCGAGTCCAAGTCCTTGCAGTTCAAATCTCGTTCATTTCCTGTTCAAACCGAGTCCAAGTCTTTTTGAATCAAGTCCTTGTGCATCTTCTTTTTAGTTCAATCAAGTTCGAGTGCGGTCTCAAGTCTTGTTCTTTTGATGTTCAAATCAGTGTCATTTGTTACAAATCCTTTAGAGTACATGATCATTCAAGTTCTGAGTCCAAGTGCAAGTTTAGTTCCATATGGTTCATTCGAGTTTGAGTTCAGATTCATTTGTTGTTTAAGTCCAAATTATTCAGTTCAAGCTTAGAATTCCCCCGCTGTCCTTGCAAGTTCAATTCAAATCAAAGTTCTTTGATTGTCCAAATAAAGTCCAAGTGTTGTCTTCTGTTCACCCGAAATTTCGGCAGCATTCCGGCATCTCCCCCATTTAGGAGAAATTACGAAAAACTGGGCCTTTCCCACCACGCTAAGAAAAGCGTGTATGGTAGGTGCCCTCTTTCGAGGACACCGCGGCCGTGTAAAGTCTTCAATCCCCCACCACGCTACGAAAAGCGTGTATGGGTCTTCGACAGCACCTTCACAGTGAGCTAGCTCCCCTTCTTGCTTCCGATCAAAATGTCTTAACTTCCGATCCAGGAGGGAGGGAACGTCGGAGCGAAGTCGGGCAGAGACGAAGGAGGCGAAGAGGTTAGGGCTTCTCTCTCTCTCTCTCTCTCTCTCTCTCTCTCTCTCTCTGTGGATCGGCGGGAACTGGGCGGCAGCGACGTAGGGGATTCCGACTGCAGGGATGCGAATAGGGCTCGATTTGGGTTCGATTGGTCTCAGGGGAGTAGAGGCGGCTTGGGGAAATCGGAGAGGAGAGACCGGCGAAGGGAGGAGGCTTCGGGTCACTGTTCGGAAGTGATGAGGGAAGAAGCGGGGGGTGGAGTCGAGAGCTATGGGAGCTTCGGTTGGCTTCAGGAGTTCGGAACTGGTGGGATCGGAGGGAGGCTTCGGGAGTTCTGCGTGTGGGAAGGTCGGGTGGCTTGCGATGGTTTTGGGGAAGAGGAAATGGGGTCGGAGGCTTTGCGAGAGAAGTTCGGCTCTGTGCGTGGAATGAGCGAGGGAAGCAGAGCTCTTATGTCTGGGAATGAGTCGGATGGGTCGGTATTTAACGACGCAAAGAAGGGGGGAGAGCCGAGGCGAGTGCGGGAATGGCGGAAGATTTCGCGGAGAAGTGACTCTTTCGACGCCGGACTCGGCAGGATTTACGGGATTCAGCGGAGGTATAATTTTTTTTCTTTTTTTTTGTTTCATTAGCAGAGGTCAACAAATGCCCCCCAACAAATGTGGTTCGCGTCTAGAGCGAATCACGTTTGTTGCATGCTGATCGACCCTGTGGATCTCTAGGTATATGCTCTAGATGTCACATAAAGGTCTTCACTTAGTGGATCTCCAAAAGTTTGTTTAGATGTCACACTAAGATTGTCATTCTGTAGATCTTCAAGGGTCTATCTCCGTGTCTTTATAGATCTTTAGATGCACTTATAATCAGTAAGAGGATTATCATGCTGGTTCTTGTGAAGTAGAGATCTGTAAGACAATGATATAACACTCCAAATTCATATCCCTGAAGTGTCATTTTGTAGATTGATGGTAGTATATAACATTGCCACTCCCTGTATTCTTCTTTTGCTGTCATCATGTGTAGATGTGATATTTCTATCACTTTTACTGATTGTATCTTGCTCGGATTGTACTTTTTGCTGATGGCACATTCAGTTTATGGAGGATCTTCTATTCTTCCTTCCTCTAACTGCATTTCAGCATGAAATTTTAAATATTTATTTGGGGATCTCGGCATGCGGCGCGATGTCGACCCAAATAAATATTTAAAATGCCCCCAGTCTTTAGGGACATTTGTAGAAGTCATTCAGGATACTTCTTTTCATAGCTTTAGCTTTCTTGAGATTTTGGTTCCTTCTGTTCTGTGCTTTGTGCTGCGGACATTGATGGAGAATTATCTGATTTGTCTTCATTGACTTGTCAGAAGATTTGCATGCCTTCTGCCCTTTGCTTCTAGCTTTGGAGGGCTTGATGAAGGAGTAGATGCCGGTGACTTAGACGTATTAGGTCGTTGGCGAGAAGTCATCGGTCCAGAGCTTTGTGCATAACGGACTTGTTGATGACAGAATCCTCTTAGTTCAGCCTCAGGCTTTTCATGAACTTTGGGATATTTTCTTCGATCCTTTGCTTTGTGCTTTGGTGGACTTGTTGAAGAAGAATTTCTTTGATCCTAGCTTTGTGCTTTATGGATTTATTGAAGGATTTTGCAGGTTTCGGATTTGATTGATAGTACCAAATGTAGGTAGTATCTTGACCCTTAACCACTTGAGGAGACTTTAATCTGAGTCATTTGAGTTCATCAGATTGGGCGAGCTGGGATTTGACAGCTTTTCATCCTCTGGTTGCTGAGATGGGGGTTCCTCTACTGCGGCCTTTCTTATGGCATGTTGAGTAGATGGAGCTGCCAGCGATCCGACCATATTTGGGCGTGTTGGATCCGACCTCTTACACCCATTCAGGCTTCGGACTTGAGCTAGGGGAAATGTGCTTCCCAATGCCGATTTTGCTGAAGTTGATAGATTTTGAGTCTTCCTTTGTGGTTGAAGATTTAGAGCCTACGCGAATTTGGTAGTTGCTCGAGATTTCTCCTTCCCACTGGAACCTTGATTCTCTGCTCAATTAGGAGAGTTTGGTAGACTACGATCACTTGAACTTGTCGAGTCAAATTTGCCTTCGTACTTCCTACAGTCCCTACTGACGGGTTGACGAAGTGGGGGTTCCGCTACTACGGCCTTTCTTATGGCGTGTTGAGTAGACGGAGCTGCCAGCGATCCGACCATATTTGGGCTTGTTGGATCCGACCTCTTACACCCACTTGAACCTTAAGCTTCAGGCTGCTGAAAGACTTCAGGTTGTTCTGGCTCAGTTTGTTAGAGTGTGTAGTTGCAAAAATCTCTCTCTGGCCTTTGAAATCTTTGTTTGTTGGAGGTGATGCCTCGATCTTTTGAAGCTCACCTGCATATACTTTGAAAAGAATTTGTTGTATTCTTCAGTATAAAAGAATATTTGCGTTGGTTATTTTAAATATTTATTCGGGGATCTCGGCATGCAGCGCGATGTCGACCCGAATAAATATTTAAAATACCCCATGTCTCGCAGGGACATTTCAGAATAGAATAATTTTGAGATTTTGTGATTTTAAATATTTATTTGGGGATCCGGCGCGTAGCACGATGTCGACCCAAATAAATATTTAAAATGCCCCCTGTCCTGCAGGGTGATTTTGAAATGCTTTCTTGCAACACAAGAGAATTTCAAAAATATATAGTGTATATGTTAATAAACATGCATGGAATACACAGTACATAAAATGTAACATTTCTTTAAGCAATTTTACGCATGATACTTCTTCAGGTGTCGACCGTTGATCGGCGGCATGGGCCTCTGACCGTGTAGATCGATAAGCTGGTAGGCTCCTCCTTGGTACACCTTCTCGATGACAAATGGGCCTTCCCAGTTGGATACGAACTTGCGACCAATTCTTCGGTTTGGGATGATTGGCCTTCTCAGCTCCAGGACCAATTCCCCTTCTTGAAAGGACCGAGGGCGCACCATCCGATCAAATGACTTTGCCATTCTTCATCGGTAAATTTCTAGGTTTTGCTGGGCTTGCAGTCTGACTTCATCGAGTGCATCGAGCTCCTCCATTCTTAGGCGAGTATTCTGCTCTTGAGTAAGCTCATTCTGGATAGCGACCCGAAGAGACGGTAGCTCAACTTCTAGTGGCAAGACGGCTTCAGCTCCGAACACTAGTGAGTAGGGGGCTTTGGTTGGTGTTTTGTAGGTCGTACGATACGCCCACAACGTCTCTGCCATCTTCATATGCCATTCTCTTTTGTTCTTGGTGAGGATCTTCTTCAACAACTTTACCAGCGTCTTGTTGAAGGCCTCAGCCAAACCATTGGCTCTTGGGTTATATATAGACGAGTACCACCAGTTAATCTTATGACGATCTACAAACTTATAGATTTTTGTACTCTTGAATGCTGTGCCGTTATCCGAGATCACTCGGCGTGGTACACCGAATCTGTAGACGACATTGTGGGTAAAGAAATTGATCACGTGCTCGGACGTGACTTCCCTGAATGGTGCCGCTTCCGCCCATTTTGAAAAGTAGTCTGTTGCTGCAAGAATGAAGCGATGTCCGGCCGATGACGGCGGATCTATCGGTCCAATTATATCTGTGCCCCAACATTCAAATGGCCAGGATGCAATTGTTGGGTGCAGTGGATTTGGCGGTTGATGAATGACATCATCGTGAATTTGACACTCGTGGCACCTCTTAGCGTGGTTGATACAATCTCTCACCATCGTAGGCCAGTAATAACCCATTCTTTTGATTTTAGTAGCCATCTTGGGACCTGACTGGTGTGGTCCGCAGAGTTCTTCATGAACTTCTGCTACCACTTTATCAGCTTCCTTGGTCCCTAGGCATCTTAGCCACATTTGATCAAAAGCTCGTCGGTACGTGTCATTGACAAACGCGTATCGTAATGCTCTTTTTCTAATTTGTGCGGCCAGAGATTTATCTGTTGGAAGTTTGCTTTCTTTGAAGTAGTCGACGAATGGTTGCCTCCAATCGTCTTCGACTTCAACATCTAGGCAATCCAACCACGACTCTGAGAATCTACCAGTTCTTCGTCTTTTTACTGCTGGACGTTCCCCTGGTTGATTTTTAATAGTGATTTGTTGGGGAGGTTGAGGATCAACCGGGGCTGCATCCTGTTGGCTTGAACCTTGTATTCCCTCTGCCTGCAGGAATTGTAGGGTTGCTGGCTCTAAGACTCGGCGGTTTTCAACCGCAATGAATATAGGTGGCCTCTTATCCTCATTTGCAAGCTCCTTGGCCAATTTGGCCAAACAATCTGCTTTTGCATTCTGTCCTCGAGGAACTTGAGTTATCTTGACATTCGGTATTTGTTTTAGAAGCTCAAGAGCTCGTCGGTGATAGTGGGCCAATTCAAGTTTGCAAATCTTGTAAATGCCCAGAACTTGATTTATCACAAGTTGAGAATCACCGAAAATTTGGAGATCCGTGATTTGGACATCAATTGCAATCTCCAGTCCTGCTATTAGAGCTTCGTATTCGGCTTCATTATTGGTCCGAGGTTCAGTTAGACTGAACGAGAATCTCATTATACCTCCTTCGGGTTCTATGAAGACAAGACCGATGCCGGCTTGGGCCTTTGCAAGATTTGGAGGTTTGGGAGACTTGATAGACGATGCCCCATCAAAATACATCTCCCAAAATGGTAGCTTTTCTTCTTCATCAACCTGCATAATTTGTTCATTTGGCAAATCATCGTTCAACGGCGAATTTGCAGGAATTGGATGTGCGGCGAGGAAGTCTGCCAAAGCTTGTCCTTTTACTGCTTTCTGTGGCATGTATACAATATCGAATTGTAATAATAGTACTGCCCACCTTGCTAAGCGACCTGTCAACGCTGGTCTTGTCATCAAGAACTTCAGCGGATCGATCTTTGATATCAAGGTGATTTTGTGAGATAACATGTAGCGGCGAAGTTTCTGGACTGCAAAGATCAATGCCAGACAATGTTTCTCAATTGGAGAATATCGTATCTCTGCTCCGATTAATCTCCGACTGATGTAGTAGAGTGCATTTTCTTTTCCTTCTTCATTGTGCTGGGCCAGCAATGCTCCGAGGGACTCTTCTAATGCAGCTGTATACAGTATAAGAGGCTTCTCCGGAATTGGCGCTGCGAGAATGGGTGGATTCAACAAGTATCTTTTGATGCTATCAAAAGCTTCTTGACATTCTTCATCCCACTTGAAGCGAACGTCCTTCTTCATCAATTTTGAAAATGGCTGGCACCTACCCGATATGAATCGTCGAATGAAAGCCAATTGCCCTTGCAAGGAGCGGAGTTGACGGAGGCTTCTTGGCGGCGGCATCTCTATAATCGCCTTAATTTTATTGGGATCAACTTCTATGCCTCGGTGACGAACGACATACCCGAGAAATTTGCCCAAGGAGACCCCGAAAGCACATTTGAGAGGATTCATCTTCAAGTCAAATTTCCTGATTCTTTCAAATACGATCCTCAAGTCGTTTAAATGATCTTTCCGGTCCACGCTCTTAACGACCAAGTCATCTATATAGCACTCGACCTTCTGATGTATTAATTCATCAAAGATATGGGTCATTGCCCGCTGGTAAGTGGCACCAGCGTTCTTCAAGCCGAAGGGCATAACCGTATAGCAGAAAATACCGATGGGCGTTCTGAATGATGTATGCTTTTCATCTTCGGGCGCCATCTTGATCTGGTTGTATCCTGACGATCCATCCATAAACGAGAACATGTCATAGTTTGACGTATTGTCTACAAGGAGTTCGGATATAGGCAGTGAAAAATCATCTTTTGGACACGCCTTGTTGAGGTCCCGAAAGTCGATACAGATGCGTATCTGACCATTCTTCTTCTTCACCGGGACGATATTGGCAATCCAATCGGCATATTTCTCTTCGCGGATGAAGCCTACTTCTATGAGCTTTTTGGTTTTAGCAATCACCTGTTCTTCAATCTCCAATCTCATTCTCCTTGGAGCTTGTTTGACTGGTGCTGCATCTGGTTTGATTGCTAACCTGTGAACTGCTACATCAGGGGAAAGCCGGACATCTCGGCATACGTCCAGGCAAAGCAGTCCCTGAATTCACAGAGGAGTTCTTTTATCTCTTCCACTTGGTCTTCCGGCAGAAGGGAACTAATGAAGGTTGGGCGAGGGTCATCCTCGGTTCCCAAGTTGACTTCTTTTAGTTCGTCCATAGTGGTTGCCTGTCCACCATCTTCAAGCTCTTCTGGTGCAGGCTTGGCCTCTAGAGGCTGATCATCGTAATCATCAACTTCATAGACCTCTTCATCAGACTGTTATCGGATTCAATTTCCCTACAAGTGATGGCCCGGCAAGTCTCCTTCCGGATGCATTTTCGCCTGACGAATCCAATACCTTTATATGCATTCATATCCTTCCTTTGTAAGGGACGCGGTCTCCTTCTGTACCAGAGGCATAGGCATGTACAGAGCTGTCGCTTGGAGATGGGAATATTAATCTGTTCTCGCAACATTCTTTGAATACCTTTAGTATTAAACCTAGGTAACCTCGTAGGTAGTAATTCTTCAGAATCGATGAAGACATGACCCCAATCATGATTCACTTCTTCATCCTTTCCTACGGAATATAATATATTTCCTGACTTAATCCCCTTTTTGATCGGGGGTAGGTAAAGAGTCATAAGTTCTTCAACCTTATGCACATCTCGTGGAATTATTTCTTTGAAATACTGTAGGGGAACACGAGTGACTACAAGCACGCTGTCTGAGATTGACAGGCTATCTATTCTTCTAGAGAATACATCTTGCACCGTGTTCATATAGATAGAGTCGTAGTCATAATCATCATTTGAATATGCGACCTCCCTACTCCATTCGTCCATCGAATGACATACCTTCTGGGATTTTGTAGGGGTGATATCATCTTCATCTGTGTCGCTCCCAAGGTGAGGTACATGTTTTCTTTCTTTAGAAGTGGCAGCTTCTTTGGGAAGAGTCGGCGACGCCTTCTTTCTCCCCACCTGCTTCCTCTCACCTTTCTGTTCAGGTAGCTTTGCACTCTCTGGATTTGATGCTTGAGCCTTCAGAGAGTTTGACAGTCTTTGCTTCTTTGGCATGAAATACTGCGCATCTTCATAGACTGTTGCTTCATGGACTGTAAAGGGCTGGATGTCACCAGAGATCCTGAACTCCTCTCCATCCCTGAGATATTTCATGCACTGGTGTAATGTTGACGGGACAACGCCATATTCATGCAGCCAGGGGCGGCCCAGGAGCGCCTTGAAGGAAGTGTCCGCATCAATTACATGAAATTTAGCTTCTGTATGAAATTCTCCAAATACAAGAGGTAGCATAAACGATCCAAGGGTTTTCTGCCCTTTCTCGTTAAAGCCATGTACCATAAGCTTATCTGGCCCGAGGTGCTCCACGTTAAGGCACAACGACCTTAGTGCTTTTAAGCTCATAAGGTTGATGGAGGATCCCGGGTCGATCAGAATTCGACTGATTACCAGATCGTCACTCTCTGCAGTAACATACAGAGGTCGGTTGTGGTCTGCAGTCCCGAGCATCATATCATCTTCGGTGAAAGTGATGAACGGTTCGTTTCGAGCTTGCAGGACTTCAATCAGGTTGCGCTCAGCGAAGTATGCCTCATATCTTTCGGGGTCTTTGAGAGCCTGAATCAAAGTCTCCCGAAGATCCCTAGACATCACCAGAGCATCGTATATGCTGAGCTGGGCAGGGATCTTCCTAAGATGTGATAAGATATTATAATCTATTTCCTTGACTGGAGTATGTTTCTTCTTGGGATCCTCGGAGATAATGTCTTCGTTGACAACTATCTCTTTTCCCTTATCTTTATTGGATATTCCTTTCTTTGGCGGAGGTGGCAGTATCTTGCCGCTTCTCAATTGTACCTGAGCGATCTCCTCTTGTTCAGACTCGCTTGACAGTACATTTTCTTCTGAGTCGGCCATTTTCGCGTCTAGGGATTCATCTGTTGATTCAGAGTCACCTCCCAGATTTACATGTCCCATCTGCGACGCTATGTCAGGGTCTGACCCATCTGTCTTTGGAAAATATAGATCCTCCTCTGAACTGTAGTCAATTGGTGACACCATCGTACAGGATTCAGAGGGTACTTCTTCAGTACGTTCTTCTCCTGTCAACGTATTTGGAGCCACTGAGATAACCCGACATATCTCCACTGGAAGAGAGTCTTCACTGCTTTCTTCAGCTTCCCCTATTTTAAGCTCTGTCATGAAATCGGCAAGCTTAATAGGGCGTCTCGCAGTTTGATAATATTCATCCAAACTGTTAATGACCCTTTGAGTTGTAGTCTTCTTCGCCTTGAGCTTCTTCAGTTTGGTCTTCCTCTTGGAGGGCTTCACCTTTCCAGATTTTGATGTTCTAGCTTGATTGGGAAACTGTTTAGAAGTAGATGCTTGTACCACAGGTAATGCCTTCAGATTTAACACTGGCTCCGTAGGAGATTTCCATTTCACACCCGGAACTCCTTCAAGCTGTTTCAGCATTTTCACAGTTTTCTTGGAAACCGCAGTCTCCCACTGCTCTTCTTGAGCTGGCTTCTTTTCATTTTTTCTTTCTTCAATCGAGGGTACGGAGGAAGTCGTAACTACCCGAGTTGACTCTTTTCTGGGATGAGTCAACACATTGTCGGACAATGTGAGCTCTCCCCTTCGATATTTTCTTTCAAGCCAATCCTTGAAGACATAGCAATCTTCGATTGGGTGACTCATCACCCGATGATATGGACAGTAGTTTGGATCGCCACTGTGTTTTGACTTCTCGGGTCTCTTGCACTCTGGCAGTTCTAAACCCGCTTTCAATGCTTGTCGAAATAACTTGGCGACACTTTCCCTCTTGAATGAATATTCCTTATTCATTTTGTCTTTGAGGGAGGGGAACGTTCGATCACCAGTTCCCGTTGTTTGTCGCGGGCGTTCTCCACCACCATGATAAGTTCGTAGTTTATCATTACCCCCGAGTATCAACTTCGGCTGGGGGTTAGGGTTGTAGACTTGATTAGGCTTCTCTTGATATTGTATCGGCTGCTTGCCCTTATCTACATTATACGTCATCTGTAGAAAAATATGGAGTTAGCCTCACCTCTTCTAGCACCTGAGGCTTTAGTCTTCTTAGGCTTATCAGAATAATTCTCTGATTTTGACAAGTTCAATTTCTCGAACTTGGCCACTCTATCAAGTAGATCCTGAAATGTGGTGATTGTAGCCATGCACAGGAATGGTTGCATTTTGTCATTAATGTTTCCCATTAACAACTGTACGGCATGCTCTTCTTCAAGCTGCTGCTCATATTTCATGCTTAGATTGTGCCAGCGAGTGATGTATTTGGTCACTAATTTTTCCCTCTTTCTCTTATTCAGAGCAAGGTCAGCGATCGTTATTTTCTCGGTCGCACTGGCGAACCTCTTCACGAACATATTTTCTAACTCCGCAAATGTCTTTACAGAGTCGTTTGGCAATTCAGCGTACCATTCAAAAGCAGCTGCTGTCAAACTGCTAACGAATTATCGGAAGAGTAGAGCATCATTCCCTCCAGTATTCCCGCAGGTGGCTTTGAACTGCGCCAGGTGCTGTCTGGGATTTTTGTTGCCATCAAAAGTATTGAATTTTGGCACGGAATATCCCTTAGGGTATGGCATCTGATCATACTCAGCAGGATATGGACGACCTTTACCCACCAATTTTTCTGCCTGATCAAAAGCTATAATAGCCTTAATCTTCTCTGTAATAATCCCTTCAAGCTGCGCAGCAGTCACAGGCTCGGAGGTGCTCGCATTGTTCTGCGGAGTGGGTTGGCGGGTAATGTTATGAACTTCATTGCCATCTTCAGGAGCTCCCCGCACTCCTGATACTTGTGGAATTTGAAAGTTTGGAGGATCGGCCGGAGGATTGGGCATGGGGCCGACGGCAGTGTTCCTCTGCATCATCATTGTCATCTGAGCCATCATCTCTGTCATCTTCTCGTTCAACCGAGAGATTTCTCTATCCTTGGCCTTCATTTGACGTTTCATCTGCCTCTGTATTTCTGCGAGCGTAGCATTCTCGTCGTCAAAAGGATTCTCCTCAGCCTCTTCCCGCTCTTCTTGGGAATGGCCACCTCTACCAACGGTGGATCCTTCTTCGCGACGGCACCGGTATACTTGTCTAGGCGGCGGTTGCCAACGGTCATCATCATCTTCACCCTCGTCGTAGTAGGCTTCATCATCGACGTTGATATACCTCACAATGTAGACTACTTCCATGTCTAAGGTGTTATTTACCTCTTCTAAGTTTTCTTCTATGTATTCTTCCATATTTTCTTCTAGATTTTCTTCTAGATTTTCTTCCATGTATTCTTCAATATTTTCTTCTCCCGTATCTTCTTCTCCTTCTTCTAGTACTCGGATCTCCGAGCGGCGGCGCCACTGGATCTCCGGTTCTTGGTTAGGCAGGAAGATCTCTTCAACCCGTGGGCTACGGTCGAAGTTAGATTCATTATTGGGAGGGGTCAGAGAACGACGGGATCCCTTGGAGGATTCTCCAAGGTGTCTACCATCGGAATTGGCATCATCATGGGTCTTCTTTTGGACCCACTTTTGACGTTGTTTGTAACTGGGGGCGGATCTCCGGGAAGCAGTACCGGATGTCACGCCCAAATCAGTTCTTTTTCTTCTATCATCTTGTTCTATGCGAGGCTTTGGCCTCCAGGTTTGTTTTCCCTTCCACCGGGACCTTTCGGCGGTGGATCCCTGAACGCGTGGTTCAGGTGTCACACCCCGATGTTCACCGTGTGGGACTTGTTTTCTTCTTCTTTCGGCTATCAAATCATAAGACAACCTTTCCCTCGGAGGGGTCCTTCTGGTCTCAATAACCAATGGCCTTTGGAACTTCTTTTTCTTCAGACCCTTCTCCTTTACAGTCTTTAGTACCCTGACACCCGAGCTGACAGGGTTTCAGGTTCTTTCCTCTTCTGAGGAGCTGGGATTTCACATCGTCGATCCCAAAAAGACTTCTTCAGCTTACCAGTAGAGTTATTCCTCTTAACCCATCTCAGGTCAGTAAACTTGTTCCGGGTAGGAACGTTGGATATATGCTCTGGAGCAGGCATGTTCGAGGGGTGCACTGGCACTAGTAGCTGCTGAGCTCGGAGTTCAGCATTCATCTTCCTTCTCTGCCTCCTGGTGGGCCTTCCTCCAGATGAGGAAGCTTCAGTATTGTTCCTCCCAGGTACAGATGACCCTATTGGCAGCATAGTGGTCCTGGTAGGTACCACTGAGATTTTCCCCTCAGTCACTATCCTTCTGGTGGATGGGACCTCAGATTGAGAAAGTCGTTCAAACACAGAGATCCTCCTTTGAGGGTCTTTGACAGCAGGTCGTGGCGCTGACAGATGCACACGACGGGTAGCAGTTTCAGTGGAGTGGGGCCTCCTAGCATGCCCTTCGGATTCAATGCCGTGTGTAGGAGCAGTGGCAGCCCTTGCAACGACTGCAGGAAAGTCAATGCTACCAAATTGGATGGTAGCTCCGGATCTTCCAGTGTTGATCAGAGTATTTGCCAGTTGAATGCTGGCTCCACGTCCTAGTTGGACAGTCATTGGTACATTCTGTAGATCCATCTGTATAAATGAAAGGTAAGGGTTAGTGATCAAAATTTGATACATCACCCCACACTTTAAAAAATGCAGAGACTTACACAGAATAGAAAACAAAAATAGATAACATTAGCGAGCAAATTCAAATAATACAAATTTAAAATACTGCTAAATATGTTATCCTGAGAAATTTATTTGAATGATCATTTCTAGAATATTAAAAAATTTTAATTCTTTAAACGCTCATTTTGAAATATTCAAAATTTTGATTCTGTGTCGATTTGACTGCTACGATAGTACTGAGATGACTAGCCAAAGATGGAAAGAGAAACTAATCCCCAGTGGAGTCGCCAGAAATCTGTGGGCTCCGAAAATTCGGCCCCGGCCTCCGCCCACTTTTTGCTTTCTTTAGGGGTCAGTTTTAACGAACTAAGTTCCGGGGTAAATTTTGGAAGGCAGATGGATTTGTAGTTAAGACACTACCCAGAGATTTCGCCCTCATTTTGTGAGGACTTTATGATCTGAGTTCTGGTTTCCTATAGGCGCAAGCCCCTATAGTTAATTACCCCTCCCAGTAATGAGAGAGAACTTTCGATTAAGGCTATCGTCGATCAGATACGTAGAAAATACATGTTATCTGGCATATAGTAGCAGCATAGGATCAGCCATGGGTTGCTTCGTCCAAGGGTACCTTATAGACCTGGGGTGAATACTTGTCTAAGGGGACAAATTTGAATCCACCTTAGCTAACAGAGGGCTTTGTGCCCTATCGATCATATCCTATTGATTCATGTCTCAAAGATTTGACGCCATTGGGGAGCATACGGGCTCTGGCCATAACCATAATATAATGGTGCCATTTGGCGGTGACCACCTGGTTCAGAGGGCCCCGAGTCATAATCATTTATCCTGCAGTGCCATTTGGCGGCGAAACTATCGGTTAGAGGACTCGTACCACGTCCTTGCTGGCAGGAGATTGTTTGAGAATGGATCCTAGTGATATTTTCGACTAGGCATTAGCTTTATGTGAGCTGAAGTAAATTTTAATTTGTCCACCTCGGCAAACTGTTGCGGAGGGTGGATAGATTTTATGCTTCAAGCGTTTAATGGATTTATTTCAATTTTAAATACTTTTGGAATTTTGGATTGATTTTGAGATTTTGGGAATTTCTAGGATTTTGGATTTTTGGACATTGTGGGAGTTTGGGAAGTATTATGAAAATACTTAAAATTCACCCCTTCGGTAGAGATCTGTGTTCAACACAGCCATCATCGGGGTGTGGGGTTATTCATATTTTTTTTATGTTTTGAACCTTGTCGACTCTGTCTATAGCAATTGACAAAGGATCGGGTTTCATAGGCTTTGTGCCTCTGTAAGTGAATTTTCTTGGTTGAAGGCCTAATATGAATGTATAAAATAAATATCCCGGTCGACCTCGCGACCGTATATTTATTTAATAGTTCGAGCCGTGTCGACTCATATCTACCTGCTTAGGAAGATCGGGCTCGAACTTGAATTCACTTATTAACCCGCGCAGCATCCCTAGACGTCACGTGTGTACCAATAACACGCTCGCCGGGGCCCATGCAGGTTTATGATTGCTTTTACCCTTTTCGTGTACCTATGTGTAAACAAACTACAGTACACGTGCGGGGCATTTTGGATATTTGGTGTTGATCAGTTGTTCGGGTAATTGTCTTTTGAATGCGGCATTTGATTTGAGGGCCTGAACACACCTTCTGTCCACTTGTATGATTGTTGTGGATCCGGTGGCGTTATATGATCTCCCCCACTGCTGTTTGTAGGTAGGTAGATGTTTTCATTCATGGATTGAAATTGACTTCAGGATACTGCATTTCCTGAAGTCTTTCTGCATCTACCCATAGATAATATGTGGTGCGTTCATCTATTTTCGTAGGGGATTGTACGTATTGCAGATCTTTTACAAAGACCCGCAGGAGTGTCTTGATATTCATTGCATATTATACTGAATATGTTGACAAGAGATCTTGTTATTTGTAAGCATATTGTATTTATAAACTCTTCATCATCTCCAAGAGTGGCCTTACTCACTAGGAGCCTGTTCCATTAACACTATTAAGCTCTTTTTCATGAACTCATGGATCCACTGATGCAGACACTAGGGGCATCATGTTACTCATGTGTTGATTGAAGGTTCTTTGTGATAGCAACGAACATATTGTCGCACTGCAAATCTTCTTATTCATGAGTTTTACACATGTTCCTTACATCTTGATTGAAGTTGCGCATCTATCACTTGAGGCTTCGATCCACTGCTTAGTGATTTGTGTCACGCTCCTCTACATGGATTCTCCATCTGATCTTGATTGAGCACCCATGTTCTTTTGCTATTTGAATGCATTTTCACCTGTCTCTTTGAATGCATTAATGGGGTTGTTGGCATGATCGAATTGCCATTATTTTGAATCACCCAATTGCTTGAGTTTCGTCATCACTTTCATGTAAGTCATCTTGCATGTGAGTTGTAACATTTATCGAGGCATCCTTGTGCCTCTGCTGTCATCGTTCGCGAGCATCTGTAACAACTTTTCTCCTTCTTATGTTGCTTGAGAGTTCAAACACATTCGCTTGTATTTTGACATTGACCGTAAGATGTAGTGTTTATTGCATATTTCTTGTTGTCATGAAATCTCTCCTTGGTCTTGATTGAGTATCATGGTTGTCAATTAATATTTGCATAACACAAATGTTCATTTGCATCTTAATTGGAATGATAATCTCCCAATTTTCCATTGGAGACATTATGTTCTTGTTCAGGTAGAGCTTTTGATTGTTCACCTTAGTTTTGTGGTCAAATTGGAGTTTTATGTTATCACAAAGTTAGGTTCATGTTCATTTCCCATCCGGATTCGAGTCCAAGTCCTTGCAGTTCAAATCTCGTTCATTTCCTGTTCAAACCGAGTCCAAGTCTTTTTGAATCAAGTCCTTGTGCATCTTCTTTTTAGTTCAATCAAGTTCGAGTGCGGTCTCAAGTCTTGTTCTTTTGATGTTCAAATCAGTGTCATTTGTTACAAATCCTTTAGAGTACATGATCATTCAAGTTCTGAGTCCAAGTGCAAGTTCAGTTCCATATGGTTCATTCGAGTTTGAGTTCAGATTCATTTGTTGTTTAAGTCCAAATTATTCAGTTCAAGCTTAGAATTCCCCCGCTGTCCTTGCAAGTTCAATTCAAATCAAAGTTCTTTGATTGTCCAAATAAAGTCCAAGTGTTGTCTTCTGTTCACCCGAAATTTCGGCAGCATTCCGGCATCTCCCCCATTTAGGAGAAATTACGAAAAACTGGGCCTTTCCCACCACGCTAAGAAAAGCGTGTATGGTAGGTGCCCTCTTTCGAGAACACCGCGGCCGTGTAAAGTCTTCAATCCCCCACCACGCTACGAAAAGCGTGTATGGGTCTTCGACAGCACCTTCACAGTGAGCTAGCTCCCCTTCTTGCTTCCGATCAAAATGTCTTAACTTCCGATCCAGGAGGGAGGGAACGTCGGAGCGAAGTCGGGCAGAGACGAAGGAGGCGAAGAGGTTAGGGCTTCTTTCTCTCTCTCTCTCTCTCTCTCTCTCTCTCTCTCTCTCTCTCTCTCTCTGTGGATCGGCGGGAACTGGGCGGCAGCGACGTAGGGGATTCCGACTGCAGGGATGCGAATTGGGCTTGGTTTGGGTTCGATTGGTCTCAGGGGAGTAGAGGCGGCTTGGGGAAATCGGAGAGGAGAGACCGGCGAAGGGAGGAGGCTTCGGGTCACTGTTCGGAAGTGATGAGGGAAGAAGCGGGGGGTGGAGTCGAGAGCTATGGGAGCTTCGGTTGGCTTCAGGAGTTCGGAACTGGTGGGATCGGAGGGAGGCTTCGGGAGTTCTGCGTGTGGGAAGGTCGGGTGGCTTGCGATGGTTTTGGGGAAGAGGAAATGGGGTCGGAGGCTTTGCGAGAGAAGTTCGGCTCTGTGTGTGGAATGAGCGAGGGAAGCAGAGCTCTTGTGTCTGGGAATGAGTCGGATGGGTCGGTATTTAACGACGCAAAGAAGGGGGGAGAGCCGAGGCGAGTGCGGGAATGGCGGAAGATTTCGCGGAGAAGTGACTCTTTCGGCGCCGGACTCGGCAGGATTTACGGGATTCAGCGGAGGTATAATTTTTTTTCTTTTTTTTTTGTTTCATTAGCAGAGGTCAACACTCAAACATTTGGATCGGTTCCCAAACTTCATATTGGTGAACTACAGCCACAGATTATTCCATTAAGCTAACTTCAAGTTCGAGTGTTGAAAGTACCAAAAGTAACAAAGTACTGGTACACCAGAATATACAAATGATAAATGCATGCAGTAGTATGAACCAGAAAGAGAGCACGTTGGTAATTGGACAAAAAAAAAAAGAAGATAAGGTACACACATCCATAACACAATAGCTGAAGAATATATCCAGAGGGCATAACTTCATCCAAACGTGAATGAATCAGCTAAGGAAAAAAGCTCCTTAAGTGATTAAATGTTGAGTATCAATCGGGAGCAGCCTGCAACTTCTAAGATAAGCCTTAAAATAAATTTGTGAAAAGCTAGTGGGCATACAAGAACACAGCATCCCCGCCAGAAACATGAAGCTACAGTGCCAAAATAGGTTAGCCAGAGAATCAAGATAACCGATAATAATAATTCCTAGGGGATCTGAGACTGGCAAAAAAGAAGCTGGAGTGGATTATGTTAGTGTTTTAGACATGAGTGGGTAAAAATAGATTGAGTGATGTGTAACAATGTAACATTTGTAGGAATTGCGGGGAAATTTATAAAATATTGATAAGCTTGGTAATTACAACTTATTGTTTCACCAGATTAGATTCTAGGAATCCTTAGTTATCGCTTTTGCTTTGGCATGCAGTTACAATGTAGATTAGAAGGAAATTTAAAATAACATAAAAAATAACATTAAAACTTAATGTGCAATTAACATAAATCCACCGATTAACAATTAGAAGGTTCACCTTGAGTTTTCCTAACTCACACTCTTGAGGGCTTTTTAGCGGAAGAATAATTTTAACCAAATTAATGACGCCACCATAAGACAGAAGATGCTTACAGTATCGCCCAATGAAAATTTATCCGGAGAGGAAGGAGTTGGTGGATGTTGGAGGAGTTTCCACTGGCCGTGGATTTGATGTTCGTCGATGGGGGTCGTCAAGGAGAAGAAGATCCGATCGATGTAGTCTTCGACGGTGCGGTCAATCTCAAAGTTGATGTTGAAGAAGGGCGATCTAAGCACATCTACTCATCCTTGATAGTCGTAGACGAATCCATGATCTTGCTCGGGATCGGCCATTCATGGGTAAGGAGGCCGAGGGAGGATGTGTGTCTTCTTCCTTAGATGATGTATCAAGCAAGGGAGAAGAGATGTAAGGGAGGAGGGAGGTGATGCAGGGCATGATAAGAATGTTGAGCCACGGAACATTTTATCCTCTTAACAAACTTCTGCTTACCACTATCCTTATTACTATTTTCTGTTTTTACCGTACTAGTTCACCTTTTTACAAATATTCTCAATTATAGTATCTCGCCGGAGAGAGAGACTTAGTAAATAGACAGTAGTAAAAGGTTGAGAGCAGCTGGGAAAATTTTTTTGAGAGAAAGATAGAAATACAGAAGTTATTTCGATATTAGCTTGTTTTTCTTCGGTCTCCTGTTTCCTTTGTTCTTTTGGGTGTCATTTTGTGCAGGTGATTGGCGATCCATTTGCAACAACTGGTATCAGAGCCTCTACCTGAAGAAAGATGACGGATCGAGGAAAGGAGCCTGCAACGGAGGAGGGTCGGAACCTTGAATCATTATGGGCAAACCAAGATAACGTCAATCGTCGGATTGACGAGCTGGCGGCGGACATACATCAGCTAGGGGTGGAGATGCGCCGTGAGTTCAATCTCCTTCGGGCCGGACATCCACAACCGAGAAGGTATAGGGAAGAATTACCTGCAGTAAGACCAATTCATAGGAGGGGAATAGCTGCAGACAGATTTGGTCGGCCCTAACCAGTTCCGATACAGCAACTATCGGATTCGGAGGATGATAATTTCATGCACAAGGAAACTGATTTAATAGAATTGGAGGAAGAAGATGCAAGAAATCAATACCACCGGGATTGGCAGAGACCGCGGCGACATACACCACAACAGCACCATGGTGAATTTAAAGTTAAATTAGACATACCATTTTTTGATGGCAGAATACACATTGAAGATTATCTTGATTGGGAGAAATCTGTTGAAAATTTCTTTGATTACATGGAAATTGACCCAAACAAACAAGTGAAGTATGTGGCATGTAGGTTGAAGGGCGGAGCTAGTGCTTGGTGGGCACAAACAATTCAAATGAGGCAAAGAGAAGGGAAGGGTCCCATTCGTAATTGGGCACGGATGAAACAGCTATTAAGAGCTTAGTTCTTACCCTCTGATTTTGAACAGATACTGTACTTGAGGTATCAGCATTGTGCCCAAGGCACCAGATCAGTAAGCAACTATACTGAAGAATTTAATCGATTGAGTGCCAGAAATAATTTGAATGAGTCAACCAACCAAATGGTTGCTCGTTACATTGGAGGTCTCAAAGATAATATTCAAGATCGCATGGAACTAAATTCCGTGTGGTCAATGTCCCAAGCTGTCAATTTTGCTATGAAGGTCGAAATGCAGCAAAATAGACAAACAAAGGTGGCTTATAACCGCAGGCATTGGCAAGAACTGATGACTGGAGCAAATAGGGTGACGCCACAAATATCGAAGACTCCTCAATCTCCTCAGGCAACCAATGTTCCTACAGCTGGAGCTTCTTCTAGTCTAGACCAAAAGCATCCGCTCAAACAGAGACCCCAAGGTAAAGAAAATTCGTATGCGCGGCCCTGTACAATTAAATGTTTTCGTTGTCTGCAGCTCTGACATAAATCGAACGAGTTCCCACAACGGCAACAAGCATATGTCATAGAAGGCGGAGATGAAGGTGAAGAAGGAGACACCGAAGAAGATGGGAAACTGGAGACAGAAGATCTCATAGCTGATGAGGGGGAGCCAGTGGTCAACATTCTGGAAAAATTATTATTAGCTCCAAGACAAAACACCAACTCTCAACTCCATGCCTTGTTTCGGACGCGGTGCACCATCAACGGCAAAGTTTGCGACCTCCTGATCGATAGCGGATGTACAAAAAATGTGATTTCGAGATCAATTATTCAAAGCTTACAATTGAAGACTTCAAAAAATCCCAATCCGTACAAGATAAGTTGGGTCAAGAAAGGCATAAAAATTAATGTAACTTATTCTTGCCGTGTGACATTTTCTATTGGAAAACAATATGTTTGTGAAGTTGTATGTGATGCATTGGAAATGGATGTTTGTCATCTTATATTGGGGGGGCCATGGCAATTCGATGCGGGTGCCACTTATGATTGTAGAGCAAACATATACTCCTTCGACTGGAAGGGTAAACGATTACGTTTATTACCCAGTTCTCATGAGAACAAAGTGCCGAGTGCTGTACAATCCAAGCAAGCAGCCATACACCTTGTAACAGGACCGGTTCTGCTTCAGTGCTGGTGAGAGCCATCCCCCATCTTTGCTCTTTTGATAACTGAGCATAATGCTAGTTCGGACAAGAAGGAATTACATACTGATATTCACAAACTTCTACAACTATACAAAGACCTTGTGCCTGATGAATTGCCAGCACAACTCCCGCCTCTCCGAGACATACAACATCAGATAGAATTCATCCCCGGTTCAAGCTTACCAAATGTTCCGCATTACCGCCTCAACCCAACAGAACAACAACTTCTGCAAGAGTTGATTGACAAATTGCTTGAAAAGCAATTGATTCAGGTAAGCGTAAGCCTGTGCGCGGTACCTGCCTTGTTAGTTCCGAAGAAAGATGGGAGTTGGAGAATGTGCATCGACAGCAGAGCTATTAATAAGATTACAGTTAAATATAGATTTCCAGTACCTCGCATTGAGGAATTGTTAGATCAGCTAACAGGAGCTGCTATATTCTCCAAGCTGGACTTACGTAGCGGATACCATCAAATCCGCATACGTCGAGGGGACGAATGGAAGACGGCATTCAAAACACCCCAAGGACTTTATGAATGGAAGGTCATGCCGTTTGGGTTGTGTAACGCCCCATCCACCTTTATGAGGATAATGACCGAAGTATTGAAGCCGTTCCTAGACAAATTCTGCATCGTCTACTTCGATGACATTTTGGTTTATAGTACTTCATGGCAACAACATTTAAGCCATTTATCCACTCTTTTTGAAGTACTGAGACAACAGAGCCTGTTTATTAATCTCCTGAAGTGCGAGGTGTGCTTTCTCGGATTTATAATTTCTGAAGAAGGTGTGCATATGGATCCTAAGAAGGTATCAGCCATTACTGACTGGCCAGCTCCACGAACATTTTTTGAGGTACGCAGCTTCCACGGCATGGCAAATTTCTATCGTAAGTTTATTAAAAACTTCAGCATGATAATGGCACCTGTAACAAATTGTCTCAAATCTAAAGTCTTTGTATGGAGTGAAGATCAACAACGTAGCTTCGAGGAGATGAAACGTGCACTTAGCTCTGCCCCCGTCCTTGCTCTTCCCAATTTTGATAAGCTATTTACATTTGATGCGGATGCTTCGTCCGTTGGGGTAGGGGCTGTTCTGTCACAGGAGAACAGACCTATAGCTTTTTTTAGCGAAAAACTGTCCCCCTCGTCAAAAGTGGACAGCTTACGAACAAGAGTTCTATGCAATTATCCGTGCGTTGAAACAATGGGAACACTATTTGCTGCACAACGAATTCATACTTTGTAGTGACAACAAGGCCTTATCCTTTATCAACAGCCAAAAAACAATTAACCGTATGCACGCTCGTTGGTTAATGTTCCTACAAAGATTTTCATTCATAATCAAGCATAAGCCAGGTGTTGAAAACCTTGTGGCTGATGCTCTAAGCCGTAAATGCATACTGCTAGCAAAGTTACAGACTCAAATAACAGGATTAGAATGCTTAAAGGATCTTTATGCAACAGATTCTGATTTTGGAGATATATGGAAACAGTGTCAGGAGCAGCAAACGAATGGAGAATTTTCAATACAACATGGTTATCTTTTCAGACGGAACGTTTTATGCATTCCGATCTCTTCCTGGAGACAGCACCTGGTTCGTGAAACTCATGGAGGGGCTCTAGCGGCACATATAGGCAGAGAAAACACCCTTCGGTAGCTGCAGACTCGATTTTTTTGGCCTCGGCTACGACGAGATGTCTTCCGCATAGTGGACAGCTGTCCTGTTTGCCAAACTTATAAGGGCGGAGCACAAAATACAGGACTTTACATGCCGCTGCCTGTACTTGATTCGATTTGGGAAGATTTTAGCATGGACTTTGTCCTAGGCTTACCAAGAACTAAGCGAGGCAACGACTCAATAATGGTAGTCGTCGACAGGTTCTCCAAGATGGCACACTTCCTTTCTTGTAAGAAAACTTCAAACGCTATGCATATTGCACACATTTTTTTTAATGAAATTGTACGCCTGCACGGATTGCCTTGCAGCATTACGTCAGATAGAGATGTGAAATTTGTAAGTCATTTTTGGCGGGAACTATGGAAGCGGCTCGGCACTGATCTTCGTCTCAGCTCGGCGTACCACCCACAATCCGATGGCCAGACCGAAGTTGTCAATCGTACCTTGGGCAATATGCTCAGATTCTTGGTACAAGATCACCCGAAACAATGGGAAGAGGTATTAAGTAAAGCTGAATTTGCTTACAATGCTATGACTAACCGATCTACAGGTAAGCCACCCTTTAGTATTGTATATACTAAAGCCCCCAACATTGCTTTGGATCTCACTGTTTTACCAAAGTGTAAATCAACTGCGGCAACTTCCTTCACTAAAGACTATTCTAAAATGCTGGCTGAGGTTCGACAACAAATCATAAATGCAAATCAATGCTACAAAGAAGCAGTTGATCTCCATAGGAAGCAGCGGCTCTTCAATGTGGGAGACTTAGTCATGGTGCGCCTCCGTCGCGAGAGATTTCCACCGGGAGCATATTCAAAATTAACACGCCGCAAACTTGGCCCTGCTTCTATCATTGCTAAAATCAATGATAACGCTTATACGGTTGAATTACCATCAGATTGCAACACGTCTCCCACCTTCAACGTCTCCGATATTTCTCCCTACAACTCTCCTGATGACGCTCTTGTTACACTTAGCTCGTTGGAGTCGAGCTCTTCTGAAGCCGGGGAGGACTGATGCAGGGCATGATAAGGACGTTGAGCCACGGAACATTTTATCCTCTTAACAAACTTCTGCTTACCACTATCCTTATTACTATTTTTTGTTTTTACCGTACTAGTTCACCTTTTTACAAATATTCTCAATTATAGTATCTCGTCGGAGAGAGAGACTTAGTAAATAGACAGTAGTAAAAGGTTGAGAGCAGCTGGGAAAACTTTTTTGAGAGAAAGATAGAAATATAGAAGTTATTTCGGTATTAGCTTGTTTTTCTCCGGTCTCCTGTTTCCTCTGGTCTTTTGGGTGTCATTTTGTGCAGGTGATTGGCGATCCATTTGCAACAGGAGGGGTTTGGGTGGTCGGCCAAGGCTAGGAGACTGCTAATTTTGAATTTCAGATTTTAGGTTTTGGCTTGGGAGGGAGAACAAATTCAAAATCTGAAATTTAATTTCAGATTTTAGGGTTGGAAAGGAGGAAATAATTTGAATTTGAGTCTCCTCTAATTGGGGATAGGTTGGGGCGGCACACCTTAATGGGAAGGGATTTGATTGGGAGCATTGGTGGGAAGGAATTAATTAAGAGAGAGAGGAGAGAGGGGGCCGGCCAAAGGAGGGGAGGGAGAGATATCCACATACAATCTATGCGGCCACATGCATTGAATGTTGAATTGGGATCAAATCTAATTTAATTTCAGATTTGTAGTGATTAGGGGAGCTTCCTAAAATTTGTTTATTTTAATTAGGAAAGGTTTTGAAATTTAAATTCATTTGAATTCGAATTAAGGGACCTTCCAAATTAAGAATGAACTAAATTAGGAAAGTATTAAGGGGGTGATTTGAAATCGGAATAAAGGGGATTGGGGGGTTTGGCTTGGCCGGCAGTTATGGTTGGGCTGGTGGGGGGGGGGGGGGGGGGGGGGTGATGGCTATGGAGGGGGACGAGCTTAGGGTTTTAGGTGGAGTAGGCCTGGCGGGTGGGGCTAGGGCCGGTAGTTTGGGTAGGATAAAGGGGTGGTAGGTGGTGTGGGGGGAGGAGGAGGGGTGGTACTACGAGCTCTGACATTTCCTGCGGCTGGCGGGAGTTGCTTTTGCCCTCACCTAGGGACTTCACCTCTTTCTAGAGCTCGCAACACTCAAGGGAACTAGAATGCAGAAATTTTCATTAATCATCATCAAACTCATACAATAGTGAGGGCCCTTATATATAGGCCTCAAAACAACAAAAGACACAGACTAAAATGTCCTCTGGGCTGCAACACAAACTAATCCCTCACAGGGGTATAATGGTAAAGACTAAAATATAAACAAAAATAATATATAAAATGCATCATAAATAAAGACTTCTAATCGTAGCCTTCGATTTACGATTCCTCTCGTGATAGACGCGTCAGAATCTCCTGCTGATGTCTTGATCATTGAGAACAGAACATAGCTGTAGGAGATGCAAGGATAGAATCCCCAAAAGGCAATCAGCCCCAGGAATCCACCTAAGAAAGTTAATAAAACAAGCTTAACAAATTAAATAAAGATATCCTATATTATACAGCTTACGGATCCCAATTAACTGGCCTTCAGTCTCATTAGTAAGATGGTATATGTCGTTGTGTGCTATTAATCTCTCTTGAGTGCTTTTTAGGAATTTTGTATTCTTTTTACTTGCAAAGGCTTTAGCACCATGCATCTTTCTTACTTTTTTAATACAACCACATCTTACTTTTTGGGGCATCTGTCTCTGCCAATTTGCTGTCTATTTATTTATTCTAAGGGATACTGTTATTTGTTTATCAGATTACCTGCTTATGGTTTAAACCAATTTATCTTATTTCCTTTCAATTCCAGGGGCAGAGCTTCTTAGTTTTGGTCCCATTGGTTTGCCTGTGTAGATCTTAGTCCCTTTCTTGTGGCACTTCAAAATACAAACTCGTGGGTACAGTTGTACTACGGTGATTACTTATTTGGTTCTCATTGTACAGGCATCATAGTGTCTTGTTGTCCAGATGGGTAATGGTGAGGCAGATGCCTGGATAGATGAACTTAAATTTGGTGGTTCTATTCCACTTTTAGAGCCAGAAAACTGCCCAAATGGTTGGGCTACTCCTCCTGGGGATAAATTCAATGTAAGAGGTCCCGATTATCTCCGAGACAAAGTGAAAATTCCTGGGGGTGAATTTCTTTTAAAACCTCTTGGATTTGATTGGATCAAAGGTCCCAAGAAAATTGGTGAGGTCTTGAATCATTCACACCACAGAGTGAGGAAAGCTATCGACAAGGCAATTGCTAGTGGCAGTAATCCTTTTGTTTGGGCCTTCAATTTGCAAATCCCAAGCAAGGATAACTACAGTGCTATTGCATACTTTGTTGCCACCGAACCTATCCAAGATGGATCTTTGATGGATCTATTTGTTAAAGGTGATGATACTATTCGAAATTCTAGGCTGAAATTGATTGCAAATGTTGTCAAGGGACCTTGGATTGTTAAAACGGCTGTTGGTGATCAGGCAATTTGCATTCTAGGGCGAGCTGTTTCTTGCAAGTATTTTGTTGGACCAAATTTTATTGAAGTTGATGTGGACATTGGAGTTTCAGTGGTTGCCAATGCAATCGTTCACTTAGCTTTCAGCTACATCAGAACATTAACAGTTGACTTAGCATTTCTCATTGAAAGCCAATCTGAGTTAGAGCTACCTGAAAAAATTCTTGGAGCTGTGAGGTTCTCGGAACTTAATCCAGATTCGGCTTCTCTTTATGAACCCCCTTCCGAAGAAAATCCTTCCAATCTGCAATCCTCGTTGCCAACTAGATTGTGGAAATCTATAGGGCAAGGTTTCTCTCAACTGCTGCACCATGGAAGCCAGGATCTCTCCGTATCCACGTCAGAAAATGTCAATGGTAGTCTTCACAGTACAAATGGTGAAACAAATTTGGATAAATGGTAAAATAGTTTTCTTTATGGTCCTTTGTTTACTTTGGCTCAATCTTAATTTCAGTTAATGTTTCTTGGAAATTTTCTATACCGTGAACAGTTGAAGCCTTTCCTCTATTTATAATAATCGTCTTTAAGATTTTTTTTGCTAATTACTCTTTTAAAACTGTTGGCTATATTCTCCACTTTTCCATTCTTATTCTAAAAGATGAATTCAGTTTTCTGCTAGCGTTCCTGGTGAGCCTTGTTCCAATCTTTTGACCATGCCCCCCTTGTTCCAATCCGTTTTTCTGTATCCTCAGCTTCTCTTAAAATTCGTATGCCCATTCTTTTTTGCCTTCTTTTATTGAATGCTACTGATGTAGGCAGTAACCTCTTTGATCTATCAGTTTGATGTGAATGGTTTACGGGGTGTTTTATGAAATTATTTGTTCTTTTCATATAAACCTCTTAACGCAAGTTCTTTTGGTTATAGAATGATTAGACTGCACATTATTATTGCAGATATACTCTTTCTTTTGTTCTTTTTTTTGGTCCTTCACTTGTTAAGTTTCTAATGCTTTTTACTTTTGTTCATTTGTATTATAAGAGTATGACATTCATTGATTGTTTTGAGGGAATTTGGGGCCCAGGTCAATAATTTAAACTAATAAATAGATTTCATATATATATATATATATAATATAAAACTAGACTTGTGTGGACCAAATGGGAAATAGAACAAGCTAGACTTGAGCCTAAAAGGGCCGAAAAACCTATCAAAATGAATTTTTTAGCTTGGAATAGGCCTCAAATCAGCCTAAAAATGTCCAAACTTGAGCCACCTGTCCACACGGACAAAAGTAGAACAATCCACTTGAAGCCCCAAGAGGTAGGCTCCCATCACTATTGAATGATCACGTCTCCATGGAGCTTTACTATGAACCCTTGATGCATTGCCAAATCTGCTAATTAGTTTCTTGGATGCGAGAAGATTGGATGTAGACCCGTATGATTATCTTGCAATAATTTATAAAGGCAACACAACAAACTTCAAGCACGAGAATAGCATTAGTTTTTTTTTTTGTTTTTTGTTTTTTCAAAAAAGTATTTTATTAGTATGCCAAAAGATCTCTAAACATAGCATTTATTGGATTCTTGAAGCATGAAAAGAAATGTCATGTTTTTCCATTAGAAGCATAACGAAGGACTTAGTGATAGTCCTTTAGACCATAAAATAGCAAATTAGAAGTGGATCGTGGTAGGGTTAAAAGAGGACTTAGGTTTTGTTTGGGATGACTTTCTTACTTCTTCTTAAAGAAGCTTTCTAGTACAAAAATTCTAGAAAGCTGCTTTAAGAAGCAATAAAAAAGCCGTCCCAAACGAAGCCATGGTTGAAACCTTTGATGGCTTGGTGGATTGCTTTAAGTGGTTGCTAACATTATTGAATATGTAATTGTTGATGTAGAAGCGTTCATGATGTGTTAGAAGGATGCATATTTCTTATTTTCCAAAAAAAAACTAGCAATAAGTTTATTGGATACCATTGTCTAAACAAATGATGGCATTATACTACTCTGACCTATCTATGATTGTTTTTTATTCTTTAGAGAAGATTATGAACTCTTTCTGCAATTGTAATCGATACTTACCATAAGATTCTTGATTATTTACACCTAAAGAATATATTGTAACTATATGTTAGACCGGTCTAGGAGGGGCCGGTCCCTCCTCTATACCAGGCGGAAGCTTGGTTCCGCCTATGCCTACCCCCCCTAGCGCGGTGTGGGGTCCACGTATTAAGGAAGAGAGAGAGAGAGAGGGGCGGGTAAGTGGGAAAATAAAATTGAATTGGAGGGATTGTTTGGACTTTTTTACTTTGTATTGTTTGCTTTTAATAGTTATTCTTATCCTCGCATTAGGGTTATGTGATGTTTGGCTGAATTTGTATTTCTCTTATGGTTTGCTTGGGCTTTAGCCGTTGGCTGGAGAATAGGAGAGCCGGATCTTTCTCTTGAATTGAAGATCCATTGTATTTTGTTTGTTTTCTTCTCTCTTTCATCAATTATCAAGTTTCCCTAGTGTTTTACCATCAAATTTCTCTCGATTTATGCTTTATCTTGTTGAAATTCTAAATTTCAGCCAAGATTCTTTCAATTTCTGCAACTATTTCCTATCAGATTGGTATCAGAGCACTTTATTGGGTGGAACAACAAGTTATCTTTGTTGCTTTTGCGATTGGAGCCTAGATCCAATTAATGGTAGCAAAGAAGATGGAGGCATTGGAGGGCGAGATGGAATAACTCAAGGCCGGAGTAGAGGAAAAATATTTCGGGATGGAGGGAAGACTCTCAGCCATTGAGAACTGCTTTGGTCACTTTGAAGAGATGATGAAAAGATGCTTAAGATGCAATCAAAAGCATTGCCGGCGATTCCTAGGGTGGAACCACAAGTAAAGGAGATCCAGGAGGACGACTATGAATTGGAGAGCGTTTTCCATCAAGGACCACCACGTGGGGCCCTGTTGGTGGGCAGATCAAGGTATTTCGAAGGGAGGACAACAAGGAGGAGGGAAGCTGACCCCTTTAGGTGACTACCCGAGCATGGGGAGAGGTGGAATGGAGAAGGGCATGGTTGGGGGGAGCCATGGGGTTAAAATCAACTAAGGGAGGAGGGAAGGGAATCACAACACCACTATACTTGAGAAACCAATGGGGGAAGAAACCATTGGGGTATGGATGTGAGTGCAAGGAAGCTAAAGATGCCAGTATTTGAAAGGGAGGATGCTCAGGGTTGGGTGTATCAAGTGAAACGTTACTTTGCCATTAATGAGCTGACTGAAGGAGAAAAACTCATAATGGTGGGTCTATGTTTGGAAGGAAAATCCCTAGCCTTGTTCCAATGGAGAGAGGTTAGGTATCTGATCTACTCATGGGGAGAATTTAATGAGTTCTTGTTGGAACGTTTCCGAGCCATTCGGGAAGGAGACCTCCACGAGCAATTCTATGCCCTAACTCAGGAGGGGACAATTATGGAGTACCAGGAGAAGTTTGAGCTGCTGTCGGTGAGGCTGAGGGGAACTGAGGAGGGAGGTAGGAGTGAGGCATCGGTAGAGGAGAAAAGCTGCATTTAGATATGACTGAGGTCTTCTTGAACTCAGTGGTGGGATTCACTCCAAATCACACAATGAATGTGAGAGGAGAAATAGCAGACAAGGAGGTAGTGGTACTGATAGACAGTGGGGCTACCCACAATTTCAACTCCAACTAGATCATAGACCAATTGGGGCTGAAATTGGTGGACATGGGGTGCTATGGGGTAATGATGGGGACTGGGAAGATGGAGATAGGTAGAGGGGTGTGTGGAGGAGTGGTTTTGACCATACAAGGGATCCAAGTGTGGGCAGATTTTCTCCCATTGGAGTTGGGGAGTACCGATATCATTCTGGGGATGAGATAGCTACAGACCTTGAGGGATACTAACGTAAATTGGGGGACACTGACAATGGAGCTGGGGGTGGAAGGGAGAGGGATGTTTATTAAGGGAGATGTCGGGCTCTCCAAAGCCATGGTGTCATTGAAAATCGTGGCAAGGGCCATACAGGAGATGGGAGGAGGATTTCTGGTGGAGATATAGAGTTTGGAGGGGATCCGAGTGAAGAAAGGGGGGAGCATCCCTCTTTTAGCACAGTCGGTTATACATCAGTTTAGTGAGATTTTTCAGCCACCCCAGGGGTTGCCACCACAGAGGGGACAGAAGCACACCATCACATTGAGGGAGGGAGTATAACCGATCAGTGTCAGGCCTTACCGCTACCCCTAGATCTAGAAGAATAAGATTGAAAAGCTGATTTGGGAGATGTTGGAGGCAGGGATCATGAGATTGAGCGTGAGCTCTTTTTCTAGCCTTGTTCTATTGGTCAAGAAGAAGGATGTAAGTTGGAGATTTTGTTTAGACTACCAAATCCTGAATAAGGAGATTGTGCCAGACAAGTTTTCTATTCACGTAATAGATGAGCTGCTAGATGAGCTCTATGGAGCGGCGGTATTCACGAAGGTGAATCTGAAGTCCGGGTACCATCAAATCAGGATGAGAGAGGAGGATGTCCCAAAGATAGCTTTCAGGACACATGAGGGACACTAAGAATTCTTGGTGATGTCGTTTGGTCTCACTAGCGCTCTTGCTACCTTCTAGTCCCTCATGAACAAGGTGTTTCTATCTTACCTCAGGAAGTTTGTTCTGACTTTCTTTGATGACATCATAGTGTATAGCAAGTCCAGTGAGGAGCATCTGGAGCATCTAAGGGCGGCTTTAGAGGTATTGTAGGAGCATCAACTGAGGGCCAATATGAAGAAGTGTTATTTTGCACAAGCTGGTGTTGAGTACTTGGGGCACGTGGTATCCCAGGAAGGGTTGGCCGCTGATCAGGCCAAGATTGAGGCAATGCTGAAATGACCCCTACCTAAAAACCTGAGGGAGCTAAGGGGTTTCCTAGGATTGACGGGCTACTATAGGAGATTCGTGAGGGGATACAACACCATTGTTTTGCCTCTAACTGAGCAGTTTAAGAAGGACAGCTTTTTGTGGGGAGAGGCTACTACTCAGGCTTTTGAGAGATTGAAGACTGCCATGACCACGGTCCCGATCTTGGCCCTACCCGATTTCAGCCAGATGTTTATAGTAGAGACTGATGCCTCAGGATATGGATTAGGGGTAATGCTCATGCAAAATCACAGGCCCATAGCTTACTTTAGCCATGTGCTAACAATCAAAGTTAGATTGTAGTCAGTCTATGAGAGGGAATTGATGGCCATTATATTGCTATTCAAAAGTGGCAGCCTTATTTGTTGGGCCGACATTTCATCGTCAGGACCGTCCAATAGGGCTTGAAGTAATTGCTAGAGCAGAGGATGGTGACTAAGGAGCATTAGAGATGGCTTTCAAAGCTGTTGGGATATGATTTCGAGATCCAGTATAGGCCAGGGATGAAAAATAAGGCGGTTAGTGCCTTGTCTAGATGCGTAGGGGAGCTTCAGGAGTTAGCAATTTTGATATCACTGATGCTGCATTGGGGGGCTATTAAGGAAGAAAGTATGCAGGACAAGGAGCGGAGAAGGATCAGAGAGGATTTGTTGAAGGATGAGAGTAGCCATCCTGGCTATTCTGTAGATGGGGAGAAACTTCTATACCAGGGGAGGTTTGTGCTACCACGAACCTCGATTCCATTTCTGCACTTGCTACAGGAGTTCCACGGGAGCGCTGTTGGTGGTCACTTTAATGTGCAGAAGACATACTGGAGATTGACTGTTGAATTATATTGGAAGGGGATGCATAAGAATGTAGAGGAGATGGTGGCCAGGTTTGAGGTTTGCCAGAGGAACAAGTATATGGCCATGGCTCCAGGGGAACTATTATAACCCCTAGCCCTTCTAGGCAGTGTGGTAAGAGGTCTCCATAGATTTCATAGACGGGCTACCTTGATCTGAGGAGTTCACAGTTATTCTGGTGGTGGTGGACAGACTGAGTAAATATACTCATTTCATTCCTCTTTGACACTCTTACACGGCAGTAACAATGGTGTCGGCCTTCATTAGAGAGGTGGTTAGATTACACAGGATACCAGAGTCTGTAGTGTCCGATCAAGACAAGGTGTTCCTCAGCCACTTTTGGAGGGAGTTGTTCAAATTGCAGGGGATTGTATTGAAGAGGAGCACCTCTTACCACCCTCAGATAAACGGGTAGACGAAAGTGGTCAACAGGAGTACCTGCGATGCTTTACTTCATAGACACCTCGGTTGCGGACCAAGTGGCTGGCGTGGGCGGAGTATTGGTACAATACTTCGTATGATTCAGCATCCCAGATTACTCCTTTCAAAGTGTTGTACGACAGGGATCCGCCTCACTTGGTGCACTTTGGACAGAGTAGTACATCAGTCTTTTCAGTGGAGCAGTACTTGGAGGAGAGGGATTGGGTACTGTAGGAATTGAAAAAATATCTGTTGAAGGCCCAGTAGATTATGAAAGGTTAGGCAGATGAGCACATGAAGGACATTCAGTTTGAGGTAGGGGATAGGGTGTAATTGAAGCTTCTTCCTTACAAGCAGAGGAAAATGGCTAGTGGGAGGAATGAGAAGCTAACTTCGAGATACTCTGGCCCTTGTGAGATAATAGAGAGGATTGGAGTAGTGACGTATCGATTGAGGCTACCTCCGACCGCGACAATACACTTAGTATTCTACGTGTCATAGTTGAGGAGAGTTATATGGGATCACACATGAAGTGTGGAGTTACTAGTGACATTGACGGAGGATTTGGAAGTGGTTTTGAAACCACTGGAGTTGGTAGGAGTACGACAGGGAGCGGGCGGAAGTAAGGAAGTGTTGACTAAGTGGAAGAACCTACCTGAGTACGATGCGACTTGGGAGGGGGTATTGTTAGACTAGCCCAGGAGGGGCTGGTCCGGCCGATCCAGGAGGGACTAGCCCAAATTTATACCAAGCGGAGGCCTGGTTCCACACAGGTCTATCCCACCCCCTTGGGGTGGGCTCCACGCATTAAGAAAGAGAGAGAGAGAGAGAGAGAGAGAGAGAGAGAGAGAGAGAGAGAGAGAGAGAGAGAGTGAGAGGCGGGTGAGCAGGAAAATTGAATTGGAGGGGTTGTCTGGACTTTTTTACTTTAT
Organism: Dendrobium chrysotoxum; assembly: GCA_019925795.1. Taxonomy (NCBI): domain Eukaryota; kingdom Viridiplantae; phylum Streptophyta; class Magnoliopsida; order Asparagales; family Orchidaceae; genus Dendrobium; species Dendrobium chrysotoxum. The sequence continues at coordinate 1,331,765 of CM034297.1, read as the reverse complement.
ATTGTTTGCTTTTAATAGCTATTCTCATCCTAGGGTTAGGGTTATGTGATACTTGGCTGAATTTGTATTTCTCTTAGGGTTTGCTTGGGCCCTTGCCGCTGGCTAGGGAATAGGAGATCCGGATCTTCCTCTCGAATTGAAGATCCATTATATCTTGTTTATTTTCTTCCCTCTTTCATCAATTATCAAGTTTTCCTAATATTTTGCCACCAAATTCTCTCAATTTCTATTTTATATTGCTGAAATTCCAAATTTCTGCAAGTATTTCCTATCACTATACAAGGGCTTACACCATCACATTGTTACCTGGGCAATGAAAAATGACCGATTCATATAAGGTGCTAAGATTAAGCGGAAGATAAATAACATTTAATTCAATATATATTTCAATATTGTAAATATGAGATTTTAATAAGTTTTCAATGATTTTCTTGTACTGATAATCGTGGAATGTTTACCAGCCAACACACGTTATATCTAATTTCCAAGGAAAATTTTCACGTTATAGATGATCGACTTCAATTCTTTAGAGACAAATTTTGTTTAGATTTATTTTTCAATAACTTTGATCCTTAGTTTCTTTATGTTCCTAAAAGTGATATTGTAGCTCTAATAGTTGGAATCTAATGTGTGTGTATGTATATATATATATTTATATATATGCTTGTATTAATATTATATCAAGATATTTGATTGAACTACATCAATGTAGCTTTTGATAAACTTCTTATGAATAAAACTTATGTGTGCATCAGCTATTTGGTTATGTTTTCTTGTTAGAATGCAAGGTAATTAGATTTTTTTAATTATTCAAAGAAAAATAGAACAAATAAGCCATAACTAAACTTAATTTGAGTTGTATTAAATTGAAGTTGTTTACATATTATGTATGTATGAGGCAAACATGCGAACAAGCGCGAAAATGCGTGTAGCAACATGTGCTGAAGTGCATTAGGAAGTGTGCCATTGCAGTTTGTTGCAAATTTGCATGTAGAAACAATCGTGATAAAGCTATGGTACGCACACAATGGGAGCAGATATGTGCATGCGTAACACCCACGATAGCCCTTACCAGTAACGTAGAGTGCCACATAACTGAACTTAACTTTCATCCTTTTCATTTAATATTTCTCATCATTTGCATACTTATATAAAAACATCCACTGACAAATACATTTATTGAACAAACAGAAGCATCTAAATAGTCCAAATTTCATCATACAAGTATTTACAGAGCCATTAAGAAAATTAGAATACATCATTACATTTAGACAATGTACATACCTCAATGAAGACATCATAAACACTTTTAAATAGAAAACCTAAACATTCCAACACTTGCCTAATTAGTCTCAACTTTCTTCTTTCCTTTTCCTGTAATAATAGCTAGTATATAAAAAAACTGGTGAGTTATGAGGCTCATAAAGTTATGCAAATTAAATAATAATTTAAATGCAATATTATAAAATAACAATATTGGAATCATAATTGAATCAAACTTATAATTATTTGTAAAACAATATAAAATCATATTTAGAATCATTCATTCATTCATTTGAAGCCTATACAGAATATCATAATTAGTTTTCTAAAGATTTGACTATCATTTTCATATAATTAATTTTCATAATAATGTTCAATGGAGCCCAGGTAAACATAACATTATTATCATTGAACTGCATAGATGTCTCTTTTGCCTCTTTAGGGATCCATTTTGCCCCACCTGCTATGCATGTATCATATTTTTGGTACCTTTTGCCCCCACCTGCTAATACATGTATCATATCATTTCATAACCAACTTTTACTAATTTGATATTCAGCAAATTTCAAATATTCATAGGTCATGCTTGTTTTATATGGTTGCATACTTTCATAACAACATATTTGTTATACTGTTTGCATAAGAGAATATATAGATAATATTTAAAGAATTTAACTATTTTCCAAAATATTACCAACTAATAAAAGTTTGAAACAATCATGCTTGATCTTATTTCAACTTTCATTCATATGGATATGTAGTTGATTTTACATGAATACTAGGAGGTACGCTCATATTCACTAATTTAAAATCATCTTAATGCAATTATATCTTCAAATGAATCAAGTGACCTTGTATGTATTTATAATTGATAATATTTGGTTTTGTAATTTAGAATAGTATAACTTACCTCTTTGATGAGTTATCTTCTCAAATCCTCCATCTTATACTCTTCTTCGTTTGTAAGTTACCTGCAATCACCTCTCCAATTCTATGATTTCTACAATTTATAAATCAAATAAATTGCATAAAATAAGTTTATACTAACATAACCATTTACCTCGTAACCTCCATTCTACATAAACTCGATGAATTCTAAAATAAAATTTGTGTAAAATTCTTTAGAAACTTGTACTAATCTTTGCAAATTTATCAATCACTTTAAAATAACTAAATTTACTTTACCTCATAGTCTTCTTTCCTCAATTTCCTTCTCTTCCTTTCTCTTTTTTCACTGAATCTGTCACACTTCACTTACGGCAACATAAGTCGTTGTGCTTCTTACTCCACCAAGAAACGATTCTCCTCAATGTTACTGATCTCTCAAGGCCGCATTTCTCACATAGAAATTTCTCTCAATTAACCTCTGTTCTTCTTACAGGATCCACAAGCCATGCTTCCCACTTCCTTTAGCGCATAGAACCGAACTCCTACCTACAGCCGATCTCTTCTTCACAGCACTATGCCGGTCCTTGCACTGTGCCGCTCCCTTCTCCAGTGCACTGCTACAGTCTGCAGTGCATTGTGTCGTGTAATGCAACAGTTCCCTCACCTGTGCTTCCCCTCCACTGATAACTGCTATCGGTTTCTTCCTTCCCACACTCAAATCTACACTTATCTATGTGGTTTGATACGAGAAATCAATTGGAAGTGGCGCCCACCGCAACTGCCATCACACTTCACAGTCCTTTCAAAGCATCTATTCAGGAAATAAAACAATTATCTACTTTAATTCAATCTTTATCTAATATCTTATATTTACTTAACAGAAATTTTAACTTCTTCCTGTTAAAATTATATTAAGTGTAATTATAATTTAAACTGAAAAGAAAATAATTTATTGAAATTATTTTATAGAGTTTATACATTTATAGACATTTATATTTCTTTGCCTGGAACTTTTGGGTATTACCGTGTGGGAGCTGCTTAATATCTTGATTTTCTAATATCGTTGTCAAGGCTATGCATTTCAAATTGGCTTATGGGGTGCATATAAGTAGCTCCTTTGATATATTTTGGCCAAATATATTTCACATTCGTTGCAAGGTTACCTCCTTAAAGGATCATTTCAAATTGGCTTATAGGATACATTAATGGAGCTCATATAGTGCTTCTTTGATCTCTTTTGACAAAGCAGATTTCACATTCGTTGCAAAGTTACCTCTTTAAAGGTTCATTATTTTTGTGTTGTAAACCTCAAAAACTTGATCAAAATGATGATTTGATAAGAACATGCACCCTTGATAATATTATTGAAACATTTTGAAATGTCAAACATAATCAAGGCTTCGTTTGGGACGGCTTTTTTACTGCTTCTTAAAACAGTTTTTTAGTACTAAAAAGCTGTTGTCCCAAACGAAGCCTAAATTTTATCTATTCCTGAAAAAAAAATGCACATTAAGGCTTTGTTTGAGATAGCTTTCTTACTGTTTCTAAAGCAGTTTTTTAGTACAAATATTTCTAATTCAACAAAATTTTGAATTAGAAAGCTGCTTTAAAAAGCTTTAAGAAAGCCGTCCCAAATAAAACTTAAGAGAAAAACTCAAATTTCCCAAACTGGAAGAGGCAAGGATGTCTTTAGAGAGTTTATCGTTTTGTTGTTTTTTTTTTCCCTTATAAATTTAACTGCATCATTCTATTATTTAATGTTTTTCTTAACGATAACTCATCACATTTTCTCTGTTTTCTTCATTCATGCAGATTTTTTTCCATTACCACTCAATCAAGTTCTGCTGGTAGGATCAAACAAACTCTGTCTTTCATTTATTATTCCAGATAGATCTCTATCATTGCTAAGCTTCTCATTGAGCTCTACAAAATTTCATTTTTATGTAACTATAAACTTTATTCTGTCAGCTGAGACTATACTGCCTTTGTACTCTATGGTTTCGTTTGGGACAACTTTTTTGCTGCTTTTTAAAGCAGTTTTTTAATACAAAAATTTTTGAATTAGAAATTTTTATACTAAAAAGTCGTTTTAGAAAGCTGTAAAAAACTCGTCCCAAACGAAGTCTATGTATATATATACATTTTTTTTTAATGTAGATATGTGCATCATATGCCTTCCCCTTTATTATCAGAGTATCAGCTATGGGTAATATGATTTGTTCTCCAAGTCTTTTATGATGTTTATTAAGAAATTGGTTATTAGATGGAGAGGGAGAAAAAAGTTGACGAGCTGAGCCTACGTCAAGCTCAAGATCGTATAAAATATGAGCTTGAATTTAAGCTCGAACTCGAGCTCGTGGCTTCAGGTTCGACCAAGCTCATTAGTGAGTCGAGCTTGAGTTGGTTCACATACACCCCTACATGGACTGGCCCAAACTTATTTTCTCACTCTAATAAGAAGAGGTGGGTTTTAAGGTTAGGGTTTCTTTTATAGTTAATATGAATAATATTAGATGAGATTTATTTTATTGAGAAATTTTGAATTAAAATATCTTGTGAGATGGGTTTAAATATTTTTTATTTAAGGATTAGTATAATGCAAAAAAAAGTATATATAATATTAATTTTAAAATAAATTTGATAATTTTTAAGCCTATTTTGATATAATTTATGCTATTTAAATAAAAATAATATTTAAACCCAAATATAATCCAAATTTATTTACATAAAATATTAAAATATTTTTTAATATTCATAAATTCCATTAAATATGCTTAAAATTGGACAAAAGTTGAAAAATTAATAAAAAATAATTATTGCATCATCTCTATTAATTTATCAATAATTCCACACCTAAAATCCCTGTTCAACAGAGCACATTTCACTGCTCTGAAAAATTATGAAGGGTTGGTTGCCGGTCGACCCACCTGCCTTAAAATTTGTCATACGAACGTACGGCTTTATTTGTTAGATCATCAAGATTAACAAATTATTTGATATTATATTTGTTTTTAAGATTAGTTATATATATATATATATATATAATATTATATTGCACTAATTTTAAAGTAAATATAAAAAATGATCACAACATTGAAGATATAGTTATGTACTCATAGGATATTAGTATTAATTACCTTATTTTAACGGTAACATTGATTAGTTAGGATTACGGGCTTACAGAGAGATGGCTCTATATCGAGAAGTCAATGGACTGTATTAGGTTGGTGAACATCTTCCTTTTGTTCCGCGATTTTTCGAGAGACTGTTTATATATATCTATATAATCATTAGTAATTTTGGCGAGATATTTTGAGATGTGAATAACTACGTATGATATGAATTATTGCGGATGTTTTAACATTTATATGCATTATTTATTATTTTTCACGTAATTGGTCTGTGTAATTTATAACTAAGTTATTTGGCGCACATGCTTACTAATTACAAGAGCACATGGATGATTTATTATTATAATAAAATTGCATGTACAAATCTTCTTTCCTAAAAAACCAGCAGCTATAGAATAATTGGTACCCAATTAATACCTTAGGTCAAGTCGTATATGCGTATTATTTATAATCGCTTGGACGATCAAAATTATATGTATGATTAGCCAATTCATCGAAATCTCATGGGATATATGTTCTTTAGGCTTCAACATTATAGTAACGGGCAGTAATATTACAATTTTACCTATTTTTTATATCATCAAAGGGGTTTGTTATAAATTACATTTGGTGCGACTACTAATGATATTATCCCTCTTGAATAAATTATTCCGATAAAAGTTGTATGTAAATGATAAAACTTTTGAAGAACAGTAAGCTTTAACCATTAAAATCACTAACCTAATAACATCCAAAATGAAAAAATAAATTAAGATTAGCACACCAAAGAAAACTTACGTTGAGTTAACTTAATGATTAGGCCTACTAAGTGGCCTTATGAGTAGTTCCGTCAAGTAGAGCTGATAAGTAGGTCTTCTACTTAACCTAATTAATAGGCTTACTGAGGGTCCTGAACTCCTGATAGATAGGTCAATTGAGTTGGCCTGACGAGTAAGTGTACCAAAATCGTTTATCCTAATGACTGACTTACTACTATGGAGGGCCTTCGAAAAATTTTGAGTGTATATATAGTTTTATGATATTCTTATTTATATATTTAACACCTAAATTTAGTATTTACTCTCATAATACACAAATGTTTAAATAACATAAAACATTAACATCTTATTAACCCTCTTTTGTTAAATTTTGTCATAGAACTCTTCATCTTTTATACGCCATCGTCTTTATGAATGAAGTGCCATCGCCAATTTTTGAGAGATTATTATGTGCGGTCACCGGGCCGTCCAATGGCCAATCAGACACGTCATGTCACCCGATACATATCGGTAAACAATAGCGATACACAACATACTGGTGATGTGGTGCGTCCTGATAAATCTCCAGACTGCGTCCGGTGACCGCACGTAGCAATTTCGTCCAATTTTCTTACACATTCTTCCTCTTCATACATGGTTGGTTTTATAGATTCCATTTTAGGCTCTAGTCCCATGTATCAACATTCCTATCGAAATTCTATCCTGACTTCTTTATCTTCTCTTCTTCTCTGATAGGATACCATCATGACTTCCTTTCTATCATCTAGAATTTCACTTTAAAAAAATAACATAATGTTATATTATATAAATTACACAATTTCAGTGTTAAATTTATAGTAATTTGGAGTGTTCGATTATCACAAAAATAGTAATGGACCTAATGGCATGGGGGTATCTTCATCGTCCGCACGTGTAATCGCACGTGACATGTGTTGCCGTACCCGGACGTAATAATTTCTCATATCCAGGTCTCATCCTCCACGCGCGGTAGAGAACACGAGGGCGATGAGTGACAACGCCGACGGCGGCGGCGGAGCCGACCACGCCCAGAACCCCGATCAACTACTTCTTATCTACGAGGCATCGCGGGTTTCAGATGTCGCTCGCGAGCTCCAGGATTCGGCTTCTGACCTCATATCCCGTACCTGGAAGGAGGAGCAATCCCTCCGCCAGCGCGCCCTTGCCCTTGATTCAGACATCCGGCGCCTCCAATCCTCTCTGTGCTCTGCCTCCAAATCGCCTTCCTTCGACAACAAATTAACGGAAAAGGTTTGTCGTTTCCTCCAGCTCTTCCCCTTTTATGTTCGTTATGCATGGAGATATCAATTGTAACATTTCGGATTCGATGCAGATAGAGGAGGAGATCTATAGGGCGAGATGCCTGCTTAGCGATGGCGATGTGGCGTCGCTCTTACCTAGCAAGGATCATGGTTGGTGAATACGCTTTTTGGTTATGGGAATTGGGTTTCGTGTCAGGCGATTTGATTTCGCTAGTTTTGTTATCAGGTCGGTTTTTGAACATGTTCCTTGGGCCTATAAATGTTCGGGCGACGCGGAAGGAGGTGCGGCTGAAGGTTAAAGAGGAGTACAACAGCTACAGGGTAAGAGCTCTTGATCAATCTTCAACTTATATTGCGGACGGTGAATCTTTTGAGTATTCGGTGATTTTCTGATTGGCAAGTGAGCAGACTGTGAAAGGATTCTGTTTAATCGGCCTGCCTTGTTTGGGTGGCTGTGATTTTCATGCATGCATGGATTATACCCAAATACATACAGAAGAGAAGCTTTTTTTGTCTTCCTTCTCAATTCCACTTGTAAATATTGTGCCCTATGTTACTAAGGCAAGATTTAGGAAATAATTCACTTAATATCTATTTACTTTTGTGTTGAAACGCTCAACTGAATTAACATCAGATGGAACATCGGGTTTCTTTTGCAGTTGCTAAAAAGTATTTCTTGGGCATAGTAAGCATCACTGTTTTAAAACCTTTTATATATTAATGTGCTTGGTGTTTTATGTGACCAACACTTTGGTGGTGACATTCTTTGAGTGTCAGTTTATAGTCATCTGTTTGCGGACCTGGTAATTGGTGCTTATACCCCTTCACAGAGATTTTAGTTTCTAGAAACGACATGGGCTAGAGATTGTGGATATTGTGCTTCGGCAATCAAAAAGAATAATGTCATCGTATTGCGATAACGTCAACCTGATTGTTGCACTATCTGCGTTTGTAACTGTAGAATTGAATTATTGTTGAATTTTCTGATTTGGCAGGATAGAACAGCATTCCTGTTTCTTTTGTTTCCATCTATGCTGCTTTTCCTAAGGTCTTGGATATGGGATGGATGCTTTCCAGCATTGCCTGTTCAGCTATATCAGGTATAAAATTGCCATAATTGGTATTTCAGATTGCAGCCAAGAACTTTTCTTGTTTGAATGAATTATTTATTTTACCGAATTTGATAATTTTCCCCGCAATTTTCCCTCAGGCTTGGCTCTTATTTCTCTACACTAGTCTGGCTTTGCGGGAAAATATACTGAGAGTTAATGGAAGCGACATTCGTCCCTGGTAAGGTTATTGATCCTCATTAAACTTGATCTGGAATTTGGTGATTGATATTTTTGGTTGTTAACCTAGGTCACGACCAACATGCAGAAAATTATGCATTTGAAAATTTGGTTTTGCAAAGCATTATGTTTTCCAAGTGTAAAGCACTCTCTTTCATATATTTGGCTAGATCAGCTATATTTCCTGCCTTTGGTAGCCTTTATTCTGTGTTTTCTTAAAGGAACATTATGCTTGCATACTCCAGTAGGACATGCGATTCTATATATTAAGCTCATATGTGCTGGCATTTCTTTTCTCATCTTTGTAGTCATTAAAGTTTATGCCTACAAGAACCTGAAGACTTATTGCAGAAGATTTTATGTAGAGTATCCTACATTTTTTTTAACTTAGACCTGGAAGCTTTGAAAACTTTGATAATGTTATATCTAAATTCTTTGATTCTTTCCTATTTGGCGGATATTCTAGATGAAGGAAGAGGCAGGTGCACTATGAGTGTTCCAAATGTGCATTCTATAAATCTCGAATGAGAATTTTGTTGGTTGCAATAGTGGAGCATATAGGATGAGATCATTGCCCTGGCAGTGTGGGAGGAGATTGATCTTGGTATAGTAGAGAGATTAGAATAGAGCATCAAGGAGTTGAAGCGATCAAAAAGAAGAGGAGAGATGTTAGATGGGTTGTAGGTGATCAGGGGAGGCCCTCCACCACCTCTGGAATTTTTTGTGATGGCAGCCATACTAAAAAAGTAAATAGGTGGTTACAGTTAGATGGTGGTTGGGAGGGTAGTTGAGTGGTTGAATAATGAATAATAAAACAATAATGGGATCTGTGGCAGAAGAGGGCAGAGATGTTGGAGTCCAAGGTTTTGTGTTAAACCAAAAATGAAGTAGTTTTAAATTTATGCGTAAATAGAATGATTTGGGATTTCATATGATAAAGTTAGACTTGATATACATGTAATCCATCTTGTAAAGTCAGGTTGTGATCAGGAGAAAAGATTGTTCCAGTTATGCACCCCCAATCAAGTGGCTATTGAGCTCGAAATTAGATCTGCTGACAAACTTAAAGTAAAGTCCAATCAGGCACCTTGTGAGATTTGGCAGAGCTGATTCTTGTTTCGATAGTTAAAACTTAAAATAGATGGTATAAAGTTGCAAACAAAAAGCCCTGTGCTGATATAACAGTTATTCAATGATTATAAACTTAAAATACCTTGGCGTACTTAAATTTTTTTGGGTATGTCCTCTTACTTGCTGATGCATGATTTGATAAGTCATGCATGATTGCTGAATTCATATATATATATATATATATATATATATATATATATATATATATATATATATATATATATATATCATCTTAATTATTTGGTGAATATGTGTTTGGCAGTGTGAGGACATTGTATTTTATTACATGTTAAGCATTCTTTTTGTAGAATGATTGCTATTGTCACCAGCTCATGTTCTCTTTATTAAAATATTTTTAGTTGGGTATCACACTTCTTGAAAATTCTTGATGCGGTTCTCTTATTCCTCAATAAGATAAACTTTATTGTGCATTTCACTAGCACATGCATTCCTTATTAAGCTTTTGTCAGTAGTAAAAGAGGAGAAAAAAAAAAAAAACTCAAAATAATTTCTCGACTATTCGTATGTGGCTAATTAGTCCCAAAGTATCACATTTATCCAATTTAGTTACTCGACTATAAAAAATAGATCCTAAGTGATCCATTGGGTAGAAATTGATGAAAAATTGGGATATAAAATTGATCCAAATTTAGTCCCCTAAGTATATAAAATTGATCCTGATTCAGCTCATGAGGGATCATTTGAGATCAATTTCATAATCAAGGGGTTAAATTGGAGAAATATGATATTTTGAGACTGAATTGGCCACATATGGATGGTCAGGGGCTATTTTTGGTTTTTACTCTGGTAATTTGTGATGTGATTTTTTGTTGATGTTACTTCTGGCTGCATTTCTGCTGTTCTGACTTATGTAGGTGGGTATATCATCACTATTGTGCCATTTTGATGGCTCTTGTTAGTCTCACATGGGAGATAAAAGGGAAACCTGATTGTGCCAATAAGCAGGTAATTGACTGCTTAAAATTTAACCATTTTATACGTGAGAAAAGACGTAATGCTTCAAGCTTTCTACAGAAAGGGGTACAACTATTTTTGGTATGGGCTATCATGCAAGGTATTGCTATGCTCCTTCAAAATAGATATCAGCGTCAACGACTGTATACTCGCATAGCATTGGGAAAGGTGATTTCATGATATTACATCAAATTTGTCACCGCATATTTTGCTTCTCATTTATTTTTATCAATTTTGCAGTACAAGGACTCAACACTTTGCATGATATGAAATACATCACATTTTGCATTATATTAGATGATGAGAACATGTATTCAATCTATCAATGTGACAAGTTCATAGTTTCCAATAATGCTCCCTTTAAAGGCCATAATCAATTTGGACAATGATTATAATTCTAGTCCAATGCACGGAGGGCCACTAAACCATTAGAATCATGACTGCACTATTTATAATTTAAAATAATATATTTATAGAATCATGATCATTTTTCCATGTATTTCATTAAAACATAGTGTAATCATCATTACAAAGAAAATATCTGTAATCCATAATTATATCTCACTACCTCTCAAGAAGGGCCTTGCATCAGATCAGACTCTGCTCTAAGGCCTCTTTTACCCTTGTTTGAAATCAAATACAAATACATGTATAGAAGAGTGACCTATGAGTAGGTCACACGAAATCTAATATAGAATTTGATGCATCTAAAGCATGCGAACTTCTTATTTCATATTAATAATAGGGTGAAGTATGGTGCATGCATCCCACATTTTAGCTCTTTGGCTCTGGTGCTGATTATGTTTTGTCTCTATTTTTGCCTCAAGTCATCTTTCCCTTACAATAACCAGTACCAAATGGCAACATTCCGGCATGCCGACCACTAACACGACCTCTTAATTAAAAGTGCCATCTTATAGACTAAAAGCAAAGGGCTTTCAATCCTGGGTAAATGACAGTGCAATTAAGTGCAAGTCAACTAGGCAAGGAAACATGTGATATAATAAACGTAAAGTGGCAATCCATGGAATTAGATCCAGCTCAGAATGAAGATGTATTAATTTTAACATCCAAACAATGCATGATTCTTAATTTTAATATCCAGACAGTTCTTATGCGGGCTGGCATTGGATTTGTAATCTTGGTTTGATTAATATATTGGTTCGTAAATTTAATCAGCAGAAAGTACAATGCATGATTCTTTAATCTGATGGATGGTTTTGATTGCCATAATAATATGGAAAATTAGTTTCTGAATGCATGGCACTACTTAATTTGCTTGAGAATTGCATGCTCTGACTATATTGCTGGTTTTGCCACTCGAAAAAGCTCATTATACATTAGCCTTTTCAGTTTATGGTACTTCTTAGTAATTTTCAGCATTGGGATCTACTTCTGCGAGACCGTGACCAATTAGATTAATAATGGTATGCTTAGAACGTGCCTTTTTTCCCAAATTGGTTGATTAGCTTAACTAATGTATTTTGAAAATGTGATTTATCGTATCAATAAGCTGTCCAATATATTTAACTGACTTGGCAATGCAAATAACATGTCAGCATCCACTCTCTTACACCAATGGAATATCACAGTAGTGATCACTTCATGATTTTGGTTTCTTGAGAATTCTGTCTTTGTGCTGGAACATCAACGCAATACTTAGCCATTGACATTAGTTGAAATTTAAAAGCTATCATTGATCCATAGCCAACCTTCTAAAATTATTTTGCAAGCCCATATTGAGAAGTTGGAACGACCAGCAAAATTTTAGGTACTTTTTGTACGAAGTTCTTTATTGATCTATCTATCAATCAAAAATATATCGAGCATAAAAAAATGATATATCTAGGCATTGTTTCATGCTGCAAATGACTTTGCCTCTTTTATTTGTACTCTTCCTTGCAGCGGACAGCAATTAAACTAAGTTGTTTTAAATTAGGTTTCCTTGCACTGGACAATTAGAAGAATATTTGTTTTTGTCTTCCCAAGTGCAGGACAGCGAATAAAAACTTGATTTCTCCCTGTAGCAAAGTCTAGAAAGCAGCTGATTGCTTGTAAATTCTGAAATAAGCAGCAGCAGCAGTTGAGAAAAAAACAGTGGCAGCAAATGGAGAACGCTGGCAGCCATGCAAAACAATGACAGCAGCAATGGCACGACAAGAAGCAAAGAATTGGCAAGTTGGCAATGCAGAACAGGAAGTATTAGTGGCTTTAACTGTATGTACATACACGTCAATATAGGTGCTCAATTAAGGGATGCACTTGCTCAAAATTATCTTTTCCCAAAGAAGCATTCGATGGAGCAAGGTCAGGGATCGGAAAGCTCACATTATAGGAGCTCGCCCCCGAGGATCCCTATTGAGGATGCATATGTTTTGAGTGAATTCGAGCAAAGAACTCATCTTCCCATGCCTTCACACGGAGAATCACTCACCCTATGAGGAATCGGCTCTTTGAGCAGTTCTCCCTCACCAAGGCAACCCGCCTTCTACTGATATCTCTGTTCAAGCTCCGAGATGTACTGTAATGACCTAAATTTTCACTTGATTAATGAACTGCTAATTACCTTATTTGAAACCGATTAGAAAACCTTAGATTTATAGAAATATGGTTGGGAGCGCTGCGGCGCTAGGTGCTCGAGCGTTGTAACTTTGTCTTCTCTGTTTAGGGGGTTTTGCGTAGGTGAGCATGGCGGTGCTGGATTTGGGTGTGGCAGTGCCAACCTCTCTGTTATATAGTGAATGGGGTTAGCGCTATGGCATTGGGGTCTGGAGAGCTGCGGCGCTAGGTCATTGAAAATATATTTTTGAAATATCTAAATCCACTATCTCATTTTTTTTTACCTAAAACTCATACCCCTCAACTCATTTTGCAAGATTTGGTCTAGGAATAGAAGGAGAGAAGGGGGGAGAGAAGGAAGAGAGAGGAGAGAGAAAGTCAGCCTTAGGTCATTTTTTGTACACACCTACATAGCCCACAGTTGTGGTGACTTCGTCAACTGTATTCACCCCTTGTTCACAGCCACACTCGCTTAGGGGGCTTGTCACTCGCCCAGATGGACTTGTTACTCATCCAAGGCAATCGACTTCAAGGACTTGCCCAACCTGAAGGAGGACTCACCCAAAGCACTCACCCATAAGAACTCACCACCCGCATAGGACACTTACCAGAGGCATCCCGAGCCACATTAAAGTTGGGTGGCCACGTGCTTATATTTCAATCTAGTTCACATATCAGTATCAATATGTACTTGTTCAATCATGTATCATTTCTCTATTTTTTTAGGTGTAGTTTTCCCTGCGGCCCATTTAACCCTATAATTAAGGAGTTAAGAGTCATATTTGGGACTTCATGCCATTTTTATTATTCATAGGGTTTATCTGACTTCCTAGCTAATCTCCATACTTACTTATTTTCACTCCTATTCACTATCTCCATCTAGGGAGACTTGTTATTAAGGTTTGGATCCATCATCATTGAAAGTTTGATCAGCGTGGATTAATGTCAATGATCAGAGGCAAGCATTATGTGAAGAGCAATAAAATCATGAGTCGTCCGTGAATATGGAGAATTAGAACTTCAAGCCATCGTGATTTAATGGAGATGGACGAGAGACTCACGAGAATGATTAAAGAGGCATTGGGGGCGAGGGGTTGCCCTAAGAGCGAATACCCCTAAGGGATCCTCTAACTCGCCAGCCTACTAAAGACGACTGGCACCAGAGCGCTGACTTTAAGAGTGATAAATAATACTAGTGATGAATTATACACTCCACTTATGCCAGTGAGGTGAGAGCTAGAATTAGAATTGTGGTAATACATTTTTTCAAGGAGATTGTAAAGGCAAACCTGCCCACCAAGTTCAAATGCCACACTTGGAATCTTACCGAGGAAGATCTGACCTCTCCGACTAGGTTGTATGCATGCATTGAGTAGAAAACTTCTCTTATGGACGCCAATGACATGCTGAAATTTTGGTTGTTCCTTACCACCTTTAAGGAAACTGCCCTTTGGTGGGTTTCCTGTCTACTATTATGTGCATTACATTCGTCTTCGAATTGAAGAGGATATTCATCACACAAGTTGTGAGTGCTTAGAGATCACTCTCAAGAGGCTCTAGGCTCTCTTGAGGATGAGGTATGAGCTTGGAAAATCGATGAGGAGCTTCATCATTAGATTCTTGAGTTAGATGTTAGAAGGATATGGAGCTAGTAGTCGCACAGGATGGTCTGACTCAAGGCCTATAGGAAGGCCATTCAGGCATGCGATTGGCCTGCAGCAGTCGCGAACATTGGCCAAGTTGTTGGAACTCACAAATAGCCACATGAATGCTGAAGAATAGAATAGTCTGGTTAATTCTTCTTTGATGGCTTACCCTAGGGAGTTTCCAAAGATCGGATCACCCCCAATATCGCGAGCATGATAGGAACTGCCAAAGGCCCGCAGGGTAGAAAGAACGCAACACATGCTACAGGAACATCATCACCCTAGCTAGCAAAGAGCACCCTTGGTTATGAGACAGCTGTGGATTGTTGTCCCACCTGCCCCGTGAATGGAAGAAGCACTATGTGCAGCCTGCCAATACAAAGACGAACAGGTGCACCCCACTCATCAGAGTATCTAATCATCACTCCCTGTGGGCTCCGAAAATTCGGCCCCGGCCTCCGCCCGACTTTTGTGCTTTCTTCGGGAGGGGGGAGTTTTAACGATTTAAGTTCCGGGGTAAATTTTGGAAGGCAGATGAGATAGTAGATAAGACACTACCCAGAGATTTCGCCCTCATTTTTGCGAGGACTTTATGATCTGAGTTCTGGTTTCCTATAGGCGCAAGCCCCTATAGTTAATTACCCCTCCCGATAATGAGAGAGAACTTTCGATTAAGGCTAGTCATCAATCAGATACGTAAAGACACGAATTGTCTGGCATATAGTAGCAGCAATGGGTTGAAGGTTTGAAAGTTTGAAGATTTGAGAATTTGAAAAGTTGGGAGATTTGGAGATTTAATATTTAAAATTGAAAATTGCACCATCTTGCACTTAAAGCGGATGGTGGGGGAATGGATGATAGACCCGATCAAGATCCCATGGTTCCGTCGTCCCGGGCCATCGTGGTCCCTGGTCTA
Source organism: Dendrobium chrysotoxum (assembly GCA_019925795.1). Classification (NCBI taxonomy): domain Eukaryota; kingdom Viridiplantae; phylum Streptophyta; class Magnoliopsida; order Asparagales; family Orchidaceae; genus Dendrobium; species Dendrobium chrysotoxum. The sequence continues at coordinate 1,315,929 of CM034297.1, read as the reverse complement.
CTTAGTCAGAGGAGGTAGTCGACCCAACCTGACAGAAGGATCCTTGTCGGCAGCCATGGGTTGCTTCGTCCAAGGGTACCTTGTAGACCTGGGGGGAATATTTGTCTAAGGGGACAAATTTGAATCCACCTTAGCTAACAGAGGGCTTTGTGCCCTATCGATCATATCCTATTGATTCATATCTCAAGGATTTGATGCCATTGGGGAGCATACTGGCTCTGGCCATAACCATAATATAATGGTGCCATTTGGCGGCAACCACCTGGTTCAGAGGGCCCCGAGTCATAACCGTTTATCCTGCAGTGCCATTTGACGGCGAAACTGCCGGTTAGAGGACTCGTACCACGTCCTTGCTGGCAAGAGATTATTTGAGAATGGATCCTAGTGATATTTTCGACCAGGCATTAGCTCTTTGGGAGCTAAAGTAAATTTTAACTTGTCCACCTCGGCAAACTGTTGCGGAGGATGGATGGATTTTGCTTTTAAGCGGTTTGATAGTTGGGTTTCAATTTTTTTAAATATCTGGAGTTGGAAAGATCTTTGAATTTTGGGATTTTTTTCAGAAGATTGGATTTTGTAGGGAATTTGGGTGGTACTTGGAGATATTTGAAATGGACCCCTCCGGTTGATATTTTCATTCAACACGGCCATCATCGGGGTGTGGGGTCATTCATATTTTTATGTTTTGAACCTTGTCGACTCTGCCTAATGATTGACAGAGGATCGGGTTTTGTAGGCTTTATGCCCTTGTTATTAAATCCTCTTGATTATAGGCCTTGAAGGCCTAATATGAATGTAAAATAAATATCCCGGTCGATCTCGCGACCGCATATTTATTTGATAGTTCGAGCCGTGTCAACTCCTATTTATCTGAATAGAAGGATCGGGCTCGAATCTGAATTCACTTGTTGACCCGCGCAGCATCCCTAGACGTCACGTGTGTACCAATAACACGCTCGCCGGGGCCCATGCGGGTGTTTGGGGGCATTTTATAAATATTTATTGAACCTTGTCGACTCCTATTTTCTTGCTTTAGGAGGATCATGTTCAAATTTATTGACCCGCGCAGCATCCCTAGATGTCACGTGTGTACCAATAACACGCTCGTCGGGGCCCGTGCGGGTGTTTGGGGGCATTTTATAAATATTTATTGAACCTTGTCGACTCCTATTTTCTTGCTTTAGGAGGATCATGTTCAAATTTATTGACCCGCGCAGCATCCCTAGATGTCACGTGTGTACCAATAACACGCTCGTCGGGGCCCGTGCGGGTGTTTGGGGGCATTTTATAAATATTTATTGAACCTTGTCGACTCCTATTTTCTTGCTTTAGGAGGATCATGTTCAAATTTATTGACCCGCGCAGCATCCCTAGATGTCACGTGTGTACCAATAACATACTCGTCGGGGCCCGTGCGGGTGTTTGCCGATGGATGCATTACACATGATACATTCATATGCATGCATGATTCTTGAAATACAATTATAGTGTCGAATGGCACACTATAGTGAAACCCTCTACTTATACAGCAGGAGGATTTGAAATGTAGTATTAATGTCAAATGTTATACTAGAGTGAAACCCTCTGCTTATACAGCAGGAGGATTTAGAGTGCAATAACAGTGTCAGAAGACACACTAGAGTGAAACCCTCTGCTTCTTATGGAAGGAGGATTTGAAATGTAATAACAGTGTCAGATGACACACTAGAGTGAAACCATCTGCTTCTTATGGAAGGAGGATTTGAAATGTAATAACAGTGTCAAATGACACACTAGAGTAAAACCCTCTGCTTCTTATGGAAGGAGGATTTGAAATGTAATAACAGTGTCAGATGACACACTAGAGTGAAACCCTCTGCTTCTTATGGAAGGAGGATTTGAAATGTAATAACAGTGTCAAATGACACACTAGAGTAAAACCCTCTGCTTCTTATGGAAGGAGGATTTGAAATGTAATAACAGTGTCAGATGACACACTAGAGTGAAACCCTCTGCTTCTTATGGAAGGAGGATTTGAAATGTAATAACAGTGTCAAATGACACACTAGAGTGAAACCCTCTGCTTCTGTAAATGCATGTGGGCATACTCTTAAAAATGCACGTATATAAGTTTTTAGACATACACATACGATGCGCTTATACACATTCATAACCCATCATGCTTATCATAATACATGCAAAAAGGGGATTTTATAATATTTGCATGTAGTACGGAGGGGTGTCCGGATATATGCTTGTATTCCTTGATTGAACCTCATCGGCAGAGGACGATACGGCAGCACCCTCGGTAAGCATGGTACGTCGTATTGTAACGCCAAGCTTTGAAGATTATTCGCACTTCCAAGGCCTATTAATATCAGAGATGTTTTCTCTTGGACAAAAGGCAAAGAAGAAACTTTGAAACACCAGGAAGTTTAGTTCGAATTTGCTCAAACATCTCTTCCATTCTTGCAGGGGATGTCCCTCTTGCTGGTCGATTCTGCCTGAGGGATCGGTGAGTATTTGTACTTCTTGGTTGAATAGCATCGGCGAAGGCGGTATTATAACACCATTAGTGTGCATGATATATTAACGCCAGACTTCAAAGATTATTCGTATTTTCAAGGCTTATCGATGTTGGAGATATCTTCTCTCAGACAAAAGGCAAAGAAGAAACTTTGAAACACCAGGAAGTTTAGTTCGAATTTGCTCAAACATCTCTTCCATTCTTGCCGGAGATGTCCCTTTTGCTGGTCGATTATGCCTGAGGGATCGGTGAGTATTTGTACTTCTTGGTTGAATAGCATCGACGAAGGCGGTATTATAACACCATTAGTGTGCATGATATATTAACGCCAGACTTCAAAGATTATTCGTATTTTCAAGGCTTATCGATGTTGGAGATATCTTCTCTCAGACAAAAGGCAAAGAAGAAACTTTGAAACACCAGGAAGTTTAGTTCGAATTTGCTCAAACATCTCTTCCATTCTTGCCGGAGATGTCCCTTTTGCTGGTCGATTCTGCCTGAGGGATCGGTGAGTATTTGTACTTCTTGGTTGAATAGCATCGACGAAGGCGGTATTATAACACCATTAGTGTGCATGATATATTAACGCCAGACTTCAAAGATTATTCGTATTTTCAAGGCTTATCGATGTTGGAGATATCTTCTCTCAGACAAAAGGCAAAGAAGAAACTTTGAAACACCAGGAAGTTTAGTTCGAATTTGCTCAAACATCTCTTCCATCTAAGAAGAAACTTTGGAACACCAGGAAGTTTAGTTCGAATTTGTCCAAACATCTCTTCCATTTTTTTTTTTTTTTTACAGGAGATGTCCCTCATGCTGGTCGACTCTGCTTGAGAAGTCAGTTGGTATTCCTACTCATCACATGCCCTTGTATACATTTGTGCCCACAGGGGTTCTCCATGATCACAACGTACCCGCTGTTGTTATCCACAAATGAGTTGTACTTATCAGCAGGGGCCAGCCATATCCATTACGATTTCCCTGAGGTGTTTGTAGGAGAATAATTGTACCATATCCACCTTTCATCAATTTCAGGTGGTGTTAATCGTACTTGTTTGCTGCTACGGGCCCTCCACTATCGATTGCCAGCGTTGCCTTTCTCAATCAACAGGCATAGTTATTTGCATGATAAATCTTTGATTGCTGCAAGTGGGTAGTACTTGTACTTTTGCAATTGACTGATGTTTAGGTCAATTACACTTGGAAGTCCACTGCGAGTCCCCTGATTTTGGCATTTAGGACTTGGTTCTCTGCAGTTCAGTTCAAGTCCCTTGCTTGTTCAGCTCGGATTCAGTTCCCTGATGGTCTGAGCTCTATGCGCTTCTTGTTTGAGTATTGACCCTCTTAATTGTTGTTCAAGTTAGATGTTCTTTATTGTCCAGGTCATGTATACTTTAGTGAAAATTTCGGCAGCATCCCGGCATATCCCCCGTTTGGGGGGGAAATGCAGGGAGCTGGGCCTTCCCACCACGCTACAAGAGCGTGTTTGGTAGGTGTCTTTAGACACCGCGGCCGTACATTTTTCATCCCACCACGCTACAAGAGCGTGTATGGGGTCTTTAACAGTAACAGTACGAGAGCACCGGTGGTTTTCCCTACCACGCTACAAGAGCGTGTATAGAGCTTACCCACCTCGTCGTATGCCTCGCACCGGGCTCCCTCCTACCGTGCTACAAGAGCGCGTATAGGTGGTTCTCCGGTCCGCCGCAAACACCGAAAATGGGATTTTGGGTGATTCCCCTCCTCGTTGTAAGCACCGCACCGGGTTTCCTCCTACCGTGCTACAAGAGCGCGTATAGGTGGTTTGCCGGTCCGCCGCAAACACCGAAAATGGGATTCTGGGTGATTCCCCTCCTCGTTGTAAGCACCGCACCGGGTTTCCTCCTACCGTGCTACAAGAGCGCCTATAGGTGGTTTGCCGGTCCGCCGCAAACACCGAAAATGGGATTCTGGGTGATTCCCCTTCTCGTTGTAAGCACCGCACCGGGTTTCCTCCTACCGTGCTACAAGAGCGCGTATAGGTGGTTTGCCGGTCCGCTGCAAATGACGAGAATAGGGATCTGAGTTCAGAGATTATACCTGAGCGAGGCTGACGGTGCTGATGTCGATGTCGAGGTCGAGGACTATCCCTACCACGCTACAAGAGCGTGTATAGGGCTTACCTGCCTCGTCGTACCTATTGCACTGGATTCTCCCCCACCGTGCTACAAGAGCGCGTATAGGAGGTCCGCCAGCGCATCAAGTGCGTCGAGGACAGGATTTGAGACTTACCTTGCGTGCGTCGTCGGCGACGGTGTCGGCTCGCGGGGCAAGAGGGGAGTACATTTCTTTATCATTTATTATAACTAATTACAATTAATAAAAACTATTACAATTAATAATAATTAATATAATTAATTATTATTAACGAAGTAATCATAATTAATTAAAAATAATTAATTATTATTAATAACAATTAACTATTATTAATTAAATAATTAATTATAATTAATTGATATTAATTATAATTAATTAAAAAATTAAAAGTAATTAATTAATTATTAATATTAATTAACTAAAATTAATTAATCATGATTAATTAACATTATTAATAATTAATTCTATTAATATTAAATAATTATAATAAGTTAAAATTAATTCATAATTAATATAAATAATGATAATTAGGTAGGATTTTGATTTTGAATAGGATTAGGGAAATATGAAATTTCACAGAGAAACAAGTCCTCTGTTTCTCTCTTTTTCTTGCTTTAAGGGGCGGTTCAGCAATCGGATTTACAGGATTTGGCCGAATACGCATGCGGAAGGGGGGGAAGTTACCGTTACAGTCAGTGAGCTCCCTTGATTGCTTCCGATCAAACGCCCTAATCTTCCGATCCAACTGGAAGAGAACGCCGCTGGAGGAGTCGAAGTCGGACGGCTGGGAAGAAGCGCACGCAAGGAAGAAAGTTGCCTTCACAGCTAGCGAGCTTCTGTCGTTGCTTCCGATCGTAATGTCGTGACTTCCGATTCACACAGGAAGGGAACGTCGTCGGGAGAGGCGAAGTCGAGCAGCTGGGAGGAGCCGGAGAAGCGACTCGTGCAACCTTCACAGCAGGCGAGCTCTGTTGTTGCTCCCGATCGTAATGTTGTAACTTCCGATCGGCAGGAAGGGAATCGACGGAGGAGCGAAGTCGAAGGAGCGGGACCGAACAGCGACGAAGGAGCTGGGGAGTTTCGAGAAAAAGAAAAGTCCTGCGCTCCTCATCTCCTTCGGCATTTAACGACGCGAGGCTGAATTTTGCTCGTAGCGGAGATCACGCGACGCATTCAAGATAGACGTGGGATTGGCGGCGTGGTCGTGTGGTCATCGTACGAAGAGCGGCGGGGGACATCCCAGCTGCGGGATTTGGGGGATCCTGATCGCGTGGAGTTCGGCGCTACAGGTAAGAGCGACATTTTTTTTTTTTATTTTGTTTCTGTTGTCTACAGTATGTGGGTCAACAAATGCCCCCCAACAAAGGTGGTGTGTGTCTGGAACACGCCACATTTGTTGTGTTGCTTCTTGTCACACACACATTTTTTTGTAACTTTCTTTCGTGTACATAGCACCTTCTCGTTGCCAGTTTCTGATGCATTTTCACTTTCCTTCAAGCAGGAAATGTTTAGCTGGCGCCGATCTGCGGATTTGACCCCTGATGAGCCCAGTGAGGCCGCCATTTGGGAGGTCATTGATAGACATGATCCTCGAGGTGAAGCTGATATTCGTGATAGACTGGAGCAGCACGGGGATATGTTGCGGGGTCGTGACACTTTCTGCGGTTTCTTCTCACGTTCGCCCCTGCTTTCGGTTCTCTCACCGGACTCCATAGAATTTGATAATCCTACCGAGTGGGTCACCAGTATCAGATTGCAATGTGGGGAGTACAATCCTGTAGACAGTACCATTGATCAGATTAGCTGGGGCATGTGCGACGTTCTACAGCCAGCAGCTGATATTCTTGAGCCTGTAGGACAGTCGAGATTACTGAGTCATCGCCAGCTACATTCTAAGACATTAGGGTGGCCGCATGACTCTACAGTTGGGAGGATGCAGAGTCCTATTGCTGGGTACACTTGTTGGTGCAGATATGTTCTGAGGGCCCATAGATACACACTTCAGGAGGCTGGCATTTACGAGGCTGTATACGCCTCTCTGTTTGACTTTGGACAGATTCCCCCTTCTTGGGCCCGCGGATTGGTAGAGTTTTGGGACAGTGGCAGCAACACCTGTTGGGTAGGGCCAGAGGAGCTGACAGTGACACTTTCAGATTTACAGGCTGTGTCAGGATTACCCGTCGTTGGAGGCTATTTTGAGGAGTGTATTCCTCCTGATGTGGAGTTGTTTCGTAGGATGCCTTCAGCAGATGGAAGCAGGAGGGGCAGACTAGTTCTTCCAGACATCTACCCAGCCCTTCTCCAGCATTACCGTCAGGTGTACACATCTTCTGATCTGTCGACGCGTGCTGGAGCTGCTATGCCAGTGGACACCTGGGTTCGTAGTTTTCTCCTAGACAGTTGTTTGTCTACTACTGCTGTATCGTTGCATGATCCCTTTGAGTTTGGCCTACGACCCGGAGTTTTACTGTCAGAGGATACTGCAGAGCCTTCTTCAGTCGGTTGCAGGTCTCCTGCATTACCAGGCATAGATGAGGATTTACTCTTGGCGGGATTTTTAGCCACGTGGTTGTGCACTTTTGTTCTCCCACTCAGAGTTGGATCTGTACGCTGTAGTGTTCTCCTAGCAGCCAGTCAGCTTTCTCAGGGGCAGCGCCTCTCTTTGGCTCCACCAGTGCTTGCTAGGATTTACAGGGCCCTCTGCACAGCTTCTGAGGCGACCTCCCTTGAGCTGCGGGGTTTGGTTTTACCGTGGCACTACTTGTATGGCTGGATTCATCTACATATCCGAGGTGCTTTTTCATGTTTGGAGTGCCCTCAGTACTTTTTGGAGAGGGGATACCCGACAGTCATGCAGTTGGCGCAGGCTTCCTCTACCTTGGAGTTAGAGCGGGTGCGACTTTTCTTCTTTGCTCCGCACCTGGTTGTAGACCGTTTCGCTGTTGTTCATCAGCCAGATGTTGTTGGCTTGCCATCTTACTTGAGTGAGCAGGTTATTACAGATGGATTTGACAGACAGAGGAGATGTGTTCTCCTGCAGAGTAGGGGCACCTTGAGAGTAGCTGAGTATTTTGTCAGCTTACGCCCGGGTTGGTTATGTCATCGTTCTGGCAATATCGTGATATTGGAGGGGTATCAGCCGAACAGAGTTGCTCGCCAGTTTGGCTTCTCCCAGGCTACAGCATATGATGGACGGCCGCTTATTCCTGGGGTAGCCGATACTAGACACACTGACATAGTTCCTCAGGAGGTCCGTTTATATGCAGCTTCTGCAGTGTGGTTGCATCTGCTGAGATTTGGTACTGGCTCTACTTTTCGTATAGCTCCTCCCCACAGTCATACTGGTGTCAGTTACACGCACTTGACCTGGGTACGACTCTCTTTTGCCCCTTTTCTAGAGCGCGGTGCCCGGACGTACGAGCGCCGAGTACACACTTTAGGGTTACCGAGGGGACGGAGATTCTCACGGGGCTTTTTGCGGATCAGGGATGATAGAGGTAATTTCTTTGTTAATTCTCTTGTTAATCTTTATCCTGTTGGCTGGTTATTTAGTCTTGTATCTTCTCTCGATTTTGGTGCAGGGAGGCACAGTGAGAGCCATACTGCTACTGAGAGTACTGCGCCCTCTCCTGTTAGGGCACGAGTTACAGATCCTGCTCCACACCGCACCGAGACACCTCGGTCTTCTCGTGGGCGTTCCGGTTCCCGACGTACTGAGCCTTCCCCTACTTATGCAGACCCGGTAGCTAGTTCCGTGCCAGAGCACTTTCTTACTCCTGAGGAGGCATCAGCGGATCCTCGGTTGTCAGACTTTTCAGGGTATAGTGCTCCTGATTCCTCTTCATATTTCAGCTTTCAAGTGGATCCATATGGGTCATTTTGGTCCGGAGAGGCGTTTGGAGAGAGACCTATTTGGCCTGGTGAGTCATCAAGAGCTGGTGCAGCTTTACCTGAGGAGCCTCCTGTCGTACCGCCGTACACACCTACGGTCTTAGACTTAGTACCAGTAGCAGCAGCACCTTACTCCGAGGCACTTCCCAGTGGCCTTTCCAGCTCTTACCCTGAGGTCCATCCCAGTGACTTTGCTAGCTCCTCTTCAGGTATGCTGTTATTTTAATTTCATATCTCACACTTTCTCTCTTCTTCTTTTCTCTCTTTCTTTTTTTTTATTGCTTGTGGATTCTCTTGTAGTGCCTGCAGAAGCAGACTATGTATCAGAGATTCGCTGTCATGCTCCTGTAGCTTCTGACCCTTGGCACGGAGATATGTACGGTCACTGTACGAACTTTCTTCATGACTTGATAGCCCGAGTGGACCCTGGCTCACCTGATTCCATGGGACAATTCACCTCTACTGCCAATTACACCCTTGGTTTACTAGCGCAGCTTGGGTTAGAGACTTCAGAGATGCAGTACTGGGAGACCTTATGCAGAGAGACTGAGTTTTACATCAAGAGATTGCAGTCTCTTTCCATTATGCGCACCAGGGTTTCTTTGATAGAGTTACAGGAGAAGGTTGATGGATGCCGTGCAGCGGCAAATGTGGCCCGAGATGAGTTTGATAGGAGCACTGAGGCTCTTAGGAGGCACCGAGAGAGCTCTTCCAGCATGGCTAGCGAGATTGAGGGGTTGACTTCTCGCGTGAGGGACCTTTGGAGGGACATCAAGGGAGTGATGTCTCGCAAGTCAGACCTTCAGGAGGGGCACGATCGACGTGAGCGGCTCATTAGGAGGGAGGAGCAGCGCAACCAGATGTTACACCAGGCACTGCAGGCCGCTGAGACTGCTCTGACTCGAGCCACAGAGGAGCTGCACACCGCTGAGACTGAGTACCAGGTTTTGGCTGAGGTTTCTTCACAGTTGGGGGATTTACGTGCTCGTCTTCCTTGATGTACTTTTCTCTTTTTTGATCTTTTTATGAGATGTACTCCGCCGTTTCCTGTACGGATTGTATGGTATTTCATGATGATTATATGTAGCACTTTCTGCACCTCTTCTTCTCTCCCCCTTTTTTTATTGCTGAGACTGAGTATCCAGTTTTAAATATTTATTTGGGGATTTCTGTACGCAGCGCGATGTCGACCCAAATAAATATTTAAAATGCCCCCAGTTCTTAGGGCCACCCATGGGTGTCATTTAGGATACCCCTTTCTGTAGTTTTGGCTGGAGTCCTATGATTTCGGCTCCCTCAGCTTCATGCTCTACGCAACAGACTTGGTGAAGGGTTTATATGTTTTGAGTTAAACTGGTAGTACCAGATATATATAGCATTCTGGCCTCTGACCGATCAGGAAAACTTCAATCTGGGTCACTCAAGCCCATCAGACTAGGAAAGCTAGGATTTGATGGCTCTTTACCATTTAGCTACTGAAACGGGGGTTCCACTACTACGGCCTTTCTTTTGGCTTGTTGAGTAAGCGGAGCTGCCAGCGACTCGGCCACATCTTGGCTTGTTGAGCCCGACCTCATACACCCATTCAGGCTTCAGACTTGAGCCATAAGGAGATGCACTCTCCTAAGCTGAGTTTATTAAAGTTTGCAGATTTGAAGTCAACTTTCATGATCGTAGGTTTCAGAGCCGACGAATATATGGTAATTGTGTTGGTTGGAAGAATATCCTTCCCCTCATAACTTTGACTCTCCAGTCAATCAGGAAGACCTCGTGGACTACTACTACTAAAACTTATCGAGCTAAATAAGCCTTTGTACTTCTTGCGATCCTTATTGTCGAGTTAACGAAGTGGGGGTTCCGCTACTACGGCCTTTCTTTTGGCTTGTTGAGTAGACGGAGCTGCCAGCGACTCGGCCACATCTTGGCTTGTTGAGTCCGACCTTGTACACCCTATTCGAACTTTGAGTTTCAGGATGCAGAAAGACTTATGCTGCTCTAGCTCGACTTATTGAAGCGTGTAACCATGAGAGCCTTCTTTTCTTGACCTTCGAAGTTCTGAGGTACTAGGGAAGGTGATGTCCAAAATATTTTGGAGGACCACTAGTAGTATTTATTTAGGGATCTCGGCACGCAGCGCGATGTCAACCCAAATAAATACCAGAATTTCCTTATCTTGTAGGAGAAAATCTTGTATTTCTTGATTTTAAATATTTATTTGGGGCTTTCGGCATGCAACGCAATACCGAAGGTCTTTAGACATTATGAGAGCGTCATATATGCTGAGTTGTGTTGGGATCTTCCTTAGATGAGATAAGATATTATAATCTATCCCCTTAGCTGGAGCCTTTTTCTTCTCAAGATCTTCAGTGATAATATCTTCGTTGATGACTATGTTCTTCCCCTTGTCTTTGTTAAGGACTCCCTTCTTTGGTGGAGGCGGCAACACTCTACCACTTCTTAATTGCACTTGTGCTATCTCGTCTGGCGTAGACTCGTTTGATGGAGCGTCCTCTTCAGAGCCAGCCATCATAGCATCCGGAGACTCATTTTTAGGTTCAGAATCATCCTCCAGTCTTACGTATCCCATCTGTGACGCTATATCATGATCGGACTCGTTCTCATTTGGGAAACACAGATCCTCTTCTGAACTATAGTCCACTGATGACGCTACCAGACAAGTTTCTGGAGCTGTTTCTTTGACATATTTTTCCTTCGTTGTAGCCGTTGAGGTTATCGAAATGACCTGGCAAGTTTCTACAGGAAGAGAATCTTCACCAGCCTCTTCTACTTCTGCCACCTTAAGTTCCGACATAAAGTCAGCGAGCTTAATGGGACGTCTTACAGTCTGGTAATATTCATCTAAACTGTCGATGACCTTTTGAGTTGCTGTCTTTTTCTCCTTAGGCTTCTTCGATTTAGTTCTTCTCTTGGAAGATTTTGCTTTACCAGATTTTGAAAAATCAGCTCGGTTGAGGTGATGTTTCGAAGTAGATGCTTGTGCCGCAGGTAGACCCTTCAAATCTAGCATCGGCTCAGTACGAGATTTCCACTTCACTCCTGGAACTCCTTCGAGCTGTTTCAGCATTTTTACAGTCTTCTTGGAGATTGCAGTCTCCCACTGTTCATCTTGGGTTGACTTCTTTTTATCTATTCTTTCTTCAGTCGGGGGTACGGAAGAGGACGTAACCATCCGAGTGAATTCCTTCTTGGGATGAATTAACACGTTATCTGACAATGTCAACTCCCCCATTTTGTACTTCTTTTCCAACCAATCTTTGAAGACATAGCAGTCTTCAATTGGGTGGTTAATTACCCGGTGATAAGGACAGTAATTTGGGTTGCTACTATGTTTGGATTCTTCAGGTCTTTTACATTCTGGTAGCTCTAAACCAGCTTTGAGTGCCTGTCGAAATAGCTTAGCAACGCTTTCCCTCTTAAACGAATATTCTTTATTCATCTTCTCCTTGAGGGATGGGAACGTTCTGTCACCAGATCCCACTGCTTGTCTTGGACGCTCTCCTCCATCCTGAAAGGTTCGGGGTTTATCATTTCCACCAAGCACCAATTTTGGTTGAGGATTAGGATTGTAAGCCTGTTTTGGTTTATCTTCATATTGCATTGGCTGCTTTCCCTTATCTGCATTGTATATTGCCCATTTACCTTTGTCAACAGCATATTCCGCCTGTCTTCTCTTATCAGGCCTGGAAGGGAATGTGGAATAAGCTTCAAATTTCCTGGCCTCGGGTGCTTTGGCCCTTTTAGGCTTATCGGGGAGACTTTTTGATTTTGACAAGTTTAACTTTTCAAATTTTGCCACCCTATCTAGTAAATCCTGGAAGGTAGTGATGGAGGCCATACATAAGAAGGGCTGCATTTTATCATCAATGTTCCCCATTAATAATTGAACTGCATGCTCTTCTTCTAGCTGCTGTTCACACTTCATGCTGAGATTACGCCAACGTGTTATGTATTTCGTTACCGACTCATCCTTTCTCCTTTTATCTAAGGCGAGATCAGCGATGGTGGTTTTCTCCGTCGCACTGGCGAACCTTTTTACGAATGAGGCTTCTAATTCCGCGAATGTCTTTAAAGAATCATTCGGTAGTTCGGCGTACCACTCAAAGGCAGTTCCAGTCAAGCTACTGACAAATTGCCGGAATAATAAAGCATCATTTCCTCCCGTGTTCCCACAGGTGGCTTTAAACTGTGCCAGATGCTGCCTGGGATTTTTGTTCCCATCGAAAGTGTAGAATTTTGGTACGGAATATCCTTTCGGATACGGTACCTGGTCGTATTCCGCTGGGTACGGGCGACCTTTTCCCACTAGCTTCTCTGCTTGTTCAGCAGCTATGATGGCTTTAATTTTCTCACTAATTAAACCCTCCAACTGTGCTGGCGTCACAGGTTCAGATACACTCGCCACATTTTGTGGAGTGCGTTGACGGGCATTGTCGTTGGCTTCATTACCACCTTCAGGCACGCCTTTCACTCCTGAGGCTTGGGGCGGATTTGCTGGAGCACTACCTGCGGCTTGGTTGAAGGGTTGAACTGGTGTAGGGCCTACAGAAGTGGCCTTCTGCATCATCTCCATCATCGTTGTCATCTGCGTCATCATCTCAGACATTTTTTCATTTAATTGAGAGATTTCTTTGTCCTTTGCTCGCATTTGTCGTCTCACTTGTCTTCTCATCTCTGCAAGGGTGATGGTTTCGGCGGAAAAAGGATTCTCTTCAACTTCTTCTTCTTCTTCAGAGGAGCGAACACTTCTGTTCGCTATAGATCCAGCCTTATAGCGACGTCGGTATACTTGTCTAACCGGCGGCTGTTGATTATCATCATCTTCGCCATCCTCATAGTAGGCTTCATCAACGTGGCTTACCATGTGGACTACCTCGATTTCCATAGTACCTTCATCATATTCTCCTTCAGACCCTTCTTCTCGTATCTGAATTTCTGAACGGCGTCGCCACTGAATTTCTGGCTCTTGATCTGGGATAAGTACTTCTTCGATTCGTGGACTACGATCAAAGTAGACTCCCTCTTTGACCGGGATAGGTGAATGACGGGATCCCTTGGAGGACTCCCCAAGGTGTCGACCATCATCATAACTGTCATTATGGGCCTTCTTTTCGATCCACCTCTGACTATTTCGATTGGCAGGGGCGGATCTCCGGGAAACTTCTCCGGTTGTCACGCCTGGAGTTTTTATTTCTTCAATCATTCTCTCCTTTCGAGGCTTCGGCCTCCAGACTTGCTTGCCTTTCCACTGGGCCCTTTCGGCAGTGGATTCCTGGACACGAGGTCCAAGTGTCACACCCCGATGTGCTTCCCGTGGAACATGTTGTTGTTGTACTCTTCTTTCTGCTATCACAACAGATGATAACCTGTCTCTGGGAGGGGTCCTCCTTGTCTCAATAAACGGTGGCCTCTGAAATTTTTTTCTTCGTCAGGCCCTTTTCCTTAACTGTCTTCAATACTCGATGCACTCGGGCAGATAAACGTTCGGGTTCTCTTGTCCTCTGAGGGGCTGGAGCTTCTGGATGACGCTCCCAGAAAGACTGTTTTAGCTCTCCAGTAGAGCTATTCCTCCTTACCCACCTCAGGTTAGAGAACCTGTTCCGTGTTGGGACATCGGCCTCTGCCTCTCGTGCTGGTAGGTTGGAGGGATGTACTGGTACTGGCAGCTGTTGAGCACGCAGCTCTGCGTTTCTCTTCCTCCTCTGCCTTCGAGTGAGCTTTCCCCCAGATGAGGAAGCTTCTGCATCATACTTTCCAAATGCAACAGGCTCTTTGGGCAGGGCGGTGGTGTTTGCAGTCACCACTGAAATTTTTCTTCCACCAACAACCCTTTTGGCAGTCAGGGTTTCAGGCTGAGACAATCTTTCAAACACAGAGACTCTTCCTTGGGCAACATCCCTTGTAGTAGTTCGCGGCGCTGGCAGATGCGCACGTTGTACAGTAGTCTTTGTAGAATGAGACCTTGCAGAAGGCTCTTCAGAATTCATGCCATATACAGGAACGGCTGCAGCCCTTGCAGTAGCTGCTGAGAATTCAAGCCCACCAAAGTGGATGGTGGCTCCAGTATTTCCAGTATTGATGACAGTGTTCGCCAGCTGGATCCTGGCTCCTCGTCCCAGATGGACGGTAATCGGGGTGTCCTGCATTTCCATTCTACATAAATGAAAGGCAGGGGTTAGTAGTCAAAATTGATACATCACCCCACACTTTCAAATAACAGAAATTACGCAGAACCAATAATAGAAGCAGGAAAATTAAAATAGAGTTAAAACCCTGCTCATCAAATCTTCGATGAAGATTTTAAAAAAGGTTGATTTTCAAGAAATTTGAAAGATTTTAGCCCATATTAATTTGCTTGCTACTATAGCCTATGAATGGCTAGCCGGAGATGGAAAGAGAAACCAGTCCCCAGCGGAGTCGCCAGAAATCTGTGGGCTCCGAAAATTCGGCCCCGGCCTCCGCCCGACTTTTGTGCTTTCTTCGGGAGGGGGGAGTTTTAACGATTTAAGTTCCGGGGTAAATTTTGGAAGGCAGATGAGATAGTAGATAAGACACTACCCAGAGATTTCGCCCTCATTTTTGCGAGGACTTTATGATCTGAGTTCTGGTTTCCTATAGGCGCAAGCCCCTATAGTTAATTACCCCTCCCGATAACGAGAGAGAACTTTCGATTAAGGCTAGTCATCAATCAAATACGTAAAGACACGAATTGTCTGGCATATAGTAGCAGCAATGGGTTGAAGGTTTGAAAGTTTGAAGATTTGAGAATTTGAAAAGTTGGGAGATTTGGAGATTTAATATTTAAAATTGAAAATTGCACCATCTTGCACTTAAAGCGGATGGTGGGGGAATGGATGATAGACCCGATCAAGATCCCATGGTTCCGTCGTCCCGGGCCATCGTGGTCCCTGGTCTACTTAGTCAGAGGAGGTAGTCGACCCAACCTGACAGAAGGATCCTTGTCGGCAGCCATGGGTTGCTTCGTCCAAGGGTACCTTGTAGACCTGGGGGGAATATTTGTCTAAGGGGACAAATTTGAATCCACCTTAGCTAACAGAGGGCTTTGTGCCCTATCGATCATATCCTATTAATTCATATCTCAAGGATTTGATGCCATTGGGGAGCATACTGGCTCTGGCCATAACCATAATATAATGGTGCCATTTGGCGGCAACCACCTGGTTCAGAGGGCCCCGAGTCATAACCGTTTATCCTGCAGTGCCATTTGACGGCGAAACTGCCGGTTAGAGGACTCGTACCACGTCCTTGCTGGCAAGAGATTATTTGAGAATGGATCCTAGTGATATTTTCGACCAGGCATTAGCTCTTTGGGAGCTAAAGTAAATTTTAACTTGTCCACCTCGGCAAACTGTTGCGGAGGATGGATGGATTTTGCTTTTAAGCGGTTTGATAGTTGGGTTTCAATTTTTTTAAATATCTGGAGTTGGAAAGATCTTTGAATTTTGGGATTTTTTTCAGAAGATTGGATTTTGTAGGGAATTTGGGTGGTACTTGGAGATATTTGAAATGGACCCCTCCGGTTGATATTTTCATTCAACACGGCCATCATCGGGGTGTGGGGTCATTCATATTTTTATGTTTTGAACCTTGTCGACTCTGCCTAATGATTGACAGAGGATCGGGTTTTGTAGGCTTTATGCCCTTGTTATTAAATCCTCTTGATTATAGGCCTTGAAGGCCTAATATGAATGTAAAATAAATATCCCGGTCGATCTCGCGACCGCATATTTATTTGATAGTTCGAGCCGTGTCAACTCCTATTTATCTGAATAGAAGGATCGGGCTCGAATCTGAATTCACTTGTTGACCCGCGCAGCATCCCTAGACGTCACGTGTGTACCAATAACACGCTCGCCGGGGCCCATGCGGGTGTTTGGGGGCATTTTATAAATATTTATTGAACCTTGTCGACTCCTATTTTCTTGCTTTAGGAGGATCATGTTCAAATTTATTGACCCGCGCAGCATCCCTAGATGTCACGTGTGTACCAATAACACGCTCGTCGGGGCCCGTGCGGGTGTTTGGGGGCATTTTATAAATATTTATTGAACCTTGTCGACTCCTATTTTCTTGCTTTAGGAGGATCATGTTCAAATTTATTGACCCGCACAGCATCCCTAGATGTCACGTGTGTACCAATAACACGCTCGTCGGGGCCCGTGCGGGTGTTTGGGGGCATTTTATAAATATTTATTGAACCTTGTCGACTCCTATTTTCTTGCTTTAGGAGGATCATGTTCAAATTTATTGACCCGCGCAGCATCCCTAGATGTCACGTGTGTACCAATAACACGCTCGTCGGGGCCCGTGCGGGTGTTTGGGGGCATTTTATAAATATTTATTGAACCTTGTCGACTCCTATTTTCTTGCTTTAGGAGGATCATGTTCAAATTTATTGACCCGCGCAGCATCCCTAGATGTCACGTGTGTACCAATAACACGCTCGTCGGGGCCCGTGCGGGTGTTTGGGGGCATTTTATAAATATTTATTGAACCTTGTCGACTCCTATTTTCTTGCTTTAGGAGGATCATGTTCAAATTTATTGACCCGCGCAGCATCCCTAGATGTCACGTGTGTACCAATAACACGCTCGTCGGGGCCCGTGCGGGTGTTTGGGGGCATTTTATAAATATTTATTGAACCTTGTCGACTCCTATTTTCTTGCTTTAGGAGGATCATGTTCAAATTTATTGACCCGCGCAGCATCCCTAGATGTCACGTGTGTACCAATAACACGCTCGTCGGGGCCCGTGCGGGTGTTTGCCGATGGATGCATTACACATGATACATTCATATGCATGCATGATTCTTGAAATACAATTATAGTGTCGAATGGCACACTATAGTGAAACCCTCTACTTATACAGCAGGAGGATTTGAAATGTAGTATTAATGTCAAATGTTATACTAGAGTGAAACCCTCTGCTTATACAGCAGGAGGATTTAGAGTGCAATAACAGTGTCAGAAGACACACTAGAGTGAAACCCTCTGCTTCTTATGGAAGGAGGATTTGAAATGTAATAACAGTGTCAGATGACACACTAGAGTGAAACCCTCTGCTTCTTATGGAAGGAGGATTTGAAATGTAATAACAGTGTCAAATGACACACTAGAGTAAAACCCTCTGCTTCTTATGGAAGGAGGATTTGAAATGTAATAACAGTGTCAGATGACACACTAGAGTGAAACCCTCTGCTTCTTATGGAAGGAGGATTTGAAATGTAATAACAGTGTCAAATGACACACTAGAGTAAAACCCTCTGCTTCTTATGGAAGGAGGATTTGAAATGTAATAACAGTGTCAGATGACACACTAGAGTGAAACCCTCTGCTTCTTATGGAAGGAGGATTTGAAATGTAATAACAGTGTCAAATGACACACTAGAGTGAAACCCTCTGCTTCTGTAAATGCATGTGGGCATACTCTTAAAAATGCACGTATATAAGTTTTTAGACATACACATACGATGCGCTTATACACATTCATAACCCATCATGCTTATCATAATACATGCAAAAAGGGGATTTTATAATATTTGCATGTAGTACGGAGGGGTGTCCGGATATATGCTTGTATTCCTTGATTGAACCTCATCGGCAGAGGACGATACGGCAGCACCCTCGGTAAGCATGGTACGTCGTATTGACGCCAAGCTTTGAAGATTATTCGCACTTCCAAGGCCTATTAATATCAGAGATGTTTTCTCTTGGACAAAAGGCAAAGAAGAAACTTTGAAACACCAGGAAGTTTAGTTCGAATTTGCTCAAACATCTCTTCCATTCTTGCAGGGGATGTCCCTCTTGCTGGTCGATTCTGCCTGAGGGATCGGTGAGTATTTGTACTTCTTGGTTGAATAGCATCGGCGAAGGCGGTATTATAACACCATTAGTGTGCATGATATATTAACGCCAGACTTCAAAGATTATTCGTATTTTCAAGGCTTATCGATGTTGGAGATATCTTCTCTCAGACAAAAGGCAAAGAAGAAACTTTGAAACACCAGGAAGTTTAGTTCGAATTTGCTCAAACATCTCTTCCATTCTTGCCGGAGATGTCCCTTTTGCTGGTCGATTCTGCCTGAGGGATCGGTGAGTATTTGTACTTCTTGGTTGAATAGCATCGACGAAGGCGGTATTATAACACCATTAGTGTGCATGATATATTAACGCCAGACTTCAAAGATTATTCGTATTTTCAAGGCTTATCGATGTTGGAGATATCTTCTCTCAGACAAAAGGCAAAGAAGAAACTTTGAAACACCAGGAAGTTTAGTTCGAATTTGCTCAAACATCTCTTCCATTCTTGCCGGAGATGTCCCTTTTGCTGGTCGATTCTGCCTGAGGGATCGGTGAGTATTTGTACTTCTTGGTTGAATAGCATCGACGAAGGCGGTATTATAACACCATTAGTGTGCATGATATATTAACGCCAGACTTCAAAGATTATTCGTATTTTCAAGGCTTATCGATGTTGGAGATATCTTCTCTCAGACAAAAGGCAAAGAAGAAACTTTGAAACACCAGGAAGTTTAGTTCGAATTTGCTCAAACATCTCTTCCATCTAAGAAGAAACTTTGGAACACCAGGAAGTTTAGTTCGAATTTGTCCAAACATCTCTTCCATTTTTTTTTTTTTTTTTTTACAGGAGATGTCCCTCATGCTGGTCGACTCTGCTTGAGAAGTCAGTTGGTATTCCTACTCATCACATGCCCTTGTATACATTTGTGCCCACAGGGGTTCTCCATGATCACAACGTACCCGCTGTTGTTATCCACAAATGAGTTGTACTTATCAGCAGGGGCCAGCCATATCATTACGATTTCCCTGAGGTGTTTGTAGGAGAATAATTGTACCATATCCACCTTTCATCAATTTCAGGTGGTGTTAATCGTACTTGTTTGCTGCTACGGGCCCTCCACTATCGATTGCCAGCGTTGCCTTTCTCAATCAACAGGCATAGTTATTTGCATGATAAATCTTTGATTGCTGCAAGTGGGTAGTACTTGTACTTTTGCAATTGACTGATGTTTAGGTCAATTACACTTGGAAGTCCACTGCGAGTCCCCTGATTTTGGCATTTAGGACTTGGTTCTCTGCAGTTCAGTTCAAGTCCCTTGCTTGTTCAGCTCGGATTCAGTTCCCTGATGGTCTGAGCTCTATGCGCTTCTTGTTTGAGTATTGACCCTCTTAATTGTTGTTCAAGTTAGATGTTCTTTATTGTCCAGGTCATGTATACTTTAGTGAAAATTTCGGCAGCATCCCGGCATATCCCCCGTTTGGGGGGGAAATGCAGGGAGCTGGGCCTTCCCACCACGCTACAAGAGCGTGTATGGTAGGTGTCTTTAGACACCGCGGCCGTACATTTTTCATCCCACCACGCTACAAGAGCGTGTATGGGGTCTTTAACAGTAACAGTACGAGAGCACCGGTGGTTTTCCCTACCACGCTACAAGAGCGTGTATAGAGCTTACCCACCTCGTCGTATGCCTCGCACCGGGCTCCCTCCTACCGTGCTACAAGAGCGCGTATAGGTGGTTCTCCGGTCCGCCGCAAACACCGAAAATGGGATTTTGGGTGATTCCCCTCCTCGTTGTAAGCACCGCACCGGGTTTCCTCCTACCGTGCTACAAGAGCGCGTATAGGTGGTTTGCCGGTCCGCCGCAAACACCGAAAATGGGATTCTGGGTGATTCCCCTTCTCGTTGTAAGCACCGCACCGGGTTTCCTCCTACCGTGCTACAAGAGCGCGTATAGGTGGTTTGCCGGTCCGCTGCAAATGACGAGAATAGGGATCTGAGTTCAGAGATTATACCTGAGCGAGGCTGACGGTGCTGATGTCGATGTCGAGGTCGAGGACTGTCCCTACCACGCTACAAGAGCGTGTATAGGGCTTACCTGCCTCGTCGTACCTATTGCACTGGATTCCCCCCCACCGTGCTACAAGAGCGCGTATAGGAGGTCCGCCAGCGCATCAAGTGCGTCGAGGACAGGATTTGAGACTTACCTTGCGTGCGTCGTCGGCGACGGTGTCGGCTCGCGGGGCAAGAGGGGAGTACATTTCTTTATCATTTATTATAACTAATTACAATTAATAAAAACTATTACAATTAATAATAATTAATATAATTAATTATTATTAACGAAGTAATCATAATTAATTAAAAATAATTAATTATTATTAATAACAATTAACTATTATTAATTAAATAATTAATTATAATTAATTGATATTAATTATAATTAATTAAAAAATTAAAAGTAATTAATTAATTATTAATATTAATTAATTAAAATTAATTAATCATGATTAATTAACATTATTAATAATTAATTCTATTAATATTAAATAATTATAATAAGTTAAAATTAATTCATAATTAATATAAATAATGATAATTAGGTAGGATTTTGATTTTGAATAGGATTAGGGAAATATGAAATTTCACAGAGAAACAAGTCCTCTGTTTCTCTCTTTTTCTTGCTTTAAGGGGCGGTTCAGCAATCGGATTTACAGGATTTGGCCGAATACGCATGCGGAAGGGGGGGAAGTTACCGTTACAGTCAGTGAGCTCCCTTGATTGCTTCCGATCAAACGCCCTAATCTTCCGATCCAACTGGAAGAGAACGCCGCTGGAGGAGTCGAAGTCGGACGGCTGGGAAGAAGCGCACGCAAGGAAGAAAGTTGCCTTCACAGCTAGCGAGCTTCTGTCGTTGCTTCCGATCGTAATGTCGTGACTTCCGATTCACACAGGAAGGGAACGTCGTCGGGAGAGGCGAAGTCGAGCAGCTGGGAGGAGCCGGAGAAGCGACTCGTGCAACCTTCACAGCAGGCGAGCTCTGTTGTTGCTCCCGATCGTAATGTTGTAACTTCCGATCGGCAGGAAGGGAATCGACGGAGGAGCGAAGTCGAAGGAGCGGGACCGAACAGCGACGAAGGAGCTGGGGAGTTTCGAGAAAAAGAAAAGTCCTGCGCTCCTCATCTCCTTCGGCATTTAACGACGCGAGGCTGAATTTTGCTCGTAGCGGAGATCACGCGACGCATTCAAGATAGACGTGGGATTGGCGGCGTGGTCGTGTGGTCATCGTACGAAGAGCGGCGGGGGACATCCCAGCTGCGGGATTTGGGGGATCCTGATCGCGTGGAGTTCGGCGCTACAGGTAAGAGCGACATTTTTTTTTTATTTTGTTTATGTTGTCTACAGTATGTGGGTCAACACTCCCCTGCGGATATCCATGGCCGAGTTGGTGGAGGCCATTCAGAATAAGGAACTGCTTAAGCGCCCAATGTCGATGAAGGCAGAGTCGCCCATGCTAGGGACACTTTCAAATTTTGCGAATTCCACCAAGATCGTGGGCATGACACGAAGGGGTGCTGACACCTTCTTTAGATAATATAGTAAAAGCATGGTTGTAAAACTCCATTTACATTATCTCTATCATTTTGATTGAAATATTCAATGCTTTCCTTCTTAACATTCATATCCCTTTTACTAGTCACTCACAATGGGAGCAATTGAATTGGGGATTAAATGTACGTCCATACATGCCAATATAAGTAACGTGTAGTTACCAAAAAGTATGCCCTTGATGAGCTCAATCAAGAGATGCACTTGCACAAAATGTGCTTTCCCTAGAGGAGCGTTCATCAGGTCAAGGTCATGTTTAGGCAGGCATTCTCGCCTGGATGAAGCTCATGCTATAAGAGCTAACTAAGGATGTGTATGTTCTGAGTGAGTTCAATCTAAGAACTCGCCTCCGCATGCCTTCACTTGTAGAAGTACTTGCCCTACGAGGACTTGACTCTTTCAATATTTTTCCCCCGCCAAGGCCATCTGCCTTTTATGGATATCCTCGTTCTAGCTATAAGAAGTACACACCTATAATGCTCACAATCATGGCTTCATCAATAGTGTTTGCCCCCAATTCATAGCCACATTGGTCTAGAGGGATTATTACTTGTCCAGTGGGACTAACCACTGTCCAGGGCATTTTCCTTCAAGGACTAGCCACCCGCATAGGGCACTCGCCAGAGGCATCCTGAGCCACGTCATAGATACTTGGCCATGTATATACATTTTAACCTAGTCCACATGTCTATATCAATTTATACTTATCCAATTATGTATTATTTCTATTTTTTTCTCGATATAGTATTTCATATAGCCTTCATAATCCTATAAGTAAAAGATTAAGATGCATATTTATGATTTCATGTCATTTTTATTATTCATGAGAATTATTTGATTTCCTAGCTACTCTCCATGCTCACACTTATTTTTCACTTATATTCTCTAGCTCTATCTAACCATACTTGCTAGTAAGGTGAGGTGTCACTTACGAGTAAATTTGGATCCAGCAGCTACAGCACCCCCCACCATTGATACAATACCATCATTGTTGTTGCAATACAACCATTGTTGCTTCACTGTTGCTACAATAATCGGGAGAAGGTGATGCGACTTTTGCTGTTAGAATAAGAGCAATGAATGCCAGAAGATGAAAGGAAGAGAGGAAGACTTTTGAGATTTTTTTTTCTTTTTTTGTGGGAATAATGAGTGCAAGGCACAAATTTTATGTTGGACAGATTTGAATTTAGGATCTTAACAACTTTCAAGATCATTGCCAACTAAACTAGCTGTCTCACATAACTTTTGGAGAATTTTGGATCGATTTCATGCAAAAAATAATGCCTATTTATAGAAAAATTACAAAAAGAGATAAGTTCATATCTAATCGTAGAAAGCTCAAAAAATGAGTCACCCTATCTACTAATAATAAATTAAATAAGTTAAAATTTAGAAGGTAATTACAACAAACTTTATTGTCTCAAATTTAAAATTAAAAAGTAAACTTATCCTAAACAATTCTGAATTCATCTTTATCCCATTATACTATGAATTTTGTCCTACAATCCATCCTTTAGAGTCATGATCTTTCTTGTGTGATGTTTGATTAATGATTCAATCATGCCTATAAACTTATGATGAAATCCTCTTTGATCTCAACGATGTGACTTGAAAATCATTATCATCAGCAATTTTCATCAAGAAATTGAAATGTTTAAAATTCAATGAATAGATATCTTTGATCTTTGCATTATATGATACTCATATTAGGAGAGATATTTTTAATCTTTTTTAAAGTGAATGATCAGATTAATAATCTACTTCGTGATCTAATCTTTGGATCAAGCTGTTGACTTCTGCCAGCAAATCCAAAAAAAAATAATAATAATAATATATTTACCTGTACAGACCACGCCGCCTGCTACAGTGTTGCCGATCTCCTGTGCAAACGGCTCCGTTTGCAATCCTCAATCCCATGCTTTGTCTCGACTCTTCTCCCGCCATCATTAAAAGCAACACGAAGGTTCTGCCTCGTGGCTACTCTCCCACTTCGACACACGCACACGAGATAACCTTCCTACGACATCTCTTTTCCTTTCGGTTTGCAAGCAACAATCCACGAACTCCTCAGGCACGAGAGCTCCACAGCAGCCTTCTAATTTCTTGCCAATCCTGCACCCACATCCCTCAATCTGCCGATATTCCCTAAGCTGCTCCCTACCTCTCTTCTTCTCTTCCACAAACAGCTGAAACCCTCCTACAGCTCACAACTTCTCTAAGCCGCAACTCCACATCTCCCAAACCGCAGGACCCATCGGCCTCATCCAGTCGCACTTAACCCATCGCCTCTTTCCCCTTGCTCCATTTAACCTCCACTTCGACTCCCTCGTCTAGTCGAAGCCCCTGCCCTATTCGCAGGCCTTCAGTAGAGAGAGAGAGAGTTCTCTCTACCTGAGCCGATCTCCTCCTTAGCTGCAGAACCCAGTCGCCAGAAGACCCTCAACCTCCGACCTCTTCAAGCCTACCTGGACGAAACCGAGAGACCCCCTGAGCCCCGACTCCTGTCCTAGCTTCCTCCTTCTCTGCCCAGGCCGACCGACCCTGAGACTGAACTCCACAGCAGCTCCCTCTCACAACTGAGATCTTTAACCTGCACCTCTTATTCCCAAACCCTCTCTTAGCCGAGCCAAATTTCTTTAAACAGAGAATAGGTATTCCCTCAAATCCCTTCCTCTATTATTGGTATTAATGGTTATTACTATTAACTACTACTAGTAGTTAATATCATTTAGTGTTAATTATTATTTACCTTATCTATGTATATGTATATGTATATGTATATATATATATATTATTTATGTGTATGCAAAAAAAAGAGAGTTAATAAAAAAAAGAGAAAAGAGAAAAGTCAAAAAAAAGAAAGAAAGAATTTTGTGCTTTTCGTCGCCGTCACCCCGCCACATTCGCAAAAGTATAACTTCCTAAACTCAAATCCCGCATTCGACGTTTATGTCGAGCCGGAAAACCGCCTATACACGTTTTCTTAAGCGTGGTGGGAAGCGAACCCGGTGCGACACCTACGGCGAGGCGGGTTGGCCCTATACACGCTTTTCTTAGCGTGGTGGGGACAATCTTAAGTACCCGTATGCGGCTCTGTACCTAGGGGAAATAAATGCTCTTTTTTTTCAGGTACATTTGAAGACCCATACACGCTTTCTTAAGCGTGGTGGGGGGTTAAAGACTTTACGGCCGCGGTGACCGAGGACACATACCATACACGCTTTCTTAAGCGTGGTGGGAAGGCCCGATTTCCCGTAATTTCCCCTAAACTGGGGAGACGCCGGGAGGCTGCCGAAATTTCGGGTGAACATAAGACCGCACTTGGACTTGACTTAGACCAATTTTGGACAATTTGAACACAAACTTGGACTCTAATTTGAACAAATCAAAGGACCTTAACTCAAATTGAAAATTAACTGAACTTGCAAATATTGAATTCAAACTCGAATGAATACTTACAGGGGACTTGGACATGCAAGGACTTGAAAACTTTTGAACCATAAGAGATTTGAACTTTCAAGGACCGCAGGAGAAATGAATTTGGACAATTGTACCAAGGACTCAAATTTGATATCGATTTGAAGTTGAACTTGATCCAGATGTTGCAAAGAACTTGAACAAATGCAAAGAACTTTAACTTGACTATTAAGTTAACATTGAATGACAAAGGATCTGAACTCAAATAAACTTGGTAAAACTGCAAAGGACTATGCTTGGACTTGAACTCATCAAGACTACAAGAACTTGAATCAAATGATACAGAGCAGGACTTGATTTGGACCACAGAGAACAAAACATAAAGTACTAAATCATGCTCAAATCAATGAAACGGACCCATATGTCATTAAGTAATAAACAAACAAAGGCAACGATGTTCCTACGGTCGATGTCAAAATACAAGCAAATGCACTTGGACTTGTAAGCAAACGAATTTGAAAGGAATATGTGATGAATGGCCAACATGCGAGTAGAAGATTTGAAGCGGACAAACTTCCAAGCTAATGTATATGCCTTGAGGCCCGCCTTAGCGCAATTCCAGTAAAAAATGCCTCAAAGCTTACGCCTCGAGCTTCTTTTATGAGGCTTACGCCTTATCTTAGATGAGGCCCGCCTCGCCTCACTAGCTTGAGGCGTACGCCTCACTCTATTAAAGAATTTTTTATTTAAAACTCACCTAAATCCTATACAAAAGCCCAAAAAAAATCATGACTTCTTGCACCCCAAGCCGCAACAACCTCCTCTCAATTGCCTCAACCTGCAGCACACCGCCTTCACTGTAGCCCCCGCCATTGTAGTCCCCGTAGGGGATCACTAGAAAGCCGCATGCCACCACCATCTCCTCTTAAAATTTTGGAGTATTATATTTTTGTTGATGACAAACATTTATGACAGATGAAGATGACTGAAATAAATGAAGAAGAAGCAGATTGAGAGGTATTGGACCCTACAGGATGAGGCAGGGAAGAGGCCAATTTGTTATGATAGTGACTCAAATAAAAATCCCCTCACTAATGATAGTATAGATGATTTTTGAGTTGTTGTCAATTACTTTAGCTTTCTTTAGTAATTAAACGTAGATGAGTAGGCAACTGAGAAAGAAAAAAATAGAGTTGAACTTAATATTATATGTTATTTTTATACAATTCATATATTTTATATTGCTTTATTCCTGTAATATTTGGATTTCAATTATTTCACATCATTTATCATTTAACACTTTACATCTTATACAATTTTTTATTTCATATGTATGTAAATTTGTTACTTCATAGTTCAATAGAAAATTAATGTCATCCTTTAACATATTATTTAGATATTATAAAAAAATTACTTTTAATTTTTATTTTGACTTTACGCAATTTTTAGATTTTGAGGCTTACGCCTCAAAACGCCTTGAGGCTTACGCATCGCCTCACGAACGAAAAACGCCTCAATACCCAATTGCGCAATTTTAAACTTTGCATACAGTGAGCCTACCTACAAGCGATCATGGTTAATGTAGTCTATTGGAAAATAACAATCACTGAAATGCTAGGAATACGGAAGATCACAAACAAAGATGTGGATGAAGTTATAACAAATGAAAACATCTATGAGCTTCGTGACAGGTGACCGTGAGTATGAAAAGATCCCACATTCAACACTAGTCAAGATACAAATGAATATATCAGTCTTGTACGACATAAGGCAGATGTACAATAAGTGTAATTGTGCTCTATGACCGACTTCAAAGAATAAGTTGATAAATTCAGCTCCAAAAGCAACAAAGTCAGAATTTAGAATATTCTTCGTAATAGTCATGCGAGAAGATATGGCAGTTCCTATCACATTCATCTGAGAATATTGGTGAAATGATTATAGAGGCTACAAAAGCACTACAACTTTCCCACAAGTGGTTGTAGAAAGATTATCATGCATACAACAGTCCACCTGCAGATAACGACAAACGATGTGTAATAGATATTGCATCATCTTGCAATCAATAATAAATAATTATCAAGCAAATGTGTTGATCCACTATAAGCAAAAACAGCATGGTCAAAATACCCACAAGTAGTTGTAGAAAAGGAAGATGTAGTGGCCCCTATTACATCCACTTGTGAGTATTGATAGAAGTTTGCAGTAAGCCCATCAGTCTACTTATAGACAACGTTGGTAGATAAGATGTGAAAGCAATGATCTCTCTGCAACTGGCATCAGGTGTCTAGAAGATATAAGTAATAGTTGCTAGAAGAATTGGAAGATATGCAGGTGGATGTGGCAGTTCACCAATCGATATACATAAGGAAATCAAGAACAGATCCAAGCTCCTACGACCCAAAGCAGGAGATTCGTTAGTGCACTACAATCTACCTGCGTAAAGCAACTAGTGCACGACAGTCTACCTGTACAAAGCATACGGGCAACCCATAGTACGACATCACCGGATCTGCAACCTATATACAAGCAGAAAGAAGGCATGTACGAGCTCTCAAGTAAATTGCTGCATTCAAATGGTGGTTGCCCGCAAAAATAAGCAATGAAATATTTCAAATACCCCCCGCACGTGCACTGTAATTTGTATACACATAGGTACACAAAAGGGGTAGGTGCAATCAAAAACCTACATGGGCCCCGACGAGCGTGTTGTGAGAATACACGTGACATCTAGGGATGCTGTGCGGGTCAATAAATTTGAATCCGATCCTTCTATACAAGTAGATAGGAGTCGACAAGGTTCAATCAATAATTATAAAATGTCCCACAAATACCTGCATGGGCCTCGACGAGCGTGTTATTGGTACACACGTGACGTCCAGGGATGCTGCGCGGGTTAATAAGTGAATTCAGGTTCGAGCCCGATCCTTTTATTCAGGTAGATAGAAGTCGACACGGCTCGAACTATTAAATAAATGTACAGTCACGGGGTCGACTGAGATATTTATTTTATACGTTCATATTAGGCCTTCAAGGCCTATAATCAAGAGAATTCACTTACAAATGCATAAAGCCTACAAAATCCGATCCTCTGTTGACAGCCCGATAGAGTCGACAAGGTTCACCCCATAAATACAAATGACCCCTTTCTACCCCGATGATGGCCATGTTGAACGTTAATCTCAACCGGAGGGGTTTTCAAATACTCAAAATATCTCCATCAAATGCCTTCAAACTCCCACAAAACCCAAAAACTCCAAACAATCCCAAAATAAAAAAAAAATGTTTAAAATTGCAATCTAACCGTCAACCACCTAAAGCAAAAATTCATCCACCCTCCGCAACAGTTTGCCGATGTGGACAAGTTAAAATTTACTTCAGCTCACAAAGAGCTCATGCCTAGTCGAAAATATCACTAGGATCCATTCTCAAACCATCTCCTGCCAATAAGGATGTGGTACGTGTCCTCTAACTGGCAGTTTCGCCGCCAAATGGCACTGCAGGATAAACGGTTATGACCCGAGGCCCTCTGAACCTAGTGGTTTTGCCGCCAAATGGCACCATGTGATACCGGTTATGGCCAGAGCCAATACATTCCTCATTGACATCAAATTCTTGAGATATGAATCAATAGGATATGATCGATAGGGCACAAAGCCCTCTGTTAGTTAAGGTGGATCCAAATTGGTCCCCTTAGACAAACATCCATCTCAGGTCTATAAAGTCCCCTTGGACGAAGCAACCCATGGCTGCCGACAAGGATCCTTCTGTCAGGTTGGGTCTACTACCTCCTCTGACTAAGTGGACCAGGGACCACGATGGCCCAGGACGACGGAACCATGGGATCTTGATCTGGTCCATCATCCATTCCCCCACCATCCGCTTTAAGTGCAAGATGGTGAAATTTCTAATTTTAAATATCAACCTTCCAAACTCTCCAACTTCCAAACCCATGCTGCTACTACATGCCAGATACTACGTACTCGTATCTCCACATATCTGATTGATGACTAGCCTTAATCGAAAGTTCTCTCTCATTATCGGGAGGGGTAATTAACTATAGGGGCTTGCGCCTATAGAAAACCAGAACTCAGATCATAAAGTCCTCGCAAAATGAGGGCGAAATCTCTGGGTAGTGTCTTATCTACAAACCCATCTGCCTTCCAAAATTTACCCCGGAACTTAATCCGTTAAAACTCCCCCCGAGGAAAAGCAAAGCGGGCGGAGGCCGGGGCCGAATTTTCGGAGCCCACACAAGCGTAGTGGTAACAAATATCTAAACTATTTTGAATGTTGGTTAGTATTGGATCACATAGCATGTTGACTTCATATTAGAACATACGAAGTGCAAATTCTTTTGGTAAATATGTTGGTGAGTTGAATTCGCATTTTAACATACGAAGTTCAAATTAGCCTACTTTTTAGTTTCTCTTTTATAAATTGCCCATCTACTTCACATATTTGGTTTGGTCATGTTGTGCAGGATTGTGAGCAATATTGATTGTTGATTTATTATCATAGTTCCTTCCTTGTTACTTCTTAAATCTTCTAATATAATTTTAATTCATAAAACTTCATAGATACCATAAGTGATTGCTCTAAATTTTTCAGCTTGTGACCTTTAGATAACATGTTGCTTCTTGCTTCTCCATATCATCAGTTTTCTTGCCATTAGTGTGCAATATCCTGAAGTGGATCTCGTATTCACTAGTGACCCCATATAATCAACATCATTATAACCTTTAATTTATGGAGTTTCATATATTTTTGTACTGAATTCCTTTTCTAGGATTTAATTTTAGATACCTAAAAACTTAAAGTTTAGATTCCTTAGGTCTGTGTGTAAATTGACTTATGAGATTTACTGTAAAAATGGTCTTAGGATGGGTGTGGGATAAATAGATTAGTTTTTCATTTGTGTCCAGCTTTTAACATGGTTTAGTTAAGATTTCGCATAGCTTGCAATCAATCATTATTTTTATTTTTTATTTTTTATTTTTTATTTTTTTGCAATCAGTCATTATTGTTTCTCTTAAAAGATCCATAATATAGTTTTGCTGAGAGAGAATTTTTAAAAAAAAATTAAGCTATTATTACACGCAGCAAGTTTTTAAGTTTGCTAAGTTATTTGATTTCAAATTATGTGGCAAGTTTTTTTCTGAGTAGTTCCATTCCTTCATTGTTATCATATGTAACAATTATATCATCAACATAAACAATAAGATTTAAAATTTTTCCATCAATGGAATATTTTATGAAGAATGTATGATTTCCTTGGATTTGTTTGTCCTTTTTTATACATGACTTTTATAAATATATCAAATTATGCTCTTAGAGTTGTTTAAGGCCATATAATACCTTTTTTCAATTTGCACACCTTATTTTTCATTGGGAAGGCTTTATATGTTGGAGAAAGTATTTATAAGGATGTATATTGGGCTAGTGGGTATAGGAGAAGAATGTGTAGTAATGGGTTGATCATTATTATGGGAGTTACCCAATAGTATTTTTGAGCCTAGAGTTTGCTGGTGTCCTCATTATATTGATTTGAAGAGGTTCACTGATAGGAGTAATATTTTGTTCTTGTGTTTGTGTAGTTAAGATCTCAAGAGAGAAGATTATTTCATCAAACTTTTTTTCAATTTGATTATTCTTCCCCTAAAGTTGAGCTTGATTGTATAAACTTTAGTTTTAATCAAATGTGACAGCTTTTGAAGTGAAAATATTTTGTGGTCAGATGAGAAGATTTATGCATTTTTTGAGTGTGTGAATATCATTAAAAAAACACAATTGGGTGCTTTAGTATTATTTATTGGTGTCAATATATACAACAAGAACATCAAGCCACAACGTGGGGTCGGCTATATGAATCCTTATTCTCTATCGTGTTCTGTTAAGAGTTAAAATTTCATTTAAATCTAATAAAAAAGGTCATTTCTAATATTTTCTAACCAAGTCTTTTTAGGTCTACCTCTACCATTCTTAACATAGGCCAAATCTAATACATCTACTCTCCTAACCGAGTCATCAGAAGGCCGACGTTTTATGTGACCAAACCATCTAAGGCGACTCTTTCTAATCTTATCTGCCACTAGAGCTACTCCAACCTTTTCACATATATACTTGTTTTGCATTTTGTCTCTAAGAGTTAAGCCACTCATCCACCTGAGCATCCTCTTCTCTGCAACATTTAACTTAACTTTATGCTCATCTTTTAATGGCCAATATTCTGCACCATAAAGCATTGCAGGTCTCATCACCATCTTATAGAATATTCCCTTAAGTTTGAGAGGTACTTTTCTATCACACAACAGGCCCGATGCATTCCTCCACTTCAACCATCCAACTTGAATTCTACTAATAATATCCTCATCTATTTCACTATCACTTTGAATAATAGACCCGAGATATTTAAAATGTGTATTCTTATTAATGACTTGATCGCCTAAAGTCACAGTCCCCCCACTAGATCTATTATGACTAAAGTTACACTTCATATATTCGATTTTAGATCTACTCAAACGAAAATCGTTAGACTCTAAGGTTGACCTCCACAGTTCAAGTTTATCTTCAACTTCCTCTCTAAACAAGAAGAGTATCATCAGCAAAAAGCATACACCGTGGTACATCCTCTTGCAAATGTCTACTAAGAACATCCATGACTAGAGCAAAATTATATGGGCTTAAATTTTATCATTGATGTAATCTAACTGAAATATGAAAATACTTGATAAAATCACCTTGTGTTTGAACACAAGTAATAGCTCCTGCATACATATCCTTAATGGCTCGAGTATAAGCATTATTAATCTTTTTCTTTTTGCGAGAACTATCTAGAGCACCTCTCTTAAAACTTTATCATATGCTTTTTCTAAATCAATAAATATCATATGTAGATCTTGCTTATTCTCTCTATACTTTTCCATCAAACCTCTCAATAAATATATAACTTCTATAGTGGACCTACCTAGCATGAATCCAAATTGATTTTGAGAATTATTAGAAAGTATTTTAAGGAAGTTTTGAGAAAAAAATAGTCCGGGGGACTTTCGAAATTAATTGCCCTTGAGAGTATTCTTATAATTAGATATGTAGAACTTAGGACAACTTATCCCTAGTACCCTTTGGGAATTTGATTTTGGAAGATGAGTCGGTATAATTTCTAGAGAAAATGATCAAAATGATCTCTTGACTCTTTATAAAAGATAAAAAATGATCATCAATTATATTAAATGACAATTTTGGCCCCTCAACTCTTTAATGATGAATCAAAATAGTCCCACCATGATACTATTTTGATTTTTTTTAAAGACTTGAGAGATCAAATTTGTCATTTAATATAGTCGGGGATTATTTTGGTTCTTCATAGGGAGACAATGAACCATTTTGGTCTTTTTCCGTAATTTCTAGGAGATGTTGATTTTTCTTTTTGCTGCCCCATTTTGTTATGGGATGCTAGGACAATAGAATTGATGGATAATGCATTTTTTATTGAGGAAAGGAGATGAAGTTTGATTAAATTATTCTTGACATTGTCAGTGCTAATTTCTTAATACTAACACAATTGATTTTTTATCATTGAGATAAAGGTTGAAAGAATATAACTAATATTAAATTTTTGTTTGATAAGATATATCATGTCATCCAAGTGCAATCATCAATGAATGTGATGAATCCTTTGAAGCTATAAATGCTACAAAATATCAAATTCCTCAAATATCAAAGTAAATTAACATAAGAAAAAAGTAGAGGGTCTAAATTTACTTTCAGGAAATGATGCTAGTAATTATAGTGGTCTTATAATGAAAGTTTCAATGTTAGTATTTATAAAAATAAATGAAAATTATATTTTAAGGTTTTAAAAACAGAGATGCCCTAAGATATAATAATGATCCCAAGTAGTGTTGTTATTTAGAATGGAGATGAAAGACCATGATAGGTGGTTATGGTCTTCAAATAGGTATAGCCCATCATTTTTTCTAGCTTACCAAATCGTCTCGTCTCTCATTGTGAGGTTTTGAAATACATAATGATTAGTAAAATATATTATCTTATAATTGTGATCCTTTGTAATTTTTTGACCAGATAGGAGATTTACTGTAAGGTTAGGAATATGTAGCCTGTTATTAAAAGTAAATGCAAAAGAAATATGGATATTTACTTGACCAACAATCATCGACTACTTTTATTTTTATATTGCTGAGACAAGATTTGTAGTTTGAAAAATATTGGCAATCTTCGTCATGTGATCGGTGGCACATGAATCTATTATCCAAGTTCCAAAAGAATTATTTGAGGCATTAAAACTATGAGAGTTGGAATTTGTATCATTTTGAGCTAGAGAGTAAGACTTCAAAGATTTTTTGAGAGAGCTCAAGAAGTTCCTTTGCTTGTTAATTTGTTTTGAGTTGAACTCTTTTGGTTCAATGAGATAAGCTTGCACTTTTGATTGGCTTTCTTTGTTTCCACCATAGCCTTAGGGCTTTTAGGGTGTTCTCAATATTTTTCTTGATAGGTCTATTTATTAGCAGTAATTACACCACAAGTTGCTTTGAAGAAAAGGCTTCTGTCTTTCTTTTTGGGAAGATTCAATGGCAATAAGTTCTTACCTTAAATTGCTATGATTGTTATGGTCGACATTTCAGATTTGGTAGTGTCAAGCATGACTATTCTTCTTCCCTCTTTGGTTTGTATAAGGGATAAAGACCTCATTTAGGAACGGTGGATTCCTCTACTCAAGAATTGGATATGAACTTGGTTGATTTATCATTAAATCTTGCAAGAAATTCCCCCTTCTTTCTACATGTTGTTTTAAAACCATTGCATCATTACTACGCTTTATCCTGAGATGTTCGTAGTTATCTAGTTCTAATCAATAGACATTCATTGCATTAAAATATTCAATGACAGAGATGTTACCAAACTTGATTTTTGAAAGCTTCATCTTGATCTCATATATGAGAGTAATATCCTTAACTTTTGAGCGAGTCTGTTTTTCATTTCACAAATGTCTTTTGTGGTTAGGAATATGTTGGTATTGATTTCATTCATCAAGGTATTCTATAATCATAACAAAATCATAGAGTTTGCTTTATCCAAACATGCAAACTTTGGCTCTTTCAGATTTGAAGGAGGATCAATAAAATGATAGATTTTTTCTTTTCTATTAGAAAGGTCTTCACAATCTTAAGACCACTTTAGGTAATTTCTTTCATATTAGCAATATGAGATTTATAGCCTTTTGACTTCTCCTTTGGTAGGATTACTCTAGTTTTACCTACTTATTATGGTCAACTCTTTGGAAGGGAGGTTGAAAAATCAAACATGAAGAGAAGAATAAGAATAAAAGAGAGAAGAAAAACAAAGTTTGGAAGGAGAATCCTAAACTTGCTCGATATCATATAGAAGAAGAGAAGTGACTAAAAAACTTGGGCTGTTTAATCATCCACTGGGTATTTTTTCCGAAATCCATCTAGAAAATGAATGAAAATTATGCAATTTTAAGGAGAAATGCTAATTACAAAAATTAAAACTATTTTCCAAAACTTTCTTGTATGCGCAATTTGTGGTGCTCCCATTTCCATTCTAAGCACATGGACCCGTGGCACATGTTTTTTCTTGATTAGCACAAGAATATGTGGCACTCTTCTTTCCATGTCAAGCACATGGATCCATGGCATACATTTTTCCTTATTTAGCACATGAATCTGTAGCTCTTTTGATTCCTTATTTAGCAATCCCAAGGCTGTTAATATCGCTAGCCCTTGGGTTGTTCCAACAAAATGCATATTATTGCTAGAAAATATATGTAGTGTGATGCATGAAAGGCAAACAACCATTAAAGATCTAAAGGGGGAGCATAGAGTTCTCACCATCAACAACAAAACCTTAAACCTTGCCCCTTAAATCTAGATCATCAATTGGTTTTGAAGGACTTCAAGTTATATATCATGTGTTATGGTTGTGATGCCGTGTTTACGTTTTGTTTATAGCTTGTATCATTCATGTTATGCTCCAAGTTGTCCTTCTGATGATTGATATGGGCATCTTGTCATTTTATCTCAGTAGGATTTATGTGACATTTAAATATTTATTATTAGCTTTCCCTCGTAATTGTTGATGCTAGATGATTTATGTTTAGGATTTCTGATGCTACTATAATGAGATTTATGTGACATTTAAATATTTATTTAGCTTTCCCTCGTAACTGTTGATGCTAGATGATTTCATGTTTAGGATTCCTGATGCAATTATAATGAAATAATGCATGTAGATCACTTCACACAATGGGAACTAGGATTCAAAAATCATTAAAAATTGAACTAGTTAACCATTTGCTTTCTTTAAATGTAAATAGTAAATATGAGGATTGGAATCCAAACGATAATTTAATGATCAGATAAATCCAATGAAATTAATAGGGAATTCGAACCACTAAAAATATGTCAGCATTTTTAGTTTAATCACTATAATTGGAATCCTAGTTGTGTTAGATTTGAACAAAATTGGGAACACTACTTGACTACTAGCAAGCTTTGTGAAACTAGCTTTAAGGGGTTGTTGGTTTGAAATAAAATGCATGTAAAATATTCAAAATGCAATGGTTTTGAAAGTATCGATGTTTGATTTGAAGTAAAAGAAATGCAGAATAAAATTTTGGCGTATTTGGAATGCACTCTCTAATGTGTTTTTTGTATAATTGAAATTCGTTAGATTTTAGTGATTTTCAAACACCTCATAAATTATTTGTCATTATCACTGGACACTGCCACGTATAGATGTCCCTGGCCTACGCAGCGCATCGCCTACTCTCGCCACCAGCCACCACTGACCAATGCCGACAACAGTAGGCCGCTGCTATCCACCATCGCTCATCATCGCTTCTGCCTGTCGCCCATCAGCCACCACCATATTTGGGCTTTTATATTGCGTTCATTTTACTTTAAGTTAAAAAAAAAAGTAATCACATGTATTCACTTCACTTTCATCCAAGCAATTTTAAATATGTCAAATACATTGCATTCTTTTTACACTGCAATTTTTTTCAACCAAACAAATAGCCTCTAAGCCCCTAGTTATCATAACTTATAGTCTAAAATGTAAACTACACTCTATTGCACCATTATCATAAATAAAAATCAAAGGCAAGCAAAATAATTAATGGCTACAACATAAGCAAACTAGCATAATGTGTTGGATTGAAATTTTTTTGTGAGTGATACACAACTTTACTAGCATGCAAGCTCTACATGTATATAATATGAGAACCTGTGTGAGAATGGAGCGAAAAAAAAGGATAAAATTTTGTTGGAAATAATCTGTTAGTTTAAGAATCAATAGTAAAATTTTCAAATTTTCCAAAATGTTCATCTTCACCGCATATTTATATGGATTCGATGGCTTTAAAAAAGGTTATGTCAATAAATAAACAAAAAAATACATGATTTTATAACTCTTAGTACAGATTGTCTTAGACATGTATCACACCCTCGCTAACTTGATAGATGATTGCCTTTGTTAATCTTTTTTTTTGTCCCATGGCGAGTTTCATGGTGTCAAGTGCATAAGGGCGAGTAGGCATATGTAGGCGAGTCTGTTGGCGAGTGTTGAACCGAGAGGGCTATAATTGACGTCTCGAAGCCATCGAAAACCAATGTTGGAGCATTGGATTGCCTAGGAGTGGTAGGCGAGTTAGTTTAACTTGTATGGATGATAAGCTCTAGGGTCAACCAACTATGATGGGGCAAACTGAAGCGCTCTTGAAAATGTACTTATTTGTAGCTAAGATGATAAGTATAGTTGATGCGCTCCATCATAGACAGGGGCTAGTGGCTTTAGTGGCTAGCCCTTGTTGGTGGGTGAGTGAAGAGTTGATTAGTCCGCAAGAAGCATTTACTGTCCTTATGAGGGGCGATTCCCTCTGAATGCCCTATCGAGTTAGGTCTCAGCGCCCTCGGACGAGTTTCTTTGTGGGTCCACAATATACAAGTTTCACTTATTTTGATCTGCTGACTACCTGTTGAATATTTGAAAAAGACATATATGATATGTATAATGTCCAAACATAAG
The DNA here is from genome assembly GCA_019925795.1 of Dendrobium chrysotoxum. Taxonomy (NCBI): domain Eukaryota; kingdom Viridiplantae; phylum Streptophyta; class Magnoliopsida; order Asparagales; family Orchidaceae; genus Dendrobium; species Dendrobium chrysotoxum. The sequence continues at coordinate 1,278,464 of CM034297.1, read as the reverse complement.
TAACATTTAAAGAAAAAAAAGTACATGAAACCATAGTATCCATAACAAGTTCAAAAGCTTAGAATGTAGGAGAGTCACTCTTTGTATCGTCTACTATATCATCCTTGTCATCATCATCAAAGTTTGAAGAGGACTTCCCCTTGCTAGGCCAATGTTAAACCATCTAATCGGTGCGATGATCAACTTATTTCAGAAGATTGCGTGATTTATCAAACCTGCTTGTGTGAAGATGGAGTCTGACGAGTTCAAGGAGTTATTTCTCATCTACCTAGACATTGCAAATCAGGTGTAGAGAGGGGTCGAGGAATGTTGCCAATTGGAATAGTGTGAGATCAAGATCTTGTTCGATCATGACATGGGAATTCAAATTTGTGACCCAAACTAAGATTGAGCGTTTTTGGTAGGAAAAATGTTTCAATTCAGGATATATAGCTCGTAATAGTGAAGGTCAAATCAAGCTAAGATTGCACGGTGTATTGACCACATCAAAACTTTTGCGAGTCAGGACGTGATGAGTGGGAAGGGAGAGTGCAGGGGTCAACTTAGATGCATCCCTAGCTCTTTGGAGCATGATGTTGCTGGATGCTCAAAGAACAAAAATTGGTTAAGGAATTATGCACTTTTTTCAGTCAAACTTCTTGACATGATTACAAATGGCCCACAACCAGGAATATAAAAAATGTGATCAAAAACAACACCAGTAATGGAAATGGATCTACCGTTAATGTGAGATAAAATTTTGTGATTTTTTTTGGGAATCCATCAAAATAGATCACTCGTACAAGATCAGACTCAAAAGATGCAGAGAATGTTATAGATATTCATGGTTACTGCTAGGATAACCCTATTTGTGTTAAGCTCCTACAAATCATTAAACCCTTCTAATGGATGTTTGTGATAAACCGAAGTGAGCTCATCGACGAAGTGGGATCATGAGGTCAACAGCTAATAAACAATCACCTGTTGTGCCATCCGCTGAAGATCCTTCATTGCTGCGTTCCCTTTTGGCCATTTGACATCTGGCAGCAGAACCAGGAAAAATTTATCAAAGAGACGAACCTTATTAGATATCTTATAATTGTAGTTTTCTCATTGGTTTTTCCAAAATAAATGGACTAATTTTGTCAACAATGTTTCTTAAATTATTGTCCAAAGCAGGTTTAGACGGCAGTTTTCTCACAGAACGTTACCAAATGCAGCTTAATATTTCTAGTGTTGTATTATCAGATTCGGCTAGCATAAAAACGTCACACTTCACCTTGTTATCTTTGTAACTTCGGTCGCAAGGAAGTTTTTATTATATGTCTAACCTACTATTTGATTGCGCTATAGAATTCAGTTTTGATTGAAAAGCTTTTTTTATGCCTTTGGAACTCTGACTGACTTTTTTTTTTAATTAAAATGATACTGAATGTCTTCCTTCATCAGTAAAAGACATTGTCTTATCTTTCTAGGCAAAGAGAATGGATGTTGTTTGGGGAGAAACTGCTGGTGTAGAAGGTCAGCTGTGGCTGTTATACCCTATACTTTTCGTCTTGCAGGTAAGTAAAGCACAGAAGTAAAGATTTTCTGTGCAAAAACGACAAGCATATTTAGTAGTCTAGTCAGCAGCTTTTTTTGTGTATTATGTTTCGTTTCCCTTCTGTTTTTTTTGTTTCTTTTGATGCAATGAAATACAGAATAAAACTTTCAGGGGGTTTCCTTATGAGGGATCTGAAATACTTTCCTTTGTAGAAAGCATTAAAAATAATATTTTTTTATTAGATTTAAATAAGAATTTCACTCTCAATAGGAGACAATGGAGAAAAAAAGATTCATATAGCCGATCTTACATAGTAGTATAAAAATTTGATATTATGTTGTAGTTGAAAATAGTCTAAATCGAGTGATTTTTAAATCCCATGCTGTGCTTGCTTGTGATTTGTGATGCCCTTCCTCATTTGCTCAAAGTATTTGATTTACATTCAACCAAACAACTCTTGTATTTTTAAAATGTATATATGTTTAAATTTTCCAATCAAGCAACCCCTCAATGAAAAACATGAAGTTGTTTTTCTAAAAATAAAAATCTCTCTTCCATTTTGTTCCCCTTACTAAAAAGTTCAATATGAAAGCTTCTTATGTTTTTTCCCCCTGGTAGCAGATTCGCATCAGTTAGCCTGAAAGCTAAGTTGCACATTTAACCTCAAGCAATATTCTTTTTGAAGCAACTGATTGTATTTCTTGTTATTTAACTAAAATTTAGGGTTTTGAAGCTTATGTTGGAATGCTCTTACTCCGCACAGCATTCGTTGGTGTAATTTCTGAGTGGCAGGCAAGAATCTTTTGCTCACTGAAGGCCCTTTCTTTGTTTTTCTTCCACACAAAAGTGAAGATTCTCAAGCTTTAATCTTCCCAATTGTTTCAGGTTGTAGTTTGTGGGGTTCTTCTTGTCTTAATGGCAGTGGGAAATTTTGCCAACACAGTTCAAACTCTCATGGCAAAATCAAGATTCAAAGCTATGAAAAGGAGTAAGAGCAAAAATGATTTTGATCAGTTGCCTTCCCCCACTTATTTTAGATAAATCCAGAGATGGTTTTTGGTCCTGCTAAGCTTATATTATACCTTGAGTAATATTATTCAGAAGCCTCTTATAATGGAAATCAACGTTGTAAAGTATTATTTTATTCAGCTACATTGTCTCTGCTTAAATGCTGTCATTTGGTGGTCTTATCATAAGAGGTGTGATATTTCTTCTGGTCCTGAATTTGGCATTTCTTTTTCTCTACATTTTTGACAGTCAGCTTGTTTTGTTTTTTTATTTGTTACTACTTAGTTATTTTAGCTATTTATTCTGCTAAGATTGGAACAGATAAAACAATCAGATTCGGTTGGGGTTTTTTTTTTGGTGTAAAGTTGGAGAGATTATTACGTGCGGCGTCCGAACCATCCGGAGGCGAATCCGGACGCGCCATATCACCCAGATGCATCAGGCCCCAGGTGATGTGGCGCATCCGGACGAATCCGGACACCGTACATAATAATTTTTCATAAAGTTTGAAGTATTTTTGACAATTAAATCTGTTAGTGTGATAGTTATAATGAAGTAATTTATTTTTTTTGTTGAAAGAAGAAAAGTCTATAAGATCAATGATAGTTTTCAAAAGATATTTTTTTTTCTCATATATTTATATAAAATTATTTTCACTTATGATAGTGTTATGTTGTCACAATTTTTTTTAGACAAATTAGAGAGTGATATCTGCAGGAATATTATTGAGGGAAAAATGTTATAGTATTTGTTAGAGGTGTAAATAAGTTGAGTCTAGTTTGAGTCAGAGCTTCAGTTTAATTAATTGATCAAATTCAAGCTTGAGTTTAATTCTACAAGTTCATATAGGCTAACAAGCTAGTTCATTTATAACGAAAGAAAATAATTATGATTCAAATAATTATTATACTAAAATTTTATAAATAATAAAAAATTATTTGATATAAAAATAAGATAATTATATTTTTTTAATATTTATATTTAAATTAATAAATTTTAATATATTTTATAGTAATATTTTGTAACGAAATTATTAGTTGATTAAGTTTAGCTCACTTAACATTTATTAGAGCATCTCTTGTACATTTTTTTCCTCTTATACATAGGGTATAGACGAGAAAGAGAAAATTCAAATATCTTCACTTGATTAGAGTCCGGACGAAAAGTTACATTCAAACTCCGCACGTAATAATCTCTCTTTAATTTGAGACCTCAAGCTTTCAATTGAAATATCATTAAAATTATTTTGAGATGAATATAATTAAAAAATTAATTAATTAATAGTCTTTTATATTTAATTTAAAATAAATTTAATTATTTTTTTAAAGTAGATTAATAGTAATGACAGATGACCTGTGAAGATTTACCAATGCTCTTCTCTATTAATACAATTATTCATACAAACAGAAACCAGTGAGGAGCAGTAAAATACCAAGAAAAATACAAGCGAAAATGGCCAATTAACAAAATAAAATCACTCGAATACAGAACAAAGTTCAGGCAAACATACACAAAGATCCTTTGAAGGTGAATTCCAAGAAGAATAAGCAGATTCTGAGGAAGGAAAGAACAGATTTGCCCATTCATTTGCATCAGCACCATCAAATACCAAAGCAACTGTTTGTGGGTTTAGCTTCCTTTAGCTTCATTGCTTTCACCTGCAGGAATGAGAGAAGTGACAGTCAAAGATGTGAGGAGATCAAACTGATTTAGGGTAGGTTTGGGATAACTTTTTTCTGAATTTTTGTTTGAAATCGGATTTAAATATAAATAATATGTATATTTTAAAAAATTAATACATAAATGTAATGTGTATATAAATATATGCATGCTACAAATATAATATATATTATATTAAAATTAAAGGAGAAAAACTACTGATTTCGAGCCAACTCGATTATAAATCGAGTTGATTCGAGCCAGGCAGGCTCAAGATCGAAAAAATTCGAGCCACGGGCCAATTTTCAGCCATCTTATATTGGTTTGATCTGATTTCGAACCGAAATTGGATCAGCCCGAATTCGAATTGTTCTCTCCCCAAAATGTGGTAATTCTAATAAAACTATTTCATATGAAGATAAATAATCTATAATGCTCACAACAATTTTAAAAAACTTGATGTTTCCACAACTAATTTTAGAGAGAGCTGCATGCCTAAAAAACAGACCCTTAATGCTATCAAGAAGAAAGTAGAATGGAGCTCTTGATTTGACTATCATGCATGGTTAGGTAATGGTTTCCCAAAAATGAACTTATCAATGAGAAATAACTCATAGTTAAAGAAACAAACAATGGCCTTCTCAAAAGAGAAATGCCTCAAAAAAAGCTTTAGTGAAATGATGTTTATCCTCCACTCATCATAGCTTATCCTCTACCATGTTCAACATGAATAAAATCAAATTATATTTGATGAAGTTGGTACTTACATCCCAGTTTTGGGATGATTGGAAGAAATAAATCATGATGAAGATCAGTAGATCTAGCCAATGCAGATCTCCTTGATCATTTTCTTTTTACCATAGAAATTTGCTTGATTTTTGAGAGATTTGAGGAGAAGATGCTGGTTTCTTAAGGAAATCACAAGAGAGGATGGAAGAAGTTTGTTCCGTAAGAAAAAGCTGAGAAACATTTGAAATTAAGCCTTCTGTGATGGGGACTGAGATGGGGAGGGGAGAGAAAGAGAGATCAATAGACTGGTTCTTGAAACATCAAATGTTATTATCAAGATTTCATAGAACTAATCTTGATTTAAAATATGAACGCGAAAGTAAAACTAAAATAAGATTTTTCTGTAATTTTCTAAAGTTGGCCACTTACAAAAGAGAAGCCTAACTCTGAAATTCACTTTGTTGCATTACAAATAGTCACCAGGGAAATTTAGTGCCTACGTAACAACTAATCTTAATTCTAAGATCAAAATTTGTTCCTACTATATGCTAAGCACTTAACGCTACCTAACGACTAGCATTAAATTTTCTTTAATCCTATAACCAAATTTTTTTGCTACTGCATGCGAAGCACTTGATGCCGATCAAATGACTAATTTTAATCGAAGGTTCTCTCTAATCACCGGAAGAGTTAATTAACCATATGGACTTGTGCATATGAACTTGGACTCATATCATAAAGTTCTCTCAAAATAAAAGTGAAATCTCTGGATAGACGTATTTACAATCTAATCTGCCTTATGAAAATTTAACCCAGAACAAAATTATCTCAGAAGAACCAGACATGAATTTTTGGAACCCACACCAAATCCATGTCAAATTATCGTGTCGGGTCATTTATTGAAACCCCTAACTCCTAAAGAAATTAAACTTCGGTGAGCTCGGGTACATATCTCACTTCAAGCATTGCAAAACCATCATCTAAATCCTATAATTATTCAAATCAAGATTTGTTTGGGCGCATGTGGAAAGAGCACCCTGAATCAATAATCCAACATTAGACTCAAATTATGTGATGCTCAACACCCTTTGCACTTTCATATCCCTCCTCAGCAATGGCAGTTTGTTCAATTCCTTTGCTTTTTGAGACGCCTTCATCTTTCTTTTTAAACACATCTTCTTGAAGTGGACTTCCCTAATGAAGCATGTCTTCTTGAACTTGGATTTGGATCTCCATTAATACGTAATCTTGTCACGTTTCTCCATTGTTGAGCAAGCGATAAGGCCATCACTATTTTTTTTGCATTAATTCTCCACTCTTTTGAAATACTTTGGAATTGAAAGCTAATTTCATTTATGCCATAGAAAATAGCGGTTTTCCCATATAGCATAGTATCTACAAAATGCTCATACTTTATACCAAAAAAAAAAAATCAAGAATTATGGCAAGAATCTCATCCTTGATTAAACCTTTAATGCTTTTAAGATCCAACATGACTTTGTTAAAGTCATCCAAATGCTTCTAAAGTGATTTGGACTAATCCATTTATAATCTGTACAGCATCTTCTTGAGATAAAATCAGTTGGGAAAAAGATATCTTAAAGTTTAAAGACTCCAATGGCCATTTTTTGATATGCAACCTTGTGCGAAACTTCATCTACAAGACTAAGTATAATAGCAACGTGAGATTTATTGGCAAGATCTCCTTGAAGCTTTGCATCAACTCACAGCACTGCCTCATCTAACAATGATGCATCAAGGCCTTGATGACCAAGTAACGCTTCCATTTTCATTATCTAAAGACTGAAATCATTAAGTTCTGTGAACTTGTCTATCCCCCTCATCCTACCAACGCCACCAAGATCCTAATTCATATGCTCTGATACCAATTATAAGAACAAGAAGATATGGGTGAAGAATATCTATTAACTCTTCTTGATTGAAAGCCTAACTGAAATTTAGGTCTCTTTGATTAGCTTTGTTCCTTCCTAGGATTTAAGGACTTGAATCTTGCTCTTCTCCCCAAATCTCCTTCCTTCATTTAATTTAGCCTTACTTTTTAAGTTCAAGTTCTAGGCAGTAATTTTTCCCAGTAGATCATCAAGAAAATGGCAGCAGAACCTCCTAGCTTCAGCCTCATCCAAGACAGTAACAACAATAGTTGAAGAAGGAAGCGGAAGCAGTGATGAGGACATCAACAGAAGGTTCCGCCGCGTCTATCAGAGGAAGCATCGTAGATCGACGGCCATGATAGAGAGCATTTACTTTTGATGCATTTTATGTATTATGTATGTTGTTTATTTCAGTTTTTCCATTTCCACCCTTAGGGTTAGCTAGTTGTTATTGTAGCCCAAGGGGCATGTTAGTCATTTGTTCTCTTTTCATGTTGAGGCCTATATATAAGGCTCCACTCTATTGTATTTGGGTAATGAATTATTGAATGAAAAATTTTGCTCCACTATTGTGATCTCTTAGTGAGTTCCTTTGGGAAGATAGATCTCTTTGTGAGTTCTAGGTTTCGTGTCCAAGCTTTCTTTGTGAGATTTGGAGTGGAATCAAGGTGAGCCCAAACCCTTCCTCCCTAGCCCAACCCGACGGCCAACTTGGACCCTCAAGCCGCCGGCCACCTCCCTTCCTTCACCTTCACCATCCCTCCTTCCTCCCCAAACCAAACCCCACCTTCCCCACAACAAACCGCCGCCCCCCACCTCCTCCCAGCCGCCGGCCACCAGCTCCACCGCCGGCCTCCTCCCAGCCGCCTCCCCTTCCCACTCCAACCCGCCGACCCCCCTCTCTTCCCTAGCCCAAACCCCAAATCCAATTCCCCATGGCCTTTATTTACATTCCTAAAATAAGTTTAGTCAATTAAAAAAGTTACTTAATTGGATTTCAAATTCAAATTTGAAATTCAAACACTTTCCTAATCCTAAAACTTAAAATTGGAAACATCCTTATTTAATTAAATCTGAGATTAAAATCAGATTTGATTTAAATCTCTATTTAATCCCTTAGGGCCCACCTATTTAATGCAAATCTCTCTCTCTCCCCTCCTTACATGGCCGGCCCCTCTCTCCTTGGGCTTTCTCTCTCCAATTCCCTCCCATTAGACATTAAAACCCCATTAATCCCCTCCTAAATCAGCCACCCCTATTCCCCTTTTTGGATTAATTTGAATTTCAAATTAAATCCCTCCCACCTATTAGAAAAAGCTGAAATTAATTTCAGTTTTTCTATTTCTTTTCCTTCCTCCCTCTCCCAAGCCCTCACCTAACCTACCCGCTCCCATCCCCCCTCTTTCTTGCCGCCACCCACACCTCTCCTCCTTTCTCTTTCCTTCCAACTGGTGGATCCCCCAAGGAACTAATCCCTTGAACGCTTCGTTGATCATGAATGGCCGATCCTGAGATCGACCACGGATTCGCCTACAACCGCCAAGGAGAAGTTGACATCCTCTTGTCTCCTTTCTTTGACCCAAATTGGAATTACGACGAATCGGTAAAAGCCTACGTGGATCGGATAACGATTGACGTACAAAAATCCAAGACACCTTGGGTTATCACCGGCCGACCACCACACTCCGTGTCACGACCCGGCCCGATAAGCTCGCATAGGCGAGGCGGGAATAAACGGTCGGACGGTAGATTAAACTTTTACTTCATCTAAAACTATCTCAATAAATAAACTTTGAAAGAGCCACTAGAACTTCAATTAAAAAAATAAATGAATACAAAACATTCAAATACCTTTCTTCCGGTGGGCCACGTCTATGGTATACATTTCCATCTCTCCTACTCACTTTTGATTCTATTAAGTCACATCTGTAAAAATGTTAAAGCAACTAAAGTAAGCCAAAGCTTAGCAAGTAACACATGTTTCTAAACTACGGTAATTCAAGGCAGGAGGAGTAATATGCCAAATGTCACTTTCATTCAAACGTATCATAAATTTGATTTTTTATAAACATATCATTTAAACATGAGCATAAATCATAAATCCATAACATTTCATAATCAATTTACATTCATCATATTAGCATTTGTAACTTCATATCACTTTTCATTTATTCATATCATTTGTTTCATCAAAACATTAAATGTATAGCGGTATGCGTAAAACATAAATATATATCATATCATAATCAGTTTACTTTCGTCATAACTGTATTCATATCTTTCTCATTTTCATATATAATACATCCGTCACAGGAGCCACCGTCTAAATTTGGTATCAATGAAGGTACCCCTTTACCATTTGGCTCAAAAGAGCCCCTTTTTCCATTGGCTCAAAGAGCACCATGACCATTTCCTTTACCATTAACGTGCATGAGTACGGCGTCCCCTGCCAGTACCATAAGGGGGTAAGCTCCATCTATTCAGCATGCACATACAAGCTTTCAATATAACATTCATATCATATCATATCATTTCATATATCACATAAACTCTATCATATAAGGCCATAAAATATAACATATAATTTGCATGATCAACCATTTGATGAGAGTAAAGAAGCATGATTGGTCTATCAAATCATATAACATGTGAGAAATAAGAAACATTACTGTAATTAAAAAACCATGCATACTTACAGAAGTTAGGAATTTGATTCCCTTGCTAGTCATTCTTCCTTCGATGTCACCACGATTAATCACTTATAAACATTTATTTCGCATACATAAGTTAATTAATAATTCCAAACTTAGTTCTTCTTTTCTTATAAATATATCTCAATCTCTCTCTCTCTCTCTCTCTAATTAAAATTTTATATTTTCGGATTTGCTTAAAACCCTAATTTTTAGGAAACCAAAATTTCATTAATCTCTTATTTTAGCACGCCAAATCCTCACTATTATTTAAATAAATCATTAGAACATTAAATTTTTGGATTATCTAAATTTTAAAATTAGGGAAATGACATTTTTCATAAAAATCTCAATTTCTCATCAAAAGAACCTTCCTAAGACCTATAGGAACAATCTTTGTTAAGAAACTTTCACAAAATGTCAACCCTCGGAAAAACCCTAATTTGAAAACCTAAAAGATATTGATTTAAATTTTATATTTTCATGATTAGAAACCTTCCTTAATCTCCCCCTATCGTTCTTCTTTAAAAATCTTAAGTTTGGGTCAAACCCTAGAAAGCTCTCTCAAAGAAAACTTCTCAAAAAGTTAGATATATCTAAATTAAAACATACCTTAATCTTCCCCTTCACTTCCTCTATAATTTCCCTCAAGTTTTCTTCGCCGGAAACCCCCGCCGAAGCTGTCGTCCTAGCCTTGCCCGTGCGCCTCCCTTCCGCCTCCGCCTCCGCCTCCTTCGTTCCTTCGGTTCGCAAGAACAAATGAGGGGACCGAATAGAATCGGTCCCCTTAAGGCTTAGGAGTTTAGGGAAATTCAAATTACCCAAAAGCCCTTGCATGCATTATTTTGTTTTAATATTTATTAAGGGTAGATTAGGTATATTGAAGCTTCCAAAATTTTTAACTTTCAATTTAAGCGAAATTGAATATAAGTTCTTTATATCGATTTGTTCGGAATTTTGCGTAGAATTTAATAAAATTATTTTCATCGAATTCCGACAACTTTGAAAATTTCACTTAAATCTCGTCGCGTGCATCGAGATGCGTGCAACGCCTACGATGGTCGATTTCGGGTTTTACAATTCTCCCCTCTTAATAAAATTTCGTCCTCGAAATTTGCATACAACCTCAAGTTATACAATCAAACAAAATCTTCCATTTCCAATAACATAAACTTCAACATTAAAACAGAACAAACTAAATCGCTGAAATATCATAACAAAATAATCTGATCAGTCCCACAACATCTGAAATAACATAACGAGATAAACTACTAAATCCAAAACACCAAAACAACAGGTTTATCAATACAAGTCTTTTTAAAAAAAATAAATTATAAAGCCATCTCAATTGTCATTGTCAGCATCTACAGATTCATTGGGTTCCTGTTGAGTCAAATTATAAACTCGTGGTCGAACATTTTGCCTGGATTGATTTTGCACTGAACCTGTAACTGATGGCTCTATCATCTTGAGTTTTCCATAATTCCTCTGTGAAGGTGCTTCACTTGGTCTCATTTCTCCTGAAGTCTTCTTAGTCAAAGCAGGACAATATTTTGCTATGTGCCTAGGCTGACGACACCAATAGTAAGTGTTGAAACCAATCAGACATTCACCCTTATGAAATCTGCCACACTTAGCATAAGTTTCAATAACTTTACTAATAGTTGCACCACTAACTCCAATAAAATTAAACTTAGATTTCTTCTCATTTGATCCTTCCATCAGATTACTTTGACTTTCTTCTTCAACACTCTTCCTTTTATATTGATCTCTTCTCTTTTGTGATTTAGAAATCAATTTCCACCCTTCTATCTCTTTCCACCAATATTGAATAGTCTTCAATTTCGAAAGGTATTAAAGGTTGCCTACTATCATCTTTTAGACCAGATTGAAATCTACAACACTTCTCCTCTACTATTTCAAATCAACTGATATCGTAATAAAGTTGTAAATTTCACTTCATATTGCATTACTGATTTATCTCCTTGAATCAATCTTATCAATTTGTCTTACATCTCCCTCTGCTGACATAGATACAAACTATCCTCTGAACAGTTCTACAAGTCTTCTATATTTGAAATATCTCCTAACTTATCTTCATGTTGCCCTCTCTACTACCTTTATGCTTCTCCCTCCAAGACAAATGTAGCAAGTGACACTTTCCTTTCATCAGGGCATGACACGTTATCCAATATTTTCTCTATACGAAGCAACTAATTTTTCAGTCTCAATTGGTCATTCATTACCCTTGAATAATGGTGGTCGCATATCCTGAAACAACTTCAGATATTTATTCATTCCAACTACAGGTTGTGATCTTGATTTCTGAAGCATTTGGGTCCTAGTCGCCATCATTTGAGTTAAAATAGTTATCGGTGTTCACAATCACTTCAGGGGCAATCCTCTATCTTCCATATATCGGTTACATTCTTTTGATCATCAACATACCTGATATATTTAGACAAACTCAACAACAACAACAACAATAAGCCTTCGTCCCACTACGTGAGGTCGGCTACCTAAATCCTTTGTCTCTATTGAGTCCTGTTAAAAGTCAAACTCTCAAGTAAGTCTAATAAAGAAAGATCATTTTTAATATTTTCTAACCAAGTCTTTTTAGGTTTACCCTTACCTTTCTTAACATAAGTCAAATCTTATACATCTAATCTCCTAACCGAGTCATCGGAAAGCCGCCCCTTTTTTTTTGTGACTAAACCATTTAAGGCGACTCTCTTTAATCTTGTCTTCCAATGGAGCTACTCCAACCTTTTCACGTATATGCTCATCTCATATCTTGTCCCTAAGGGTAAAGCCGCTCATTCACCTGAGCATCCTCATCTTTACAACATTTCTCTTTTAATGGCAAACATTTTATACTATAAAGCATTGCAGGTCTCACCACCATCTTATAAAATTTTCCCTTAAGTTGAGGGGGACCTTTTTATCACCCAATAAGCCTGATGCATTATTCCATTTCAACTATCCAATGTGAATTCTACTGATAATATCCTTATTCACCATCATTTTAAACAATAGATCCAAGATATCTAAAACATGTACTCTTATAAATGACTTGATCGCTCAAAGTCACAATCCCTTCACTAGATCTATTACTATGAAAATTACACTCTATATATTCAGTTTTAGATCTACTCAAGCGAAAACTTTTAGACTCTAAGGTCGACCTCCATAATTCAAGTTTTCCTTCCACTCCATCTCTAGTCTTATCAACAAGAAGAATATCATCAACAAAAAGCATACACCAAAGTACATCCTCTTGCAAACACCAAAACACATCCTCTTGCAAACACCAAAGTACATCCTCTTGCAAACACCAAAGCACATTCTCTTGCAAACACCAAAGTACATCCTCTTGCAAACACCAAAGTACATCCTCTTGCAAACATCAAAGTACATCCTCTTGCAAATGTCTAGTGAGAACATCCATGACTAAAGCAAAAAATATATATATGGGCTTAAGGCTATCCTTGATGTAATCCAACCGAAATAGGAAAAATATTTGGTCAAACCACCTTGTGTTTGAACACAAGTAATAGCTCCTGTATACAAAGCTTTATTAATTGGAATATAAGCATTAATAACTCCTTTCTTTTCAAGCACTCTCCATAGCACTTCTCTTAGAACTTTATCATATGCTTTCTCTAAATCAATAAGTAGCATAAGTAAATCCTCCTTATTCTCTCTATATTTCTCCATCAAACCTCTAAATAGATGTATGGCTTCCATAGTAGACCTACTCGGAAAGAATCCAAATTGATTTATTTATTTATTTATTTATTTAACTAATAAACACCCTTCAAGCTTATCAACCTTAAAGAAGCCATTAGATCTTTGGTAATATCCAAAGCTTTTCCTGAAGGAAACCCTCCCAAACTTATCCTAGATATCTTGTTTAATTCGATCAATCCTTCCACCAAAAATTCTGATTCCATGTCATAAACATCTATTTCCTTTAACTTAGCTTTCACTTGATGATCAACAACTGATACCTTCTTCACTTGATTATCACCTTACATCCTAAAAGTGGCACATACCCAACTGGCATCTTTCCTACAACTATTGACCACACTCCTTTCCCCAAAGGCATAGAATGAGAAACCCTAACAATACATTCCACCCTATGGCCAACAGTTCTCATTCATTCAGCTTTTGTTTAGTGAACACTTGAATTAACAATAGTTGTTTATAGATCTTTACTTAATTTAATGTTAAAAATCACCAAAGCATCATCATCTTTTGTATCGACATGAACCTTAGCATCATCTAAAGATAACGCTTCAAAACTTTTTTTTTTACCATCAATAACATGGAAATTTAATACAACAGCTACACATACTGGAGAATTCATATTTCTTCTAAAAACTATTGCAGTTAGCACCATATCAGCTACTAGCTTCCTTTCAATAGTGTCCGCACTTCACTTTCTTTAAAGCCTATCTAACTTAAGTTTTATGAATATGCCGATAAAAACAGAAATCTTTATTTCCATTTAGGGTGCTAAGGTCACTAAAGTCAATCGTAGTCTCACAATCTTCATTAAAAAGTTTAGTAAAATATCTTATCCACCTTTGTTGAATATCGTCTTCTACGAAAGGCACTTTTTGATCTTCATCCTTCATACATTTAACTTGAACTAAATCCTTACTACTATCTGTTTGCTTGGCTGACTGATATATTTATACATCAATTTAAATCATTCCTATGGCTCTTGCATACAATTCATATCCCTAAGAATTTCTTGGCTCTGATACCACTCTTGTCACGACCCGGCCCGGTAAGCTCGCATAGGCGAGGCAAGAACAAACGGTCGAACGGTAGATTAAACTTTCACTTCATCTAAAACTATCTCAATAAATAAACTTTGAAAGAGCCACTAAAACTTCAATTAAGAAAATAAATTAATAAAAAACATTCAAATACCTTTCTTCCGGTGGGCCACGTCTATGGTATACATTTCCATCTCTCCTACTCACTTTTGATTCTATTAAGTCACATCTGTAAAAATGTTAAAGCAACTAAAGTAAGCCAAAGCTTAACAAGTAACACATGTTTCTAAACTACGGTAATTCAAGGCAGGAGGAGTAATATGTCAAATGTCACTTTCATTCAAACGTATCATAAATTTGATTTTTTATAAACATATCATTTAAACATGAGCATAAATCATAAATCCATAACATTTCATAATCAATTTACATTCATCATATTAGCATTTGTAACTTTATATCACTTTTCATTTATTCATATCATTTGTTTCATCGAAACATTAAATGTATAGCGGTATGCGTAAAACATAAATACATATCATATCATAATCAGTTTACTTTCGTCATAACTATATTCATATCTTTCTCATTTTCATATATAATACATCCGTCACAGGAGCCACCGTCTAAATTTGGTACCAATGAAGGTACCCCTTTACCATTTGGCTCAAAAGAGCCCCTTTTTCCATTGGCTCAAAGAGCCCTTTACCATTTCCTTTACCATTAACGTGCACGAGTACGGCGTCCCTAGCCAGTACCATAAGGGGGTAAGCTCCATCTATTCAGCATGCACATACAAGCTTTCAATATAACATTCATATCATATCATATCATTTCATATATTACATAAACTCTATCATATAAGGCCATAAAATATAACATATAATTTGCATGATCAACCATTTGATGAGAGTAAAGAAGCATGATTGGTCTATCAAATCATATAATATGTGAGAAACAAGAAACATTACTGTAATTAAAGAACCATGCATACTTATAGAAGTTAGGAATTTGATTCCCTTGCTAGTCCTTCTTCCTTCGATGTCACCACGATTAATCACCTATAAACATTTATTTCGCATACATAAGTTAATTAATAATTCCAAACTTAGTTCTTCTTTTCTTATAAATATATCCCAATCTCTCTCTCTCTCTCTAATTAAAATTTTATATTTTCGGATTTGCTTAAAACCCTAATTTTTGGGAAACCAAAATTTCATTAATCTCTTATTTTAGCACGCCAAATCCTCACTATTATTTAAATAAATCATTAGAACATTAAATTTTTGGATTATCTAAATTTTAAAATTAGGGAAATGACATTTTTCATAAAAATCTCAATTTCTCATCAAAAGAACCTTCCTAAGACCTATATGAACAATCTTTGTTAAGAAACTTTCACAAAATGCCAACCCTTGGAAAAACTCTAATTTGAAAACCTAAAAGATATTGATTTAAATTTTATATTTTCATGATTAGAAACCTTCCTTAATCTCCCCCTATCGTTCTTCTTTAAAAATCTTGAGTTTGGGTCAAACCCTAGAAATCTCTCTCAAAGAAAACTTCTCAAAAAGTTGGAGATATCTAAATTAAAACATACCTTAATCTTCCCCTTCACTTCCTCTATAATTTCCCTCAAGTTTTCTTCGCCGGAAACCCCCGCCGAAGCTGTCGTCCTAGCCTTGCCCGTGCGCCTCCCTTCCGCCTCCGCCTCCGCCTCCTTCGTTCCTTCGGTTCGCAAGAACAAATGAGGGGACCGAATAGAATCGGTCCCCTTAAGGCTTAGGAGTTTAGGGAAATTCAAATTACCCAAAAGCCCTTGCATGCATTATTTTGTTTTAATATTTATTAAGGATAGATTAGGTATATTGAAGCTTCCGAAATTTTTAACTTTCAATTTAAGCGAAATTGAATATAAGTTCTTTATATCGATTTGTTCGGAATTTTGCGTAGAATTTTATAAAATTATTTTTATCGAATTCCGACAACTTTGAAAAATTCACTTAAATCTCGTCGCGGCGCATCGAGATGCGTGCAACGCCTACGATCGTCGATTTCGGGTTTTACACTCTGCTACTCCGGCTACTTTTCCAAGAACGATGACCCTAGGTTCCCTCTTCCTTGGAGTGATCTCGATTCTAACGTGGAGATTCTTCTTCCGCTAAAGCCTAGATTAAGTTGAGTGAAAAAGGTTTCAAAGGTAAAAGCTCTCGTTATTAAATTGTGGATTCTTGTTAATTATTATAGCTTTACTTTTACTCTTTGTGTTACTTAGATTGTTTGGTTAATCTTCATTGCTCTTCTTTGCCTAAGCGAGTTGAAAGCTAAGTTTTCCTAGAACTCATCATTGTTACAAGTAATATTTTTTTGTTGGAAAGCTTTGTTAATTATCTTTCTTAATTTCTTAACGTAACTCCGGTTGTATCACATCAAGCAGTAGATAGGAGAAGTCAAGTGTTGGAAGCAACAGTGGATCAGGTATTCCGAGTTGGAGAAATTTTATCAGTGTCAACTCAAAAAAGAAGGAAAGATCTTTCTACTGAAAAAAGACTGTAATCTTGATGGCAGGCAAAGTAACCCCTCGAAGCATGTCAAACATTTTTGTTGATAGTGATCTAACCAATTGAAGAACTAAAAAAGAGCCATGCTCTACATTAGCCTACAGTATTGCATCCATATACAGCAATCAAGGCTGCAGTTTGTGTGCCTCGGAAATTAAACTTCCTGTTTTTATCCTGGCTGCAAGTCACGGACAATTCTGGTCCCTTATAAATCTGGACTTGGTTGGCAGCAGCAGGAATTTACTTTCCTGCAATTTCCTGCTACAGGTACAGAGGTGAATCCCTGCGGCTCTGGCTAAAGGACAAAGGAAAGGCTGAAGACAGCGGCTGGAAGCAGAGGGAGAAAAGAGAAAGTAAGTTTATGGGAGGATTTTTTATTTCCCAGATTACTCTTTTCTGCAGGAAATCAACAAGCCTTTCAAAAGCCAAAATACAGCTAGGATGAAATATAATTCTTAGCTAAGCAGACTCCACAAAGAGAGAAAATAATTCCTACAAGTATTATCATCTTAATCTGAATTTAAATGCTGGTTTACTCAAATAAGTTTAAAATTTTAAATTCATCCATATCCTATTGTAATCTGAAATTGGATCGAATGTTCCATCTTCGAAAGCCATGATCTCCTTCTGTGACATCCCATTAATGATTTGATTGACCTATGTCCTCCTAGCCACATGCTCTGTAATCTCAACTGTCTCAGCTTAAAATCAACATCGTAACAATCTTCTTGGGAATTTTGACTACTTAAATTTCAATGAACATGGTCCATTTGATCTTCCTACAATCTAATGCTCAAATTATGATCATAGATGATTTGATTGATCACATACTAGATATTATCCCCATATCAAGCAATAAATCTCAAGCTGCAGTTCTCAACAACTTCTTGTCAAATTGTAAATAACCATTTTCCATCTAGAGAAAGAACATTGTATGAAATATGCCATGATCAAACCATAATTTGCACTATGTTAAAATATTTGATGTATTTGATACAAAATACTATTGGACAATTTTCAACTATGAATTCCAACTTAAAATTTTCATTTGGAATTAGAATTTAAGGAGATAGTGGCACATACTTGAAGTAGATAAATCACAAATTGTGCAGATATTAACAAACATTTGAGGCAGATGAACCTGATACTTGATGTCTTAATTTTTTGTAGTCCTCATAGCTCAAAAAGGAATCTTTAACCTTGAGCCAATCTGTCGGTTTGGGCATGATTATTGCAATGTATCCTTCCCTATCTGCCTGTAAAATTAACCAAAAATATGAATCATTACGAGTGTCTTAAGAAAACCAGATAGAGGCATTCTGAAATGCTCTCAACATTAAATATAGTCAAGCAAGCAATTGGTCCTCTTTGTGCGTCTTCTATGAGTTGTCATAATTGGCTTGAAGGTGATCTAGAACTCATATATCAGAATCATCGAGAACTAGCGAATGAATTAATCTATTTGCTTTCTTGTGCAAAACAATGTCATCTAGTTTATTAGTGTAAGAAGGCCAATAATATAATCGTGTTCCATATTTCATCCATTAAATATCTATGCACATGCATCTTTTGAAGAAAGGAAGTTAAACCATTGTAATTATAAAATAAATAATAAATAAGAAAGCTCTCCTTAAGACTAAGAAATTTGCATTCTAGTACCCTATATAGGAAATTCCCTCTAGTATAAAACTGTAACTTTTCCAATTTTAATAACGGAAATTTTACTTTGATGAACTATAATTTAAAAACTAGATTATAAAAGATGTTTTTTTGCTTGAAATCTACTCTGTGGGTTCAGATTATGACACAAGAACTGAAAACAATTTATTGTGCCCCAAAAAGGCTGTAATAGGTCTTAATCTTAAATCTAACCAGTCCATGAAAAATTGGGAAATTTTCCACAATAACAGCATGTATTTATCATACTGGCTCAAAGGTATGAATTAAAGAGAGGACAGTTACAAGTCAACTGTACTTCGACACTACAAGTCATAGGCAATTTATTACACCCAATAACCTATGAAAAACTTCACAAATACAAAGTTGATTGCCATTCTTTTAACGGTAGACAAATGCTGATTAGCCCTCCAAAATTCATTTAGCATACTTATATTTTCAGTTTACACATTTTAGCAGTGATTGATTGAACAATCTAATATGTGCTATATGACCAATTGCTATTTGCTCCCATTTGAATACTAACAATGAAGTTCAATGCCAATCGAAGAATTATTACATTGCGATTCCGCCCAATGAGGAGCTTGTACACAGTTGTGTTACTTGTGTAAATAACCATGTACTAGCTCCCCATTGGTTGTCCACATGTATCCACACCTATATATCCATATAATTTGTCCAATCATGAGTATTCTTTAGGAAGTACATATGTAGTGTTGGTTTGAGGAATTGTAATAACCAAAATAGCATGCAATCCTCGATGAATCATTTGAAATAAATAGATTCTTACGGCCAAGTTGAGAAGCTCGGGATTCATGATCAACCGATCATTAACCTCCAATAGGGAACCTTTCACGCAGCACCTTAAGGAAGACGAAAACCCATCCCTTCAAATAGAATCTACAAGCTAATGTTTAACTGAGTCTCAACAAAACTTCATGAACAACAAACCTCGCTGTGTAGTAAGTACCATTGGCACATACATTACAAAGTGCAGACTCTGGTTGAAGATGCTGAGCATTCTGCATAGAAAATCATTAACCAGTTGTGAATCAGCTTAGAAGGAAAAAACAATAAAAATATCCAGTAGAAACTGGATCCAATCACCCAAAAGATGCCCTACCCGTTTTCGCTTTCCCGTAACCTTAAGGTCGCTTCGGTTCGACTTCCCCACGTTGAAATCAACGGATTGAACTCCTCCAACGTCATTAAGGGCAGCGTGAGAAGGAGCAAGTCCAATCACGCATAAACTTTCCACATGATTTTTGAAAAAACAAAAAATTAACATCAAATGCTCCAGCAATATTGATGCGTGAGAACAACAAAACAGTGAACTTTTCTATCAATTTCTTTATATACCCATTGGCATGGCGATAGATATATTGATCATGCGCAGGCTTGATAAAATCTGTGAACAAGAAAGGAAATCACGTTCGAAATAAGGTCAAAATATTGGCCCTTTAAGGAAAAAAGATCAATTACTTCATTGTACCAACAGCATAGTAGCGGACAAAGTTGGATTCAACAGCTGAACGAGGAATTGAAGGAAGATCTTTTAAATCGGGGATTAGAAGAGCACGAAGCTCCTCATCCTCCACACTTTTCTCCAATGATGAAAGTGAAGACTTCTCTAGGGTTTCTTGGCCTTCCGTCATTGCCATCAGAGAGAATAGCACACTGCAAAGCGGACTGGAACACCAATTGTGCCTCGACTAACCAATGTATCGATCGCGTCGACTGTACTTCATGATTCGGCTGCGCGTTGATCGCCTGCAAAAGATTTTTTTTTTTTAAGAATGAACTGTTTAATTTAAATTAAGAGTAGGAGCACAATGTACCATATTAAAAAAATTTAAAAAGAATTAAATTAGTCAAATAAAATGGTGCATTGTTTAACGTATTTAAAATAAGTCAAATAGTTTGACGTATTTAATGAAATGCGGCATATTATTTGTCGCATTCCATTGAATTCGCGCGTTAGTATGGCGCATTGCTACAGTTATGCAAAATTTAGTTCGGCTGACTAGACGGCATACGGGATAAATGCGCCAATTTGTATGGCGCATTCTAAAGAATGTACCAAATCTTGGAATGACCCAAAACATTTGGCGCATTCTTTAGAATGCCTCAATTTGTTTAGCTTGTTTTTCTCCGTTTTAAATTTTAAAACTTTCATGATCCTACTGCTAAAAATATATATTATACATGCTCCTTCTTAAAAAAAACTTGAAAAAATATTCAAATTCTATATATATATAACTATATTTTTAACAAAGTTGTGATAGATATAATGTGGTTTAATTTGAAGAATCTTGTTGCGGGCTAGAATATTTACGACAGTAAAGTAGGAGAATTTTTCGTCCTAACGTTGCACAAAATATCCAGCACACAATCAGAACACCTAAAGCACATCAGGATTTTTACGTGGAAAACCTAAAAAATGAAGGAAAAAAACACGAGGTCACACCCAGTTAAAATGATTCTAATAATATTTGAATATATTACAAAGATCGTCCCTAAACTTGAGGACGGTCGGATTACAATAGTCCAGGAAGTGGGTTAAACTTCATGTGAATGATGATTGTCGGGTAGAAGTCCGATAGTGGTAGAGCGGAAGTCCGACGGGTGTCGAGCAGAAGTCCGGCGACGATTGGTGGCTGGGTGAAAGTCTGGCGATGGTCGAGGAGAAGTCTGGCGGCAAGAGAGCTCCCAATTTTCTTTTCTCTTCTTTCTCTTGCATGCTCCCCTTTCAACGAAGAATAAGGGGTCTATTTATAGTTTTTTGGGAGTGACATGAGTAGTAAATAGAGAGAATATCAAGGGCATATTGGGAGTGTTTTTTATGATGACGATATTGATTCCTTTGATCATAGATTGTTTATCGAGCATTTGAGTTTCTTGATGATGTTAAAATTTAGCGATTTTGGGCTCGTTGGACTTGTCTCGTCTAGCCGCTTGATTAGACTATAAACATGTCACTTTTGAAAATCATTTGGTCATCCAATTTATGCTTTGGATCATCAATTTGGACTCATTTGGGCTCGGACTGGATCGAATTTGGTCTCGTTGGGTTCGTCTCCTTGAGATATTCAATTCAGCTATAAGTTTGGTGAAGTCGGAGTTCAGATGTCTCCAGATTTAGTTTCAGAAGTTACCAATTTAAATTTCCATGAGATTCGTGCTTGATCAAGATTTTTTTTTTATGAGATATCAAACATAATAATATAAAAATATATATATGAATCGAAGACTAAAGTTTGAATGTGATTAAATATAAAGAATATGTTATGTTGTTAAAATTTGAAGAGTCGTATGACATGGAAGCCATCTTTAATAGATTATTTGATTGTTTCTTTAGTAGTATTACTTTGAGAAAGGGAGATCCTAAACTAAGAAGTTCAATATAAATTTTAGTGTTGATATCTAAAGTAAGGGTTGGTGTCAATGTCATGCATTGATCTAATAAATGATGACATGCATTGATATTTTTAGTGATTATAGGTGATGAAATAACGGGGAGGAATAGAATTGGGCATCAAAGGACTGTGGTAAGATGAAGGTGGTTAGACGAGCGTAGTTAGGTAACGTGTCATGCCCTAATACTTAAATTGGAAGAATTATATGATTTTATATCCAAAAATTATTTACAATAACTAGAAGTTCATTGAATTACATTTATTGCCTACCAAAATTTTAGGCTATAAGAGAAAATGACATAAATAAAATTAAATATGAAAGTTCAAACTCTGATCAAACTAACAGCGTTGGGTCTTTGTCCCAGCCTGAAATCAAATAAATCAACATAACGAGCTATAAAACCCAACAGGTAACCAAAACCTTTAACTGCACTCAAAGCACAAATTGGAAACAACATGTATGTAGTTATTCAAATCATAACAATAGCATTCAGTATGATCTCAAATATATGTAAAACAATGAATCATGATGCTAAAAAAGTAAAGCTATAAATAAGAAAAAATCATTCATGCACCATTATCAAATACATAAGGAGAACATATCAATAAAGAGATCGCATCAATCATTAAAACCAAATATCTGTACCATTGTCAAAAATCCAAAACAATGAAAAATGTAATATCATTTATGCAATTATATCGCATGAAATCTACATGTGCAGATTCATTAATAGTATATTGTCTTTGTATTAATCACATGTTTATCTTAATCTTGAAATCAATATCATATCAATAACAGTGCATGTATGCATATATAAGCAATCATACTCAACATGTAAGGAGTTCTTACTTTTGTGGTGTTTTTTCATAATCATAAATATATCATATTCATTTTAGTATCTTAATTTTTTATTTAATATTCAGGTGGCTTCTTGAACAATCATCACTCTTGCCCGTCAACATCTTAACCCCTTATAACTCCAAATCTTGATATTGATCTTTGTCACGCCCTAAGATATAAATTAGAAGAATTATATATTTTAATTTTCTTAATTTATTATAGAGTTGCTAGTTTCAATTGAAAGCAAAGTAACCAACCAAAAAAAATATATTTATCTTCAAACATTTATTTATGACACTCATCAAAATCTAATATACAATAACCAAAGTCAACCTAGCACAATGATCTATCCATATAATTTTGATTACAAAAGAATCAGTGAAAACAAAACAACAGAAACTTGAGAAATCTTGAAGATGATTAACCTCACACTCCTGAGTCTGAACCTCTTATGTGACTTAAAATCAATTAACCACATATAATGAGCTTACAAACCCTAACAGGTCACTACAACCTACAATTGAACTCGAAGCACGAAATAAAATAATATGCATATAATCTTTCAATTCATAATAATATTCATTCATATGATCATGAATTAGTTTAGAAGCAGTAAAACATATGTTGAAAAATGAAAAGTCTAGTAATAATCTTCATGTAAACAGTATGGTATGTATGTTGCATTTGTAAAGTGGTGTAAATTAAAATCAACCATCCATAAACTAAAGCTAGTTCAATACTAGCCAAATTAATCAATAAAATCAATACATCTGTACAAAACATCTAAAATCAAAATCATACAAACATGTGAAGTATAAGCCTCAATCATATAGAAATATTATCATATATCATAGAGGGCTTGCACATTTTGTATCATGAATCATTCAGTAACAGAAACTTGTATTCATAATCATATCAATATCATGCTCACATACTGTAAAGGGTAACAAAAATAGCATTTATACATTCATGTACCTGTAATAATTCACAATGCTTATCTTACAAAAAGAAACATATCAAAATGTCAAAATTCAAATTCTTACTCAAATCATACAAAATGAAATGAATAATATTTTAACCAGTAAAAATATGAAACAATCAAGTCAAAATGATTAGAATAATCAATATTATATACTAAAAGTTATGTAATAGAAGTTCAATAAAATAGAAGAAAATATAATAAATATCAATTTAGATAAAAAATAAATCCCATAATCAAAATCTTTGAAAACAAAGTTAGAATAAAAGTCACCTTCAATTATTAGAACAATTTTTGTAACAGGAGCGTCAGACAGAAAAACTTCACAAGCATTTTCTTTCCTTTCTTTCTCTTCCTTCTCCCTTTCTCCTCCCCTCTTTCCCTTCCTTTCCTAGCAAGCCAAACGAGAGAGAGGGGGATATGGCTGAGTTGAGAAAAAATTATATTAAAAAATATTTTTAGTGACTAACGCCTCGGCACTCCGACCCAATACTGCAGTGTTGCGTGCTTATTCTAGAGTTACTGTAGAACAAAGAGTATCACATCGTTGCATTGAATTTTAGTGCTCCAACACTGCTCCCCCCAAAGCCGCTGCACTCAAATTAAATCACAGTGACGCAGTTCAGAAATTTAAAAATTTTCAAATAAATCATTTAAGAACTCTGGGCTATTACAATCTCAATTGAAGATATCACTATAAATCTTATTTTAAGAAAACCTCATCGGCCTTCCCTTCTGTATAAGTTAGAAATCAATATCTAGCTACTCTCTTTTAATAAGGAGCCTTTCTTGTTTGCATATAATATATGAATATACAAATAATTATTAATAATTAGCAATTATTTATTCATCTGAATTCATTCACAATATCTATTTCATCAATATGCTCATATCAGGATACCAAAATTACTATATATCTTATTCTTACTAAAATTGTACTAAATAGAATAATAGAATTTTAACGGGTGAAAATATAAAATTAACCATCCAAAATTGTGAGAATAAGTTGTACTACAATATATCAAAAGTAATGCGGTGAAAGTTCACTAAATCAGAAGAAAATGTAATAAATATCAACTTAAATCAAGAGAATAAATCCCAAAATTAAAATATTTAAAAGCAAAGGTAAGATAGAAGTCACATATAATAATCAAAATATTTTTTATAACTGAAGCAAAGAATGAAAAATCCTTGTAAGACCTTCTCTCTCTCTCTCTCTCTACCTCCCCCCCCCCCCCCCCCCCCCCCTCATTTCCTTCTCTTCTCCTTCTTGTTTTTTTCCCATCCCCGACAAGCCAACAAAAAGAGGGGAAGGGAATGGCATTGTGGAGTAATTTATATAAAAGATATAATTTATTGCCAGCGTCGTGATGCCCAACTACCCAACACCATTGCATTGTATGTCGACCCCATAATTATTGTAGAATAGAGCCTTTAATGTAGTGGTGACAGTTCTTGGCTCCACTGTGCTTTTGAGCATAGCACCGCAACGCTTCCTAGAGAATTCAGATTTTCATGCTTTTCAAATAAAATCATTTAAACTTTGGGTTCTTACACAACAATGGACAAAGGATTGTAGTGGGGTGAAAATGGTCAGATGATCGCAATTAGAAGACGATGATTGAAGGATTATAGTCGGCGATGGTGATTAGAGGCCAGAAGACCGTAGTAAGATGATGGTGGTCGAAGGTTGTTGTTGGGTCACAGTTATATATCAGAGGATCATAATTGGGTGATTGTGATTAGATGATCGTAGTCAGACGACGAAGGTTGAAGAGCTATAGTCAGATGTCGATGGTCGAATGGTTGTCATTGTTGGGCAACGATAATGGAGGGCTATAACTGGGCAATGTTTGTTGGATGACAGTAATCTGACGATGACTATCAAAGAACTATAGTTATGTGAGTTTTTTTATTGATTTGTAGTCAAGTGTTGGTGGTCGGAGGGCTATCATAGTCGAGCAACAATAATATAAGGGGTATATTCAAACAATGTTGGTTGAAGGACAGTAGTCTAACGATGGAGGTAAGAAAACTATAGTTAGATATTGTTTTTATAAGACAGTGTTGCATGACGAATGTTGGGGGATTGTATTTTGGTGATGATATTTTGATGATTTTGATTAGTTGGTCTAGAATTTAATTTAGGAAGTTTCTAATTTAAACATGCATATACATTGGTGATCGATCAAGATTATTTTTATGACATATCAAGTAGTATGAGTAAGCATCTTTGAGCAAATTGATTATTAAGTTATTTAGCATTTATTTATTTATTTAACATATGGTTTCACTTTATTTTTTGGAGGAAAATAGTTTATTCAGCTCTTTAAACATTTTTTTCCAATAATTTTGATCCAAGCAATTGACATACAAATCAATGATAATAATTTTCTATTTTAGACATACTCTTGTTGTTTTTTTTAATAACATTCATTTGATGTACTTAATATTAAATTATTTTTATTAAAATTGAAGTAATAAAAATTTATGATTATAAAACATTATAAATAATTAAATAATTAAAATTAAAGCAAATTATTATCTATAATATGACAAAAAATAGAAATTTACATACTTTTTAGATCAATCTAAATATTCTAGAAATGAAAATAGCTAATTACTCTTTTTTTATATTATATTAATCATTAATTATTTATTATTGATATATCATCAAAAAATTATCTGGATCACACATGAATCTCAAGACAGAATCATGTTGGAAACTTTCAAAATTAAATTTGGGTTCATTCGAACTCTGATTTTCACAAACTTACAGTCAAACTGAACACCTCGGAAATACGAACCCAATGACACCAAATTCGACCCAATCCGAGCTCAAATGGGTCAAAATCAAAGACCCGAAGTGCATTTGGAAGGTTCAAACCATAATTTGGATTACCAAACAGCTTTCAAACATGACAGGCTTATAGTCGAATCAAGCAGCTCGACGAGACAAATCCAACAAGCCTAAGATTGCTAAATTCTGATATTATTAAGACATTCAAATGCCCAATAAGTAGTCCACGATTAAGGGAATCAACATTGACCGTCCATTCAAACCACTCCCAACTTACCCTTGATCTCCCTCATATTTACTGGTCATGCCACTCTCAGAAACTATAAATATACCCATAATTTCTCATAGAAAAGGGAGAAAGGGGCCCCAAGCAAGGAAGGAAGATGAGAAGGAAGAGAAGAAAGAGAGCTCTCTTGCCATCAGACTCTTCCTCAACCATCGCCAGGCTTACACCCGACAACCAATCGACGCTAGAGTTCTGCCCAACCGCGCGATTGGTGCTGCAGTGCTGCCCCACCGTCGACTAACGCCGGATTTTTGCCCGGCCACCAACTAACGCCGGACTTTGGCCCGTTGCCAAATTTTTACCCAACACTGGACTTCTGCCCCGTCGCCAGATTTCTACCATAAGTAGGACTTCTGTCCGACGCCGGACTTCCACTCGTCGACGGACTTTCGTTGTACTTCTACCCGATGCAGGACTTCCGCCAGTCGTTGGATTTCTATCTGACGCCGGACTCCTACCCATTACTGGACTTCTGTCGGACTTTTATTTGACGCCGGACTTTCGTCGGACTTCTATCTAACGCAAGACTTCCTCTCGTTGCCGGATTTCTATCAGACGCCAGACTTCTGCCAGTCCCCAGACTCCTGCCTATCATCGGACTTCTATTTGACGTCAGACTTCCGTCCATCTTTGAACTTCTACCTTACGCCGGACTTCTGCCAATCAACAATCTTTCCAACCTCCGTCTCCCGTCAACTACGGTCTTTCCGACCTCTGTCGCCATACAGCGGTCCTTCTGACCTCTGTTGCTCGCCAACCATGATCCTTCCGACCTCCGTCTCCAGACAACGGTCTTTCCGACGTCCATCGCCCACCAATGATGGTCTTTCCGACTAAACGAACACGCCAACAGTGATTCTTCCTATTCACATCATGTAATGCACTTCATATGATGTATATTTGTTACATCAAGCCAAGCCCTTCCCCTCAAGAAAGGGCCTCATTTGTAATCAATTGCAAATATTAGTGGATTCATTCAAACTAGGTCAGACCCAGTAATTTTTCTCATATTTAGGATTTTTCATGTAAAAACATTAGTGTCTCCTATGAATATTGCATAATCTTTTTTTATCTGATTATGTGTTGGAATTTTGTACAAAATTAAGACGTTAAATTTTATATTTCTCTACCACCGTGAATATTTCAGAATGCAATAATTATATTTGATTTTAAAAATTTAGCAACATGACCTTAATGCGTAGTCAAATTTCCCTACCGCCTTGCCTAATGCCTACTGAATTCCGACTGGAGGGTCACGTGCGCATGACACTGTTCTCACGTGCGAACCCTCTGCTCGCATTTATGGCCCACGTGTGTCGATGGAGGAGAAGGCTGAGCTGATCCAACAAGACGGCGAGGTGAGACGGCTCTGGAAGGGACTAAGGGAGGCACACGAGCTCGAGTAGGCGGTGCCCACTATTTTTTATCAAAACCAGCTCTCCGCCTCCGCCTCCGCCTCCGCCTCCGCCTCAGCAGCTCAAGGCTCTTCCTCTCTAGGTCACCTCCACGTCCTCCGGGTTGCCATCGCCGGCGTTTGACATCCGACGCGGCGTCTAGGTGTGGATCTCATCTCATCCATCTCTTTGTTATTCTCGCTCTGCAGTTTCTTCTTGCCTTCTATCCATCAGTATAAATTGGATGCCATTCTCCGATGAACAGCTTTTTTCGGTCGTGCTGATCGAGGGGTAGATTTGCCCTATCCCTAATCCGAGCGATAGCTGCGCCTTATGATTTTTTTAATTTATTGTTGGATTGGTTTGGGATTATCTGAGATAGAGGTATTTCGGTTATTTGCTTTGACATCTTCTGTGCAGTGCTTGATTTTTTTTTTAATTGTCGAACTTTGTAGTAGGCTCATTTTATAATGGGTTGCGGGAGGAAATATTGGCCACTTACATTCATTTTGAACTCGTTTGGTTTTTGCCGATCTGTAATGTGTAAATGTTGATTTGTTCTTGTTTCATTTCTGAACGGTTTGCTGGCAGTATAAGCTAGTTAATTTGTCTTCTGTTTTTTGGGTTGAGGTAGTGGTTGAGGTTTGATAACATGATTGGTGAGGTTGAAAAGTATATGTATGGAGCTTTTAATGTTTTATCATTTGAGATGGTGTTATTGGATTATTCGTCCTCGAGGATAATATGGTTGCATGGTGATTGGTTTACTAATTTGTTGTGTGTTGGTATCATCGATGTATAACCATTTGCTGCTTCAAGTTGTTTAAGTCATATTATCTGTTGTTTTGTTAATTAATGCTCCCCTTAAGCTGTTTTGCTTCGGCTTGACTCTTAGCCTTTTTTTTTTTTTTAACTTTTTGTTAAATCACTCTTATTTGTTTAAGCAATCTTATGGGTTTCAGCTAGGATTAACAGGGAACAGTATAGCACTTACTATGTTGTTTGCATTGTTAGGTATATTAGTGATGTGAAACAATCAACGGAATTGCAGGAATTAATAAGAAAGTTGATTTAGTAATGAAATTATAAAATT
The DNA here is from genome assembly GCA_019925795.1 of Dendrobium chrysotoxum. Classification (NCBI taxonomy): domain Eukaryota; kingdom Viridiplantae; phylum Streptophyta; class Magnoliopsida; order Asparagales; family Orchidaceae; genus Dendrobium; species Dendrobium chrysotoxum. Next base: position 1,249,130 of record CM034297.1, on the reverse strand, counting down.
AATGTTTCACTAGGTTGAGACTTTCAGTTTTCGTGATTATTGATTTGCTTTCGGCAGGCGGTTACACGTTAGAATAATAGAATAATTCAAAATAATAACACGATAAATAGTAAATCAAACATGCGGGTAACAAAAATCCGGCGCTTAACAAATAAAACTTTCACCTTAGAGTCCTTCACTATCGCTCTTGCAGTTAGGGTTTAGCGGAGAAGGGGTAGAAGCAACCCAAGAGATGCCATCACAAGACAAGTAGCACGTAGGATCTTGTTCGCCGGAGAAGTAGCCGGAGTTGGGGAAGACGGGGGACGACCGATGAGTTGCCACAATCCGGAAGGTTGTTGCTCGTCGATGACTTCCGCCAAAGTGTAGAGGATACGGTCGACGTATTCCTCGACGGCGAAGTCAAATCCAAAACCGGGATCAAAGAAAGGAGAGTGTAGGATGTCTAGTTGGCCTTGCTCGTTGTACACGAACCCATGATCAACATCAAGATCTGCCATCCATGAGCTTGGGAGTATCCTGGCGGTGTTCCTTGGTGGGGCCGCCGGTTGGAGGAGGTTGAGAGGGGTGGCGGATGGGGGGTAGTTGGCGGGAGAGGTGGAGAGGAGAAGGACGGGGCGGGTAGAGATAGGGTTTGAATTTGGAGAAGGGATTCTAAGAAAATCTGAAATTAATTCAGATTTTCCTAAGAGGGGAGGGAGGGAATAATTTGAATTTCAAATTATTCCTCTAGGGGCTAGGGGGGTGGCTTAGGAGGTGATAGGGGCTGATTTAGTGGGGTTAGATTTTTACATTGGAGAGAGAGGGACTATGGAGGGGGCCGGCCATATAGAGAGGGGAAAGGAGGGGTTTTAATTTAAGTGTGTGGGCCCCAAGGAGTAAATAAACAATTAAAACTAAATCTGAATTTAATTTCAGATTTGTTTTAATTAGGGAGGTTTCCTAATGTAAGTTCTAGCATTAGGAAAGTATTTGAATTCAATTATTTAATTGATATTCAATTAGGGAACTTTCCTAATTAACTAAAACCTATTCTAGGAAAGTAAATAAAGGCTATTTGAAATTTGAATCTCAGATTTTGGGGCAATGGGCTAGAATTGAGGAGGAGTGGTGGTGGGAGTGGAGGCTAGCGGTTGGGTGGATGGCGGCCGGCTGGGGTGGCCAAGGGGAGAGGTGGCGTTGGAGGAGGGCTCGGGTTAGGGAAACAGGGAGGGGGACTAGGCTGGCCGGCGGGTAATGGGGTTGGAGGTGGTGGAGGGTGGAAGGGAAGGGAAGAACTTGAAGGGCCGCGAACCTAGGAATCCTCCAAAGGTTGACGGGTACTACTCTCACCCTCACCCAGGGTTAATCCTCTCAAGAACTCACAAAGAGATCAAGTAAGAAAGTGAAAATATCATTCATAATCATCATCAGAAAATAACACAATGACTAGGCCTTAATATATAGACCTCCAAAAGCAAAAACGTAAAAGACACATATGCCCTCGGGCTACAACATGTAACAAATCCCTCATAGGGATACAAATGAAAAACTAAAAATATAAATAACAAAAATATAATAAAACATCATAAATAGAGACTATGAATCGTAGCTATCGATCTACAATTCCTCCGATGGCAAGTGTGTCGAAATCTCCTGCGGATGTCCTCATCAATCAGTCTAAAGTGTGTGTGCTTGCCCATTTTACGTATCACTCCTCTATAAGGACTTATCAGTTTGGGAAACTTCCATGGAACCTTTAATCTGTGTACTTGAAGATCAAGCATTTAAATTATTCCAACTCTTTGGAATGTATGAGCTATATTCATGTTTACTTCCTTAATGAGGAGCATAGTTATAAATGTGGGTGCCAGTTCATAACAGCATATGTTGACCCTTGGAAATATTTGATATTTTGAGAGATATGTTTGAATGAGGTGTTGAAATTAGTTTTATTTGACAAGAAAAGTGGGAAATAAGAAGAACAGTGGCTCTAGAACTCAGGAGACTACATGGCTATGGTTGATGAGGCTTCATAAGATGTATTTTTGACCTTTAGGGAAGATAATCAGAAGCATAACAAGCGAATGCTTATTTAAGGTAGAATTAGAGGATGCAAAATATAGAGAAAAACATATTATAATTCCAGGTAGGAAGTCGCGGCATGCAAGACAACCATATAATTGAAAGTTTGGTAAAAGATTGAGAAGGAACCAGGTGAAAACAATGGGGTCCTATCATTAGGATAAACCAAATCAAGTAGGACAACAACACTTAGCAATTGACTTCATTGTTGCGAAACTTAATTAGTTTGGCTTAGCTCATTTGTGAGCTATGAGTAAAATTCATTTCAAAAGTTTTTTTTCTCTCCAAGATTTCATGGAAGATTGATATGCACAAAAGACTACTTTCAGTCTTAATTTCTAATGATTCTCAAATAGAATGCACATTTCATGAAAATGCACTGGTTGGAAGTAAAAAGTAGAGTTGACGGGTATAGAATTATTTTCTATTGAGATTCTTGCCATTGGAGTGATGGGGGAATGGAATTGAAGAGGCTCTTCTTTATGCAAATTAGCTTATGATAGCTTGATGATTGGAAAGATTCTTGCACTTATGCTACTTGAGTGGTAAGCGTAAGGATGCTTGCATTAGAAGAGCTATAAGGGCGATAATGAGAGAAATAATTCAGCCAAGGGGAGTGATGGACTGAGATAGATAGAGTGAGAGAGAAAGCTTGTTTGTAAAATATTATATTCATAAAACCTTTTTTCTCCTTAAAAGCACTCTTATTTATAAGAAGTATTTTTTTAACATATATAAATCAAAATAAATGAAAGATTTTAATAGAAATAGAGAGAAATAATAGTGAATATTTAATAGGTGACAAGTATTTTATGAATGAATCCTTTAAATAAAGTAACATTTGATTTAACATGCATTACATAATTAATCTAAAGAAGGTAGGTGATGACAATTCCAAATAAGGTAGGTGATGATGTCTTTTCAAAGAGCTTGGTATTGCATCCACTCCCTCGAGGTTCAAAAACTCTTCCCTGTAGAGTTGGTTGAGTTGGTGTCTAGGAGGTGGCTTTGGTGGAACATGGTCATGTGCAACTCATGGGATAGTTGGAATTAAGCCTTTGCATGATTTGTTGAGATCGCCTTAGATGGTTTGGTCACATAAAACGGCGGCCTTCTGATGACCCGGTTAGGAGAGTAGATGTATTAGATTTGACTTATGTTAAGAAAGGTAGAGGTAGACCTAAGAAGACTTGGTTAGAAAATATTAGAAATGACATTTCTTTATTAGATTTAAATGAAAATTTAGCTCTTAACATGACAAAATGGAGAAAAAGGATTCATGTAGCCAACCCCACATAGTGGGATAAAGGCTTGATGTTGTTGTTGTTGTTGTATTTATGTTACTTGGGTGATAAGAGAAGGGAGGATTGTTTTAGATTACTGCTAAAGATGGGAAAAAGAGGAAGAATTTGAGCAAGGGGATAGAGGGTCGAGAGAGTGAGTTTGAAGATAAAGTGAATAGAAGAGAAAATGGTGGCTTGTTACACCATGGAAAGAAGGGCTGTACTCAAACTATGCTGGCTATTAATTATGCATTCTTAACATTTTATTTCCTCTTACAATTATCCTTTTGTTTATATCAATGATTTTTGCATTTATTGAAATGAAAAGAGAGGAATGATATCAACATTAACAAAAAAAAAATATTGAATCTTTTGTAAATGAAAGAATGCTTTGAATAAAGTAACTTTTGATTACACACTTCTTACATAATATATTTAAAGAAGATGGGAAATAAAAAGTTCAGATAAGATAGATGATTACATGTTCAAATATGCCAAGTGATAGCATTTCGAATTGGAGAGCTTTACATTGCATCTGCTGGTCCTATGATTGCTCTACTCATCCATCCAATTGGTGATGAACAACATTCCTATTCGATTTTATGTAAATTCTTATGAGTAACAATGGGAATTTTGGGATGTTCAAATATAGATTATGCATGCCGTACCACTATCTTGCAAGTAGATTTGAAAAAAAAGCTATAATTGTTGTAGAAATTGGGGAAAAAATTGCTTTATTGATGCACCTTGTATGATTGTTCAAAACAATAATCTTTCATTACTGAATTTTATGAAGGGTGGAATTATAAAAGAGATGGGGAACAATAGTTCTTGAATTGTATTTATGATATCTATTGTTAAATCCCATTCTTTCAATTGGATGTTGTATGATATATTTATTAAGGAATGGCCTGTGACGGCAGTGGAAGGATCTTTAAGTGGAGAAGAGGGTGATAACTTGTGCTATTATCGAGAAAGATGGGTGATTCTTTGATGTTGAGTGTAGCCAGCTTGGGTTAGCATTTATTAAGTTTGAATGGGTGGTTGGGAGGTGAAGTGTGTTAGGTATTATTTGTGGAGTTGCAGGGGAGAGGGCTTGGATTCTTTGGAGATGAGTAAGAGGGTAGATGTTAGTGATGAGGACATCCGTAGGAGATTTCAGCACTCTTACTATTGGAGGAGTCGTCGAGCGACGACTATGATTCATAGTCTCTATTTCTGATGTTTGATTTTATTCATGTTATTTATATTTTATGTTTTTCCATTTGTACCCCTATGAGGGAGTCGTTGTATATTATAGCCCGAGGGCAATTTCGTCTTTGTTGTTTTGTTTTGGAAGGCCTATATATGGAGGCCTAGTCATTGTATTTTGGATTATTGATGAATGAATTTTTCTTAGTGTTGATCTCTTTGTGAGTTCGGAGATTCCCAAGATCTCTTTGTGAGTTCTTGAGGAGGTGGTTCTTGAGGTTTGTAGCTCCCTAAATTTTCCCTTTCCCCTACACCCATCTTCTTCCCCTACCAACCGAAACCTCACCACCCTCTCAATCCCCACCGCTACAAAACTCCACCGCCGGCCTCCCTTGGCCGGCCCAACCACCGGCTGCCATCCCAGCTTCCACGGCCGGCTGCTAGCCCACCGGTTCAACCCGCCACCCCTTGGCCTCCCACCTTGCCGCCGGCTTTCCCCCTTGACCCCCTCCCCTTTGAATTTCAAATTTTCCCTAGATTAAATTACTTTCCTAATTAGTCTTCTCAATTTAGGAAGGTCATTCAATGGACTTTAATTCTATTTTGAAATTCAAACATTTTCCCTCTCATTATAAACTAAATTAGGAAGTTATTTTAAATTTAATAAAATCTGAAATTAAAATCAGATTTGATTTTAATTTAATTAATATCCTTTGGGCCCAACTTACTTAATTCCCAAGCCCTCTCTCCTCCCTATATGGCCGGCCACCCAACCCTCTCTCTCTCCCATTAATACACCATTAATCCCCTTTCCCTCCTAGCCTAATTTCAAATTTAAAATTCTGAATTTGAAATTAATCCCTTCTTTATTTGGAAACCTGAAATTAATTTCAGGTTTATTCCCTCCCTCTATCTAGCCCATCCGCCCCTAGCCTCCCTCAACCGAGACCAAACCCTCCACCCTCACGGCCCACATCCTCCCTCTCCCTCTAGCTCACGGCCAAGCCCACCCCCCTCCAAACCGCCACCTCCACCTCCCCTCTCCCTTTTTCTTCCCATCTCCATTCAAGACAAACATGAATGGCGGATCCGGAAGTTGATCACGGATTCGTAGAGGATTTCAATGGAAGAATTGACATCTTACGATCGACCTTCTTTGATCCCTATCCGAATTGGGATATTACAATAGACGGATACATTAACCGTATCTCGTATCAATTGGCGTTGTCAGTTGAAGGGCACCTACCTTCCGATCGTTGGACTATAGTAAGCCGCCGGCCACCTCTACCGCCGCCAGTTCCCTCGCCATCGCTATGGATCGTCTGCGCCTTCTACCTTGTGGTGATTTCCATCATTGTTTCGTTCTTCTTCTCCCGCCAACCTTAGAAGTAGAAGAGTGATTGCGAACTTCAAGGTGAGCCGATCGTTTTGTTAACCGGTGGATTCAGTTGGACAAATCTTTGCATCGTTTTGTTTTGAATTGTTATTTTAATGACTCCGTGGCTTTAGTTGTAATTGATTACCTAATCATAGTTTACTTCTTAAGAATTACTTTGAATCTCCTTTGGTGAAACATTAAGATTAAACCTTATTTATGCTTAACAACTTTCTTATTGATCTTGTAAAACAATTCCTGGTTTCACATCAGTAAGGGTTTACTAAAATAATAAAAGGTGTGTCAGAGAATTTCCACCTAAGAATTTTTACAAAAATATTTCAACTTCAATGAATGGAAATCACAAATACACTACTTTATCATGTAATCATGCAAAAAGAATTGTTTATTTCATTCAATGATTTAATAAGATTACATGATGCTTGTAAGATACATTATATGGAAATAACCTCTTTTAAGCAAGTACATGGTTGACCAAACCAATTGAGGAGGGTTTATTACACTCCTTATTTGCAATCGTCACATGTCTTTGTTGGAGGGATCAACTGAGCATATGAAAGTAAATGAAATAATTTTTAATCCCATATTAAAATTCTTACCAGGAGGCGCTGATCATGCATTTATTCCACTCTTTTTAGGGCGAAACATCCGAAAATCTAGATACGTGTGACTCATGAATTGGTTGGTGGTGTAGTAAGGCTTTTGTCCTTGCTTCTTTTCTTCCTTAAGTTTCTCATAATCTATCTTCATGTTTGACGGTGCTCTTATCCTTTCCTGATGTTTGCCATCACACTCTTTTTTTTTAATCTTCACGGCTTATTGGGTAAAATTGAGGTCTTAATATTCTATTGAACCTAGGTCATATCATCATTTAAAGATCATGATTCTTTGACTCAGCATTCCACCATATGAGCCCATTTGATGGCATTTTCAAATGAGCCAAGGAAATGTGCATGATTATTAATATATTAAGAATAAGTTTTTAGAAGCTCTAAACAATTATCCACATCTCATGTATCGATTGAACCAATGTATGGTAGGATTTCTAATTTTGTCCTCAAATTTCAATGGAAGTTGATTTTATGGAAAAAATTATGATTGACTTCATCACCCTAATAATTAGATGGTATCTCCATGAGACCTTCATACTCATGTTCAGGACATTGCCCTCTTGCCATATTGTCCATGGCTAGTGATGGCTTTCTTCTTTTGCTTTTGAGGTGCAACCGTGCAAGTGTTTTTTTCATAGCAGTCTGTTCAATGAGGTTGGTGACTATTCTTCTAGTTTGCTTGACTACTTTCAAGGCCGTTGTAGTCTTCTATGGAGGTTTCTTGTGCAATTATGAGCTAAGACGGCCGCCAATGGTGGTTGGTGAAGGCTAGCTGCGGCGGTGGTCAGTGGTGAATGGCGGCGGTTGTGGTCAGCGGTGGCTGCTGACAGTAGGTGGAGCCAGTTGGTGGTGGTGCTCGACGGGTGGAGGCTGACTGTGGGGTGGCGGCAGTGGTGGCTAGCGGGTGGTGGCGGCGGCCGATGGTACTGGATGCTGGGTGGTGGCGTCGTTCAAGCGAGCTTGCTTGCGGTGTAAACAGTTTTCGCTCAAAATTGGGCGAGTTTAGTTTACGTAAAAAATGAACAAAAAATGATTTACACTACATTTAATTTATTTTGCATCCGTTTTTTATCCAACCAAATACCAATATTTATAAACCTCTCATACATTTGAAATACTTTACAATCACTTTTCTTCCAACCTAACAATCCCATAATAAAGATGAATGTAGATATAGGATGTGCTTAGGAGATACTATGAAAGTAGCAAACTAGGTAGGTAGGGAGGGAGGGAGTCATCAAGTTGACTTCTCTCATTTTACAACCTCCTTTATGATTTACATCCAAGTCCAACACCATATCTGCATATTACGGTATTGCCCAACAATCATATTGATCTTTGTGAAGAAATCAAAAGTTGTTCTTATTCATTCAAGGTATTTGATACAAGTCTATATTGATTTACCTAAAAAGGCAAAAAGGAAGCTACCATACACCAAATATAGGAAAATATTTATTTCATTACGAATACTAATAATAACCTCCTACTTTGAATATAAATAATTAGATTTTAAATTCAAAGATTTCATGTATGCTTTCCACTGTCAAATAAATTCTAAATTAACTTTTGCAACTATTAATCATGATTTTCTTTGTTGGCATGAATCCGTGATATCCTGATTTTCTTGGTATGTATTTGTGGGTTCCAACACTTCTCTCAGGTTGGCACATAAATCTTTTCCGTTCCCAACTTAGGATACGACTATTCAAAAAACTACATAGTTTAATCCCTCGATGAGCATATTTGGAAGTTGTTGATCAATATATACATATGATGTTCAAATCGAGCCACCATCTAGCTTTTCTTCAAAGATGTATTAGTCAACCTTTACATGATTTACTCGATCATGTTTTATTAGATTAAGAGTTATGCTAATTGCATATTTATTGTCACAATAAAGTCTCATTGGGCTGTTCCACTAAATCTTTAAATTATATAGAATGATTTTCAAACGCATTAGTTTTTGAGGAATTTCTTAATTGATTGTTCTTCTTGTCTTAAAAAACAGCACTACATCTACTGATCTGCATATATATATATATATATACACACACACACATACTAAAAAAGTGTCTAATAAAGGAAATAACTAACTAGCTTAATTCCTTTTTAATTTTAGGAAATATAATGATAATAGAATAATTCTTTCCTAAAAATCAGAAAATAGAATCATAGGATAAGATAACAATTGATCTCTCCTTTTATTCCTAAAAATGCTTTCCTAAAATAAAAACAAAATTATAGGAGAAGATCACAATTGGTCTCTCCTTTTATTCCTAAAGATGCTTTCCTAAAATAAATTCCCTAACTTTATTTTCAAATATTCAACACTCCCCCTCAAGCTTGAGAATATATATATCATATAATTCAAGCTTGCAAATTAAGTCTTCAAAGTTAGGTCTAGGTAGAGCTTTGGTGAGAATGTTTGTAGTTTGTTGCTTGGTAGAGATATATTTCAATTTAACCGTCTCACTAGTCACCTTCTTTGTGATGAAGTGTCTATAAATTTCAACATGCTTAGTCCTATCATGATACACGAGATTGCTAGCTATGTTGATAGCTTCATGACTATCACACATTATCAGAGTAAGAGATCAACTCATTTGCCCCAGTTCACTAAGAACCATTTTTATCCAAATTGCTTCACAAATTATCTGTGACAGTGCTTTGTACTCAACTTATGTACTATTTCTGGCTACCACTGATTGCTTCTTACTCCTCCAGATAACAAGATTACCCAATATATAAGAATAGTATCCAGAAGTTCACCGTCTATCAATAATGTTTCCTGTCCAATCTGCATCTGAATACACTTCAGTTTCACTATTCTCTATCTTTCTGAAGAATAGACCTTTTTCATGTGTCATCTTCAAATATCTAAGAATCTTGTAGACTGCTTCCATGTGTTCCTCTGTAGAATTACGCATGAATTGACTTAAATCACTTCTTGCAAAACTAATATCTGGTCGAGTGTGTGAAAGAGAGATTAGACGTCCAACAAGTCTCTGATATCTCCCACTGTCTAATGATGTACTTTCTTTTTTGGTGCCAAAATTCTTTTGACTGTCTATAGGAGTATCAACAAGGTTGCATCCAAGCATATATGTCTCCTTAAGAAGATTTAGAATATATTTCCTCTAAGAAACAACAATGTCCTTTCTTGATCTAGCCACTTTCATTCCAAGGAAATATTTAAGATTTTCAAGATCTTTAAGTTCACACTCTTTTGACAAATACTTCTTCAAATTCTGTAATTCTTTTACATCATTCCTAGATAGAATAATATCATAGACATAGAGTATCAATATAGCAATTTCCCAGCGTGAGATTTCTTAACAAGCAGAGTATATATAGTTTGAGTATGCTTTGCAATCTAACAATTTCAAAAACCATTGAGTGCCCGAAACATTTTTCATCGTTGAGGGACCCCACACATCACTATGGATTAAAAAAAAGTCAGTTGAAGGTTTATATGGAATTTAAGTATATATAGTTTGAGTATGCTTTGCAATCTAACAATTTCACAATAAAAAGATGCAGGACTCAAGAGTTCATGAAGGTTTTGTATGAGAAATTTAATATAATGGATACTAGAAACTCATCTAAAGTTGCCATTGGATTATTACTTGAAGAGTTGAAGGTTTCTCAAGACCATTAGTAGAGTTGTCAACTAATAAATCTCATGTTGCTCGTGTCTCTAATATTACTATGATAATTTTGTTTTTTTTTTAGAAGTTTGTTGTTGCAACAACAATGAATGCTCAGGTCTATTGGAACAGTATTGGTTAAACAATTCATCAAAGTAAAAAAATTCAAGCTAGGCAAATTGATGTGAACCTAGCCTCCTTATTTCTTTTGACTTCTCTCATGCATTATGAGTGGGAGTTTTGTGCTTTTTTTGCAGGATTTTGGGCATTTGTTGAACATCAATCTTTTGTCTTAGAAAGATTCTTATGCTAAACTTATGGTTTTCTAATGGAAGATTTGCGAACTTTCTCCATCTCTATTGTGAATCTCAACTTGAGAGTGATTGTGATTTGTGACTTTATAGTTTTTAGTTGCTAGATGTGGCAATATTCATACCACTTGAATTTTATGCATGTAAATTTGATAAATTGACTTGATCGTTGAATAGAGTTTTTTTAAGTTTATTACTATTATAAATATGAATCTTAGTCTTGTACAAAACACATTCTATTTTGTTTTTGGATGAAATTCTAGTTGGATTTGCTATTTCTTATGATTATTATATCAAGTGAGAGACTTGATGGTTTTTGGGTGAGGTTATCTCCTTGTACATATGTGAGGCTTAATTCTTATGCTTTAGGGGATTTTTTTTCTTTTGTTTTTTTTGGCACTATAAATTTTGTTATTTAATTATTTTTTTTCTAAGTGTGGTGCCGTGCAATCTATATTTTAACTAGCATGTGAATTTTAGTTCTTAGTTTTTTTTTTTAATTTAATTGTTGCTTCTAGAAGATCATTTGTTTTTTTATTTGAATTTTTTTTGTGTATTCAATCTTCATCAAACCCAGTAATAATTATTAAAATTTAAGAGTTTTCACCTAATAAAATGTGCTTGTCGCCTAATCTTGTCATCTCATAATAGATATTCAGTAAAGGCTCTAAAAAGAAAGTGGAAAAAGTTTGGATTCAGATCGAATGCTATGGATGGGGAATGTCTTATTAGGGTTAGATTTTGGGTGCACGGTGGGTTGGGTTTGATTGGGAGAGAGGCATCAAATGTTACCATTGTTTATGACTAGACATTGTGATAGGAAACACTTGTAGATCTCAAGTATTTCCTATCAACCTTCGGAAAACAGCGAGAATTCTCCATAAAACCACGAAAACAGTAGATAAATTGTATTATTTGATGAAAGGGAAACAAAAAATAGCAAGATATAATTGATCCTCTATTCGAGAGGAGGATCTTTCTCTCCCAAATCTCTAGACTCTGCTAGAGCTCAAAGGAAAACCTAAATCTAAGAGATATCAAATTTTAGCCAAATTCAAGATGCCCTAACCTTAGGAAAACAAACTATTTAATGCATACAAATAAAAAAAAAATCCCTAAACAATCCCTACATTAAATTTTCCTCTTAATTCCCCAAAAAATCCTTCCTATTCGGCTCCCTTGGAGCTTACGGATCGTGCGGCTCTTCCTGGAGGCGGAAGAGTTCCGCCTCAAATTGCGTAAGCCGGTCCTGTTGGACTGGCTGGACCGGTCTAACAATACTCCCCTCCCAAAGGTTCACCTTGTCCGCAAGGTGGAAATATGCTCGTGTTCCCGTGGAGGTGGCCATCCTTGAGGTGGCTGAAAAATCTTACCGAATTGCTGAATCAAGGGCTGCATTGAAAGATTCCTCCTCCAATCTGATCACCTCTAGCCTGTGTAGTCCCACCAGATAATCTTCCCCCACCTCTTGTATGCTCCTAACCATGGTCTTAAGTGATACCATGGCTTTGGATAGCCTTGCATCTCCCCTTATAACCACTTTTCTCCCATCCACCATTAATTCCATCGTGAGTGCTCCCCAATCCTTGGTTTCCCCCAAGGTTTGCAACCACTTCATCCCCAGGATGACATCATTACTTCCTAACTCTAGTGGGAGAAAATCCTCCCTTACCTGAATCCCCTGGATGGTCAACACCACTCCTCTACAGATCCCCTGGCCTTTCTCCACCTTCCCTGTACCCATTATCACCCCATAATAAGACGTGTCCACCAATTTCACTCCTAGTTGGTTGACGACCTGAGTGGAAATGAAATTATGGGTAGCCTCATTGTCAATCAACACTACCACCTCCATGTCTGCTATTTCCCCCTTCACCTTCATCATATGATTCGAAGTGAATCCTACTACTGAATTCAGGAAGGCCTTTGCCACATCTAGATCCAACTTGTCATCCACTCTCTCTCACCTCCCTCAATTTCCTCGTCATCACAGACGGTGAGAATCTGAAGAGTTCGATCCCTACACCTGTGCCCTGGAGTATACTTCTCATCATACCAAAAACATAACCCCTTTGCCCTCTTCTCTTGCATCTCCTTCTCCGTCAGCCTCTTGAAGTTTTCCCCACTCTCCCTCCTCCTACTGGCTTCTCCCTGGTGGTCTCATGAAATCCTCCTGATGCCGGACCCTTGGGTGCTAAATGAGTAGTCTTCATCCTGTAAGTGCCTCTTGAGCTGCTACTACTGGCTCCCCTGATGCAAGCAAACTAGAGAGAAAGCCAGATAAAGAGAACAATAGACAATACTTACTTAAATTAACTTCAAATAGTAGCAATCATCCACACTTCCAAAAGACAAAGGAGGATTGAAACCAAACGAAACAAAAAGAAAAATAAAAAAGTCGCTATCCTCAGAACATCCGCAAGCGGACTCCTCACATGTATCGAAAATTAGGTTAGATAAAAATATGTGCTTAGGGCTAGCAAACCGAATGGTCCACCACAGCAAGAGGTCCAAACGTCCAACCAAACTCCGCCGGCAAATGCTCTCCAAATCAGCCAACCAACAACACCAAAAGAACCAGAGGAAGGATACAGGTGGAGTGGAACTTGCGTAGAGACGAAGAGGTAAGAAGCCCGAGAAGAATATAGCTCGCAAGCTATAAAAAAGAGGAGAAGAAGGTGGACAAAGCTCTCAAGCTTTTCCAAGAAGAAACCCTCAGGTTTTGGCAACTTTGCACTCAAATTCATCAACTCCTTTCCTCCCCAAAACACCTTATATTTATAACCAAGAGAGAGGAAACCCAACAGCCACTTCACCTCCAACTAAACCAATAGGAAATATGGAAAGGGAAGGCCACGGGTTATCCAAAACAGCAGCCCCAAAATAGCTGCAGACATCCAAGAGACACACCACAGCAACCAGCCAAAAAGGCATGGAAATCTCCCCCAAACAGCCACGGGAAACCACCCAGCCATATTCCCAAAGAGTCAGCACAAAGATTACTACAGCCGGCACAGGTAACCAGGGAAAAAGCACCCGGAAAAACCAACCAAAAGAAGGAACCGAAGAGACACTAGGGAAAACCAACCAGCAAAACTTGGGGAGAGCAAACAGTCACCAAAACCGAGAGGGAAAAGGAGAAACCGAGAAGACATAGGGGAAGGGAAAGAGACACAAGCCACTCCACCTTTTTCCATTGATGAGCTTCACTACTTTTTGCCTTTTTGAATTAATGAGCTAAACTTTAGCTCATCCAAACCAGAACTCCAATATCAACTCCCAACCGAAAATCAGCAACCACCAAAGGACCCAAGCTAGCAAACCAAGGTCTACCAAGCCCAAAGCACAATTTACCATGCTCATAGGATGCCTTCCATCATTGGATAGCTAACAAAAATATAAAATAACTAAAAATAAAATAAAAACCATTGTTTAATAAGAAATACAAAAAAACATGATTGTATCAATTCCCCCCTAGTGGGAAAATCTCATCTCCGGATGAGAAAGCTTCAGTAACTTTTTGAAAAAGTTCAGGATGTCTTTGTTTTAGCTCTTTTTCATTCATCCAAGTGCAGTCGGTCAGAGGATGGTTCTTCCATTTTGCCAAGAACCTCTTATGTTCACCTTGCCTTGTTTTAGAAACTCTAACATCAATAATATCTTCAATTTGATCTTCAGCTTTTGCCATAGGAGTAGAGAATGACAAAGTTTCAATTTCCACTGAATCATCAGAATCTCCTTCATATAAAGAAAGGTCAGAAACATTAAATATAGGAGAAGTGCCAACAGAAATAGGAAGATCCAACAGATAGGCATTTGTGCCTAATTTTCTAAGCACACGAAAATGACCAAATTTTTTCCTGCTTAGCTTTCTAAAAGTACCAACAGGAAACCGTTGGCGGCGAAAGTAAGCCATAACCATGTCACCCACATTAAAATTAATCTCTTTTCAATGCTTATCGGCAGCAGATTTATACTTAGCATTAGCCTTTTGGAGTTTTTCAAGGACTTGCTGTTGGACAGACTTTATGTGGTCAAAAGTTTCAAAAGCTTCAGCACTGATTTTATTTGGTAACGGCAAACAGTTTCTATCTAAAATGTGAGGAATAGGTTGTCCATAAAGAATCTCAAAAGGAGTTTTACCCGTTGTACGATTAACAGAATTATTGAAAGCAAACTCGGCTTGGGGCAAAATTAAATCCCATTGGGATGGTTTCTCACCAGCAAGACACCTTAATAAATTTCTCAAGCTTCGATTGACAACCTCTGTTTGTCCGTCAGATTGAGGATGATATGCACTACTGAATTGTAAAGTAGTTCCAAGTTTTGCCCAAAGAGTTCTCCAAAAATGACTCAAAAATCTAGTATCTCGATCAGAAGTAAAAGTATGAGGAACACCGTGAAGACGAACAATTTCTTTAAAAAACAAATCCGCAATATAAGAAGCATCAGAAGTTTTTTTGCACGGAATGAAATGAGCCATTTTGCTAAAACGATCCACCACCACAAAAACAGAATCAAATTTTCGAATAGTAACAGGTAAACCCAAAATGAAATCCATAGAAATATCCTCCCAAGGTTTATTAGGAATAGGCAAAGGAGTATACAAACCAGCGTTTTGTGAAGTTCCTTTAAAAGCCTGACAAATCTTGCATTGTTTTACCAGCTTAGCAATTTGCTTTCTCATGTGAGGCCAAAAGTACTTTTCTTCCACCAAAGCAATTGTTTTTCCCTGTCCAAAATGACCAGCTAAGCCCCCACTATGAAGTTCTTTCACAAGTTGCTCTCTTAAAGAATTTTTAGATATGCAAAGCCTAGAACCTTTAAACAAAAATCCTTTATGAATAACAAACTGCGCAGAAGGATCAGATCCAGAAGTAAGACAAGAATCCCAAATACTCTTAAAATCAGAATCAGTAGCATAAGTATCTTTCAGAAAATCAAATGAAGTAATAGTTGGGTAAACAGTTACCAACAAATGAGATCTTCGACTTAAAGCATCAACCACCTTATTCAAAACACCAGTTTTATGTTTGATATGAAAAGTATACTCTTGTAAAAAAGAAACCCACTTGGCATGTCTCTTATTCAAATTTTTTTGAGAACCCAGAAAACGAAGTGCTTCATGATCAGTGTTAAGAATAAATTCTCTTTGAATCAAATAACATCGCCAAAATTTCAAAGCCTGAACAATGGCATAGAATTCCAAATCATAAACAGAATATTTAGCGCGAGCGTCATTCAGTTTTTCACTAAAATAGGCAATAGGTTTCCCTTCCTGACTCAAAATAGCACCAATACCAACATTAGAAGCATCGCAATCAACTTCAAAAATTTTCTCAAAATTTGGTAAACTCAAAATGGGTGCTTGACTCATTTTAGCTTTTATGATTTCAAAAGTTTTTTCAGCTTGAGGAGTCCACCGAAAAATCCCTTTTTTTAAACAATCAGTAATAGGAGCAATCACAGAACTGAAGTTTTTAATGAACCTTCTATAGAAAGAAGCTAACCCATGAAATCCTTTAACTTCAGTTATATTTTTCGGAGTAGGCCAACTTTGAATTGCCTCAATTTTGATTGGATCCACTTTAATTCCCTCAGCAGAAATAATAAAGCCCAAAAATGTCAAACTAGAAGTCATGAAAGAACACTTTTTTAAATTAACGAAAAGCCTTTGTTCTCGTAAAGTTTGTAAAACTTGTTTCACATGATTCAAATGATCAGAAATATGAATACTATAAATCAAAATGTCGTCAAAGTACACCACCACAAATTTTCCAATAAAAGATCGTAAAACATGATTCATAGTTCGCATAAAAGTACTCGGCGCATTTGAAAGACCAAAAGGCATCACAAGCCATTCATATAAACCATCTTTTGTTTTGAAAGTAGTTTTCCATTCATCTCCCGGTCTTATTCTTATTTGGTGATACCCACTTCTCAAGTCAATTTTAGAAAAGATTTTAGCACCACTGAGCATATCAAGCATGTCATCCAGTCTAGGAATCGGAAATCTATACTTAATAGTGATTTTATTTATTGCACGGCTATCCACACACATACGCCACGTTCCATCTTTTTTTGGCGTTAACAAAGCAGGCACAGCACAAGGACTTAAACTTTCTTGAATCAAACCCTTCTTAAGTAAATCAGTCACTTGTTTAAAAAGCTCGTCATATTCAGAAGGACTCATTCTATAATGAGAAAGATTAGGTAAAATAGCTCCAGGAATCAAATCAATATGATGTTGTATATTTCTCATAGGAGGCAAACCAATAGGTAACTCATCAGGAGTTATATCAGAAAAATCATCGAGTAAAGCTTTCATTTCTTTAGGAATTTGAAAAGTAGAATCATTTTCCTTTCCCACAACTAAGTAAGCAACTTCAGAACATTTCAAATCATTAGCATTCAAAAGCAGCTCAGGAGTATCAATTTTGGCAACCAGTTTACTTTTTGAAGGTGAATCAGGCACAAGTTTTTTAGGGTGGAGAGTGTACTCTTTGTTATTTTGAACCAAAGTGTATATATTTGTTTCCCCATTGTGAATAGTTTTGTGGTCGTATTGCCAAGGTCGTCCCAACAAAATGTGACAAACTTCAAGTGGTACTACATCACAAATAACTTGATCTTTAAAAGATCCACCAATTGATAGATTCACAACACATTTCTTAGTGATAGGAACCTCACCCTCCTCTTTAAACCAAGAAATTTTGTAAGTTTTGGCAAGAGGTTTTGACTTTATTTTCAGTTTATCAACCAATTTTTGTGAAACAAAATTCCCAGAACTTCCACTATCAATCATGAGTGTACAGATTTTTCCGTCCACCGTACAAGTTGTTTTAAAAATATTTCTCCTTAACCATCTATCCCCTTTGTCAATTTTTGTTGTTAAAACTTGCCTTATGACCAAAAGTTTCTCTCCCTCATCTCCTTCAACATCTATTTTCTCTACTTCCTCTTCATTTTCAGAACCAGAATTATTTTCTTCTTCCTCTTCCAAGTTTTCATCATTTTTAATGAAATTGCTCCTAAGTGGATTATTCTTTCTACAAGTGGCAGAAAGATGACCATAGAGCCCACATTTATAACAAGGTCCAATTAACTTAGGTTGTTCAGTAGGTTTTGTTCCCATAATTCCTTTTCCCTTTTCAGTATTTTGTGTTTCAAAAGTTTTTATTTTGACACCAGATGTGTTTCCAGAAGTTTGAGTTTTTACCCCTCCAGTTGTTCTCCTTTTATATGTTTCCACAACTTTGTTATGACCCCTTTCTTTTTGATGTTGCTTTTCCACCTTTATTGCCATTCGATATGCCTCGTCAGTTTTAATAATGTGATGCAAGTTAAGTTGATCATGAATAGACCATTTTAAACCATTAATGTATCTTGACACAGTCTTCTCTTCAGATTCATTCAAATCGTTTCTAGATTGAAGTTTATAAAATGTTTCAGTGTATTCCTCAACAGATTGGTTACCTTGTCTCAAATTATTAAATTCCTGAAATATAGTTCTAGCATGATCAGTTGGCAAAAATTTCCCTTTCATTTTTTCTTTCATTCTTTCCCAAACTTGGATTTTTTCTTTACCTCTCCTAAGTCTATTATTTTGACAATTTTTCCACCATGTTAAAGCATGACCAGAAAGTTTTAAACTTGCATAACGAACTTTTCTATTGTCAGGTATTTCTTTCCATTCAAAAAACTGATCCATTTTTTCTACCCATTCTAAAAAGTGATCCGGTTGTAACTTTCCCTCAAAATTAGGAACATCAATTTTGATCCCATGATCCCAATTTCTTTGTTGCCTATATTGTTTCTCGGTCCCTCTTCTTCACTTTCAGAAGTTTGGACATTAGCATTGTTAACATTTAGATTTGCCACTGCCTCAGCCAAAATGTTTACTTGTTGTTGCAAGTTATTTAATTGTTGCAAAAGATTTTGCCAATCCCCCGGATTATTAGCCATAGAAATATGACAAAGAAAGACTCTCCAAAATCAGATAAGAAGCCACTAACCACGGATAAAAACCAACGAAAAAGAAACGACAAACCGAGGATAAGAACTTGCTCTGAAACCAAAACTGATGCAAACAAACTAGAGAGAAAGCCAGATAAAGAGAACAATAGGCAATACTTAAATTAACTTCAAATAGTAGTAATCATCCACACTTCCAAAAGACAAAGGAGGATTGAAACCAAACGAAACAAAAAGAAAAATAAAAAAAGTCGCTATCCTCAGAAAATTCGCAAGCGGACTCCTCACATGTATCGAAAAGTAGGTTAGATAAAAATATGTGCTTAGGGCTAGCAAACCGAATGGTCTACCACAGCAAGAGGTCCAAACGTCCAACCAAACTTCGCCAACAAATGCTCTCGAAATCAGCCAACCAATAACACCAAAAGAACCAGAGGAAGGATACAGGTGGAGTGGAATTTGCGTAGAGACGAAGAGGTAAGAAGCCCGAGAAGAATATAGCTCGCAAGCTATAGAAAAGAGGAGAAGAAGGTAGACAAAGCTCTCAAGCTTTTCCAAGAAGAAACCCTCAGGTTTTGGCAACTTTGCACTCAAATTCATCAACTCCTTTCCTCCCCAAAACACCTTATATTTATAACCAAGAGAGAGGAAACCCAACAGCCACTTCACCTCCAACTAAACCAATAGGAAATACGGAAAGGGAAGGCCACGGATTATCCAAAACAGCAGCCCCAAAATAGGTGCAGACATCTAAGAGACACACCACAACAACCAGCCAAAAAGCCATGGAAATCTCCCCCAAACAGCCACGGGAAACCACCCAGCCATATTCCCAAAGAGTCAGCACAAAGATTACTACAGCCGGCACAGGTAACCAGGGAAAAAGCACCCGGAAAAACCAACCAAAAGAAGGAACCGAAGAGACACTAGGGAAAACCAACCAGCAAAACTTGGGGAGAGCAAACAGTCACCAAAACCGAGAGGGAAAAGGAGAAACCGAGAAGACATAGGGGAAGGGAAAGAGACACAAGCCACTCCACCTTTTTCCATTGATGAGCTTCACTACTTTTTGCCTTTTTGAATTAATGAGCTAAACTTTAGCTCATCCAAACCAGAACTCCAATATCAACTCCCAACCGAAAATCAGCAACCACCAAAGGACCCAAGCTAGCAAACCAAGGTCTACCAAGCCCAAAGCACAACCTACCATGCTCATAGGATGCCTTCCATCATTGGATAGCTAACAAAAATATAAAATAACTAAAAATAAAATAAAAATTATTGTTCAATAAGAAATACAAAAAAACATGATTGCATCATCCCCTCTCTAGATTCTTCTGATTTTCCACCAGTTGGGCCAATTTCATGGCCTCTCCCAAGTCACAAGGCATCAAGACTTTCACTGCCACTCTGATCTCTGCCTTAAGCCCCTGCATAAAGTTTCCCTCCAAAGCAGACTTTGATAATCGCTCCACCCGACTGACCAGGTGCTCAAGCTGCTCCCGATAGTCTACCACTGATCCGTCCTACACCAGTGCGAAAAATTGCTCATAGAAGTCTCTTCCCTTGTCGGTTTGGAAACGTTATAATAAATAGTCCTTGAATGCTCCCCAACTCCTTACAGGCCTCCTCTGGTCCTGCCATTGGTACCATGACAATGCCTTCCTCTCTAGACATAGGCCTGCTGCTGCCAATTTCTCCTCATCTGTCAACCCATTTGTGAAACTCTTTAAAATTTTAAAATTTTTTTGGTTGACTTAGAGACGTCCAAATCACAAATCAGCTCGCCATAATATTTATAATGTAGTGTTTTAGCTTCCTTCCAAAACTAGATCTTGGGGTTTGCTTGTCACAGCTCAACACGATAGGACCTATCCTGGTCAGGTTTGGTTGTGACACTATTGACGGCGAAATACCTCTTCACCTTATAGATCCACCCATAAGCGTCCTCCCCTTCAAAAATTGGCATTTTCAACTTCCTCACCTTAGGATCTCCCTCGTTTCCCGTATTCCTTCATAATTTCCCCTTTCCCAAGTGTCTTGCTCTCCCCAAGTCTTCCCTTGCCCTGTCATAACCAAAGCCTCCTTCGAGTTCCCCTCTCCTTCCTTCAAAATCAGCTCCCCGGTGGCTATAATATCCCTCCTGGCGTTCCTGATCAGCACCCCTTTGCTCCTGCCCTCCATACCCATACCTTTCCCCATACCTACCTCCTCCATCCTCCCTCTGGAAACGCTCCAGTTGTGGTCTTCTCCTTTCTCCCTCTACGATCTCTACCTCATCTTCTTCCCTACGAATTTCAGAATTCGTAGTCTTTCCTTCTGTCCCTCTCGCCTCAGAATCCACCGTTTGGGTGTGGAATTCTAACATCTTCCTCATCATATCCCGCAGATTAGCTACTTGCCCTTCTATAGAGGAAATTCTTTCATTCACCGTTGTCTTGATTTGGTTCATCTCCCACTTTAAGTCTCTCCTCCAGCGCATCCACTTTCTTGGTCGCGATCAATCCCCGGATTTTTGTAGAGTCAAAAATCTGGATTTGGATCTCAAAAACAGCACCTTTCTCCACCGGTTCAAAAACAGCCGCTGAAATTCGCCACAAACAGCCCACCAACGGTCCTAAAACTTGCTATGATACCAATTTGATAGGAAATACTTGTAGATCTCAAGTATTTCCTATCAATCTTCGGAAAATAGCGAGAATTCTCCACAAAACCCGCACAAAACCATGAAAACAGTAGATAAATTGTATTATTTGATGAAAGGGAAACGGAAAATAGCAAGATACAATTGATCCTCTATTCGAGAGGATGATCTTTCTCTCCCAAATCTTTAGACGTCGCTAGAGCCCAAAGAAAAACCTAAATCTAAGAGATCTCACATTTCAGCCAAATTCAAGATGCCCTAACCCTAAGAAAATAAACTATTTAATGCATTCAAATCAAAAGGAAATCCCTAAACAGTCCCTACATTCAAATTTCCCTCTTAATTCCCCAAAAAATCCTTCCTATTCGGCTCCCTTGGAGCTTGCGAATCATGCGACTCTTCCTGGAGGCGGAAGAGTTCCGCCTCAAGTTGCGTAAGCCGGTCCCGTCGGGCCAGCTGGACGGGTTCATTGGACCGGTCTAACACATTGTTTGCGTGCAAAAGCATATTCCTATTGGATTTTTTGTATTAGTCCAAAAATATTGATATTTTTGTTCATATGCACTCAAATCCAGTTAAATTCTGTAGAATTATTTAAATAGGCGAAATCGGTAACTAAGGCATTTTGCTTTATTGAGGTGAGATGTAAGCTTCAAGGCAAATCGAGGTATAAGCCTCAAACTAGAAATTAAAAAAACTCATAAATTAAAGTCAGTTCATAATTATGCCACAGAGTATCAAAAAACAGTTAAAAAGAAATTGAAGTTCTTAACCCTAAAGGAAAGAAGAATCAAAACAATTAAAACAAAGGAAAATCAATTTAAAAGATTAAAAATGAAAAAAAATGAAAGAAAAATCATTTAAAAGAAAACTAACAAAATCAGATTAAGAAGAAAATAAAATCTGCTTAAAAAAATCAAATTTTTTTAAGAACTTAAAAGAATGAAAAAAACTTCTTAAATTAAAAAGAAAAAAAGAAAAGAAAAATTAGCTAAAAGAATAAAAAATATTAAAATTTTGGAAAAGCAAAAAACTTAAACCCTTTATTCCTAAAACTGGTTTAAACTCTAAAACTTAAACCCGCTTATATACTACTTAAAAGAAATTTTCGTTTTTTAAGTATATGCTAATTTGAGGCGTTTGCCTCATGCGACCTGATGTGTATAGCCTTCAGGCGTTCACCTCAGATGAAAATAACGTGAGCTTCATTTTGCTCAGAAAATCTTAAGCCTTGAGGTGTTTATTGGACATCTATTGGTGAGTCCTCGCGCAGTCAAGAGTGAAGTTATGAGGTCGTGATGCTGATGCAATGGTTGCCTTTTGTATTCTAAAATGGTGTAATTAGTGCAACGGGTTCCTTCTCTACTTTTGGGTCAGAGAGAGATGGAATGATGGATATATGCAGCCTTATGTTATGCAGGGCCCAAACTTCTCTCTTCTATGGGCAAAAATTATCAACTTAAACTTTTGTTAGTTGTTGGTAAACTTTAGCTAGTAAAGCAGGACCATTTGTGTCATTCTAATGTATCTTCAGAATTGGTTCCCTTTTTTCCTTATAGTTGGTCTATTTATTGCATAGAATTTTCGACAATTGTTGCTAGTTTTACTGATATGATTTCTCTCCTGCTTTCTGTTTCCATTTTGTGAACAGGTTCATCTGTTTTATTGTCATTATTCACTTTTTAAATTATATAAAACAGAGGAATTTGCTTGCTTATCTGTGGTTTTACTTCAGTTTTGATAATTATTAATTTCTGTTCTCTTTTAATAAAGAGTTACATTCAGATGGAAAGAAAGCATCATATTGCAGAGGAAGAACAAATATATCATGCTCATTCTAATATATCAAATGACATGGGTAATCCAGTCGAACCTGCCCCTAACTCTTCTTGTCCATCTGAATCTGGCTGTGAGCAGACAGACGTGCGTGAAGTCCTAGCACATGGCCTCCCAAATGATATAAATCTTTACAGACAAGATGTTGTCAGACACATCAAGCATGAAGGCTCGCTTGGAGTGGTTATGGAAGTGGCCGGCGATTTAGATTCTGAAGGCAGTATTACTGATGACAGTGACATTGATGATAATGCAGATGAGAACAATGTTTGTGATGGTGTAGATGTTGATGATGCCAACAAAAATGGCGAGATGTATGATGGGGAGAAGAATGACACTCTTCCAGATGGCCAAGTTAGAATACTGTGGACAGATGGGTCCGAGTCTACAGACAATATTAAAGATATCACTGTTGTAGATAGGGGTTTCTTGCACGGGGATATTGTTGCTTCTGTTGCAGATCCAACTGGACAATTGGGCCTTGTTGTGGATGTCAGCATCAGGGTTGATCTGCAAAATTCTAATGGAGATATAATACGGAATATTTCCACTAAAGATCTCAAACGCATCAGAGAATTCACTATTGGAGATTATGTTGTCCTTGGACCATGGCTTGGCCGTGTAGATGATGTTTTAGATAATGTGACTGTTTTGTTTGATGATGGATCTGTTTGTAAAGTTGTAAAAGCAGATCCATTGAGACTCAAGGCGGTTTCAAGACCTGTCATTGATGATGCAAATTCTCCATACTACCCTGGTCAGCGGGTCAGGGCTGTTTCTTCTTCAGTTTTCAAGACTTCTAGATGGCTTTCTGGCTTGTGGAAAGCTAACCGCCTTGAAGGTACTGTTATTAAAGTTCAGTCAGCATCTGTGATAGTTTATTGGATGACATCGGCTTACCTTGGTGTTGGCACTTCTTCTGATGATGTTCCCTCTGAAGAACAAAATCCAAAGGATCTGACCCTGTTGTCTTGTTTTTCATATGCAAATTGGCAGTTAGGTGACTGGTGTCTCCTTCAAACATCAGTTGCAAATAAGACCTTGCAATCTTTAAACCTTCAAGAAACCATGGAAGGTTGTGAGACAACATGCCCAAGAGAATGCTTAGTGGATGACTCTTTAGATTACGATTCAACACCTAACACTAGAAGCACTGAACAAGTCTTGGCACTTCCGAATATACTTGAAGATAACAATCCATCTGAGATAGAAATCACAGTAATTGCAGTTGATTCTAAAAATAATGAGGATTCTCATAACAATGATGCTAAGGATCACCTAGTTGCTGAACAAATGATAGATGGCTATAAACAGAATTCCTGGACATCAAAAGCTGGCAGTAACTTGAAGTTGCAGGATAGTGATTCAATGAATCAGGACAAAATGTCCGGTGAAAGTATTCTAACAGAGTCTATTGATGTAATGCCAGAGTGTGGTTCTTGCAGTATCTCATCATCCATTTCAAGGGAACCTGCTCATGATGGTTGGCCTGCGTATCGCAAGAAACTCCGTAAAGTTTTATTTAAAAGAGACAGAAAGGCTTGTAGAAAAAATGAGACCTTTGAAAGAGCTCTTTTTATTGTGAATACTGTAACAAAGGTTGATGTGGCCTGGCAAGATGGAACAAGGGAATATGGATTAGAATCCACATCTTTTATTCCAATTCGTGCTCCAAGTGATCAGGAATTCTTTCCTGAGCAGTATGTGGTGGAGAAGGCCTCAAATGAAGCTGATGATTTGACTGAAAATAATCGAGTTGGGATAGTAAAAAGTGTGAATTCAAAGGAGAGAACTGTTTGTGTTAGATGGTTTAAACCAGTGTCTAGTCCAGAAGATCCTCGAGAATTCTCTTGTTATGAAGTTGTAAGTGCGTATGAACTTGACGAGCATCCTGATTATGACTACTGCTATGGAGATGTTGTTGTTAGGCTATCCCCAGCATCAACTACTGATTCATATCTGGAAATTCCCTCAAAGAATCTGGGAGAACAAGCTGATGTTGCAGAATCCGAGACTGATGTATCTAAGAAACATATAGAATGCAATTCAGAATATTCAAAAGGTGAAGCATGGGCGAAATTTAGATCTCTTTCCTGGGTAGGAAATATCACAGGCCTGCAAGATGGTGATATTGAGGTGTCATGGGCTGATGGGATGGTTTCAAAGGTAAACGTTTTTTACCCTAGGTGTGCATAAGTATTCTTTTCTAAATCTGTTACACTACTTTGTGTTTATACTGATGCTAGCTTGCTGAAATTATTATTTTTCCCTATTTTTTATTCATAAATGCGCTTCTTTTTGTTTATTAGGTTGGCCCTCAGGCTGTTTATGTTGTTGGTCGAGAAGATGATGCAGACTCGTTTGAAGGTGGAAGTGACATTAGCGATGACGGTGCCAGTTGGGAAACAGTTAATGAAAATGAAATGGATATGCTTGATGATGCTGAAAAGGTTGTCATATCCTTTTTCAATTTATTAGTAGCTCAAATGTTTTCTTGCTTGCTGTATACTGATTTTAAACTTGTTTTGCCCAGGAAGCTGATTCACAAAGTGCCAACAATATTCCTGCTTGTGAAAACGTGCAGGACATTCCTGAAGAAGATGCTGTTCCAGGGAAAACAGGGGCTCTTTCTGTATCTCTTGCTGCTATCAGCTTTGTTACCAGATTTGCCACAGGATTGTTTTCAAGGAATAAAAGACATTCAGATTTATCAAATTCAGATCATAATGACCTCTGTGGTTTGGAAGCTCGGGATATTCCAGTGGTTACAGTCAACGGAACAACAACTGACACAGATTTAGAGGCTTCTGAGAACCAGAGTCACGTGGAAACAACCGGAGATGCTGAAAGGGTGGCAGCTGTAATGATTGAAAGCTCAACATCAGATTCTGCTAGTCCAGGAGCAGATTCACAGGGTGGGACGGAGAGCTTTAAACATTTTGACATCAGTGATACTCCATCAGATAATTATTTTTTAAGCAACATTGGGCAGGTAATGTAGTTTTTCATCTCTTCTACTCCATGTTCACTACAAATCATACATTAACAAATTACATGGTTAGCATCATCAGTAGCCCTAGTTTAACTATTTGGGCTTCACTTTCCTCTTTACCATTCTTTATGTTGATAGAAGTTGCATTTGGATTCAATGCTAGTTAGATAATTATGAACAATCTCTGAAGAGATCAAGCTTGGCATTTATATTTCACTTATAACCCTACACTCAAAACTTATCCCTAGAAGTTACTTGGACCATACTTAATGTTCTTTTGCTCCCACATGCTCAAAATTTTCAATCTCTTCTTCATTGTCTTGCGACTAATAGGCGACGCACAGACGGTGGTAATAATAGCAAGTTTAAATGTTGAAAACCTCATTTTCTATGGGCGGATTTTGGATTGCATGTATATCATTGATTACTAAAATCAATCGAGCTGCAGGGTAGTGGCGAAAGGAAATGGGCCAAAAAGATTCAACAGGAGTGGAGCATTCTTGAGAAGAATTTGCCAGGTAACATGGCTCAAGAATTATGTTACCTGTAAAGTTTTATTTTGTGAATTCTTGTTTGCAACTTTAAATTGTATGCTTCTGGATCAGATGCTATTTACGTGAGAGCTTATGAGGACCGAATGGACTTATTAAGAGCTGTGATAGTGGGAGCTTCTGGAACTCCTTATCAAGATGGCCTTTTCTTTTTCGATTTTCATCTTCCACCTGAATACCCTCAAGTTCCTCCGGTAGGTGCTTTTTTTTTAATTGTTTTCGGTGTAACTTACACTGACCCTCATATTTGCATTGAGTTGTGGATTATTCTTATTAATTTGAAGTCACCAGTCAGACGGGGCTTGACAGTTTATGGTAATTTGCATTTAAATTTTTTCCATTAACTATTTTGTCACGAAGCTAAAATGATATTCTTACACTTTCTAAGAGAATTAATTTGGTCTCTTAATTTTTCAAAATATGCAACTTGGTCCCTCTTCCCCCCTCCCTACATATCCATGCTTACCCATGGATTGTGGGTGCGTGGAAGCATCACCTACCCCTTCTCTCTTACCAGCTATACGAAATCTCTTTCTCCCCGCCCTCCAACTATGTCTGAATTGAGGTGGTTAGACACCTTCTTCCACAATCTCTTACTCTTATTTTATCTCTCTTCTTCAGTAAAAAAGTTGAAAGGTAGGGAAGGATTTTTTTTTTTTTACAAAATAAAGAGGGATTTACGTACATAACACTCAAAACTTAAGGATATGTGCATACTGAACACCTAAACTTCCCTATCTTTATAATATAACAATCCGTTAACTTCCATTAACGATCTTGAAGACACTCTAGACAATGAAGAGGATGTCGCGGTGGGACAAGATGAGTTCTCGCTGGATGAAGAGGAAGAGAAGACAAGGAAGGCATGTTACGATCTCACTGAAAAGGGTCGTGAGGTGATCTTGCTATAGAAATTTGGCTGGGATTTCTAAGAGAAGCGGGAAAACTCCATCTCCTTGACTCGGATGTTAGATTTTTTTGTGAGCAACCTGATTCCTCTCTACGAATGTTGCCGATCCCAGCCAACCTTCGTTGATGCTGAGGCACCCTTACCCGTTGCTTGATGTCGACCATCGCACTTCTTGCTATCGTCGCCTTAGCTTTGTCACCCCTAGCTAGTTTTGTCGGCCCACCGTTATCGTGTCTAACACCACCGCCCACCTAACGAAATTGTAATGAAGAAGGTGAGGTGGGTTATTTTAGTGTTAGTTAAAATTTTGAGTGTTATGTGTGTGATAGGAAATGCTTGAGTTCGCAAGTATTCCTATTGGAAATACTCGAGTTCGCAAGCAACCCTAACACTGAATTAGTAAATACAGCGAGAAAATATACAAAAATACTATTGCAATCAACTCAGAATAGTAATTTTTATTATATTGATCAAAGCAAACAAATATAAAGAAAAGGTACAATTGATCCTCAATTCGAGAGGAGGATCGCTCTCTCCCAATCTCTAGACAATAAGTCTAGAGCCTAAGACCCCAAAGACTCTAAGAGAAAACAATGATCAAGCATGCCCTAACCATCCCTTCTTATGCATATTTATAGCCTTAGCTGCCCACCTCATTTCCCAAAATAGATTAATTCAAACCTCCTTTCCCAAAATAGATTAATTTAAACCTTCTTTCCCAAAATAGATTAATTCAAATAGTTTAATTTAAATAGTAGATCCCACTTCTTTTGGGCGGCAACCAAATAGGGGGCATGGGCCCCTATGGCTTGGGCATCAACATGGGAGGCGGTTTGACCAGCCTCCTGTAGACTAGAGCCGGCCCATGTGGGGTCGGCTGGGTTGGTTCAGTAACCGATCTAACAATTCTACCTTCCCAAAGAACCACATTGTCCTTAAGGTGGAAAGAGGGAAACTCATGTCTTACCCGCTCTTAAGGCTCCTATGTTGCCTCATAATCTGGAAGATCCTTCTATTTGATCAATACCTCATTTACTCCTCCCCCTCCCTGGCGTACCCCTTGTAACTCGAGGGGTTCTATTAGCACCTCCAAGTCCTTTGTTAAAGTCACTGGTATCTCAGAACTTGTGACATGCTCCCCAATTGCCCTTTTAAGTTGTGAAACATGAAAAACAGGATGTATGGTTGCTGTGGTTGGCAATT
This sequence comes from Dendrobium chrysotoxum, assembly GCA_019925795.1. Classification (NCBI taxonomy): domain Eukaryota; kingdom Viridiplantae; phylum Streptophyta; class Magnoliopsida; order Asparagales; family Orchidaceae; genus Dendrobium; species Dendrobium chrysotoxum. The sequence goes on along the minus strand of CM034297.1, from coordinate 1,220,517 downwards.
TCAGTTTATATGCTACATTTCCAATCTTCTCCAAAACTTCAAATGGTCCAAAATACCTTGGGGCAAGTTTCTCATTCCTCCTATTTGCGATAGTCTTCTGCCGGTATGGTTGAAGCTTTAAAAACACATTCTCTCCTACCTTGAACTGAATGTCCCTCCTGTGCCCATCCGTTTATTTCTTCATAATCTGTTGGGCTCTCAATAGATGGTTCTTCAATTCTTTTAACACCATATCCCTCTCCTGCAAGTACTCCTCCACTGAAGAAACTGGGGTGCTGCTACTCCTAAAGTGCACCAAGTTAGGTGGATCTCTTCCATAAAATACCTTGAACGGGGACATCTGAGAAGCCGAATGATAAGAGGTGTTGTAGTAATACTCAACCCATAATAACCACTTGGCTCATATCCTGGGTGTCTCTGACACAAAGCACCTGAGGTAGGTTTCTAACCTCCTGTTGATCACTTCTGTTAGTCATCCGTCTGTGGGTGGTAGACGGTACTCCTTTTCAGTACTGCCCCCTGCAATTTGAATAGCTCTCTCCAAAAATGGCTGAGGAACACCTTATCCCTATCGGATATTATCGCCTCTACCATGCAGTCTAACTACCTCTCTGATGAAGGCTGATGCTACTATTACTGTCGCGTAGGGATGTCCTAGTGGAATGAAGTGAGCATACTTTCTCAATCTATCAACTACTACTAGGATCACCGTGAACCCTTCTGAACGGGGCAATCCATCTATGAAATTCATAGATACTTCCTCCCATACTCGTCCTGGTAAAGCCAGTGGCTGTAGTAGTCCTCCTGGTGACATGGCCTAATACTTGTTCCTCTGACATACCCCACATCTGGACACCATCTCCTCCACATCCTTATGCATTCCCTTCCAGTATAATTCCGAGGCTAGCCTCCTGTAGGTCTTCTGTACCCCTGAGTGACCCCCAACTGGACTCCCATGGAACTCTTTAAGCAAGTGTGGGATGTGGACTGATGTCCTAGGCATCACAAATCGCCCCTGATATAGAAGTCTTTCCCCCTCCAGTGAATACCCTAGATGGCTACCCCCGTCCCTCAGTAAATATGTCCTGATTTTTCCTAGTTCCTCATCTCTAGCACTCTCATCCCTGATGGCTTCCCAATCTAGCATCAAAGGAATTAATACCGCCAGGCGCCATCGTCTGCAACTCCCCCATATACCTGGACCAGGCATCTATTGCCTTGTTCTCTACTCCTGGCCTGTATTGGATTTCGAAATCATACCCCAACAATTTGGACAGCCACCTCTGATGCTCCTCGGTCACCATCCGTTGCTTCAAAAAATACTTCAGGCTCCTCTGCTTCGTTCTAACAATGAAATGCCTACCTAACAGGTAGGGTCGCCACTTCTGAATGGCTAAGACGATAGCCATTAACTCCCTCTCATAGACTGATTTTAGCCTGGCTCTTGCTGTCAATACCCGACTGAAATAGGCAATGGGTCGACAGTTCTGCATGAGTACTGCCCCCAGTCCATATCATGAAGCATTCATCTCCACTATGAAGGCCTGAGTGAAGTCTGGTAAGGCTAAAACAGGTACAGTAGTCATAACCTTTTTCAGTCTCTCAAATGCTGTTGTGGCCTCTTCCCTCCATAGGAACCCATCTTTCTTTAGTTGCTCCATCAGTGGCCATGCTATAGTGTTGTACCCTTTTACAAACCTCCTGTAGTACCCTGTCAGTCTTAAGAATCCTCTCAGCTCCTTTAGATTATTAGGTAATGACCACCTCAACATCGCTTCGATCTTTGACTGATCTGCTGCCACCCCTTCCTTAGACACCATATGACCCAAATACTCCACACAGGTTTGGGCAAAACAATACTTCTTCAGGTTAGCCCTTAGCTGATGCTCCTGTAACAACCCCAGCACTCTCCTCAGATGTTCCCAGTGCTCCTCATCTGTTTTGCTGTAAATCAGGATATCGTCAAAGAATACCAAGACAAGCCTCTGGAGGTAAGGTTTGAAAACCTTATTCATGAGTGACTGGAAAGTGGCTGGAGCGTTGGTGAGGCCAAAAGGCATCACCAGGAACTCGTAGTGCCCCTAATGAATTCTGAAAGCTGTTTTTGGCACATCTTCTGCCTTCATCCTGATCTGATGATAACCTGACTTCAGATCAATCTTAAAAAAAATACTGCTCCGCTCAATTCATCCAACAACTCATCGATTACTGGTATAGGAAACTTTTCTGGTACAGTTTTCTTGTTGATTGCTCTATAGTCTACACAAAACCTCCAACTCCCATCTTTTTTCTTCACTAGTAAAACTGGACTAGAGAAGGGGCTTACACTGGGTGTGATATGGCGGCAATCCCTGAGGTTGCTGAGCACCTCCTGGAATAGCTGAATCAGTGGCTTTATGGAGGGGTATGCCCCCTCCCTCCTCCAATCTAGCCCCCTCCAAACTGTGTAGTTTCACCAAATATACTCCACCCACCTCCTCTATGGTCTAGATTAAAGACTTGAGAGATATCCCAATCTTTGACAGCCCTACATCTTCTCGAATCACCTTTCTCTCCCCCCTTACCACCAGTTCTATCCTCAGAGTTCGCCAATTGACCTTGGTATCTCCCAAGGTTTGCAGCCACTTCATTCCTAAGATGATATCAGTGCTCCCCAATTCTAAGGGAAGAAAATCCTCCCTCACCTGTATCCCCTGAATGGTCAACACCACTCCTCTACAAACTCCTCTACCCATTTCCACCTTTCCCGTGCCCATCATTACCCCATATCCTCCTGTATCCACTAATTTCACCCCTAGCAGATCAACAATCTGGGTAGAGATGAAATTGTGGGTTGCCCCACTGTCTATTAATACTACCACCTCTCTGTCAGCTATCTCTCCTTTCACTTTCATAGTGTGATTCGGAGTGAATCCCACCACTGAGTTTAGGGAGACTTCTGCTACATCTAGATGCAATTTCTCCTCTTCCTCCATTTCTAACCCACTTCCACCTCCCTCTTCAGCTTCCTCATCATCACAGACGGTGAGAACCGGAAGAGTTCGGTCCTTACACCTATGCCGTGGCATGTACTTCTCATCACATCTAAAACACAACCCTTTGCCCTTTTCTCTTGTAGCTCCTTCTCCGTCAGCCTTTTGAAACTTCCCCCGTTTCCCCCTCTTCCAGTTCTCTCCTTGAGCACTTCTTTTAGACGCCCTGGCGCTGGTCCCTTGGGAGCTAAGAAGGTGGTGATCATCCTGTACGATCCGCCCGAGTTGCTCCCCCTAGCTCCTCTCTCCAGCTGCTTTTGATCCTCCACCAACTAGGCTAGCTCCATGGCCTCCCCTAGGTCTCTTGGCCTCATCACCCTAACCGCTGTCCGTATCTCCGGTTTGAGTCCTTTCATAAAGTTCCCCTCCAGTACTGTCTCAGAGAGCCAGTCCAATCTACTGGCCAAGTACTCGAACCTGTCATGGTAATCTGCCACGGTCCCTTCTTGTGTCAAGGAAAAGAATTGCTCATAAAAATCTCCTTCCCTACCGGTTCGGAAACATTCTATTAAGCACTTTTTGAACTCCCTCCAGCTCCTGATGGGTTGCTTTAGGTCACGCCATTGGTACCATGCAAGTGCCTTCCCCTCCATGCACAGTCCTGCTGCCGTTAGCTTCTCTTCCTCTGTTAACCTGTTGACGGCGAAATATTGTTCCACCTTGTAGATCCAACCATGACTATCATCGCCCTCAAAGATGGGCATCTTCAACTTCCTCACCTTTGGGTCACCCCCGTTGCCCCTGAATCCTCCATATCCTCCCATCCAACAAAGAGGAGGTGCTCCCCAGTTGTCTCAATCTTCCCTCCTACGATCGTACCCAAATTTGTTATCAAAATCAGCTCCTCGGCAGTAGAAATCATCCCTTCTCCCTATAAAATCAGCAGCCTTTCTTTCGAAACTGGTGCTTATCTCCTCCCTAGAAAGAGGTTCTAGAGGAGGTATTCCATCTTCACCTTCCAAGATTTCTACTTCCGGATTTTCACTTCCCCTAAACGTGTTAGGGTTTTCACCTCTTCCATAGCCGCCGAAGGTTTTCCTTGCTTCTGATGTCGCCGAATTGGTTTTCACTTCTAGTAATTTCTTCAACATCTCTTCCATTATGGCGAACTTTCCTTCCATCTTTTTATTATTGGAAGAAATCTGATTTTGAAAATCAGAAAATTTTTCCTCCAAATCTGATTTGAGTTGTCCAATTTCTCCTTCCAGGACCTCAACCTTCTTTCCGGCCATATTTCTTCCAAAGGCAACAAAAAATCTTCTTTCGGATGAAAACTTTATTGCTGAAATTTTAGAAATTCAGCCATCGTTGGTTCCAAGACAAGGCTCTGATACCAATTTGATAGGAAATACTTGAGTTTGCAAGAAACTCTAACACTAAATTGGTAAAAACAGCGAGAAAATACACAAAAATACTTTTGCAATCAACTCAAAACAGTAATTTTTATTATATTGATCAAAGCAAACAAACATAAAGAAAAAGGTACAATTGATCCTCAATTCGAGAGGAGGATTGTTCTCTCCCAATCTCTAGACAATAAATCTAGAGCCCAATACCCCAAAGACTCCAAGAGAAAACATTGATCAAGCATGCCCTAACCCTCCCTTCTAATGCCTATTTATAGCCTTAGCCGCTCACTTCCTTTCCCAAAATAGATTAATTCAAATAGATTAATTTAAATAGTGGACCCCACTTCTTTTGGGCGGCAACCAAATAGGGGGCATGGGCCCCTATGGCTTGGGCGGCAACATGGGAGGCGGTTTGACCCGCCTCCTGTAGACTAGGGCCGGCCCATGTGGGGTCGGTTGGTTTGGTTCAATAACCGACCTAACAGTGTGTTAGTGAAGTTTGGGTGTTAAATATGTAAATCATATAATTTTGAGCGCTATGTATAATTTTGAGTACTATGTATGTAAATCTCCTCAAAATAAAATAAAAGTTAATGTAAGTTCTTAAAGGTTTCTGGTGAGAGGTCTTTAGAGGCAGTTTGTTTTTATTTTGGTTCACTGTTATTGACTCCAAAGATTATTGTGCTATCTAGAATAATCAACAATGATTCTATACATTTTTCCCTTATGTTAGCTATCAAAATTAAAATTATAATTTTTCTCGCTGCTTAGTTTCTACATGTGAAACCCCTATTTTGTGCTTATAATTTGTTTTCACATTTCCAGCTAGCGTACTATCATTCTGGTGGTTTGCGTGTAAACCCCAATCTCTATGTGGACGGGAAGGTTTGCCTAAGCCTTTTGAATACCTGGACGGGCAGAGGAAATGAAGTGTGGGACCCTTCATCTTCAAGCATCCTTCAGGTGTTAGTTTCTCTTCAAGGTCTGGTCCTTAATTCTAAACCGTACTTCAATGAAGCTGGATACGAAAAGCAAGTTGGAACAATAGAAGGGGAGAAGAATTCCATACCCTACAATGAGAACACATATCTACTGAATTTGAAGTCAATGTTGTATATCATGCGTCGCCCTCCCATGGTAATCTACCTATAATATTCTTTTACCTGATTTACAAGACCTTAATTTGATCACATGAGTTTTGAAGCAGTTGAATTTATTTTGAAATGAGTGCAATGAAATAGTTGATTGATTGATTATTCATGCAGTGCATTCAACTTAAAGCAATTCTAATGACTAGAAAATTCAGCTTGGCCAAATTTAGATAAAAATATATTGATCCAAAATTTCTTCTAATTTTTAATGTTCTTGATTTTTGCTGAAATCGTTCTGCAGCATTTTGAAGGTTTTGTCAAGGATCACTTCCAAAGACGTGGCTATTATATCCTCAAAGCATGTGAGGCTTACATGGGTGGTTGCTTAATTGGGACTCTTACCAAGGACGCCTGCATAACTGAAAAGAGTAAGGAACAGTCCTGTTCTGTTGGTTTCAAGTTAATGTTAGCTAAAATCTTGCCAAGATTGCTTGCCTCATTAACTGAAGTTGGAGTCAACAGCCATCCATTTGAACACCTGATCAAGTCTCAAAACCCTCAATGAAATCAATCCAACTTAGGCATCTGAGACTCGGTTCTTGGGTGCTGTGAAAATATTTTTCCACCATGGAAATGAAGGGTTGTGAGTATATAAGCCCTGCATTCAAAGTTCTTTATTGTATTATTCTTTCCCCCCCTCCCCCCTCCCTTTCTTTTATCTGCTGGCATTGTTTTAAATTGTTCAAAATCAAAGAGAAAAGATGATAAAAACCTGTACCGGTATAGGTGGTAATTGATGTCATTGCTCATCAATGAGAATTTGATCTTTTCATAGGCTGGAAATTAAACATTGTAATTATATGCACATTTGATCTCTTATTGAGGCCATTTTGAGCTCAGCCTGTTTTCTTTCCATACCCTTCTAGTTAAACTAATTATCTCCCAAGGCTTGATCAGATCTTTTCTGAAATAGCCTCAGCTGTTGGCCTTATTAAGCCCTGCTTTGCTTTGGTTTCTTCTTATGATAAGAAGTAGAGGCAGGAAAGCTCCTTTGGAAAAGTGGTTCTAAAATTCTTATGAGAAGACAATATGATCGTTTGTGTGAGAGAATATTCATGCAATATTTGTTTTGTCTGCTCTACTGTCCTGTTGGCAATAGCTTGTAGGGAGATCATAAGGCTTGCTTGTTCACTAGCTATTTCCTATGTGCCTTTTGATTACTATCATCTTCTAGTTAGTAACAAGTTGGTATAGGCCAAACATGACCTGCCAAAGACGCTTTGGCTTTATTACTCAATGAGTAGTTAGTGGGGTGGGATCAAGCTCTCCTTTTGTTATGTGATTTTAGCTTTTTAAAGCAGTTTTCTAGCATAAAATTTATTTTTTTTACTAAAAAATTGCTTTAAAAAGTAATAAGAAAGCTGTCTCAAATGAAACTTTTGTTGGCGGATAATGTGTGATGCATCTTGGAAGGGGATCAAAATTATTTTATTTTGGAATTGATTATTAATATTAATATTAAGTTTAGGTGAGCTTAAATTTGATAATTATATTGTTAGTTTTTATATTTATATGTTAATCATGTTTAATTATATTAATTAAGGATAATTGGCTTAATCTTTTGAATTTTTAAATATGTTTAGAATTTCTTGTTTTGTGTAAATTTTTAATAATTTGCTTGCTAACTTGTCTATGTTTTAAAAAATAAATAAAATTTTTTGCGGCTTATTTAATATAGTTATAAATTCATGTAATTATATACTAATTAATATTGATGAAGAAATATTTTTATACTTACTAAATTCAAGGTAAATTTATGTTCTATTAGATTCATTGAATTTCATAGAAATGATTTTATATACCATGCGACCTATTTTGGCTCATATATGAATTTATTATAATTTTTTTAAATGTTTGTTTTCTATTTTACTTGTTGCTTAAATAGTTAGTTAATTATAGCCATTGGAAGATTGATTATATTCAAATTTGGCTATTTGGGAGGCTGATTTTGGGTTGTTTATTGAATTCTAAATTACCTATTATAATTATACTTTGGTAACTTCTCTCTATCCTAGAGCTTTTGCTTGACATTGACTTATAGGAGGTTCCTTTGCTCATGACAAAAGTGAGAATATAATTATAGTTATATAAGACATTTTGAAGTTTCTATCTTAGGAAAAATTATTCTGCGCGGAAGCTGAATATCGTCCGGATGCCTAAGTTCGCGGCTAAGTATCGCTGACATGGCTCATTTTGATTGGTATTCGGATGTAGAGCTGTATTCGACGTTCGCACAGAGTAATCTCTCCTATCTTAGAGGGAGCAAATTTTTGGATTGCCTACCTAATAAATCTAGTATCTGTTGTAAATATTCTTTTATTTATGTGTGTGCTAGATTTTTATATAATGCAAAGATATTAAAGCTTACCACTCTACGATCGTAAATATTTTGACACAATAGTTTTCTCTTTATTACGGAGAAAAGTACTATATAAATTTTAATTTATATATAGAATAAAATAGTTCATTAATCAATAGATTATAATATCAATATAATATAGCTCAAATGAATAATGATATTTTATTCAAAATTCTTATTCTAAAAAACTGTCTCAATGATGTCATGTATAATAAATCACAAAATATTCATTCTAAGATTTCGTTTGGGACAACTTTCTTACAGCTTCTTAAAGCAGCTTTCTAATACAAAAATTAAAATTTTGTACTAGAAAGCTATTGTAAGAAGTAGTAAGAAAGTCATCCCAAATGAAACCTATGTAACTGCTTTATTCAAGAATATGAATTTGTTTAGTGCAGCTTTCTAATAGTTTTGCTCTTTAGATATTTTTTTTAATTTATATAATAACAAATAGCCTTCTATAACCAAATCTATTTGAGTGCGATAATTACAATAAACTTGATGCTCAATTTTTTTAAAAGAAAGAAAAATATATGATACCTGCAACTTTCAAAATATTTGTTTTCTACAACTATAAAAAAAAAATTGCTCTAAATAAACTCGAAGTAGTACAACATAATGCATTTAGATTAAGCTCAAGCTTTACCGCATTTCTACGAGTTCAAATTAGCTCATGAGCGGATTTATTTGTTATAAATATAAGAATATATGATATTCAATTCAAATCATTACTATCATAAAATGGCAAAAAAATTTAAATTTAGAGAAGAAACAATTAAAATGAGTTAATATACTAAGGGCCTGTTTGGGATGACGGTAGCTTTTTGTATAAGTAATTTATAAAATTATGACAGTCTTATAGGAAATGTAATTTTTCTTAAAGCTTTATATAAAAAATTTTATTAGTATTGAAAATTTTTAAAAGAAATAAAAAAGAGTGACTAAATAAAAATTATAATTATAATAAAAAAGTAAAGTATCAAAAAAAGTTATTTACTTATTTCAAACAGATGTAAATAACAATAAATAAGTCTAATTTTTTTATATTGAAAATTTAAAATTTAATGAATAAAAAGTTAATTTTATATTAATATATTTTTTTAATTCGGTTCAGCTTTGCTTGGCGGTATAAATATAAGGCCTTCGCAACATGGGGCGCATTTTCGAGACCCAGATTCCTCCCGAGTTCTCGTGCTTTTAGTCGGTGGAGGAAACTGCAAGCCTGCTATGGATCCATCGTCGCAGAACTCCTCTACCGCTGGCAATGGAATCCTTCCTACCCCGGCCGGCGGCGGTGGGGCCCACGCGAACACTCCGGCATCCACGCCCACCACCAACAGCGGGATCGCCGTTCTAGACCCTGCGGAGGAGCAGAAGCAGAATCTAATCCAATCCATCAACTCGATCCAGAAGACCCTCGGCCTCCTCCACCAACTTTACCTCACCGTCTCGTCCTTCAACGTTGCCTCGCAGCTACCTCTTCTCCAGCGACTGTAACTTGCTTCCGCAACCTTTTTGCCCTTTCTTTCTAGTTTTTATGGCCCCTCTTATTCCCCTGTCTCATTAATGGATTCTTCGTCCGTGATACCATAGGAACTCGTTGGTCGCGGAGCTACACACGATGCAGAAGTTGGCGGAAAATTGTAACATCCAGGTGCCTATGGAAGTCGTTAAGTAAGATTTTTTTTTTTCTAGGGTTTCTACGTTTTTATTTATTTATTTATTTAAATTTGTTCTCCTCTTATGTTTTGTGATGTATTGTGTGTATAGTTTGATTGATGATGGGAAGAACCCGGATGAGTTCACAAAGGATGTTATTAATAGTTGCATCGCAAAGAACCAGATTACTAAGGGCAAGACTGATGCATTCAAGGTACTTATAAGCTTTTTGTTCTGGTCAAAAGTTTGTGTATTGCAGTTTTGTTTGTTATATTACTGATTTTTTAGTTGAAGAATGGATGACAATCATGAAACCTTTAAGAACACTTCCATTAAAGTGCAAAAGGGAAGTAATGTCGTGACATCCATTGATGTTTAAATTACTTAGACCAAGATAAGTTTCTTTTTCAACTTCTTTTTTTGGAAATTTAAATTTCATCAATGGATTTTAAATCGGTATCAATGAAATATTATTTTTCAGTTTCTTCTATCTATTTAGGTTAATCATCTGACTATGAACTTTATGGTTACAATGAAAGTCAATGGTAGTATTGGATGTCTATATTTTGATGCCAATTATGATCTAAGAGAGTTATTTCTTTTCCTCTAACTGCTAATTTATATTACGCCAAACCTATAATGAGCTATATTAGTTTAATCAGAAAAATCTTGGTTGGCTGAATAACCAAGTTAAAATATGGTGAACCTTCTGGATCATGGCTCTCTCATTTAAGTCATTGCAAATAAAATTTAGCTTTGCAACTGATTTTGTTGTAGACCTGTCGATGCTATTACTGACCTAATGATATTTTAGCTGTTCCTTGCAATTTTGTTGATTCATGCATCATGTTGATACAAATTGTTGTCTTCTCTACCATTGGTGTTGATCCAATTCAATCATTAGCATTTTTTTAGATTGGCCCACTGCAGCTGCTCAATTGATCAACCTAATTAAGAGGTTATTGTATTGCTCTTGTTGTTTGCTATAACAATCTATTTTTAGTGTGATTAATTTAATGTAGTACTCTACCACCATTCTCAAGTACTAGCTAAGCAACATCCCTTGATACCAAATTGAGCTATCATCCGTCGATTTCTCTCTCTTAAAGGGAATTGCACCTGCATTAATGAGTTGGTAAATAATTTTTGTTTGTTCCTTGATGACATTTGAATTTTCTCTCTCCTTATGTTTCTTAATGGCCTCCAATGCAAGTTTTATTGTTGTTTATTTTAACTATCATCATTTGATACCATAATAATGATTCATTTATCTCCTTTGCAACCATTGCTCTGACACCATGATTATTCTCTTGGGTGCTAGCATGGTCCTCTTGGGTTATCAATAGGTCCTTGTTTAGTTTTTTACAGTTCTCTTGGGTACTCGTGCTATTTGCTTGGGCTCTTGCATGATTTGGAAACCTCTATTAAAGATTTCATCTCAATTGCCATCTTTGGCATTTTGCAAGACTATTTGTTAGATAAGGTGAGTAAAAAATAGTTTTAATGTGAATATCCTTACTTCTAACAGCTATTCACATTCATTTTTGTCATGTTGGTATACCTAATTCCTAGATGCAAGAATATATACCAATTAATCCAAGATGAGGACCAAACCTACACATTGTATTGGATCTGTAATGTGGTTAGCCTAAACTTTTGCTACTATTGAGTCTAAATTCTGTGAAGAGCCTCTTGGATCAGTTACCTTTCACTAGCAACAGTGTGTAGGTTTTCGTAGATCAGGAAGAAAATGATGGAAAATTTATGGATCCAACAAAAATTTTCGGCCAGATAATCTCATATATCAAAGCTTAAAAGATTATGATTACTTGTGCCTGTGTTACTTTGTTTGCATTCATTTGCATGAGCATAGGAAAATCCTGAGCATTTGAATACTACCTTGGTTGCATGTAGAGGTGCTTTGTGCATATGCAACAGCGAAGCCTGGAGGAACATTATTGCCGGAAGATGATTGAGCTTGAAGCTATTGATCAGTAATTGACCGATGTATGTAATGAGCTTTGCATATTATTTAGAATTTACTGTCAAAGAAAGATAGAGAGAATTTGAAGAAATTCTTCCCGAAAACTGGACTAGAATCTCATTTCATATGGGAGACTTCCATCATCTACATTCAGTTCAGTAGATAATCACGTGGGATGGAGAACAATGGCCATACAGTAATTAGTAAGTATGCTTTTTTACTGATGTATGCACTTAAATTAAGTGGTAGAATGATCACTTATCCCTTCAACATCCCCTTCTCTGGCCCTCTTCTATGATTGAACCCTTTTTCTCAGCATCTCTGAATTCGGGACACCTTTTGGTTTTTCTGGTTCATAGTACCTTGGCTTTCCTTCTTTTTCTGTCTTAGTTACTAGCCATCTTTATGTTTCCATCTCACATAGCACTTGCAACATCATGGCTACCACCTATGCAGGTCTTGTCTGAGCACTAGGAATTTTCCTCTCTTCATCATTCTCTCCTTATATCACCATGGCCACCACCGCTCATTGTCCATTATGGCCACTGCATTATAATGCTTCCACATCTCTAGTGACCCTACCTTTGGTTTCTTCAATAGATTGAAGAATGTGGTTGGATTGGGCTTGGTTACTAAATGTTTCTTGGCATAGGTGCTGGAACTTAAACAGTGAATCATTTTGAAATCCTGTTTTGTGTATTTTAATCTGACTATAAACATGCTTGTTCAAGGAACAACCTGACATTCCCAAACCTGATTCCTTTCCATTGTCACTTATTTAGTATTATGGTGTCGGTGCTTATTCTGATAAGTTTATTTCCCCTGCTAGTTCAGAGAATCTCTACTCATCAATTTGCTGGAAAAAATGCATATGTTCAGGCGATTTCTTGTTCGTTCATCATGTTTCACGGAAGGGTTGTTGACATTTCTCTAATTTACTTGCTATGTGCATGTGAAGTTATCTGTGATTTTTAACTGGTTTGCTGAATAATTTATGTGGTATTCATTAGTTAATTTAGCTTAATAAATTCACCTGCGTAATGCATTTAAAACTCATATTATGCTGTTCTGATGACAATATATTTTTGGAATGTCAAAACTTGAATTGTCTTTTTAATGTCTTGGGGGCTGCTCTTACCATTTATCATGGTGAAATAGTTCGCTTGTAACATGGCCATAAAACATGTATTCTTTGACCAATTGTTTACTTAATATTAACTTTAAATGGCCTTTTCTTATTTTGGTCCTGCACCTTTCTTCTTTTTTGAACTCTAAATGTGTTAGTCTATTTTACATAAAAAGGTTTCTCTTTCCTTTTCTTTTGGTTATTTTTTATTTTTGGATGTCAATTCCTTTGTGCTATATATTTTGATAGCTATGGAAGAACTTCTTACCCAAAATTCTGTTCTCCTTCGCTGTTTGTAGAGTCTGCGCAAGTACCTTTTAGAGGAACTTGAACAAGCATTTCCTGATGAAGTTGAATCATTTCGAGAGATAAGGGCAAGCTCTGCAGCTGTAAGTCACTTGAGCTTTTCTAAGCCTACTAAAATCATAAACAATGGATACTTAAAAAGATGATTTCTGCTATACATGATGAATTTGAAGTTGTGGAAATAAACATGTTGAGCATGAACTTCTGGAAGAATTTTCAAAATATATATTTTATAATGTTAACCCAGAATAGCAACTCATATTTTCTTATAGTATACTTTGTTGGGACTGAACTTATATAATCTACCTAGCTTATACATGCCGTGTGCTATATGTTCATCTGGGTGCATGTGTTCTCCTTTTCATAAAAACGTCAATACAGTGAACTTTCTGATCCTGCTGTACTTGTTTGATCAAATATTGATTGCAATGTTTAACGAAAGCAGTTGTTTGCATGTATAAACTAGTGTGTACTTTTCGATAAATTCAGAGACCTGCAATGAAGTTAAACATAGCAGCATATAGCATTGCAGAAAATCAAAACCAAATTATCTGTAATATCATCTCTGTTTTCATTCACATCACATGCTACAGGATATATATATATATATATATATATATATGTGAAACTTAGTATAAAGGGAATCAGAATCAGTTATACATCAATGGTGTGGTTGGCTGTAGCAGAAAACCAACGGTAGAGATGATTGAATCTGAAAATGCATGTAGCAACAGAACAGCTCAAGTGGAGTACTGAGCCATAATATGAAGAAGTGCGGTAACTTATCACGTTCTCTTATCATCCCCCTCAAGTTGATAATGGGAGGCTGAATTGTTAAATTATGCCAAAATTGCGCAAAGTGAGTAAAGCTGAGAGATTTGATAAACAAGTCAACTGGTTGATCTTGGGAAGCTACATCATGGACTGTAATGCGCTGCAGTTTGATATTGTCTCTAATAAAATAAAAATCAATCTCGATATGCTTTGTACGAGCATGAAAGACAGGATTGTTGGCTAAAGCTAGTGCTGAAACATTATCACAAAACAACTTGTTCGGTGTAGGTAGAGAAATGTAGAATTCAGACAATAAACATCTTAACTAGATGATTTCACTCGCAGCTGTAGCTAAAGTTCAATATTCAGCCCAGTAGATGATCTATCAAGAATGGTTTGCTTTAATGCACCAAGAAGTCAATGTTGTTTCAAGAAAGGCACAATAACTGGCAATGGAGCGTCTATCGGTGGCGTCTGCACCCTAGAGTCAACATAAGCATGTAATTCAGGCTTTAAGAATGTAATGGGCAAACCAAACCGTAACGTGCCACGAAGATAACAAAGTATGTGTTTTATCAACTGAAAATGAAGTTGAAGAGGGTTGTGCATATGTTGACACAAGTAGTTTACAACAAAAAGATTATTTGGTCTAGTAATTGTTAGGTACTATAAGGAACCAACAAGTTGTCAATAATATTCAATTTGAGGGTAGGTTTTAGAAGCACCAACTAAGGTAGGTAATTTGCTGGGTAAAGGTGTGGGAGCAGGTTTGCTTTTAGACATTCCAGCTTTGTTAAGTAATTCAGCGGTATAGCGAGCTTGATTGAGGTGAAGACCTGTGTGTCAGTGTGAATGATTTGCAAATCAAGAAAGTAAGCTAACTGACCAAGGTTTCTCATGCGAAATAGAGCTTGCAAAGTAGAGAGATGTGCAGCAATAGCAGGAGTATCATTGTCGGTAGGTAAAATATCATCTACATACACTAGAATATAAATATGAATAGAGCTATGATTATAGTGTAAAAGGGAAGGATGAGCAGAGCTTATTTGAAAACCAAATTGAATCAGATATGAGGGGAAAGTTGCAAACTACTGTCGAGAAGCCAGCTTAAGCCTATAGATGGCTTTCTTGAGTAAACAAACATGATTAGGAATTTGCAAGTCTTGAAAACTAAGAGGCTGCATCATGTAGACGGTTTCATCAAGTTGCCCATAAAGAAATGTATTAGAGACATCTACTTGAAGAATAGACCTATTGGAGGTAACGAACACGATGAAGAAAATCCGAATGGTAGGGAATTTGGCAAGGAGACTAAATGTTTCATGATAATCTGAGCCAAACTCTTGCTTAAATCTTTGAGCAACCAAACAAGCTTTGTGTCAAACAATTGTGCCATATGAATTAAATTTCATTTTAAATAACCATTTGCAACCCAAGATGTTCTGATTTGGGGAGGACTGAGCCAGAATCCAAGTGCCTTGACTTTGTAAAGCTTCAAATTCAGCATCATAGCTGCTCTCCAAACAGGATACTTAACCGCTTGGGAGTAGCAGGGTGGATTGGTTGGAACTGTAGTATGCTGAAGAACGAAACTTGTTTTGATTTGAGACTTCCTATTCAAAACGAGTTAGCATTGGGTAGTGTGGTGCAGCAGGTGGTTTAATTGATATAGCTGAAGCAGGTGAGGAAGTAATTGGAGAAGTATTTAGAGGAATGGATGTGGAGGCTGGTGCTGGAGTTGTAGGTGGGATATGAGGTGGAATTGGTGATGAAGGAAGAGTTGTACTCATCATCGTTGATGAAAACTTTTTGAAGGGGAAAACAAAATTAGAGGAAGATTGTGAAGTAAAAAGTGCAGTACATGGAGCATTCGAGGGTTGCCGACGAAATGAAGATTAAAGACTAATATGGTACAGACCGTGAAGGCTGGGATCTGGGAAAAGTATCATGTTGGTCAGGCACTCCTTAATGAAAAAATCGTGAGCATAAAAAAAACGCACACAATTAGGGTTCAGATGTTAGTTTATGAATTGAGAGAAGGTTGTGAGAAAGATTGAGAACATGAACATTAGGAAGAAGTAGCTTATGGGATGGAGTAAGAAGAATTCCTTGACCTGTTTGATCAATGGGAAGGAGCTGTCCATTGTCGACTTGGACTTGGGATGAGCTAGAATATGGTTGAGCACTGTGAAGCTGAGAAGCATTGGAGGTAAGATGAGTTGAATCACTTGAGTCCAAAAACTAGTCCGTATTGGAAGAAGTTTCGAGGCAATATATGCTTGCAATGTGGCCTAAAAGGATGCCAACATGTGAGAGCAGAGTGCCCAGATTTGCCACAAATCTGACATTCAATATACTGTTGGGATCGGCATCCTCCAAGTGAATTTCCAGAGCTAGAACGACCACCTTTGAAGAGGACCTGGGAGGTGCGATCGCACTCATAAGATGTAAATGGGCCAAAACCATGAACGTCCATGGGTTGCAGAAAGAGCAAACAACATATCAGTGAAGGAGCTTCATGCGTCAAAGAATGTTCAGCTCTTCACTGCAGAGTAAGGCATAAAAATCGTCTAGACTGATGGGATGCAGTTTGGTACGAATTAAAGTTTTAAAAGATTGATAAGTAGATGGGCAAGCCATTTAGTGTGTAGAGAATTGATCGATGGATGATTCGAGCTTTCATGATAATGTTCAAGCTCGATTCTTTTAAATTCATGCTTGTTTGTGCTAAGTTCATTCATGTTTTTCGAGCAGCTCATTTTGTGTCTATTGAGCTTTAAACGAGCAGCTTATCAAACTTTAAACAAGCAACATATTTTAAAAGATAAACAATCTTTAAATATTAAATTTATTTAAATGAAATTTTTAAAAATAATTTAATTTTATTAAATTCTTTTAAAAATTCTTACATATATTTATAAGCATATGTTAACAGAACCAACAATGGCACATGGCTGCCTTACACAAGCATGTTTGCAACTAAGCGATTGTGCTTTGTACCATATAAATATTAGAACATAAACCATCCAGTTGATATGGGACTAAATATCCTCTCCAAATCTGTTATTATTTAAAAATTGAATTAATCTAAATAGATGAAGTTATCTGTGAACTATTGAAAAATTGGACGAATATAAAAAATAAGTTCTATAAAACTATATAATATAAATGCATTAACATTGTGTTATATAGATATAAATTTATTATAAATAATTATTTTATAAATAAAGTAAATCGTTGCACTGAGCATAAAAATTTGATTCAAATGTGTTTAGATATATTGAGAAACCTAAACTTGAATTAATAAAATTACAAATAAAAATTTCTTAAAGCTCGATTGAAAAATATTTCATTTTAATATTTATTTTTCACGAATGTTTACGAGCTTGTTCATAAGCTTTAAACAATTTATTTCATGATCATAAACGAGTCGAACAACAAGATGTTCAATCTTTTTCATTTAACAGTCGAGTATTTATGAAAATATTCATGCTTGTTCAATTAGTTAATTAAACAAACATGAATGAGCTCTTATTTAAGTCAAACTACGAATAGTTTGTCGAATGCTCGGTTCATTTGTAGTGTTATAGACAAGTGTGATGAAAACGGGATGATAATGGCTGGAATGCTCGAGCATTTAGTTAGGCTTCAAAGGACAGTTGTGATGCTCTAGATGCCTAATTGATCTTCAATTGAATGAGCTTGGGGTTGGAGAGAGTAATTGGCTCATGCTACCCTCTTTTGGGTTCAACCTTGTGTTAGGCGCTCACATTTGGTCTAGTTGAGTTGGAGGGGTAGCTAGGTAGCTAAGGCATGCTAGCCAGATGTTCAAGTTGGGCTAATTGGGTTTAATTGGTTAATTGAGTCAAATCGGTTCAATTAGGCTAGAGTTGGGTCAATTCAACATAAGCTTGGTTTGATAAAGTCATCTAGGGTCAGGTGTAGTTCTAAGGTCCCTTAAGGCTAAGCCAATTGGTTCATGACTCAATTAGGTTGAGTCAATCGGGTTTATGGGTCACTATAGGTTGACTTGAGTTTTGTCAAGCCAACTCAAGTGAACCCAAGGTCTATAAGTTATAATTGGATCTAATTTAACTTGATTTGACTTGGGTTAATAGACATTGATCAGGGCTCAGTTCAGTTTGGGTTGACGAAGTGGGGGTCCTAAGGTATGGGTCTAGGTTTGCTAGTTTAGGCTAGGTCTGACTACGTTAGTTCATTAGGCTTCTTAAGTTGTATTGGGTTAAGGCTATGGACAGCTAGAGTCTACTGGAGTTCATTGAATCAATGTAGTTAATTCAGTGTCGTTTGGGTTGAGTGATAACAAGTCCTATATTGGCTGAGGTTTGATTATGATTGGGGTGTGACCATGCTCCGCTTGATACAAGAAATGAGGTCAATAGAGTGCATTTAATGCTCTATTTTCTTAGCATCTCATATTAATCAGCTTTTATTTAATTTCTTTCCTAGACATACTTTGCAAGACCACATCAATAATGACCCTATGATAACATGCTAAAACGAGAACACCAAGTATACACTTCATTATACAGTTTTAAGTCAAAAGGAACATAGGAGACCATTACAGGTTCATCAAGCCTCACAAAACATGTGAATAATTATTAATTTTTTTGTCCACTCCTCTCACTTAGGTCGATACTAACACATGCTGTAAAAATTATGTGTTATAGTGGAGTAACTATAGACTTTATCTAGTTACAACACTATGAATTCAAGTCGACATGCCACATAGTTGTTAGGCTTAGGCTAAACATCACACTCGAACGCGAGAGTTCATGTTTGACTTTAATATGTTTCATGAACATGTGAATAAACCTCAGAATGACTTACAGCTCTTCATACTTAGTAGGGCGACACATCTTGCCTCGCTGCTTCTTGCTGAAGCATTAAGATGAGTACCTGTGCAAAAGGGCCAATCTCAAAATCTCTTGAGACTTTTAGTTATGTGTGCAAACAATTATGTTCAGAATACTGAAAGCTAAACTTGTTAACATGAAAAATTATAAGTTTGGGACAACTTTCTTATTGTTTTTTAGATCAACTTTTTATTATAAAAATTTTTTATTCAAAAAAATTTGTACTAAAAAACTGCTTTAAAAAATAGTAAAAAAAATGTCCCAAACAAGCCAAAGTTATATTAATGTTCATACGAGATTATTAAGGCCTCGTTTGTTTCGGCGTTTTTTTTTCTTTTCTATTTTGAAATGGTGAAATTATTTTTTGGTCACTGTTTGGATGGGACGCTTCTATAGAAATGCTTATTAGGGAATTTTATTTTTCTACTGTTTTGAGAAGCTTTTTGATATTTATTTCTCCGTTAGAAAATTCTATTCCCTTAATCATTATTTCTAAAACCACCTTTTACAAAAGGAGAGGAAGAACCAAACAAAATCTAAGAATTCATCTTGCAAAAACATAGACTCCTTATTTGAGCCTAGAATACATTGCTAATTGTCTGCTTAGTAAATGTATCAGCTAATGACTTCTTAGAAAGAATATTCATCAATATGATCTCCTGTCATATAATTACATAACAAATATAGTGATGTCTCAAATTCCAATCCATCGTGATGGCAAAAAGCTAGCCTGACAGCGCTTGCGATATCAAAAGATTCTCTTTACAATTTGCTAATGATTAAGGCCGTCCAATCTAAGGATCAAACTCTATATTGAGTCAAGTACACAGGATATCATACATTTGACATAGTATTACATTTTTTTTATATAGAACCTTCAACATGTTAACATATATCTACCTCTGGCTCAGTACAACAATCAAGATTCATGATGCAATCTTTTTCCCATGAAATACTTATGGGATTTGAGTTTTGCTTTGATACAAGTCTTATTGATTAATCCCGAGTAACTTCTATGCCGAACATAAAGCTATCTTCAGCGAAGCTTGCCATTTCAAATGTAGATGATAGTCAATCCTTTTCAGCGATATAATCATCTCCCCATCGTTTCTAGTTATTAACGTGCCAACAATATTTAAAAACAAGATTGCAAAACTTCGATAGGACTGTTCGACATGCGTACATTGATCCACTTCCATCACATTTCAAGGCCTTTAGAGATAATAGCCTCATTAAGGTTTTATTTGGGACTGCTTTTTTACTGCTTCTTAAAATAGCTTTCTAGCATAAAAAAATTTAATTTTTAAACTAGAAAGCTGTTTTAAGAAGCAATAAAAAAGCCGTTTCAAAGACTTCATTTGGGATAGCTTTCTTATTGCTTGTTTTTTAGATCGTAATCATAAATTTTGTTTTTTCACTATTTTTAATAATTTTTTGTGTTTTTAAGCTACTTTCTATAACATTTTTTAAAAAGTTATTTTCTTCATAATAATTTTATAATCATCTTTATAAAAAATTACAGAAGTCTTAAACGGACCCTAAATATATTTATAACTTATTTTACTATTTGCTCTTCTTAATACAGGAGAGTAAGCGGCTGGCTCAGATGCAGAATGCTTTAGCCAATGGAGATGTCAAAGTGAAGACTGAACTCTGATGGGTATATATTTGTTAAAGTTTCTATGTAAATTTAGGTTTTTTATTTTGGATAAATACGCACAATAATCTATAGGATTGTATCTTAGCTTTGTTTGTGGACTAATTTTTAGCACTAATATCTATAGCTATGTAAGCTGAGGTCAGTTCTTTAAGAATACTGCATATATATCTCCTGTATTATTGTTTAAAATGTCTTATTATGTGAATATTCTTAACGAACAAAAGATCAATTTAAACTTTT